>CAWUFW010005120.1:295000-895000 GCA_963921515.1 Calotriton arnoldi | reverse complement strand
AGTGGAGGCCCCGCAGTCGTGGGGGAGTCTCCGCACTTGGGGCAGAATCTCCGCAATGATACTCGTGGCGGAGGCCCCGCATTCATGGCGGGGTCTCCGTACTTGGGGCAGAATCTCCGCAATGATACTTGTGGCAGACGCCCCGCAGTCATGGGGGAGTCTCAGCACTCGGGCGGAATCTCTGCCATGATACTCGTGATGGAGTCCCCGCAGTCATGGGGGAGTCTCTGCACTAGGGGTGGAATCACCACAATGATACTTGTGGCGGAGGCCCCGCAGTCGTGGGGGGAGTCTCTGCAATGATACTTGTGGTGGAGGCTGTGTAATAGTGGGGGAGTCTCTGCACTCGGGATGGAATCTCCACAATGATACTGGTAGTGGAGGCCCCGCAGTCGTGGGGGAGTCTCCGCAATGATACTTGTGGTGGAGGCCGTGTAATAGTGGGGGAGTCTCTGCACTCGGGATGGACGCTCCACAATGATACTTGTAGTGGAGGCCCCGCAGTCGTGGGGGAGTCTCCGCACTTGGGGCAGAATCTCCGCAATGATACTCGTGGCGGAGGACCCGCATTCATGGGGGAGTCTCCGTACTTGGGACAGAATCTCCGCAATGATACTTGTGGCACAGGCCCCGCAGTCATGGGGGAGTCTCAGCACTCGGGCAGAATCTCTGCAATGATACTCGTGGTGGAGGCCCTGCAGTCATGGGGGAATCTCTGCAGTCGGGGTGGAACCTCCGCAATGATACTCGTGGCGGAGGCCCCGCAGTCGTGGGGGAGTCTCCGCAATGATACTTGTGGTGGAGGCCGTGTAATAGTGGGGGAGTCTCTGCACTTGGGATGGAATCTCCACAATGATACTCATGGCGGAGGCCCCGCAGCTGTGGGCGAGGTCCTGCAGTTGTGGGGGAGGTCCTGCAGTTGTGGGGGAGTCTCTGCACTCGGGGTGGAATCTCCACAATGATACTTGTAGCGGAGGCCCCGCAGTCGTGGGGGAGTCTCCGCACTCGGGGCAGAATCTCCGCAATGATACTCGTGGCGGGGGCCCCGCATTCATGGGGGAGTCTCAGCACTCGTGGCAGAATCTCCGCAATGATACTTGTGGCAGACGCCCCGCAGTCATGGGGGAGTCTCCGCACTTGGGGCAGAATCTCCGCAAAGATGCTCGTGGCGGAGGCCCCGAATTCATGGGGGAGTCTCAGCACTTGTGGCAGAATCTCTGCAATGATACTTGTGGCAGAGGCCCTGCAGTCATGGGGGAGTCTCAGCACTCGGGGGGAATCTCCGCAATGATACTCGTGGTGGAGGCCCTGCAGTCATGGGGGAATCTCCGCAGTTGGGTGGAATCTCCACAATGATACTCGTGGCAGAGGCCCCACAGCCGTGGGGGAGGTCCTGCAGTCGTGGGGGAGGTCCTGCAGTCGTGGGGGAGGTCCTGCAGTCTTGGGGGAGTCTCCGCACTTGGGGTGGAATCTACGGAATGATACTTGTGGTGGAGGCCCCGCAGGCGTGGGGGAGTCTCCGCACTCGGGCAGAATCTCCACGATGATGCTCCTGGCAGAGGCCACGCAGTCGTGGGGGAGTCTCTGCACTAGGGGCGGAATCTCCACAATTAAACTTGTGGCGAAGGCCCCGCAGTCATGGGGGAGTCTCCGCACTTGGGGTGGACTCTGCAATGGTACTCGTGGCAGAGGACCTGCAGTCGTGGGGGAGTCTCTGCACTCGTGGGGGAGGCTCTGCAGTCGTGGGGGAGTCTCTGCACTTGTGGGGGAGGCTCTGCAGTCGTGGGGGAGGCTCCGCACTCGGGGCGGAATCCCCACAATGATACTTGTGGTGGAGGCCCCGCAGTCATGGGGGAGTCTCCATACTTGGGGCGGAATCTCTGCAATGATACTTGTGGCAGAGGCCCCACAGACGTGGGGGAGCCTTTGCACTCTGGGCGGAATCCCCGCAATGATACTTGTGGTGGAGGCCTACAGTCGTGGGGGAGTCTCTGCACTCAGGGCAGAATTTTCGCAGTGAGATTTCTCATTCTGGAGATTCTGCCCCGAGTGCGGAGACTCTCCTATGACTGCGGGGCCTCTGCCATGAGTGCGGATGCTTTTTGTGAATCAGGTCCCCAATGTTCTGAGGGACACATGAGTGTGATGGCAACTGCAGAACTCTGCTGCTGGGAATCTGTGACAAGACTCAAGAACTGCTTTTAAAGCCAATAGCTTTGGAGTCTCTGTGTTTTGAAACGTCTTCGTAATGATTGTTAATCTCTATTTTTACACAGGGTTCTTTTTGGGGAGAACGGTGCAGTGCACCTTCACCGTTTCTCAAAGACCTTAACTTCTCCCTCCAGTGTGTCACTTTGTGGTCCAGTGCGCGAGTGTTGGACAGTTTCACAAGCCACCAGAGACATCCAAGAAGCAGAAGGTATAACTTGGCCCAGTGACAGACTAACTGGGGGGCCCAAGAGGGAATCTCCCAGTAAAATGATGGGGCCACAACTGCTTGGCCATGTTGGAAAGTGTTCGCAGGCCACCACTGTATTCCAGCCAGCGCACGTGAAGCAAAGACCCCTCACTGGAAGGACCGCATTTGTAGTGTACAGATGAGGTATCTGAACCTGCAGTGCAGCTCCTGAGAGAGGTTCCAGGAATCAACCCAGAATTGGCCACGCCAGGCACATCTCTGACAATTTCCTGACACATGGCGTATCCAGTGCATGGTGGGCACAAACTCTGTCGTGATCAGTGTTATAAAGAGTCAAGAAGGCCACGTGGTTCATAATAAGTTTATTCAAGCGTCTGGATACCCTATCTGGTGATTAGCCACACTTTATAAATCCTGATTGATTGATTGATTGATTCCCACACAATCAGCTCTTCAGTCAGAGCTCAAGTGCCAGTTGGAATGTTAACAGAGTCCAGAGCACCTTCCACTGTATGGAACATTCCATTGTGATCTACGGGAGAGGGGAGGACAAGGGGAAACAGAGGATAAGGGAAAAAGAGAAAGGGCTATATACACATTGGTATATTCTTATGGTCAAGTCATCGAATCTTTTTAAATACTAGTGGCCCCACACTGTCTTACCTGCTGTGCTGTGGTGATTCAGGCGCTGTCCCCGCTGTCTCCGCTCCCCTGGTCCGCCACGGCATTGCCGATTGAGCGGAGGGAAGCGGATACGCCTGACCTGCCTGACTTCCGGCGGAAGCAGGTCACAGGTCACCTCGCGCCGGCCGGCTACTAAAGACACATGCCGGGCCGGCCGCGCAGCGGGTGCGCCCCTGCGCCCGTCCGCGTACGGCCGGGGCCAGGGGCCACAACCCCTGCCCCTTTTTCTAAAAATGTCTTTCGCTATAACGCTAAACAGTTGAGACTATTAAATACGGCCCCCATTTCACATTGTGCCCACTCTATTGACCCGGACAGCATGGTCTCAGGCTGCTCGCATTGCTCCTTTAGACTTTTACCTCCTATTCAAACCTCACAGCCCCTCCCAAAACCATACAAAATGTTCCTGCTGAACTGTAGATTGCTGCCTAAACATGCGGCGGAGATCTCTATTCTGCTAAGGGAAGAATGCCCAGAAATTCTGTTTCTAACTGAAACTTGGCTTAACCCAGGATCGGATCCTGACATTGTTCAAGCTCTCTCCCCCGGCTACCTAATTCAGGGGATAGATCGTAGCTCTGGTAAAGGTGGCGGGATTGCCATTATTTATAAAAACCACCTCAGTTGTCGTATCTTGGAGGGTCCCTTACCAGACTGCGAGAACCTCTTATTTACAATAGGATTTACCCCTACGCTTTCCTTGTCAGGCATCCTAATCTACCGCCCCCCTGGTGTACAGGGTCAATTCTGTAAAATGTTACCAGAGATGGCCGCTAGTCTCGCTAGTACCCCTGCCAATTTCACCTTGTTAGGCGACTTCAATTTGCATTTTGATGATCCATCTCATGTGGCCGTTGCAGAGATTACTAAGGATCTTGCCTCATGTCAACTTACACAGAAGGTCACCAACGTGACCCACGCAAAAGGTCACCTATTAGACCCCATTTTTTCTAACTTAGAGGAATTAACGGGAATGCCCCCCATCCCCATACCTTGGTCCGAACATTTTTTGATCCCTTTCTCTTGGACCCCCACTTGCGTCACCCCCTCACCCAGGCCAATAAGAATTCAGTCACGCCCCTGGCCTAAACTCCCCTCAGGAAAGTGGATACGGGAGCTAGAAAACACTAAACCGTGCACCAATAGCGATCCAATTATTGCCAACGAAAGATTCAACTACTGGATCGAGAGCACTTTAGACCAAGTTCTCCCGAAAAAACTGACCCAACTGAAAGTAGGTCCGAACAGAACACCATGGTATTCCCCCAAGCTCCGGGCACTAAAACAGATTTGTAAGAAATATGAAAGAGCCTGGAGAAAGGATTTCTCTCTAAACAAGAAAACGGAATACAGGGAAGCCATAAGATCATACAAAGCCGAAATTAAACTAGCCCAGGCCTCCTATTATGACGAAAGAATTTCCCTGGCAGCCAATTCTCCTCGTGAGATTGTTCGCATAGCGAAAACACTACTCAAGGCTCCCTCACCCCCAGATAGATCTGATGCCACTGGCCAACGTTGTAATCAACTCGCAGATTACTTTCACAATAAAATCCAAACAATCTACTCGTCATTCTCCCCGATGGACAGTCTAAACAAATTCCACCCAGAGGATACTGACCTTCGCAGCAGAAACCACCCCCTCGAGGCATTTCCCCTGATGGATTGTGAATCTTTCCAAACCATCTCGGCTCTGGTAAAGAGCGGGTCGACAAGAGACCCAGCTCCACCTAGTATTTTGAAACAGGTATCCGAAATAATTTCCCCGGTCATCCTTGACCTAATCAATGCCTCTCTCTCCTCCAGAGTGGTCCCACCCCTTTGGAAAAGAGCGATGATAAAGCCTCTCTTGAAGAAACCTAGTCTTGATCCGGATCAACTGAGTAATTTCCACCCTATCTCGCTCCTCCCAGGGATTAGTAAAATAGCTGAGAAATATGTCAACACAATACTCTCGACATATCTGGAATCCCACAACCTCCTTCACCCCTCCCAAACGGGCTTCCGCCTGCGTCAAGGAACTGAGACTGCGCTGTTGGCAGTTGTTGAAGAATCTAAAAAGATTCTCGACGCCGGAGGTTCAACAGCTATTATCCTCTTGGACCTTAGCGCTGCCTTTGACACGGTCAACCACCAAATTCTGATTCATCGACTCAGAGGTCTGGGGGTGACCGGGGTAGCTCTAACTTGGCTGCAATCATTCTTGGAAGAGAGATCCTTCCAGGTTTTTGAGGGTGATGTCTCCTCAAAACCTCTGCCTCTTCAGTGCGGAGTCCCCCAGGGGTCGACCCTTAGTCCGTCCCTTTTTAATGTTTACATGACCCCGCTTGCAGAGATCGTGCTCCCATTTGGGGTTCATATAATGACTTACACTGACGACACCCAACTAGTCGTAGCACTGAACCATACTGACAATGCCTCTATTGGCCTCTGTCCCTGCCTAGAAGAGGTAGTCAAATGGATAAATCAATCAATCTTAAAGCTAAATGGCGATAAGACTGAGCTGATGCTCCTTGACAATCCATCCCTCTTCAGGGCAGATGCTCTTTGGCCAGCCTGTATGGGCCCCGTCCCTGTCCCTAAGACCCAGATGAAGAGTCTAGGCATCTGGCTGGATCAGGATCTCAGTTTCATGGTTCAAGCTCGGAAGGTTGCAGCTTCCTGCTACGGCATCCTCAGGATGCTCCGTAAAGTGCTTCCCCTTCTCCCCTTTCAGGTGAGAAAGCTTATGGTACAGGCACTTATTCTTTCCCGCCTGGACTACGGGAATGCCCTTTACCTCGGAGCTCCGGTTACGACCTTTACAAAGCTCCAAACGGTGCAAAATTGCGCAGCAAGGATGCTTGTGGGGATTTGTAACCGGCAATCTGCAAAGCCCGCATTGAAGTCCCTTCACTGGCTCCCTGTTCGGGAGAGAGTGAAATTCAAGGCCATGTGCATTGCTCACAAGATGTTAACCGGGAATGGTTCCATGATCAACCATGCCATGGTCCAGCCTTATGTGGCGAATAGACGATTGCGCTCTGACGATCTACACCTGGCCGCTGTTCCCAGGATTAAGAGGACCAGAAGTGGTGGACGCCTTTTCGCTTACAATGCTGCAAAGCTATGGAACACCCTCCCCCTCCCCTTACGGAGGGGACACAGCCATCTAGCCTTCCGGAAATCATTGAAGACCTGGCTCTTCCCTTAAGTGTACTGCGTTGTCCTTCTCTGCTACTGCCATAGCGCTGGGATGCCCTTGGGTAGCTACGCGCTCAACAAATGCTGTTTTCATTTCATTTCATTTCATTACAACAATCAACACATTAGCGGTATCAACCTAGAACTGGCCACACCAGGCTCTTCCTTGCCAATTTCCTGACACAGAGAGAATCCAGTGCATTGTGGGTACAAACTCTGCCATGATCAGCACATTAGCTAACCTACAATTGTGTCTGGTAATGTATCCAGCAAGTGGGCATGAACATGCAGAGACTGTGGAGAGAGGCAACAATGAATTCACCAGAGCCAGCCCTCTGGGCAAAGTCACAGCGCCAAGAAGACAGTCAGTGAGCACTCCTGCAGGATGGTGAGAAATGTGCAAAGGGTCTTGACAGTGCCCTCAAGAAAGAAGCCCTCATCTCGGCCGCAGACATGAACACCGCACTAAGATGTATCCTGGTGAAGAGGTCCCGGATGCTCCTGGGCATCAGGACACAGTGTGCTATCTCTGTGTGAAGACCCAGTGTCTCCAGGGATCCAATCCCCCTAGCAACCGGCTCATGTGACCTGTCAGCCATGTGACCAACACTGCTGGGGGGGGGGGTAAAGTTCACTCTCAGCTGCAGATCCCCTTACGCCAGACTCCATCTTGGAGAATCTCTGGTGCAAACTGTGACTCTCTGGTCCCTTCCCTCAGGCTTGCAGCTTGTGCCATAGCAAGGACCTTGTTCTCAGCGCTCTACGGTGAGTTGGAGCCATGCAGCGCTTTCTCACAATTCGTAGTTATGGTGCCAGGTCACAAAAACAGATCTAGTGGTGGGTAATTTTGTACTGAATGTAGACAATTCTAAATCAGGGCCACACAATTTTCCAGTGACATTTGCACAACAACCAGTGACTAAACAATGTATGCAGTGACGGACCAATCACTTTATTAGGAGGTTGGTGGAAACGGATGTCAGAAAGTGGGCCATAGGAGACTTTACTATTGTAGGAACGTGTCCCCTTTCTATTTCTCCTTAGGAAGTCATTAGATGTGTTGTTCTTGGTATCCACATGGCAGGATTTACATGTGTACATCATCTTTGCAAGTCACAAAGTGTGAATTCACACCAGTTTGTTTTCCTGCACTGTCACACCAATCGCCCCATCTTATGTGTTAATGAGTGTGCTCTCGGGATGTTTGCAGGCACCTTCACACCCTGGGTGGGATCAGAGCTTTGCTCAGTGGCGGCTCGCCGAGGCGATGCAGCGCGCGCAAAGTAAATAGTTTTATTTATTTAATTACTTACCTTACTCCTGTCCGTCGAATGTCGGACTCCACTACCCCCCACCCTGCCCCTCCCCGCCCCACCGCCCCGCCTCACCGCCCCGCAGCACTCCCTCGGCGAGCCGCCACTGGCTTTGCTGCTGTCAAGGGCAAGAGGACACGTGCAGGCTTCTCTGAAGCGGGATCTGTAACTAGTCATTTTTTTTACCCATGTGCCAGTCCCTGTATTCTGTCATTTGTAGGTTTCAAAAGCACTTACACTTCTCTCAGCCCATGTTTATTTAATTTAATAAAATATAAGCTGGCCCACGCAATCATTTGCTGTAATTATCGATTTGGCCGTGTGTGCTGTGTGAGAAGTTGGCCTGGTATATGCTGTTCACTAATTAAAGTGGACACCTTGCACCAGGGCAAATCGACTCTTATGGTAGATAGGTTTAAGACAACCTTTTAAAGAAAGCTATCCTAGTGGTAGCTGTGGAGAGCAGCCTTCAGGCTAAGTCTTGAAGGAATGTAAAGCAGCTTGTTTTACCATATAATCTCTTGAATCACCAAATGAAAAGACACCACACAGGTATATATATCAAATATATATGTATTTATTTCTAAATAACTCTCTACTAATCTCTTTATGAGATTAGAAGACAAACATATGCACAAATCAACGTTTCACAATAAGTTAAGCACAACATATGGCTGGGTCCCTAGGGGCGTACCAGACCATATACTAAAAAAGGGACTTAGCAACAACGACTTGCAGGGAGACAAGGCCTAGGGCCTTCAGAAGTGCTGGGGCCTCACGAAACCACCCAAGGCAGGTAAGTAAAGGACCCACGGGGGACGCGTGCAGTGTGGATACACAGGCGCGGATCGCCGTTAACTTCAATGGGGCAAGTCGCGGTTGGAAATTGAGAGTTCTAGGAGACTTTGGGAGAACCTACAAGCAAGTCACTTACAGGGTAAGTAGTTCTAGGGCCCACACCCACAGGAGCACCGTAGTGCTGGAGTTACCTCACCCAGGGAAGCCGGATGCATAGGTGTCCTTTGGTGTCGGGTCGCGGCGTCGTTTTCAATGGCGAACAAAGAAGACTTGCTGCTTGCGGGAGCTGAAGAAGTGTCCGGTGGAATCCAAGCCTGGATTCTGAAGAAGGATGACCTGAAAGCAGAGGGGACAGTGTTCAAAGTCACTTGGCAGTGACTCGGGGCAAGGAAGATGGATGCCCACCGTCGTTGGTTGATTCAGGTCGGTTGCGGGTGCCTTGACTCTTCAGCCACGAGGTCCAGGAGGCGTCGACGACAACCAGGAGCTGGATTCTGTGTGTCCCACGAAGTCTGCAGCTTACTGCGGTGTCGGCAACTCGATTGGAGCCAACAAGCCTTGGCAACAGCAAGTCTCGGGGAGATGAAGAAAAGTCGATGGCACAGACCAGCAAGGTCTGAGGGACTCACCCAGCAAGGGTAAGTCAGGGCAGGCCTGGAGCAACCAGGGGAGCCCTTTGGTTTCTTTAAGAAGTCTTCTGGGGACCCACGAGCCGGCTGGCAAGGGATCGCGAAGACACCTCGGGCGGAATCACTCAACAGAGGCCCACGGTCACTCGGGACGGTGTAGGCCTCTGAACTTCGGAGGGATTCCTGCTAGAGGTTGAGACCACACGTGGTCCAAAGCACAAGTTCGTGGAACGTTGTGAAGGGGTTGCACTCGACAATAGTGCACAGTACACAGGGGTCGCGGTTCCTCGTCACTCGTGGGGTCCACTTGCCTCAGCTTCGCTGGGGACTCACGATGGCCTTGGAGAAGTCAGGAAATCTACTTCTTGGGCTGCAGGGACTTCGGACTCCGGCGGGAGTGGCGTAGTTTGCGACCGTCGTTGTCGTTTTTGGTGCCTGCCAAGCAGGGGAGTCACTCCTTGACTCCAAGGGAGATTCTTCTGTCTTCCAAAGGTAGTGGAACGTCGAAGGGCCAGGATTCTTCTGTAGAGCGTCGTCCAGGGGTTATCTAACTAGCAAGTTCAAGGGTTCCCCTTCTTATACTGAAAAGAGGGGATGGACTAGCTCTATGACCCCACCTATGGGAGGGTCAAGGGAGGGGTGGCTACACCCACTTCCCTTTGTCCAGTTTCGCGCCAGAGCAGGGGCAGGTAGCCCCTGAGCCGGTTTGAACTGGCATATGCACAGAGGAGCCTTCTGCTCCCCCAGTGCAGGACTTCAAAGCACTCTAAGAGTGCACCCACCCAGCCCCAATACACTAAACCCTGTCTGGGAGGTGGTTACACCTCCCTGTGACAGGATGCCTATTGTTGGGCTTCCTCCACTGCGAGTTTCGGTCATCAGCAGGAGGGCAGCCCAGTGTCTGTGACTGGTGGCATCCATTTTGTGATGCCAGGGCTCTTTAGGATTCTACCGCGTTTCCACAGCAGGTACATGTCTTATCCCTCTAGAAGGGTGGAATGCTACCCCGCCGCCAATATTGGCGGGGGGTAGTATTCCAAGATGTTTGACACCAAACACGACATGTTTTGATGCAGCCATTCCAAAGTTAGCATTTACCGCGAGGATATAATGCACTTAATAGTATATGGTTTAACCGCATCCACAAACAGCACCAGAGAATAGACTCTGAGAGCTGCAGAGGGGCCCTGCTCAGGCAGAGGCACCCCCTCACATAGAAGCCAAGCACCCTGCCCTCAGGATTGATAGGGCCTGCCTTAGGGGTGACTGATAGGTTTATATGTGTGTGCAGGAGAGATACTATATCTCAGTGAGGGGTGCTAGCACCACCTCACCCAGGCTGCAGTAGCAGGCCTGTGGTGTCAGATTTAGACTGCTTCCCAGGGGTGGCATAATACATGCTGCAGCCCCTGGTAGGCCTGTGAAGTACCTATGCCCTTGGCACCTAAGGTACCATATACTAGGGACTCATAAGGCACCACAGTATCCAATCACTAGTGCACCTAGAGTGCACTCCATGTCGTTTAGAGAGAACAGAGAGGCTGGGGCCCTGATTGGCAGGGACCCAGCCAGGCTATAGCCAGAAACCAGTGCTAACATCAGAAAAAAAGTGGGGGCAACATAAGAGGCAGATCCTACTCTCCTACACAACCCCCCCAAACGCAGGGACACTAAACTAACCTTGACCAGTTGAGTCTTCGTGTTCAAAGTGGAAATACCTTGAGAGTCCATCTGCATTGGCATGTTGGGTCCCAGGCCTATGTTCCACTGTATAGTCCATCCCCTGTAGGGAAATGGACCACCTCAAAAGTTTTGGGTTTTCACCTTTCATCTGCTTTAGCCATAGGAGGGGCTTGTGGTCAGTCTGAACTATGAAGTGAGTACCAAACAAGTATGGCCTCAGCTTCTTCAGGGCCCATACCACAGCAAAGGCCTCCCTCTCTATAGCTGACCAACGTTTCTCTCTAGGGGTCAGCCTTCTGCTAATAAAAGCTACTGGCTGGTCTTGACCTTCATCATTCAGTTGAGACAGTACAGCTCCCACACCCAGCTCAGAAGCATCTGTTTGGACAATGAACTTTTTGGTGTAGTCTGGACTCTGTAAGATGGGGGCAGTGCACATGGCCTGCTTTAGGTCTTCAAATGCCTTTTGACAGCTAGCTGTCCACTGAACCTTTTTGGCATTCTCTTTGAGGTCAGATCATTCAAGGGGGTCACTATAGATCCATATCCCTTGACAAACCTCCTATAGTACCCAGACAGGCCTAAGAAGGCTCTCACCTGCGTCTGGGTGGTTGGAGCAACCCATTCCATTATGGTTTGGATTTTGCTCTGTAAAGGCTGAACCTGGCCTCCACCTACAAGGTGGCCCAGGTACACAACCTGACTCTGCCCTATCTGGCACTTGGTGGCCTTGATAGTGAGGCCTGCTTTCTGCAGGGCCTCCAAAACATTTCTGAGGTGGACCAGGTGATCCTGCCAGGAGGAACTAAAGACAGCAATATCATCTAGATAAGCTGAGCAATAAGTTTCCATCCCTGCCAGAACTTTATTCACCAACCTCTGAAAAGTGGCAGGTGCATTTTTCAATCCAAAGGGCATCACCACAAAGTGGTAGTGCCCACCAGGGGTCGAAAATGCTGTTTTGGCTTTTGCATCATCAGCTAATCTGATTTGCCAGTAGCCAGCTGTTAGGTCAATTGTGCTTAGATACTTGGCTGAGGCCAAAGTATCAATCAGCTCATCTGCCCTTGGTATGGGATAGGCATCAGTCCTAGTGACTGCATTGAGGCCTCTGTAGTCTACACAAAACCTCATTTCTTTCTTACCACCCTGGGTATGAGGCTTGGGTACCAGGACTACTGGGCTAGCCCAAGGGCTATCTGAAGGCTCAATCACGCCTAACTCCAACATTTTCTGGACTTCAGTCCTGATACAGTCCCTGGCATGGTCAGGTTGCCTGTAGATTTTATTCTTGACAGGCAGACTGTCCCCAGTGTCCACCTCATGGGTGCACCAGGTAGTCTGACTAGGGGTCAGGCTAAACATATGTCTAAACTGTTGCAGAACTTGTCTGCACTCAGTTTGCTGATGGTCAGTGAGGCTGCTTGCCAAAGCAACGCCATCTACTGACCCATCATCAGGGTTCTGAGAGAGCAGGTCAGGGAGAGGGTCACTCTCCTCCTCCTGGTCCTCATCAGTTGCCATGAGCAAGCCCATGTCAGCCCTGTCAACATATGGCTTTAATCTGTTGACATGAAGCACCCTTAGGGGCTCCTGGGAGTTCCAAGATTCACCAGATAGGTGACTTCTCCCTTCTGTTCAACTATTGTATGGGGGCCACTCCACTTGTCCTGGAGGGCTGCTGGGGCCACAGGTTCCAACACCCACACTTTCTGTCCTGGCTGGTATACAGTCAGCACAGCCTTTGGTCATGCCAAGCTTTTTGCAATTCTTGGCTGGCCTCCAGGTTTTTGGTTGCCTTTTTCATGTACTCTGCCATCCGGGAGCGGAGACCAAGTACATAGTCCATCACATCTTGTTTGGGGGCTTGAGAGGTAACTCCCAGCCCTCTTTTACCAAACATAGTGGACCTCTCACAGGATGCCCAAACAGAAGCTCAAATGGGCTGTAACCAACCCCCTTCTGTGGAACCTCTCTGTATGCAAACAACAGGCAAGGAAGAAGAAGGTCCCATTTCCGCCTAAGCTTCTCTGGGAGTCCTTTAATCATTCCTTTCAAGGTTTTGTTGAAGCGTTCAACTAAACCATTGCATTGTGGGTGATAGGGGTGGTGAACTTATAAGTTACACCACACTCCTTCCACATTGCTTTCAGATATCCTGACATGAAGTTGGTACCTCTGTCAGAAATGACCTCCTTTGGGAAACCCACTCTGGAGAAAACTCCAATGAGGGCTCTTGCCACCACAGGGGCTGTGGTGGTCCTCAGGGAATTGCCTCTGGGTACCTGGTGGCATGATCCACTACCACCAGGATAAATCTGTGCCCAGATGCAGTCTGAGGGTCAAGGGGACCAACAATGTCAATCCCTACCCTTTCAAAGGGTACCCCCACCACAGGTAGTGGTATCAGGGGGCCTTTGTTGTGCCACCTGCCTTACCACTGGCTTGGCAAGTGACACAGGAGCGACAAAACTCCTTTGTGTCCTCTGACATATGTGGCCAATGAAAATGTGGAACAAGCCTGTCCCAGGTCTTGTTTTGGCCCAAGTGACCTGCTAAAGGGATATCATGTGCTAAGGTCAAGAGGAACCCCCTAAACTTCTGAGCTATTACCAACCTCCTGGTGGCTCCAGGGGCTGGGTCTCTACCCTCAGAATATAGGAGTCCCTCATCCCAATAAACTTTATGGGACCCACTAGCACTCCCAGCAGCCTCAGCAGCAGCCTGCTGTCTGAGGGGTTCAAGAGAGGGGCAGCACTGTTGCTCCTTACTCAGATCTTCCCTAGAAGGGCCCCCTGCCCCCAAGAACTCAACCTGGTCAGGTTCAAGTCCCTCTGGGGCAGTTCCTTCTTCAGGTTCTGCTTCACCTCCTCTGGAAGTGAATCCTTGATCTGAGACAGAGGGGAAGGCACTGCCTTAACCCTACTGCTCCTCCTCTTGGGAAGCATCTGGTCCATTGTTCCAGGATCCAGAGCTGGTTCAGTGTTATGCATTCTTGCTTGTGACCTGGTCACAGCAAATACCTCTGCAGGGATGCCCAACATCTCAGCATGAGTCCATAACTCTACTTCAGACCAGGCTGAAGTCTCTAGATCATTGCCCAACAGACATTCTACAGGGAGGTCTGCACTGACTACAACCTTTTTGGGGCCAGTTACCCCTCCCCAGGAGAAATTCACAACTGCCAGACTATGGTTGGTCTGGACATTGCTTGCATTGGTCACCTGGTACATTTCGCCCAGGATGATCTGTCCAGGGTCCACTAGGTCCTCTGCCACCATGGTGACACTAGCACCTGTGTCCCTAAATGCCAAAGCCTGTTTGCCATTTATCAAAGGCTGCTGTTTGTACTTGCCCAGATTACTGGGGCTTACTAGGAAGGACATATCAATGTTTCCATCACAAATCAGCATTGCCTGAGTGGTCACTCTGACTAGGTCAGAATCCACTTCAGAACCCAGGGTCAACCCTACTACACCCTTATTCTGTGTACCACCTCCACCAGTAGCTGAGCTAGGGGGCACAGTTGCCTTAGGGGCAGGAGTGGTGGTGGTACAATCAGAAGTCCAGTGCCCTTTCTGTTAACAGAATTTGCACCAGGGCTTCTTTTGGCCTTTTCCCTTGTTGGACTGTGACTCCCCACCAGATGCAGATTTTTGGGGCCCTTGTGAAGACTTCTGGTCTTTTGACTTATCCCCACCTTTCTCAGAGCCTTTAGGATCTTGCTTCTTAGTGTCACCCCCTTGGTTCTGGGTTTTCTGCCTCACCCTGGTTCTGACCCATTTGTCTGCCTTCTTTCCCAATTCTTGGGGAGAGGTCAGATCAGAGTCCACCAGGTACTGATGCAACAACTGGTTCTGGCAATTATTTAGGATCTGTTCTCTCATCATCAGATTATACAATCCCTTGAAATCAGTAACCCTACTGCCAACCAGCCAACCCTCTAGAGCCTTGGTTGCACAATCAACAAAGTCAGTCCAGTCCTGAGTCTGTGCCTTCTGGGTATCTCTGAACTTCAACCTGTACTGCTCAGTGGTTAAGCCAAACCCATCTATCAGTGCACTCTTCAGGACCTCATAATCATCAGCATCCTCCTCTCTAACAGTGAGGAGCTTGTCTCTTCCTTTATCTGAAAAGGAGAACCACAAGATTGCTGCCCACTGCTTTTGGGGGACCTGCTGTACTCTACAGGCCCTCTCCATAGCAGTTATCCACTTGTGGATATCATCCCCACTCTGGTAGGGAGGAACAACCTTGCTCAGGTTCCTATGGTCAGGAATATATTCTCTGCCTCTAGGGACACTGTTGCTGCCACCAGGGGGTTCTAACCCCTCTTTTCTAGAAGCTCTCTGGATCTCCAGGGCTTCCCTATCCAGTGCCAACTGCTTGGTTCTGAGGGCCACTTTGGCTTCCTCATACTGGAGCAGTTTGCACCTTCTCTCAGAGGAGGTCTCTCTTAAGGAAAAGTATGAGCTCCTCTGTTGGACAAATTCTCTGCCAGAGTGATAAGAGTGGTCAGATTCCCTGGAAGGGGATCTGTGCCTCTCCTCCTCTCTGTCAGTTCTCTTAGGGAGAATTCCTCTGTCCTTTTCAGGCCCCTTGAAGCCTGGCCCTTCAATCACAGAGTCTTGGTCATTCTGATTTTCATCATCTGACCCAGATACTATGACTGACCCACCCACTGATTCAGACCCTTTAGCTCCTAGAGCCAATCTAAGGTCATCTGCTGTCAGCAGATCTATCAGGTGTAGTGTTGAGGGACTCTGTCCTAGCCTCAGGTGTCTGTCAACACACATGGCTCTCAAGTCAGAGAAAGCCATGTCCTTATACTGAGGCTGAGTGGATCCACTGGGTCCACCCTTTAAGGACATTCTAGTGTTGTGCAGTGTTGTACTACCTACACTAGTTTGTGGCCTACTGATCCTAGCTTGAGCTGTGGAAAGGGTGTGCTATCCCTTGGCACACAGCTCTAAGTTCAGTAGAACTTATTGATACTAAGCTTGACTTTATATGTACCTTGAGTACCTATAATGGTTTTCAGTTAGTAATTCAAATAGAGATTTTCTGGTAAAACAATGGCAAGCTGGAATCCCACACGCTGCCCACCAATGTGAGAAGTTGGCCTGGTATATGCTGTTCACTAATTAAAGTGGACACCTTGCACCAGGGCAAATCGACTCTTATGGTAGATAGGTTTAAGACAACCTTTAAAGAAAGCTATCCTAGTGGTAGCTGTGGAGAGCAGCCTTCAGGCTAAGTCTTGAAGGAATGTAAAGCAGCTTGTTTTACCATATAATCTCTTGAATCACCAAATGAAAAGACACCACACAGGTATATATATCAAATATATATGTATTTATTTCTAAATAACTCTCTACTAATCTCTTTATGAGATTAGAAGACAAACATATGCACAAATCAACGTTTCACAATAAGTTAAGCACAACATATGGCTGGGGCCCTAGGGGCGTACCAGACCATATACTAAAAAAGGGACTTAGCAACAACGTCTTGCAGGGAGACAAGGCCTAGGGCCTTTAGAAGTGCTGGGGCCTCACGAAACCACCCAAGGCAGGTAAGTAAAGGACCCACGGGGGACGCGTGCAGTGTGGATACACAGGCGCGGATCGCCGTTAACTTCAATGGGGCAAGTCGCGGTTGGAAATTGAGAGTTCTAGGAGACTTTGGGAGAACCTACAAGCAAGTCACTTACAGGGTAAGTAGTTCTAGGGCCCACACCCACAGGAGCACCGTAGTGCTGGAGTTACCTCACCCAGGGAAGCCGGGTGCATAGGTGTCCTTTGGTGTCGGGTCGCGGCGTCGTTTTCAATGGCGAACAAAGAAGACTTGCTGCTTGCGGGAGCTGAAGAAGTGTCCGGTGGAATCCAAGCCTGGATTCTGAAGAAGGATGACCTGAAAGCAGAGGGGACAGTGTTCAAAGTCACTTGGCAGTGACTCGGGGCAAGGAAGATGGATGCCCACCGTCGTCGGTTGATTCAGGTCGGTTGCGGGTGCCTTGACTCTTCAGCCACGAGGTCCAGGAGGCGTCGACGACAAACAGGAGCTGGATTCTGTGTGTCCCACGAAGTCTGCAGCTTACTGCGGTGTCGGCAACTCGATTGGAGCCAACAAGCCTTGGCAACAGCATGTCTCGGGGAGATGAAGAAAAGTCGATGGCACAGACCAGCAAGGTCTGAGGGACTCACCCAGCGAGGGTAAGTCAGGGCAGGCCTGGAGCAACCAGGGGAGCCCTTTGGTTTCTTTAAGAAGTCTTCTGGGGACCCACGAGCCGGCTGGCAAGGGATCGCGAAGACACCTCGGGCGGAATCACTCAACAGGGGACCACGGTCACTCGGGACGGTGTAGGCCTCTGATCTTCGGAGGGATTCCTGCTAGAGGTCGGCACCACACGTGGTCCAAAGCACAAGTTCGTGGAACGTTGTGAAGGGGTTGCACTCGACAATAGTGCACGGTACCCAGGGGTCGCGGTTCCTCATCACTCGTGGGGTCCACTTGCCTCAGCTTCGCTGGGGACTCACGATGGCCTTGGAGAAGTCAGGAAATCTACTTCTTGGGCTGCAGGGACTTCGGACTCCGGCGGGAGCGGCGTAGTTTGCGACCGTCGTTGTCGTTTTGGTGCCTGCCAAGCAGGGGAGTCACTCCTTGACTCCAAGGGAGATTCTTCTGTCTTCCAAAGGTAGTGGAACGTCGAAGGGCCAGGATTCTTCTGTAGAGCGTCGTCCAGGGGTTATCTAACTAGCAAGTTCAAGGGTTCCCCTTCTTATACTGAAAAGAGGGGATGGACTAGCTCTATGACCCCACCTATGGGAGGGTCAAGGGAGGGGTGGCTACACCCACTTCCCTTTGTCCAGTTTCGCACCAGAGCAGGGGCAGGTAGCCCCTGAGCCGGTTTGAACTGGCATATGCACAGAGGAGCCTTCTGCTCCCCCAGTGCAGGACTTCAAAGCACTCTAAGAGTGCACCCACCCAGCCCCAATACACTAAACCCTGTCTGGGAGGTGGTTACACCTCCCTGTGACAGGATGCCTATTGTTGGGCTTCCTCCACTGCGAGTTTCGGTCATCAGCAGGAGGGCAGCCCAGTGTCTGTGACTGGTGGCATCCATTTTGTGATGCCAGGGCTCTTTAGGATTCTACCGCGTTTCCACAGCAGGTACATGTCTTATCCCTCTAGAAGGGTGGAATGCTACCCCCGCCGCCAAGATTGGCGGGGGGTAGTATTCCAAGATGTTTGACACCAAACACGACATGTTTTGATGCAGCCATTCCAAAGTTAGCATTTACCGCGAGGATATAATGCACTTAATAGTATATGGTTTAACCGCATCCACAAACAGCACCAGAGAATAGACTCTGAGAGCTGCAGAGGGGCCCTGCTCAGGCAGAGGCACCCCCTCACATAGAAGCCAAGCACCCTGCCCTCAGGATTGATAGGGCCTGCCTTAGGGGTGACTGATAGGTTTATATGTGTGTGCAGGAGAGATATAGGAAACCTATATCTCAGTGAGGGGTGCTAGCACCACCTCACCCAGGCTGCAGTAGCAGGCCTGTGGTGTCAGATTTAGACTGCTTCCCAGGGGTGGCATAATACATGCTGCAGCCCCTGGTAGGCCTGTGAAGTACCTATGCCCTTGGCACCTAAGGTACCATATACTAGGGACTCATAAGGCACCACAGTATCCAATCACTAGTGCACCTAGAGTGCACTCCATGTCGTTTAGAGAGAACAGAGAGGCTGGGGCCCTGATTGGCAGGGACCCAGCCAGACTATAGCCAGAAACCAGTGCTAACATCAGAAAAAAAATGGGGGCAACATAAGAGGCAGATCCTACTCTCCTACATGCTGTCAATATTATTTCATTTCTAAAGTGAAAAGACATGCTTTTGATTTGCTATTTTGGAAAAACATGAAGATGGTCACTGTTGGAAAAGTAAACCTTAACGGGTATACCCGTGAACAATCATACCTGCTTTTACAGCTTTATAAAACATTTTTTTAAAACTACAGTTTGTATCCACAGTCATGATTTTAATGTATGTTCATGCTTCCTTAAAAAGACACATTCGAAGTGTGCATTATTTATATAGTGAACCAACTAATTCATATTTGGAGAGTGTTGTACCACTTACAATTGAGAAATGAAGACTTTTGACTGAAATATTTTGGGACTAATGCATGAAAAAGCCATAAAAATCCCACTAAGTATTTGTAGGTTTTCATCTCACTCCAGGGTTAAACACCCCCTTGCGGTTGCCCACGAGGCTCACAATCCGGCACCCACTGGCACATTTAACTTATTTCTGTGTCTTCTTTGCTTGATCTTGCAGAGGCCGCCCCTGAAGTGGGCCTCGAGGGTCGGCGCCATAACGGACGCCACTTCCCGGCAAGGAGCCGGTTTCAGCCACCTGGAAGCGCCCCGAGGCAGAAAGGGCGCTTCCTTCGCACCAAGCTCGCGCCAGAGAGGCGCCTAGTCACCTGGCCAATGGGGGGGGCAGGTGATTTTCAAACCCCCCAATCATAGGGTAACTCCAGGAGTGGCAATAACAGTGTGGGAGGCATATAAGGCGCGCTACCCTCATGTCAGCTCACTAGTCGTGGAGCTGGGGAGCAGCGCCGAAAGTTCTTCAAGATCCACACCTACACAGCAGCAGTGTCGCACTGCTGGCAGATAAGAGGGGTACATTTGGATGGTTATGGAGGCACACCGACAGTGCGGTGTGTAAAAGGAGGGCCACTCACTTTGGGATGCCTTACGGCAGGGTGAGTAGGCCAGACAAAAGGGGGTAGCAAACGGAGACGGCGCTCGCAGTCCAGACCCTGCCAGACGGCAGGGCACAAAAAGAGACTTGCAAGGTAGCGAGTTGGGGCCTAACTCCAGTAAGAGGCTACCCCCCACACGCTTGCAAGAAAGGAGATATGCCTGCCAAACTGCAGAATGACGAACTGTCAGGGTGATTTATGAGTTTATGATATGCAAATGAGTTATGACAAACAAGTGATTTATGACCAAAGTATGATTTATGACCCAAATGATTTACGATGCCCTAATGATTTATGACATGTGATGTATGATGTGCCACTAAGTGATTTATGACACCCCATTGCAAGATAATGCATGACAACGATTTATGACCCTGGCCTTGGAATGTATGCCCAGGGGATTGCAAACTGAGTATATATATAAGGGTAATAAAACTGCGGCCAACAAAGACCACAAACTACAACAAGTGCTGGCTGTCATTTGCTGATTCACATATGGAAAAGTTTGTATGCGGTCCAGGAATGGGCACGGTGCGTGTGTTATAGGAACCCCTTCCCCTACGCCCCATAAAACATGAGACTGTTCATTTACCGCCCCCAAAACCTACTCCGGCCTCTCTGGAGTGGGCTTCTAGACTCAGGATGCCCTGTATACATGTGCAGGCTACCCACAAAGCCCCGAATCTGTGGGTGTTCCCAGCTCTGTACCTGCCCCTAAAATGAAATGCCCCTATGTGTGTGTAAAACACCTGAAACTTCCTGATTCTGTGAACCGGGATCCGCCGAATTGCTTCCCTGGATTTATTTTTGCACAGATGTGTGCACTCTGCACGTGAAATGATGGGTTTGTCAAGAAAATGGGTACCTTCTGTCATTTAAATGAATAAATGTATATTTTACAGACTAAAGAATGGCAGTTCAGTCAGCCCATGAATACAAAACTGATTTTAGAACTAACCAGCAGATACTTCATGGTTTAACGAATTAAAATCTGTACTTTCGGAGTATAAACTTTTCCCTTTTAAAACTGTAAAAAAACTTGTATTTATTTTTAAGCCTGTAAACTGCGAAGTGCGGGCAAAGTGCAGCCATTTTAGGTATTTTAATTCAAAATGATTTATTCGGCCGAATAAAAATAGACCATAAAAGCCCATCGTATCAACTACAAATCCACAGTATAACTTTGTTATAAATCCGAGTTTACATTATTTAAAAAACGAATTAAAATATGATTACAACAGTGTACTTTAGGTCTCCGAGTACATCATATGACCAGGCTCTACAAAAAAACACACGAACTCAGGAGATAAACACACATTTTAGGTATTTATCAGTAAGAAAGGAAGAGTAAACTAGAAATTTCACGTGCATTTTGGTCCATAAATGTTTTTGTTTCTTAGAACACGCGTGTAGTAATAATAGGGTGTCTGAAACCTGGCCCCATGTGTTTCTGTGTAGTTTATCATAGAAGCTTTCACCTAGTGTACCCAGAATGCACCAGCAACCAGATTGCGTTAGGTTTTCACTGGTGCAAAAAGCAGAACATTCATTTTTGCTGCTTTTGTAATAGGAATTTTAGCAAAGTGTTTTTACTCGAATTCATATTACAGAAACATTTTTGCACAAGGTCAAACATTGAGACAAAAGACTGGGATACAAATTCAAAAATATGTGAAACTTCTTTGACTAAATAACGTTGTATTTATTTATTCAAAGTTCCTGAGACTGAAAAGAAGGCCGTGGGAGGGACAGCAATAACGTTTTTTTAAAAATACACCAGTCATGGCTCAGACGCAGTGGTCTGCAGTCTATGTCCTCAATGCAATTTATTTTAAACAAAGAACAACACGGGTTGTAAAAATACTCTGTTAAAAACCACGAAGCAAACTGATTTGTAACTGTTTTTGCTTTGTTCTTAATGAGGAACAAAAGGTTCTTTTGCTGCGTTTGTAAAATAAAACAGAGGAATGGGGTTCTGCCACAAAGTACCCCCATCTTTCACATTTAAATAATGGAGACACGTTTATTTGTTCCTTTCCTTCTTGTGTAAAAACCGAACAATTTCTGTTTGCTCCATTTTTTGGCTTGCTGCAAATATTTGTATGCAATATGGGCTGGTGCAAACGGGTTTGCACATTCACTATTGCACAAGCAGGAGGGCCGAGAAAGAGCATGCTGTATTTTTTGCACCAGTACTAAATGCACGTTACTTGGTCCCATGGCTTACGTATGACGTCAGCATGCGTGCACTGCACTACTCTATCCTGTGAAATGAGGCCAAGAGGGTCAGGAGTAGGTGAGACTGGTGTCTCCTGTGAATTCAAGAGACCCTTCGAAGATGTAAGGCCATGAGTGGGCTTCAATGACTAGTATTCAGTATATGCATGGTGGCCACAACGAGGGAATTGGCTCATTGCAGTAAAGTAACAGGGGGCCGTATCATGATGAGCTGCGCCGGCTCAGCATAGACCAAGGGCCTCATTTGTGACGAATTGGCGTAGGGCAGCGCCACAAGTCTTCTTGCTGTGCTGCCCTATGCAATGTGAAAGGGCAAGAAGGCGCTGTATTTATGAAATACGGTGCTGTCCTCCCCACTGCATCGGCGCACAAATTGCTGCCTAGCACCAATGCAGGCACCCTTGCACAATGGTGCAAGGGTGCCTGTGTTGTAAGTAGGATTGTTTTACTGCAGGAACGGACACCTTCCTGCACAAAAACAATCCGAGAGGCGTTTTCCTCTTGCTATGTGTGCTGCAGAATTTACTAACACTTTGCACAAAGCTGATGCAAAGCCCAGAAAAGTTTTGTACTGGGGTTAACTCTGCATCTTAGATCATGGTTTGTGTTGGAATGTAGTCTAAAGTAATGCCAAGTAGCGCTACGCACTACTTTGTGCTGCTGTGTGTCAAGGAGGTGTCCTATAAGTGGTGTGCATGTGCCCTCATGGGTTTTGACGCAAATCCTTATCTATAAACTTTCGTAGGAAGGGCTTTGCCCCAAAAAATGATGTCTCCTTGAGGCAGGCATAACAGTGGAGCAAGTTTTAAAAGTCTGCGCAGTTTTCCAACGTTGCACGTTTGCTGCACTGTAAAACACGCATACAAAGCGGAAAGTACTAACCTATGTCAAAGCACAGGTTTTACACTTGGAAGGGTAGCCTCGCGGTACAAAGCCCATGCTTGACAGAATGCGCACACCTTTGCACCACTGTGCAAGGACGTGGCATAGGCACCTGGCAGCCTAGGTGCGGCAGCGCTCAGCGCCATATCACATAGGCATGGTGCCTCTTTCCCTGTGACGCAACGATGCTCAGCTACTCTGGTTGTTACATTGGGCCAAAGTTAATCATCTTAGCCCTAAGGGCGATGTCACTTTATGTTTGAACAACTGCATCACAAATAGAGCATTTACAGGTGTTGCTGCGTTTCCTACCTAAATTACAGTCAAAGCAGCAGAGTTTGCTCAAAACTTAGTGTGGCCTATTTTATATAATATTTTTTGGTAAGTAGTACAAGAAGTTCTTTTTGCTGCACTCTTGAGGGGGATTTCGAGAGACGACCATGAGGGAAAATTAATTATTTCTTTTCCCTCGTGGTCGTCTCTGGAACCCCCCCACAACCCAGACCCACCGCTCTTACCTGCAGCGGCCACGGCTGCCATCCAGTGTTGGTGTTTGGTCGAATTTAGGGATCAAGGGAGTTCGCTCCAGTCCTCGCACAGAAGCACCAACAGGAAAATATTTTGCTTCATTTCTGCCTTGGGTCAAATCCTCACGCCATGTGCTCGGTCGGTCATTCTTTTCTTTGTTCCTTGGGAAAATGGTGCAGAATTAATTTGTTCTATTTCTGAACAAGTACAAGACGTTACATAATATGGGAGCTGGTCAGTTTTAGACCTGTGCAAAGTATACCTTCCGCTTCCCACCTTTAAGAAGTTGCAGTTACTAGACTTCACACAACTTGGCCCGAGGATGGTATTTTATTGTATTTGTCACTTAAATTCCTTTTGGTGGGGTGGAGTTTTTTCTCTCTAAACCTTTACACTTTACTAAGGTAAGCAGGTGCTAGACAGGCAGTTTTTCACTATCTGCTCCTGGTAAATTTCACTAAATGTAATACACGTCTCGGTTTGGTGTTCAGAGAGCGTCGACTGAACACAGTAGGAGGCGTTTTTTTACGTGTTCCCTTAAAGTATTAGTTAGCAGCCCAGAGCAGAAAGCCATTTAGTTCACACTGGTGATATTGTGTTTAAAAGTTACCTTTACTTCCCCTTAGTAAGACATTATCTGTGTTGGTGCGTCCTGTCAGTTAAGACACTCGCAGGCAAGTTACAAGAAACTGGGGGAGTGCAGTGTTACGCCAAAATTGGTAACGCGTGCTCCGACTGTTTCAAAACACAGGAAAGCGCTGTATTCACAAGAATGCGACACACCCCTGTGTTAGCCCTAGCGCTGGTGCTAAAAAGGCTACCTAGCACCAGCGCAGGCACTCTGCGCCATTTTGCTAGGGTGCCTACGCTGCAGGGGCAGTTGTTTATGTGCAGGAAGGGACGCCTTCCTTCACATAAACTATCAATAATGGTGATTTGCTCCATCTATGCAGACACATGCGTCACACATGGAAAGAGCAAAACATGAGGAGAAAGAAAACATTTCTCCTCGTATCCCCTGCTTATGACCAGGTACTCCCTGGCGGTATTTTTGGTGCTGCCCCATACCTTGTAAATAGGGGCCCGTGTCAAAAAGCAATGGGTATTGAGGCAGAACGCCAAGTGCAACAACCATTGCATGCCCCTTTCACGCTAAATGCTGCTTGAATAGGGGCATTATGTACTAGGCGGTGTTCACCAGAACGTCGGAAAAAGTGACGTTAACTCCTTGTAAATATGCCCCTCTATGCCTCACTACTGATTCAAATTTGGAGGCTTCTATGTTTATGTAATATCCCAGGTTTTGGGTTTCAACATCTGCTCACCTTACATTTTGCTGGATTTTTAACCATACAATATTAGTAATTAATAAAAAAAAAACCTTCACAAAGTTTTACCACCCCTGTCATTGACCTGTATACAGGGCCGGCTCTAGGGTGGTGCAGTCGGTGCCACCGCACCGGGCACTGACTTGGGGTGGGGGGTTCCTTGTCTCCAGCAAATTTCAGGCATCAAGAAAAATGTCAAGAAAACTCAGGTGACTAATGTTCTTTCTGGAGCGAGATTGGGGTTTTGTCTAGTGGAAGTTTCGACTCATTGTAAGGTAGCGCAGAGGGTTAATATGCCTGCTGCAAAGAGCATGTATCACTGCTTGTGTCACAGAGCCCCTTTGTTACTTGCAGTTTCTCAGTTAAAATCCTAATATAGAACAGTGAGCTATTAACTGTCATCTAAGAACTGCATGTAAACTGCAAGGTATATATTAGAGCTCTATGTTTTTTTTTCCCAGTCTTTCATTATCCTAATCTTGCAAAAAGGGTTCATTTGGTTAGAAATCAATTCTTATTATTAAACAGAACCCCTAACAATGGTGTTACGTTTTAAATTCTGAATTTGTGCTTTTCCAGACCAAGGACTCTTAAACTACACTGCCTACCAGTATGGATGACATGCGACACCTACACCATGTAGTCCTCTGTCTTATGTACCAGTTCCTATACACTTGTTTACACACATATGATTGTCTCTGTGCAATGTGTGTGTGATGTAAAGTGCTCTGACACCTTACACTGGTATGAGTGGCCCTATAAAACGAAATGATTCTGAGAGACAGTGGTTCTGGAGACTCGAGGGGCGCTTTTAAAGGGAGCTAGTGAGGGAATCCGTGGCAGAGGTAAAGGTGAGGATTTTCCCCCCACTCCTCGAGTTCCAGTGTGCATGTTTTAAATTAAGGGCTCAGTATTGAAGTTACTGTACTTAGGATCTGTCAGATCCCCCAGACGTGTCCTTCCCCTTCTACTATCCGCATAGCGCCCTGAAGAAGGTGTGACCCTATATGACTGGTGCTACTTCTCTACAAGTCTGGATACTATCAGTTGTTTCTGAGGGGAAAAAAAGGTCTCAAAACAGTTTATAAAATAATCTTAAATAATAGAACATAGGAAGTGCTGACGTCTTCATTGCTCTGTACCAGGACACAGTTGTTACAATACCTTCTTTCTCATTATATGTCTGATTATCCGTGGGTCTATGTTTTGGGTTTATGTGGAGTTGACCAGTCTTGTCTTGTGTTTGCAGGAATGGGTTATGAGTGTGGCTACGATATGGATTTATGATTATGTGGGGTTTCATGTATAATATTTGGGTTCTCTCGTTTGCCTGGGAGGTGTTCTTGCAGTAATTTTTTATATATAACTGTCTTGTGTATCTATTTTATTGACTAGTTATAATCTATGTACGTATTTTGCTAATTTTGCGCATTACTTGCACCATAAACTAAGATTGCATATCCTAAATAAAATGAGATACTGTCTGTCACTCGGGTGCTTATTTTAGGCCTTCCGTCTGCACACTGTGCATGCTCGTCAGTGAGGAGGTGATCTCTTCCCCTCTTCCTTATAACAAGACGTTGTCGCTTTACTGAAAAAATAGGCTGCAGGCACTGGGTTCGGCTGTTTGACTAGTCATTGGGGGGCACCAACAAACCTTGTCGCACAGGGCGCCACCAGCGCTAAAGCCGGCCCTGCCTGTACACTTCACTGGTGTCTCTAGAGTAGGCGCCCAATCCACCGAGCTATCTCACTGACGTCAGAGGTGCCGAAGCGGAAACAGTGGTGATTTGTGATTTCCATATCAGCTAACGGTTGCTGGAGGCAGGGGCACCGCCCGGTCTCTGCATGTTGTGCATCACAGCCCCCCCCCCAGAACAGGGAGGCGCCTCCCCACCGTTTGCTGCTGTGCACAAGAAAGGATGCCTCGTGCAAGCATCTGCGCTGCAAGGTGCTCCGTGCAAGGAAATCAACAACTGTCTTACCACAAACCCACCACAGAGGCCAGATAAGAGGAGTAAATATAGAAAAACAAAGCTGAAGTAAAGATAGCTCCGCGCAGGCTATTTTGGTCGCCGCAGCGCTGTGCGGGTTCTGCGTCACAGCCCTGGGATCCGAGGCTGTGAAGTAAACCCCGGACCGCGCTCAGACAGATTCACAACGGTTCACAGCTGCCAAGTTTCCCAGGCCCTTGCGTGATGTGTTGTCCAGACCTGTTGTTTTATTCTTTGAATTCTGGGACTTGTAGTCCTGTTTCATAATCAAGAGAACAGCATTCAAAGAAAACACCTGGGCTGGACCAGCACATCTCACACAGACCTGGGAAATGTGACAAGGCCAACAACAGGTTATGCACACGTTGTAAACAAGAGGATCAGATCTGAGCTTGGCCCGGGTGAAATTTTGTTTATGTTGGTGTCATTTTGTGCAGATTCTGGTATTTCATATTACACTTTTTATGCAAAATGCCTGAGGATCTGCCACATCGCATATTGGAGATTTCACTCGCGTAAAATCCTACTGCGTCCTCATGTCCAAAATGGACGCGACAATGCATTTCACGCTAAAAGCAGTGCAGCGCTGGGCCAGCATTTCTTGTAATAATGCCCAATTGTGCTTAATGTTTTGGCCATTTGTGTAATTTCCACAAAGGAAATGATTCAATTTTGCCCAGGTTACCCGGGGGGGGTGGACGTTCCCTGATCTTAATTCAGAGAATGCAGGCAATCGACCAGTAGGACGACACCCAGTTGTCACCTCGTGGACGGAGGCTGTGAGATATAGGCAGGGCCACTTGAATTATGTGGTTGAGCGGCTGCTGCGTTTTTTGCATAGTTATAGATTTGCTGCATTTGCCACATAATCCTTCATCTGCTGCATAATCCACAGAGTTAAACAAAAAAAAATGTTTTTAGCTCATATGGTTCAAAAGTTACTAAAAATACAGTGGCACGTTTTGCAGCGCAGAGGAAGGCCCGCTGCAAAGGTTAACTGGTCACCTTTCTGTTGCTTATCGCTATATGTCGGTGTTAAACAGGTACTAATGAGGTGCAACCAATGCTCAGACTGTTATTTAAGTGTAATAATGACAAAATAATGAAGTAATGCTATCTACAAATTTGCCGAATTTTGCCACATACTTTTTTGCCTTTTCTTGACGGGTAATTCACTCAACCCTGCCCCATAATTTGGCCCTGCCGCATAATTTGGCCCTCCCCTGCTGCATAATTACAGTGGCCCTGAATAAAGGCATAATCTGGCATAGGTTTGTGGGTATCCAGGAAAATTTTGCAGGTGGTATTTCACTCTGGAAATACACTTAAAACCACAGTACAAAGCAGAGCAGTGTCTTCTGGGTAGAGACGGGCAGAACACCCCCCCCCCCATATTTCTTATCCATAAAGACAAACGGATTCTTCCATGTGAATTTTTTTTTGATCGTAGAGAGAAAACAAACGTAGAAAATCTCCTTTTGCTGGTTTCTGCCATGTGTGCCCCTGTGCACATACTGACAAGTGAAAAATTCTCAAGTAGACATTGAGGACAAGGTACACAGCAGCAAATCTGTGGTTTTCATGCACTGCGACAATGTGTAACGTTGCTAAGTGCTCCCCTGTGATAACTGAAGGAACTAAGCATAGTGAGATGCTGTGGAAAAGATTGTAAGTGTATTTTTGTAGTGCTTACTACCCCTGATGAGGCATCAAAGCGCTTTTCAATGAGTAGCACGCTACTCCGGAACCCAAAAGGATTAGTGGTGGAATAGTATGGGGAAATGTGAGTTAATCTGAGGGGTGGACATGTGAGTCTGTTAGTTGGATTGAATAAGATGATAGAGGGAAAGTAAAAGATATAAAACACAAAAATAAATAAATAAATAAATATGAGTCTAGAAAAGGTTATTTTGGAGATCATAGCAGCAGAACGAGGTTTGGATGAGTCAGAGAGTGGAGGTAGAGAATATATTGAGAGAGGTATAGGGTGAAGCATAGAGTAGAGCATTGGAGAGAGTCAAAGTTTTTTTACAGTAGAAGTAAAGTAACAAATATATTGATACATAAGTACATAGAGGGTATATATGTACAAGAAGAAAACATATCAAGATTTAAGTTGTATCTAATAAACTCAGACATTTAAGTATTGCTGTACTTCAAGCTAATGTATTTGAGGTTTTTTAAAAATATTCTTTTCATATTTTTCAATATTTCAATAGCTAAGCAATTGTAGATAAAATAGTTTTGCTCATATTTACATATTGTGATAGATAAAATAAAACAGAGAACTATAAGCATCTAATCAAATAACTTATATAAAAACTATCCAGCGACCTATATACATGTTAAGCATAGAATTATATATATATATATATATATATATATATATATATATATATATATATATATATATATATAACCATAAGTAATATGTACATTTGTCAAGCAGGCCTGAAGAATTTCTATATATTTAAAAAGCATATTTATTATACATATTTATATCAAGAAATACACACATCTAGATCCATATATATAATCAAATGAGATGTGGCTTCTAGGCTGTAACCCCTGCCTCGGCACTTGACCACAATCAACTGGGAATTGTCTGTGCCAGAGATGCGCCCCTCCCCCTTCACTTGCTGCTTTCTGTACTCCAGTAAAAAAGGTACGCCCATACTACACTGTTGTATGCACAGTGCCTTGTGTTCATGATACTCCTGCTGCAATAAAAATGTACTCTGTAAAGTGCTCAACTGCTTTTTGAACCACAGCCCTGATTGTATCAAATACATACAAAGTGACTTGCCCAGGATCACACTGTTCAGTCAAGTATTGAAACTCAGTATACAGGTCCTGTAATCCTTAAGGTATGTTGAGGATTAAAAGATAATATTCATGCTGTTTAGACTCCTCCCTGAATAAACGTGCACACTCACTGAAAGGACGGTGGCCTGCTGGAAACAGGCTCCTGCTTGTGAATCGCACATGCAGCCTCCATGTTCAGTTGGAATGTGGCTCCTCTCCTCATGCACAGGGTGCTCCATCACAAGGGTGGGTCACTAATTAATCCACATGATTATATACTTAGGGGTACATGTACTATTGTTGGATGCAACGCAGCAAAGCATCCAAAGTTGCTGCATTGAGAGAAAGAGAGAGAGAGAGAGAGAGAGAGAGACAGACACTACCATATCTACACGATATTGCACTATCCTGCCCTCTACCTAGCGCTGACGCACAATTAGCCTGCCTTGCGCCACGCATACACTTTTGTACCTTAGTGCAATAGTGTGTGCATGAGCATAGGTTTAGTAGCGGAACGGTACCCTTCCAGTACAAAATGATGCGCTCTGGTATACTTTGAAACCTGTCCCACTTCTTATGCATGCTGTACAGTGCAACACACCTGCAAAGTTTGAAAGGTTTGGTAAAAAAATATTTTCCCCTACTTTGCACTTGTTTCAAGGGGCCATATTTTTTGGCCCTAAGCCCTTACTGCAAATATAAGTAGGTAGGGATTTGCATAAAACCCATGGGTGGTATTGTGAGAACAACCATGTACCACCCAGGTTCACTTTGGAAATCGGGTCTATGAGCTGCAGATGTCCATTTCCCGCTAATTCTACCTCACAGACTTGGTTTAACAAGCCTTTCGACCCAGTACCTCTCTGCCATCTTGCCTGTTTTTGCTTCAGCTTAGCACACTTTCACAAACATACGCAGTCGGCAGACAGTATATGTTTTCTCGAGAGGTGTCCTGGTGCTGGAAACTATAGAATAGAGAAGACCAAATGCAATGGGAAGAAACTAGATCCTGAAAAGCCAGATCTTAAGGCCTGGGCTGGAGGCTTAGTGGACTAAAGCGTCTATTGCAGGGGCCTGTGTTCGACCTCATAGTCACAGGTTCAAATCCTGGCAGGTCCACTCAGCCTTTCATCCATCTGAGGTCGCTAAAATGAGTACCATTGAGTTGGGTAGCAATAAACATCTGTAATTCAACGCCAAGATGTCTAAGGGTGAACATGCGGTTTACAAATACACGTTATGTTATGTTTCTTAAATCTCACAGAGTTAGCAAGAAAGCTTGTTCCACATTTTAGCTTTCAGCAAGAAATATTTACCACCTGAATGAGCCTACTTAACTCGGGGAAGAGCAAGCAAGTCGGCCTCTGAAGATCACAAACAGCGAGAAGGTGTAACATTGATGGATCTTTGGGATAGATATTCTGACCCAGTAATGTGAATTTCTTTGAAACCATGGCATAATGACTTGAAAGTGTTCCTCTTTTCCACCGGGGGCCAATGAAGAACTTTTAAGGCTCCTGAGGCAGAGGGTAGCGGGGAAGCCCGAGGGCCCGGTTGGCAGCTTCATTCTGGGCCCTCTGCAGCTTTCTAAGGAACTTTTGAGAGGAACTTTCCTTCAGCATAGCACTGAAAACTTGGCTCTTCCAGAATCTGTCTTCGGAAATCCCTTTCTGTGTCGCACTAACAGTGCTGGGATGCCTACGGGTAGCCATGTGCTATACAAGTCGGCATAGAACAGAATTCTCAGGAGGCCTTGGTCTATGCCTAACAGTAGTCCAGGTGACTCAAAACAGTGGCCAGGATTACCACGCGATGGACGTTTTCAGGGAGAAGGGGCAGAATTTTCTTGATCTCTTTCTGGAGAAAGAAGCAAGTTGACACAGTATGTTTCACATGCTCTGCTAGCAGGGCCGGACTGGGAACCTAAACCGGCCCTGGCAAACTGCTCGGCGGTCCCCCTGGGGGGAAGGGGGTGCAGCTGAGCTGTTTGATAAGGCCGGTTTCAGCCGATTATGTTACAGGGGGCGATATTGCCGGCCCCTGGTAACGAAAACGGCCCCCCAGGGGCCCAAAACCGGCCCCCACCCTGGCGGCCCACCGGGGAAACGCCCGGTGCCCGCTACGGCCAGTCCGGCCCTGTCTGCTAGTGACAGTTCCAGATAGACCCCCAGATTTGTTACTTTTTTAGCTGGAGTAGGTGGTGCATGCCTTGAGGGTGGACAAACGTCTAGTGCTCGAGGACTAGGAGGGTGAGAATGTTTGACTCAAAGGAGCTCTGCTTACCCGCATTGAACTTCAGCGAGTTCTGTTGCAACCAGGCGGACACTGCATTCATGCACTGATGGAAGGGTCCGAATGGATCGTTGCCCACCAGATCCGGAGTGATGATCATGGGTATCATCTGCGTAGTTCATTCATCGGAAGTCACATGATCTAATTAACTTCACCAGCGGACCTATGTATATGTTGAATAGCGTGAGGCTTAGAGCAGACCCTTGAGTTACCCCTTCCTGCAGTGTCCTGCACCATAGTAAAATAATATACCCGGTCCAAGGCACATATGTTAGAAGTTTACCCCTTTGTTCATCTGATGGTTGTTCTGCATAAAGCACGTTACACTTTATATTATTCTGCAAGTTTTATTCTGAATTTAGGAAGAGTCTCATTTTACCTTTTTTTAAACTAGTGAATTTTAGACAATGGGGGTCGCTGTGGTGTTCCTGCAATCGTTGGCAACACCCAGATCATGCGTTTTAGTTGCAACCAGTGTGTAGCGTGCCATACGTTTGAGGGCACAGAATGACACACAAATTCATTTGTAGTCTCGTTCCTTTTTCTTTCTTTTTTAATCAGCAGGTATTTACTACTTTTCAATATTTTATATGTATGTATTTGCTGTTATGTTTTGTTTCTTCCTGCAAGACTGCACCGTATTGTATCTTTTATGATCATCGAATGATCAAATAAAGTATAACTTGACTTGAGTTGAAATAATATAGAAAATCAGATAAAAACATACACACTTACCGTACTCCACCTCTGCAGTCCAAGTCTGACCCGGAAGAGCCTACTTCTCCTGGGGAGGAAGGTGGATTATGGCTCCAAGTTTAAAATAGGCTGGGAGTGGCACCCCCCCAATGCTGGTCATGAAAGATGCAGATCTCAGGTTGAGTCTTTCCTGTTCCATCTTTCAACCACAAGAGGTGCCCAAGAGAGTGGAAAGAAACAAGGTCCTGTACTGTTCACCAAATTGTACCTCACGGCCAATCACCACTAAGGGCCACCAAATGCCAATATCCCTTCTATTGATGCCGTCACTTCCAATTTTAGGTTCTGTGATGCATTTATCAGATGATGTCTGCTTGGGATTCCAGAAAGCCCCTTCGGTTGAAGGTGTGTTTTGGACTTCAGTCTGCTTCCTTATTTGAGAATAGCTGGGTGGGTTTTAGATTCAAGAAAGCCTCTCTGATGCTGGCATCTGGTTTGGTCCTGGAGGCCAGAAGGGCCCTCGGTTTTGAGCATTAGGTTGGGTTTTGAATTCAAGAATGTCCCTGTTCAATAAGCCTGCTTGGGTTTGGCTGTCAGAATGTCCCTTTGTATGAATAGGCCTGTAGGGCTTTGAATTCCGGAATGACCTTTTCTTTCATGTCTATCTAGGTTTGGGATTCAGAATGTATCTTTTTCATGATATGTAACTGGCTTTTTGGGTGCTAAATGTTCTTTTGTATGTTGATGTTTGAAATGGTTTTAGATCTTAGAATTATAGTTTGTTTCAGGTCTGGTTGAATTATAAACTCCAGAAAGTTCATTTCCTTGATGATTTCTGGTTGGGTTTTAAATTCCAGAATGGCCTTCTTTGTTTGTTGGTTTCTCGCTGAGGTTTTAATTCCAGATTTTCCCATAGTTTGATGGTGTGTGGTTGGGTTTTGGTTTCAGAGTAATCCTTTGTTTGATGATGTCTGATTGGACCTTAGCTTCCAGAATGTCCTTTGGTTTGATGGCTGATTGGCTGATTGGATTTTTGATTTCAGAGTAATCCTTTGTTTGGTGAAATTGATTGGATCATAGCTTTCAGAATGTCCCTTGGTTTGATGGCTGATTGGATTTTTGATTTCAAAATGTCCCCTGGTTTGACGGCTGGTTGGCTTTTGATTTCAGAGTAATCCTTTGTTTGATGATGTCTTATTGGATCTTAGCTTCCAGAATATCCCTTGGCTTGATGGTTGATGGGTTTGTGATTTCAGAGTAATGCTTTGTTTGATGAAATTGATTGGACCTTAGCTTCCAGAATGTCCCTTGGTTTGATAGCTGATTGGATTTTTGCTTCCAAAATGTCCCTTGGTTTGACGGCCGATTGGATCTTTGATTTCAGAGGAATCCTTTGCTTTGTGATATCTGATTGGATCTTGGCTTCCAGAATGCACCTTAGTTTGTTGTCTGGCTGGGATGAATTTAAACTCCTGAATGTTCCTTTGAATGATGTCCGGTTGTTTCTTCATTTAATGAAGTGTTGCGAGCTTTTAGGTTCTGCAATGTCCTTTGCTTTCACGGTGTCTGGTTCGAGTTTGAATTCCAGAATTCTCCTTGTTGATTAAGTCTGCTTGAGTTTTAGACCAATTGTGATTCCATTTGGTGGACGGCCATTCAAAGGAGAACACGCTGCTCAATGCAGGACGTTGGGTCCTACCATTGGGCGCATTTCTGTCCAAGAAAAAAAGTGGAATTTATCCTCAGTGTTCATTTTGTCCAGTAAATTCCACGAGACCTCCCGCTCCCGTCTTCCTCGCTCTCAAACACACACACGCACAGTGTTGTGAGTGGACGTCACCACACCTTAGTCCAGCCTCCACTGGAGAGGGTGGAATATTCCACCTTCTTATTTATTCCAGATACCTGTAGTCCAAGGCATTGAGTGGTATTCTACTTTCTGGCAAGACTCAGTAGTACGACAGACTTTAATAGAATCTCACACCTAAAAATAAATGCTATCTTTGGGTTAGAAAGTTACTTTTTGCTCAAAAAGCCTTACAACTCATTCCCAAAGGCCCTGGCATGTTGGGATTTCTGTCTACTATCACTGGGGGGCATCTCTGTGGCACACACAACCTGTGGAGCCCGACCCCACCATACAAGCACCTCTCTCACCTCAGGGGCAGAAGGGCCTTCTGGTGACCATGTCAAATCCGCCCACCTTCTCGAACAGGCTCCGCCTTCTCCAGGGTCAAGGCAATGAAGGTAATCAAAGGGCGCAGAGTGCCCCCTGTAGGCCACGTGGGGTCATCACTCACTGGGGCCCTCCTGCAGTGCTTTCTGCTGAGTTGGAAGGTGGAAGGCGCTGACTCGTGCACACCTGCTGCAACCTGTGCTAACCACAGAGGAAAGAGCCCCTCTCTCTACTCCCTCTCTCTCTCTCTCTTTCTCTCCCTCCCTCCCTCCCTCCCTCTCTCTCTCTCTCTGGCTCTTCCTGTCTGAACAACAGGGTGCACAGAGGCACAACATCTCGGAGGCCATGGGCGGACGAGACGTGAGCAGAAGAAGGGACGGTCACCGTGTGGCACTGAGTGGTCTTGCACTGCTGTGGGCACTGGGTAAGTGACCTCTCACGCCGAGCAGAGCCAGGGGTAGTCACCGGGTGGTACTGGGTGGTCTTGCACTGCTGTGGGCACTGGGTAAGTAAACTCTTGTGGTGAAGCAGAGCCAGGAATGTTCACCAGGTGGCACAGGGCTGTCTTGTACTGCTGTGGGCACTGGGTAAGTCACCTCTCACGGTGAGCAGAGCCAGGGATAGTCACCAGGTGGCATTGGGTGGTCAGGCACTGGGCAAGTCACCTCTCACGGTGAGCAGAGCCAGGGATAGTCACCAGGTGGCACTGGGTGGTCTTGCACTGCTGAGGGCACTGGGTAAGTCACCTCTCGTGGCGAGCACAGCCAGGAATGGCCACCAGGTGGCATTGGGTGGTCAGGCACTGGGCAAGTCACCTCTTGTGGCGAGCAGGGCCAGGGACGGCCACCGGGTGGTACTGGGTGGTCCTGCACTGCTGTGGGCACTGGGTAAGTCACCTCTTGTGGTGAAGCAGAGCCAAGAACGTTCACCAGGTGGCACAGGGCTGTCTTGTACTGCTGTGGGCACTGGGTAAGCCACCTCTCATGGCGACGGTGGCGAGCAGGGCCAGGGACGGCCACCGGGTGGTACTGGGTGGTCTTGCACTGCTGTGGGCACTGGGTAAGTCACCTCTCGTGGTAAAGCAGGTCTCAGAGGCTTAGAGGATACATAATTCATGTTTTTTTTAAATCTCTTTCAAACCCGAGCCGGCCTCTTTCACTGCACCTGCTCACATGTGCACCTCTGCGTGAATATCTTGATGCGAGATGGGGAGATGTGGTTGAGGCCAGGGTGGAGTTGATTTCTTCTCTGGGGCAAATTTTGCTAAACTCTGCGGAAAACCTTTTACTCTAGGTGTCTATTTCACTGAGTGCCCACTGGCCTATGTCACTTGCTTCTGGGTGTGACGTTACACGCACACCTGCTCCACTCACACGGTGTGTTGTCACGCACGCCCTTCTTTGGTGTGGAAATAGATGTATTACGGCACTGTGTGACTCAGGGGCGTAACGCAGGCCCCTGTGGAGCAGGGGGCCCCCAACCCTCCAGGGGGCCCAACTCCTCAAGGGGGCTCCCTATTCAGCCACAGGCCAATGAATATCTCTTAGACATAGGGGACCCTGGGCCCCCTCATAATACCCTTTTGGGGGGAGGGGAGGGGAGCTGTCATTTTGTGTGACACCACTGCTGTCATTCCTTCAAGTCTGACGCAACGCGTTGCCGTAGGCTTTGGGCGTCATAAAGGATACATAAGTGGAGAGAGACTGTGTCTTATGTATGGTCCAAACACACCACCCGAGCGGGTTGTAGCTCTCACCACAACACAAACCATAACACACATGTCACCCTCAGGCGCAGTCATACATACAGTTTGGGTTCACTGGTGTGTAAAGGATGCTTGTTTTTCAAACAAGAACATGTCTATTGAACTCTGTAACATGCACTAAAATAGGCAATAAAAGGAATGCAGCAAATGTTTATTATGCGAACCATAGATGGGGTTTGAGTAAAGATGTATTCTGCAGTTTAAACAGTCTAAGCTCAGGGAGGTGGGTTTACAGCTTCTCTCTGCTGAATACACGCTGAAGACACTGAGGGCCTTGTTTACGGAAGCAATCCTAGTATCGGCGTAAGTCTGGGTCAGGATGTTACTTACGCCTGTCTGGGTATTTACTCCACCTCCCAAGCAAGCTAGTGTAAACTGTGAGAGTCAGATGGAAGAGGCATGGGGCCCTATTCACCAAGGTAAACTGAGACGAAAGTCTAACTTTACTACTCGTAAATGCCCTTTGTGACTTTACTACTCGTAAATGCCCTTTGTGAATACCGAAAGTCGTAAAGTTAGACTTTCCTCTCAGTTTACCTCTGTGAATCTGCCCCATGGTGTTTATGAAAAAACGCACACTTCCTTACCCCAGTTTTCCGAGTCTTACGTTTCCATTTTCTACTCATTGTGTAAAATATTCATGTGCAGTTATCACTGAATGGGTTTAGCAGACATCTACGTTATTTAAAACAAAGACAGATTAAGCCACATACAAAACAATTTACAAACCATCAGAGATGTAGTGTAAATTATGAAGATGTAAATCGCACCGTTTTCCAAGTGCGCATCTGTCTTAAACCATAAAAAGTCCTCATAAATCGGAGCCCAAATCTCCTGCTGTGTGTTACCCTTCATGGAGAGGATGCTAATAAAACAAAGGGCAGTGACTGGAACATTTAGGGCCTCATTTATGGGAATTTGGCGTACAGCAATTGCTGTGCTGCCCTACGCCAAAGTGAAAGGGCAGGAATGCACTGTATTTAACTAATACTGTCCTTTCGCCCGGCGCTGGCGCCGTTTTGGCAGCCTAGCGCCAACGCAGGCACCCTTGCACCATGGTGCAAGGGGGCCTCCATTTCATGCAGGATCATTTTTGTGCAGGAAGGGACATGTTCATGCACAAAACAATCCTACGAGGCATTTGTCTCTTTCCATGTGTGAGACACAATGCAGCACACATGGAAAGAGGAAGAAACGAGGAGAAATAAAGATATAAAGATATTTCTCCTCGTTGCACCTCCCCAGGGAGGCGTGCGGCTTTGGCGCCATGTTTAAAGCGCCCACCTAGCAAACCTTTTTTTTCAGAGAAAACAAACTCACCCTGTTTGCCTCAAAATCCATGGGTGTCGCATGGGAACACCCACCGCAACGCCTCCCTAATTAACATTATTATTATTATGACGTTATTACTGCACTCTTTCTTGGGTTTATTACTGCAGCGACATATGGGTTTAATGCGGCACCCTCTTTTCAGTTTATCACTGCAGCGACATATGGGTTTATTACAGCACCCTCTCTTGGAGTTATTACTGCAGCAACATATGGGTTTATTACAGCACCCTCTCTTGGAGTTATTACTGCAGCAACATATGGGTTTATTACAGCACCCTCTCTTGGAGTTATTACTGCAGCAACATATGGGTTTATTACAGCACCCTCTCTTGGAGTTATTACTGCAGCAACATATAGGTTTATTATGGCACCCTCTCTTGGAGTTATTACTGCAGCAACATATGGGTTTATTGCAGCATCCACCCTTGGGTTTATTACTGCAGCGACATATGGGTTTATAATACAACCCTCTCTTTGGGTTATTACTCAGCGACATATGGGTTTATAATACAACCCTCTCTTTGGGTTATTACTGCAGCGACATATGGGTTTATTACAGCACCCTCTTTTAGGGTTATTACTGCAGCAACATATGGGTTTATTGCAGCACCCTCTCTTGGAGTTATTACTGCAGCAACATATGGGTTTATTGCAGCATCCACCGTTGGGTTTATTACTGCAGCAACATATGGGTTTATAATACAACCCTCTCTTTGGGTTATTACTGCAGCGACATATGGGTTTATAATACAACCCTCTCTTTGGGTTATTACTGCAGCGACATATGGGCTTATTACAGCACCCTCTTTTCAGTTTATCACTGCAGCGACATATGGGTTTATTACAGCACCCTCTCTTGGAGTTATTACTGCAGCAACATATGGGTTTATTGCAGCATCCACCCTTGGGTTTATTACTGCAGCGACATATGGGTTTATAATACAACCCTCTCTTTGGGTTATTACTGCAGCGACATATGGGTTTATTACAGCACCCTCTTTTAGGGTTATTACTGCAGCAACATATGGGTTTATTACAGCACCCTCTATTGGGTTTATTACTGCAGCAACATATGGGTTTATTGCAGCATCCACCCTTGGGTTTATTACTGCAGCGACATATAGGTTTATGATACAACCCTCTCTTGGGGTTATTACTGCAGCGACATATGGGTTTATTATACAACCTCTCTCCTGGGGTTATTACTCCAGCGACATATGGGTTTATTACAGCACCCTCTTTTAGGGTTATTACTGCAGCAACATATGGGTTTACTATGGCAACCTCTATTGGGTTTATTACTGCAGCAACATATAGGTTTATTACAGCATCCACCCTTGGGTTTATCACTGCAGCGACATATGGGTTTATGATACAACCCTCTCTTGGGGTTATTACTGCAACGACATATGGGTTTAATGCAGCACTCTCTCTTTGGTTTATTACTGCAGCGACATATGGGTTTATTACAGCACCCTCTCTTGGAGTTATTACTGCAGCAACATATGGGTTTATTACAGCACCCTCTCTTGGAGTTATTACTGCAGCAACATATGGGTTTATTACAGCACCCTCTCTTGGAGTTATTACTGCAGCAACATATGGGTTTATTACAGCACCCTCTCTTGGAGTTATTACTGCAGCAACATATGGGTTTATTACAGCACCCTCTCTTGGAGTTATTACTGCAGCAACATATGGGTTTATTACAGCACCCTCTCTTGGAGTTATTACTGCAGCAACATATGGGTTTATTACAGCACCCTCTCTTGGAGTTATTACTGCAGCAACATATGGGTTTATTACAGCACCCTCTCTTGGAGTTATTACTGCAGCAACATATGGGTTTATAATACAACCCTCTGGGTTATTACTGCAGCGACATATGGGTTTATTATACAACCTCTCTCCTGGGGTTATTACTCCAGCCACATATGGGTTTATTACAGCACCCTCTTTTAGGGTTATTACTGCATCAACATATAGGTTTATTATGGCAACCTCTATTGGGTTTATTACTGCAGCAACATATAGGTTTATTACGGCATCCACCCTTGGGTTTATTACTGCAGCGACATATGGGTTTATGATACAACCCTCTCTTGGGGTTATTACTGCAGCGACACATAGGTTTATTATACAACCCTCTCTTGAGACCCATTCGGGTTAGTAGTTGCGCTTTACCAACCCCCTCACTGATTGATCTTGGGGTTATTACTGCAGCAACATATGGGTTTATTACAGCACCCTCTCTAGGGTTATTACTGCAGTGACATATGTTTTTTTTTACAGCACCCACTTTTGGGTTTATTACTGCAGCAACATATAGGTTTATAACTGCATTCTTTCTTGGGTTTATCACTGCAGCAACATATGGGATTATTGCTGCACTCTCTCTTGGGGTTATTACTGCAGCAACATATGGGAGTATTACTGCACTCTCACTTGGGTTTATTACAACAACAGTATATAGGTTTATTAATGCACCCTTTCTTGGGTTTATTACTGCAGCAACATATGGGTTTATTACTGCACTCTCTCTTGGGTTTATTACTGCAGCAACATATAGGTTTATTGTTGCACTCTCTCATGGGTGTATTACTACAGCAACACATAGGTTTATTGCAACTCCCTCCCTTGGGTTCAGTGGTCCAGCAACCTATGGGATTATTACTGCACTCTGTCTTTGGTTTATTACTGCAGCAACATATATGGTTATAACTGCACTCTTTCTTGGGTTTATTACTGTAGCAACATATAGGTTTATTGCAGCACCCTCACTTGGCTTCAGTACTGCAGCAACATATGGGATATACAGCAGTCTCTCTTTGGTTTATTACTGCAGCGACATATGGGATTATTACTGCAGCAACATATAGGTTTATTGCAGCACTCTCTCTTTGGTTTATTACTGCAGCGACATATGGTTTTATTACTGCAGCGACATATGGTTTTATTACTGCAGCAACATATAGGTTTATTGCACCACCATCTCTTTGGTTTATTACTGCAGCGACATATGGGTTTATTACTGCAGCGACATATGGTTTTATTACTGCAGCAACATATAGGTTTATTGCACCACCATCTCTTTGGTTTATTACTGCAGCGACATATGGGTTTATTACTGCAGCAACATATAGGTTTATTGCACCACCATCTCTTTGGTTTATTACTGCAGCGACATATGGGTTTATTACTGCAGCAACATATAGGTTTATTGCAGCACTCTCTCTTTGGTTTATTACTGCAGCGACATATGGTTTTATCACTGAGCCCTCTCCTGTATTTACTACTGCAACAGCACATGGGTTTATAACTGCACTCTCTCTTGGGTTTATTACTGCAGCAACATATAGGTGTATTGCTGCACCCTCTCCTGGGTGTATTACTACAGCAACATATAGGTTTATTGCAGCACCCTCCGTTTGGTTTATTACTGCAGCGACATATGGGTTTATTACTTCAACAACACATAGGTTTATTGCAGCACCCTCACTTGGGTTTAGTACTGCAGCAACATATGGTATTATTAATGCACTCTCAATTTAGTTTATTACTGCGGCAGTATATAGGTTTATGGTAGCTCCCTCTCTTTGGTTTATTACTGCAGCGACATATGGGTTTATTACTGCACCCTCTCTTGGGGTTATTACTGCTGCGACTTATGAGATTATTACTGCACCCTCTCTTGGGGTTATTACTGCAGCTACATATGGGTTTATTACTGCACTCTCTCTTGGGGTTATTACTGCAGTGACATATGGGTTTATTACTGCACTCTCACTTGGGTTTATTACTGCAGCGACATATGAGTTTATTATGGCACCCTCTCTTGGGGTTATTACTGCAGCAACATATAGGTTTATTGCAGCACCCTCTCTTGGTGTTGTTACTGCAGCGACATATGGGTTTACTGCAGCACCCTCACTTGGGTTTAGTATAACCCTGGGCATAATACTTTGCTACGCTCACGGAGCATGCAAAGTTTGTGTTACTACGCAAATTGCACGTAGCAGAGTAAAAAACTCTGCTAATAAACGTAGCGTAGCAGCAGTATATTAAACACATACAAATGCTTTGTTAAAGCAATTTTCTATGCTTAAAAGCATATAACAAATTCACAAAAGTGAACTTTGACAATGAAAATATCACGCAATGAGAGAGGTGATGATTTTGGGTTCCCCCTAACCTAGGGGAGGACCAAGCAGATGCCTTGAACACAAAAAGCATATCATGTGAACGATTCAGTGGTGGTCCCTTCCTCCTAGGACCACCCCAAGCACAGTTATGGGCAAAAATACAATCCCAACCAAAGGCCCTGCAAAGCATTATGGGACGAGATTAGCAGTGGGCAGTGAATATTATAGTGTCCAATATCAAAATAATTCTACAAAGAGCTGCAGTTCAACTAGTCGTTACTAGATGTCCCTCACGAGTCAAATGCAAAAGCATTGAAATTATTAATACATCAAGCTGCAGTTCCACTAGTCGTTACTAGATGTCCCTCACGAGTCAAATGCAAAAGCATTGAAACCCTTTCATGAAGCTTTTGCATTTGACTCGTGAGGGACATCTAGTAACGACTAGTGGAACTGCAGCTCTTTGTAGAATTATTTTGATATTGGATACTATAATATTCACTGCCCACTGCTAATCTCGTCCCATAATGCTTTGCAGGGCCTTTGGTTGGGATTGTATTTTTGCCAATAACTGTGCTTGGGGTGGTCCTAAGAGGATGGGACCACCACTGAATTGTTCAAAAGATGTGCTTTTTGTTTTCAAGGCATCTGCTTGGTTCTCTCCCTAGGTTAGGGAGGATACCAAAATCATCACCTCTCTCACTGCTTGTTAATTTATCGATTTCACTTTTGTGAAATGCTATATGCATTTTAGCATATAAAGACAGAGATATTTATTTTATCTTAACTTGCACTGTGCAAGATGCTTTTGGCAATGATTGTACAGTGCAGTCAAGCACACAGCTACGTGTAGTTCAAAATGTACTTCATGTAGCTATGTGAAGTGCTACTACGCAAACTACGCCCAGGGTTAGTTTAGTACTGCAGCAACATATGTAAATATTACTGTAGTCTCCTTTTGGTTTATTACTCCAGCCATATGTAGGTTGTTTGCAGCACCCTCTCTTTCGTTTATTGATGCAATGACATATAGGTTTATTACCGCACCCTCTCCTGGGGTTATTGCTGCAGCAACATAAGGGTTTATTATCGCACCCTGTTTTTAGGTTTATTACTGCAACAACATATAGGTTTATTACAGCATCCACCCTTGGGTTTATTACTGCAGCAACATATAGGTTTATTACAGCATCCACCCTTGGGTTTATTACTGCAGCAACATATAGGTTTATTACAGCACCCTCTATTGGGTTTATTACTGCAGCACCATATAGGTTTATTACAGCATCCACCCTTAGGTTTATTACTGCAGCAACATATAGGTTTATTACTGCACCCTCTATTGGGTTTATTATTCCAGCAACATATAGGTTTACTACAGCATCCACCCTTGGGTTTATTACTGCAGCAACATATAGGTTTATTACGGCACCCTCTATTGGGTTTATTACTGCAGCAACATATAGGTTTATTACAGCACCCTCTAAAGGGTTTATTACTGCAGCAACATATACGTTTTTTATAGCATCCAGCCGTGGGTTTATTACTGCAGCAACATATAGGATTATTACGGCACCCTCTATTGCGTTTATTACTGCAGCAACATATGGGTTTATTACAGCATCCACCCTTGGGTTTATTACTGCAGCAACATATAGGTTTATTACTGCACACTCCATTGGGTTTATTACTGCAGCAACATATAGGTTTATTACAGCATCCACCCTTGGGTTTATTACTGCAGCAACATATAGGTTTATTACCGCACCCTCTCCTGGGGTTATTGCTGCAACAACATAAGGGTTTATTATCGCACCATGTGTTTAGGTTTATTACTGCAACAACATATAGCTTTATTACAGCATCCACCCTTGGGTTTATTACTGCAGCAACATATAGGTTTATTACAGCATCCACCCTTGGGTTTATTACTGCAGCAACATATAGGTTTATTACAGCATCCACCCTTGGGTTTATTACTGCAGCAACATATAGGTTTATTACTGCACCCTCTATTGGGTTTATTACTGCAGCAACATATAGATTTATTACTGCACCCTCTATTGGGTTTATTACTGCAGCAACATATAGGTTCATTACGGCACCCTCTATTGGGTTTATTATTGCAGCAACATATAGGTTTACTACAGCATCCACCCTTGGGTTTATTACTGCAGCAACATATAGGTTTATTACGGCACCCTCTTTGGGTTTATTACTGCAGCACCATATAGGTTTATTACAGCATCCACCCTTAGGTTTATTACTGCAGCAACATATAGGTTTATTACTGCACCCTTTATTGGGTTTATTATTGCAGCAACATATAGGTGTACTACAGCATCCACCCTTGGGTTTATTACTGCAGCAACATATAGGTTTATTACGGCACCCTCTATTGGGTTTATTACTGCAGCAACATATAGGTTTATTACAGCACCCTCTATTGGGTTTATTACTGCAGCAACATATAGGTTTATTGCAGCACCCTCTATTGGGTTTAGTACTGCAGCAACATATAGGTTTATTACTGCACCCTCTATTGGGTTTATTACTACAGCGACATATATGTTTATTACGGCACTTTCTCTTGAGTTTATTACTACTCACTCTCTTACTTTTTTGCTTCAACGACATATGAGTTTGTTACTGTAACCTGTCTTTGGTTTATTACTTCAGCATCATATGTGTTTCTTACCGCTATCAGTCGTGGATATTTTCCTGTAACAACAAGTAGGATTACTACTTTAAACTTTTTTGTTTTTTTATTACTGTACCCAGTTTTGAGTTTAAATGTTTACCTTCTCTTTACTACTGTATTAAGTGTCTTGTTCCATCAAGTATATAAATGAAAAGTCTTCTTTTCCTCTTGGCGCCGCTGGTATCTGGGAGATGTTGCTCTCCCAGTGGAAATGTTTCTGGTAGGTATTTTGGGACCCTCTTTCTGGTGCCACTGTGGACTGTGCCTCTGCAGGCATCAAACTCACTTCTGTAACCAGTGGGGATCTTGAAGAAGGATGTGACGTCAATCCTTGCCTCTTCCACACATCCATCTGCCACTTCCTGAGTGACCTGCAGTTTATTCACCTCTATGTTATATGACCTTATTTCAAACTTTTGTGGAAACCACAAAGCAGTAGAATTGATTGTTGTTCCCCTGTTATTGGCTGGAAGAGCTGGATGGCGTCTAAAGGCGTTTACCTCTTTTTAAATATATACATGAAGCAGTCTTTTAAATAGATTGAACAACCAATAAATTCCCCAAACATTCCAAACGAATACAATGTGAAATTCCCACACACAAGAGGATCCATTAAACCGTTCATGAACACATTGTTTTATTGTTAGTCATCACCCCTAAAATCTTTAGAATAGCCCTAGGTTCAAGTTCGGGCCCCCTTTATTTATTTGTTGTCTGGATCTCCTCTCCAGTGTGCTTGTAGGTACTATCAAAGTGTGTCTGTTCATACAATCCAGTCACATTGATACTATCAAAAAGCTATAAGTTACTCAGTTTGTAGTGCCAACACATACGAAGGATGAGCATTTTGTAAATCCCTGACATGTTCATTGGCCCCTATTCTGAGTTTCCATAGTGTAAGCGTTGCGTAAATATCTAATGGAAATATGTAATGGGTGCAGAGATATCTGGCTTACCCCACACAACTGGCTACTGTTGTGTGGACGTTCACCACACTGATGTAGAAGGTCATTGTATACCTCGTTTTTTCTTTCACGTTCACAGCGTCACTTTACTCACATCTTATACATGCACAGTTTCACCTATATGGGGGCTATTCATAAACTGCATTTTGTAATACATTTATTGGGATTACAGAGGTACTATTAAAATACTACAGATTGCTGTTCACAAACCATCGCCACCTCTCCTATCTTTTCCGGGAGGAGTGCCTCACACATGTAAGTTTACAACCTAGTGGTAAACAAGGGAGGAACCAGGAGGAGTTTCTGGAAAAAGCAGCATACTTACTACTAAATGGGAGGGGCTTAGAAAGAGGTACGGAGGGGTTTAGGTAGGGACGCCCATTGCTATTCACAAACTGCGCTTCTAAAGTTACTAAGGCCAAAAAGAGACTCAAAATAGTAGTAAATTACTTCAACTCAGAGCTGGAGTAAGTCCAACACCACACATGGCCAACCACTGGTACTGCAACACCCTGCCATAGAAAATATTGGTGGTAATAAATCACCATAGGAAATAATGTTACATTAAATTACTTGAAATATAAAGCAATATCATTTAATGTTAGCAAATCTAGTAATAAAACATGTTTATTCTTTAATTTTAACATATTTTAACTCATATTTTGAATGTATAAATTAATGCAACATTCATTTTTATTAACATATAATGAAATTAATTGTAAGTCTTTCTATACATCACTTTTAATAATTATTAATGTGTAATAAAAAATGTATTTCTTTTTACTTCTTAAGCTTTTTTGTGATTTAAAATACAGAAAAATAATTGTATTTAATTTGATATATTTATATCAGTCTTCTCCCACGAGTAGCTCATCAGCTCCTCATAACTCTCCACTTACCTGTAGGTTGCTCTCTTGTGTGCAGTGCAATGAACTAAATTAGAAGCTTTTACTTATTTTAAATTAATGTATGTATAACAAAATTAAAAAGCATGTATTTAAAAAATAAATGTGTGCATTTTCAGAATTCATGTTTGGAGAAAAATGTTTGAATTTCTAAAATATATTTGAGTGATAAAAATCAAACGGTGTTGGAAGACTATTACTAACGGTATTAACTGAAAACCGGGGGACATTGCAGCTATGGCTGTTATCTGTCGCCCATGTAGAAACATTCCACATTGAGAAAACATTATTTACATTACTGCTGGCACCTGTGCCTGATGCATGGAGGTGATTGTGGCTGGTAATCTTGCATAATGTAGCCATATAATGTAACCGTGTCTGTTGTGGTTACTACTACATCTCTCATTAAATTAGTAGCTGAAGAGGAATTTCATTGAACATAAGTAGCTCTTATTGTAGAAAATGTTTTGAGGCACCGCATTTAAATGAAATAAATATTTAATTCATGATTAAGTTAATAATGCTGTAGTATTTTTAAATGTGTTCTACATTTAAAATAAATATATACAATTAATTCTCATTAATATTTGACATACAAATATTATGACACATTTTTTGAGTTAAATAAACTTTTACACTTTTCCCAGTCCTTCAACATAGCGAGACTGCACAGTTAGGCTGGAGACCTCCCTATGGTAAAGTACAGGAAAAATGTAAAAAAAAGTTTATTATAAGTTATAATGAATTTATACAAATAATTGTTTTTTAAAAATAATAATGTAAATACGTTATATATATTTATTTTAAACGTAGAACAAAATAAAAACAATTACAGCACTGTTAACTTAATTTTGAATTAAATCTTTAATAACTTTAAAAAGTTTAAATAGATCAGGAAATTATTTCTCTGAAATAAAAAAATAAATTTCACACCTATAGTAAAAAGAATATATTTTTTATCTGCATTAATAAACTTTAAAAGTGGTGTATATGTGGGTAGAGAGGCCCATTACAAACTACTGACTGATTTATACCTCTACCCAATCAAACTACACACACTACCCCATGACTAGTCCTATATGTCGTAGGGATGAAGGAGAGGTATGAGATATGCTTAATATATGGTGGAACTGCTTAAAAATCAAACCCGTCTGGAGGGAAATCTCATCAAACCTCTGATTTATTCTGGGCTGCCCTGTGCCAGAGGAATTAATACGTGAACTCATGGGAGTAAGGGCATTTGATGGACAATACCAGTCTAAAAGTGATAAAAACAGTCCTCTGGAATTGCCAGGGGGCCATAAAGACTACCATAGAGGTATTTTGGAAGAAGAAAGAGACCCCAGAGATAATGCACAGGCACCCACGACTTTAGCCAATTATGGCAATGGAAAAATTGATTTAAAGTCTGTATACAGCCCATTTGCATCAGAAGGACTGCATTGAAGTCATATATCTGCCGAAGATAAAGACACTGACGCTGTTTTCAGATTAAGAGGCCAGAGGAGTCGGAAGGTTGGCCCTCTTTAAGGTACCCAGGCAAAGGCAAGATATTAACAACAAGATATAGCTGTCATGGACAAGTAACAGAGACTTCATGCTACCCTTAGTAAAGCATACAATTGATAAACGTGTGAGAATGGACGATTACGGTATTGGTTGGGTGGATGTTAGGGGGATTTTGGGGGAATGTTAGTATATCAAAATACCAGTAGTGCTTGTTCCCTTAAGGATACAAGCCAGAAAAATTGTGCAGAATATTTCGTATTTTATTATCACCTTTGTATCCGAATGAATGATTCCATTTGGTTCGCTACAAAACAGATATGGTAAAAAAAAAGTGATGTACATAATTAAGTACACGTAGTTAAAGGTTGTTTTAATAAAAATTAATGTCACATTAAGATATATTCAAAAAGTATTAAAATATTTTATAATTTTAAAAAAACATGTATTTTTAGATTTTTTTAACATTAAATTATATTTATTTATGTTTTTAACTATTTAAAATAATTTAATTTGATTTAAAATTATTTCCTATGAGGTTTTATTTTATGTCCCTACCTCCGTTATTTTCTATGGGAGGGTGCTGCAGTTCCAGTGGCTGGCCAGGTATAGTGCTGAATTTAATACAGTTTTTTTTGGGTAGTAGTAACTTACACTTCCATGTTTGGCTTGGCTCCCATTTTCAGGGAAAGACGTATAAATCTACTCTTTTGAGCAACTTTACAGTCAGATTTTGTGATTAGCCAGAGGTACAAAAGGTACGCAAAAGTGTAAGAGTAAATGACACACGTAAATTACTCACAAGTGTAAGTTATCTTTTTGAACAACCCTTATTTGTGTAACCTACGCATGATCATGGTACTCGCATCCATTCACTCATGCTGGCTTTGCGAAACCCATGTAAGTTGCTCATGTGTAAGATGTGGATTTTATGCATGAACATGTTTCCTGTGTGTTTTTTCTGTCAAAAGGTATATGCATCTATACGTCTTATTGTTGTTGCTCACATACCTCAAATCTACCAGGGTAGTGCGGGCCATACATCCGCTGTCATGACAATCTTAGTTCCTTCTCTTCTCTCATATCTATCCTCTCCACCTCTTCTTTCTTCTCTTTTTCATCTCTCTCTCTGTTCTCTGTCACCACATTCCCTACCTGTCCCTCTATACCTTCCTCTTCCACCCTCCTGATGTGACTCTGCCGGCTCGTACCCTATTTCAATCTTGTTCTTCTTCTGTTCCTCACTTCTCCCCTTCCTTTACCACCCAGGCCTCAAGCTGACCCTCTTCCCATCTCTTCTTTCCTCTGCCCACCCTCTCTTTTATCAAACACTTAGGGGCCGATTCCGATCTCGGCCGGTAGTGCTCCGAATCGGATTCGGATTCACCGGATCCGATTCGGAGCCCTGTTTCCCGACCGAATCGTACGCGGGTCCGGCCGAGCGAGTACGATGCAAGCACCCGCGAAATCGCCGACCGACTCGAACGCGGCTTCAACACGCTCCGACCGACTCGCATGGACACGACTCGCACCGAGCTATGGAGATGTTTCCCGGCCGGGTAAGTACGATGCGCGCCGCGAGCAGTCCGACCGACTCGCGCCGTCCAGCTCGAAAAAGCTGTCGGAGCCGGACTTTGGGGGTCCGCGTCGGACCCCCTGTACGCGTAGGCGCGCGAGTCGTACACAGGGGGGACCCACGGGTCCCCCCTACCTGTGCATGTACGCCGCGATGCGCATGGACGCGTACACGCTGTAGGTGGCGCCCTTGTCCGCCTCGCACCCATTGAGTCAATGGGAGCCCGCGTACGCGTTGTACGACAGGCTCCCATTGACTTCAATGGGAGTCCGACCGACTCAAGTCCGATAGCATGCGTGCGCATCGTACTCGTCCGGTCGGACTGCTAGGGTCCGATTCGGTCGGAATTCTCTCCGGGTCCGGCTCGGTCGGAGAGATTTCCGGCCGGAATCGGAATCGGCCCCTATATATTTATTTATGAACAGTTCATTATAGACTGCGACACGGCACAATGCTTCAAACGGTAGACTGGTGTTTTGTTGTTTTTTTCACCTGTAGGCAACAGCATATAAAATAATGTGCACATGTTTAAGTGAAAAATAAATGCAATTTAAAGTAATGGTGGGGGAGGCACTCTTTTACATAAAGAAATCTCAGTTGGTTATTGCAATCACTCCAAATATCTGTCTGGCAGACCATATAGTCACAGAATTGAACCCGAGCTGGCGCATAAAGTGCTAAGAAGTCCCAAAAGGTATCATTGCAAGCACTGTGAACATAAATGTCATTCTTTAAAAGTGTATTAAGCACAGTATAAGCAGAGCTACTGGAATTATGCGGCAGCGGAGGACCAAATTATGTGGCAGGGTTGACTGAATTAAACAGCCAGAAAAGCCAAATTATACGGCAAATGGGGCACATTTTGTTATAATATTATTTTTATTGTTTTTATGAATTAGTGTTTAAGATAAAACAAACAAGTGCTTTCAAAGAATACAATTTAGCAATAGGTAAGCAGACTGTGCCCCATACAAACTTTTTATAAATCCATTAAATGGCCAACTTCTCATTAGTAAAGCAGGTGCAGTGGCACTTGAGCCCAGAAGGGGGAGTGGTCCATTGCATCACAATTATGACTGTTTCACTTTTCAAAAGAGGCAGGGCCTCTCATTTTTTTCATTGCTAGCATTAGGCCGGAGGGCATCCGTGCTGCAAAGAGGTGAGCAACCCATGGAAGTTCCTTTTTTCTGAAAGGGACAGAGAGTCTCTTTCAAGATTGAAGTGATGGTCAGACATGGTGGATAAGTGGTGAAAGAGTCAGAGGAGACAGCCTGCTACTCACGGCCATAGCTATTATTAGTGCAGAAGTTGCATTGTGGCCTAGAAGTGTGAGGGGGCTGACAACACCCCAATTATGGGGAGTGGTTGTGTTTTACTCAACTTCTGTTTGGTGATTTGTTCTTTTCGAAGTTTCATGTTTAGTGTGGATTATGAGGTAAAGAAAACATAGCCCAGAAAATGACCTTGTAATACCCCCCACCACCCCTTCGATCAGCCTTGCTCCACCCGCTCCCTCAAATCTTGCCATAAAGTTTTGGAGGGGGCCAGCATCAAAACATTTTGCTTAGGGGGGCTCCGAGCAAAAACATTTCAAGACCTCTGCCTCAGAGGCATGTTCCGCTATCTATATGTACTGCAGAATGCAGCACACATGGAAAGAGGAATTAATGAGGGGAAATAAAGATATTTCTCCTCGTTATGCCTCGCTGAGGAATGTGTAGCATTTTGACGCATTTCCAGGTTTACTAGCTTTAGTAAATCTGGTAACATGCAAGAATCCATGGGTAGATGCATGGGAACGCCCTCCCTCCACCCATTGAACGCCTCCCAAGTGGAAATGTAATGTAAAGCAGCGCAAGCGCAGCATTGAGTTACATTCCTTTACATTGCCACACAAGACCACACAAATCACCCCTTGCGTGACTTTGTAAATAACACTGAAGCCTTTGCGTCTCCTTGCTGACACAAGGAAAAGGCTTGATGAACCTCGGTCTACATGTCTTTGAACTTTTATGTGCTCTTGCACTGGCATTTCGTGGTCAGTCCCTGCATTTGCATTTTTATCACTTTTTGTAGCCATCACAAAATCGTGATGAACTGGAGGGTCTGAGTGGGGAAGGTACTTTGTTCTGTACAATAACAAGGTCATATGAAGCATTTACTGCTTAGCAATGTGATCTTGCTGTTGTACAGAACGTTTATCCAAAGTGCCTTTCACAGATCATGTCTGTAAAACATATTAGGCAATCTGATCTCATGCTGATTTCATTGACCTAGTGAGGATAAAAGGCTGAGCTGATCCGACCTGCACTTGAAGTTATGACCTGCAGCTCACAAACACCTGTGAGTGGCGAGTCAAGAACCTTCCGGCTTCAGATACACATTTTAGGGCCTCATTATGGGTGCCCTGGTTCACCCCCTGGTAATTCCGCCCCCAGAGGTGAAAAGCACATCCGAGGAATTCAAGCGGATCTCAGAAATCCCTGGGGCGGTAACTACCAGAAGGATCAGAATTAAAAGGGACGTTGAGATGTCCTCCTGAGTTTTGCACGTTCCACCGATGAAGAACACTGGGATGTGAAATGTGTACAAACACTGCTATGTAAGTAGGCACACAGGGGCATATGTATGAGCCCCTTGCGCGGCCATAGCGTCACTTTTTGTGACTCCAGTGGTGCAAACTACAAAATCATATTTATGAGGTCACTCAAAGCCACTGTGCCTGGCCTCATAGATATGGAGGAATGCAAGGCATCGTAAATCCCTGCATAAGGTAAGGCAGCATAAATCGCTGCGTTGCCTTACTCTGCGCCCAGGAGGCATTCCATGGGCGTTGTAGTGGGTGTCCCCACGCAACACCTATGAATTTTGACACTTCACCAGATTTACAAAACCATGTAAACCTGGGGATGCACCAAAACCTTACGCCTCCCCAGGGGCGGCGCAACGAGGAGAAATAACTTTATTTCTCCTCGTTTTTTCCTCTTTCCATGTGTGATGCATTCTACAGCACACATGGAAAGAGGAAAATGCCTCTTAGGGTTGTTTTTGTGTAGGAAGGTGCCCCTTCCTGCACAAAAAACAATCCTTCCTGCAACGGCGGTACCCTTGCACCACGGTGCAAGGGTGTCTGCGTTGGCGCTAGGCTGCCAAAACGGTGCCAGCGCAGGGAGAAGGGACGGGAATGCACTGTATTGCATAAATACAGTGTATTCCTGCCCTGTCACTTTGGCGTAGGGCCGCGAATCGCAGTAAGGTGCCTTACTGTACTGCCCTAGGCCAAGTCCCCATAAATGAGGCCCAAAATGTCTACGTGGAGAGAAAAACTGTTACAAAGGTTTGATATTTTTAATGTGTTTTCTTGGTTCTTATTTTATCTACTCAAGACGAGCTCTTCTAAATAGCCCCGTTAGGATTTTGAGTCACCTCGAAAACATTGTATTTATTTTTTCAAGATCTGCTATCTCAGAAGGCAACATAGCTCTGTGAGTTAGGCTACCAGAGCCTCAGTGTGTGTGCCTGGCATTTGTCACACCTTTCATCTCTGAAAGGACCGACTTAGCTTCTCATCCTTCCATGGTGGTTAAACCGAGCACTCCAAAATTGAGCAATGAAAACAGGGACTTTTTATAGTATACCAAATGGCAAAATAGGGGAACCTAGGGAGATGTACATAGGAAAGTCATTGGGGCCGATTCACAAAGGTAACCTGAGACAAAAGTCTAACTTTACAACTTTTGGTATTCACAGAAGTCATTTACGACTTTTAGCATTCACAGAGGTCATATACGAGTCGTGTCTTTACGTCTGCAGTCAGGCCGGAATCTCCATACCTGGACCATATTCTTCGCACCGGGACCGTACTCTCCGGCTAGGGCTGTACTCTCCGGCTCGAGCCATAATCTCCGGCTCGGGCGGGATAATGTGTAATTAAGGCTCCCTGTTTTCCGTTTTTACGGATTTTTACAGATAATTACAGACAGAAAACAATGTGTTTTCTGTCTGCATTTATTTTTAAAAGTGGATAAATACAGAAATTTGTGCTGCTTATAAGTGCTGTCTTTCATGAATTAGAGCCCAACAGCTGAGCAGATGGACAGCATGGGAAATTAAAAAACAGGATGAAATTTCTTTAAATAACGGCATGTGTCAATATACATTTGTGGTATAATGCTAGTATTTACCAGTAGATGTATTGTTATGTAATATTTGGCAGCTTAAATAGCTAAAACACGACAGACATCAAAGTATGAGGGCGCATCTATCAGTTAAATAAATATGGAAATGTACAGTTTTATACCTTCATTTATACGCAAAACACAAAATAAATATGGATAAATACAGATAAAATGGCCGAAAAATAAATATGAATAAATACAGACGGAAATGTTAAAAAAATAAATACCATAAAACCGGGAGCCCGATGTGTAATCAATGGGCTGCAATGCAATTTTTACAAAAAGGAACATTAGGAATGTGTTATAAATGGTAGAGGAGGTCATGAAGAACAGTTTGGGCAGACTCGATTGATATTCCGCAGTTGCATTTCATTAAAGCAAATAACAAGCAGTGGCTAAGGCAACAGGTTCCCCTCAAAACCCTGCTCAGTGCCCATCAGCTAGAAAAAAGGGGGGAAAAAAAGAAGAATAAATAGAGGAACTTTGCACATACAATCCTCAGGGAAGAATAGCACAAGAGAGAGCAGTGTTATACGAGAAAAGAAATAAAACATTGTCAAGGGGAGAATACAGACCAGCACCAAATACACTACAGCCAGAGGCAGTCACCCCCCAGGCAAACAAAGAGAATCACAAGAAATAGGATTCACAACCAACCCTCAGGATGGGGGATGAACCGAACACTGCTCAACCTCCCGGCCACGTTGTACTACCCCCATTCAGCGAACTGGCCGATCCTGCAACTGCTTCCCCCAGCTGGAAAACATGGATAGGGCATCTGGACCACTACTTCGTAGCCACACGAGAGACTGATGGTGCCGTCAAATGTTCACTACTCCTACACTACGCAGGGGAAGAACTCTATCTCCTATTCAAGCACCTACCGAACACTGGTCCACCTACCAACTACAACGCCGCAGTAAGAGCATTCAACGCTCATTTTGACCCACAATTAAACCCGGACTGCAAGAGGTTCAAACTGCACCAAGCCCGCCAGAGAGAGGGCGAATCAACCAACACTTTTTACGCCAGGCTAGGGGAACTGTCGAGCACCTGCACAGCTGATGACCAGCTCAAAGAGATCAACGCCCAGCTAATTCACGGATGTCGCAACAAGACTCTGCGTGGACTAATTCTAAGACAACCGCATATAAGCATGGATGACATCATAATCCTCGCAAGGTCGCACGACCTATCCACCGCAGGGGCCTACGAGATTGACCTAGCACTAGCACGGACGTCAGACAAGAACGTAGTCGTCAAGACGAAACGAGCAGACGTGGTAGGAACGTAGGAGAGAGGGAATGCCCCCAGAGGGCGCCCATTCCAGCCCCAGAAGAACAAGTGCGATACTGTGGGCGGGAAGAACATCCAATCAACGCCTGTCCCGCACAAGGCCGAACATGCTCTCACTGCAGAATCCCCAACCACTTTGCCTCAGTTTGCCGAAAGAAAACCCAAGGCAGAGACCCCCAAGGCACCAAGCCACCGAGGAAAGTGGTACGCCATTTGTTAAGCACTAAACTCACATACACTGGTGACTCGAAAGCCACCCATAAATCGACTTACAGGTAGAAGCCTCTTCACGTGAAGAAGACGAAGAGGAGGAAACGTTCGTTATATCATTTACAAGAGAGCTGAAAAGGCGCTGGAGGCCGCAACCCACGTGCACAATCAGAAGAAAAAGCGGTCATCGACACCGAGGCCTCCGTAAATGTTATAGGGATACAGCAATACAACCGCCTACCACCTAGGCATTCGGCCTAAGCATTGCTGCTAAGTGGCAGCAGAGAGCTGTACACTTATGTTTAAAGTGCGCATGTCCCTTTGGCAGGCAGTCTTGCGAGGGCCAGCCAGACATGTGCATTTTAAACTTCTCTAACCTAGCTGTCTTAGGCAGCTGGGCTAGAGAAAGTACAGGAGGCCGCTCCCTCCAATCCTGATGCTTCTCTCATGCTGGTTAACAGCATGAGAGCAGTGCCTGGATTGGGTTGTGCATTTTCCTGGGTCCAGAGCTCCGAGGAAAGAAGACACCTGAGGGGGGAGGGCATTGTGCGGCAAGTCAGAAAGGTAAGTGCCATTTTTTATACTATTTTAATATCACCAGTATTTTGCCCGCCCACCACTGTGAATACATGCCAGCCTCCACTGGGAGCAGGGTCAAGACTGATTTGCATATAGCTGGGTCCAAACTTAGGTGGCATGGTGTGCAAAATAATAATGATGGACTGGGATGCGGCCTCAAGTAATTACCAGTGGCTGAGATTAATTCAAGCATTCCATCTATCACTTTTTTTTATTCTTTCCTGCGTCACCCTCCAGAGGGAAGGGAGACATGGGGTTTAAATGGGACTCTCAATGTTTAGCTGACCAAGGTTTGTTGGTTTGAGGACCATCACGTCCTGAAGCCATGCACAAACCACATTCCTGCAGCTCAAACCATTTAATCAGGTGTTAAGGACAATTGAAAACCTTGTACAGATACGTAAGAAGATGGAATTGACGTGAATGCAGGTGATATTTATCAACTGAGAGCCTGCCGTCAATGTGACTGCCTGATACAGGCCTCACTCCTTGGAGAACTTTGAAAATGGAGGGACATAAATCACTCATCCGAACTGCACCGAGCAAGTGAAGCAAGCAGGTGAGACACCACTACATGGGGAAGAAAGGGACCCATCTGTGAAAACATTTAAGACACGTGCTTCATGTTATGGAACAATTAAAGTCTTTGGGTAAGACCATGGCAGATAAGGGAGAGGGTGGGGGCTGTGCCCAACAATGCCGGTTCACTGACAAAGTATCGAAGTTAAAAATATAGAAGTAAAAATTATTGATGTAAAAATATAGAATGCAAAAATATCGACTCCCTATACTTAAACAGGTAAGTACAAAAATATCGAAAAAAATATATTGATGTAGAAAATATAGTTGTACAAAATATCGAATTTTATAAATATATATATAAAATAAAATAATAAATATTAAATATGTTAAATAATAAAATTAATATGAAAAATAAAGTAGATTTAATATAAATTAAAAAAATATAATAAATAAACTTAATTAAAAAAGTTAAACACATACATAATAATTAATATATATTTCCTTTAAAACAATTAATAAACTATTAATTTAAATTTATTATATAATTTTAACATTATATAAAAATTTACATATATATGTATATACATATATACATATATATGTGTGTACCAATAACATAAAATCTAATTTAAAAAAACTACTATTATAAATTAAAACATTAAACTATTTAAAAATCTTCAAACTTAAATTTCCCACTTCAGTGAGTGCAACAGTAGGGAAAGTGTTGGATAGCAGAGAGGTAAAAATTACTATTCCCACTCCAGTGAGTGTAACAGTAGGGAAAGTGTTGGATAGCGGAGGGGTAAAAATTACTATTTCCACTCCAGTGAGTGCAACAGTAGGAAAAGTGTTAGATAGCGGAGGGGTAAAAATTACTATTCCCACTCCAGTGAGTGCAACAGTAGGGAAAGTGTTGAATAGAGCAGGGGTAAAAATTACTATTCCCACTCCAGTGAGTGCAACAGTAGGGAAAGTGTTGGATAGTGGCAGGATAAAATTTACTATTCCCACTCCAATAATTGTAAAAGTAGGGAAAGTGTTGGATAGCAAAGGGGTAAAAATTACTATTCCCACTCCAGTGAGTGCAAAAGTAGGGAAAGTGTTGGATAGCGGAGGGGTAAAAATTACTATTCCCACTCCAGTGAGTGCAACAGTAGGGAAAGTGTTGGATAGTGGCGGGATAAAATTTACTATTCCCACTCCAATAATTGTAAAAGTAGGGAAAGTGTTGGATAGCGGAGGGGTAAAAATTACTATTCCCACTCCAGTGAGTGCAACAGTAGGGAAAGTGTTGAATAGAGCAGGGGTAAAAATTACTATTCCCACTCCAGTGAGTGCAACAGTAGGGAAAGTGTTGGATAGTGGCAGGATAAAATTTACTATTCCCACTCCAATAATTGTAAAAGTAGGGAAAGTGTTGGATAGCAAAGGGGTAAAAATTACTATTCCCACTCCAGTGAGTGCAAAAGTAGGGAAAGTGTTGGATAGCGGAGGGGTAAAAATTACTATTCCCACTCCAGTGAGTGCAACAGTAGGGAAAGTGTTGGATAGTGGCGGGATAAAATTTACTATTCCCACTCCAATAATTGTAAAAGTAGGGAAAGTGTTGGATAGCGGAGGGGTAAAAATTACTATTCCCACTCCAGTGACTGCAAGAGTAGGGAAAGTGTTGGATTTCAGAGGAGTAGCAATTAATATTTTCACTCCAGTCTGTTCAAAATTAAAAACAAACTACATTTTAACAATAAAAATATTTAAAGAACAAAATAAATAAAAAATATAGAAATATGTTAAAAATTCAAATACAAATATATTTAATATTTAATTAAAAAAATATATATTATAATGTTAAATACATATAACAAATACCTTCAAATAATATATTAAATAAAATAAAAAACTATTTCCAAACAAATAAATATTCTTAATTACAAATTATTTAGAAACAGAAACATTAATTATTACATAAATTTACTTTTTTTTATTTCCTACTCTATAACACCACTCAATTCACTACACACATCTAAATTTAAAAAAATGTACTTCCTCAACTAACATAATTAATTACCAATTAAAGAAATATTATTAATTAAAAATAAAACTCATAACAATTATTCAACTTCCCACACTTTACCCCTATAATCCCCACAACCCACAGTTCAAATTAAACTATAAACAAACTAATTACACAATTAAAACTTATTTTCAATTAAAAAACGAATAGTATCTAACAACTAATTATAAAGTAAGTAAAATTCATTTACTCCCCACACTGTACCCCTATAACAATAAAACCTATACACAAAAAATATAAACAAATACCCTAATTAAATATAAATTAATTAATTATTATTAATGATCAACTAATTTTTTATTAATTAAACAAAAATTACTTCCCACCCTTTACCCCTATAAACCCCACAACCCACACCTAAAATTAATTACACAAATTCCATATTTAATTTTCAATTAATTAATTAATGTTAATTAAGAATTAATTATTAATTAATTACAAATAAATTACTTCCCACCCTTTACCACATAAGCCCCACAACCCACAGCTAAAAGAAATCACACAATTACCATAATTAATTATCAAATAATTAGTTAATATAAATTAACAACTAATTATTAATTAAACATAAATTACTTCCCACCCTTTACCCCTATAAACCCCACAACCCGCACCTAAAATTAATAACACAATTTCCATAATTAATTTTCTATCAATGAATTAATATTAATTAAGAACTAATTATTAATTAATCAAAAATAAATTACTTCCCACCCTTTACCCCATAAACCCCACAACCCGCACCTAAAAAAAATGACACAATTACCATAATTAATTATCAATTAATTAATTAATATTAATTAACAACCAATTCATAATTAATCCCACTACAGAACTAAAAAATGCAAAATTTAATTAAAATAAAATTCATAACTACTAAAAATGTAACACATATTAAAAACATAAACAATACTTATACAAAAAAACATACATCACATACATTTAAAATATCAACTAAAATACATTACAGCAATTAAAAAAATCGATATTTTAAACATCTATATTTTTGCAAACAATATTAATGACTTCTATATTTTTAAAAACGATTTTTCTTACCTTAAATTCGATATTCTTGACCACGGTATTCTTGCTCTCGATATTTCTGAATCACGATATTTCCAACTCAATATTTGTGTAAGTCGACACTTCCAACTCGATATTCTGTCTCAGCACCAACAATGCCCTGGCATCAGGTGTCACAGAGCTGCAGGCACAGAAGTCTCTCTCTTTGAGCCCATGAGCTTCTGGTGGCTACTATCAGGGCACGGGTGACGGGTGGTGGAGGACCCAAGGTAGTTACCAGGGCAACAGGGCACACACAATTAACAGCCATACACTCCACACTGGCCCACTAAGGTTCCTGCTTCCTTCCCTCATCGGCAGAGCCTTCATCGTGGAAGAAGGCAGGGATCTTGGGCAGACCACAATGGCTGACTTTTTGGGGCGAGATATTTCATCGCCAGAAGTGCTGGTAAGATCTTCGGCTTAGATATTACACCTGGCCAACATTCCTGCCTTCAGAAGCACAAACTACACTTGTGAGTGGGGAGAAGTTTTTGATGCCCCCCATACTTGCATGTGCCATGCGTGCACTATGCTTTGGTGTAGGGCAACCTGCCCACAGTAGGGTCAAGGTAGCAGTCTATACAACTTCTTCCTCCTGCCTCCTCCGTTAGGGCACTGCCCGTAATGCCCTCCCAGAAGAGCCGCCACTTATTGTAAGAAGGAATGGGGGTAGGAGAGAGAGATAGAAAGGCTTAAATATATTTGGACTAGATAGTCATAGGTTTGCGTTGCTCATATATAAACCCTATTAAGTACTATTCACCAAGGTTTTTGCATTCTAAGATGAACTTGGCAGGGTGAAGAAGTCATTAGTAATCCAAAATTCAACAGAGGGATTCACAAAATAAAGATACGTGGATGCATGCAGGTCCAATGGTGGTAAATCTACCAGTAGATTGGATATTTCGCCCTGGTTAAATTAAGTGTTAGAGATAAGAGACGGGTTCTCCGGGAGGAGTGGATGGGGTCAAAATGTAGTGAGCACCCACAATGGCGCTGTTCTGTGGGTATTTACAAACCCATTGATACTAGTACTGTGTATGGGCAAAGCCTTGTATGTACTGGGAGAATATTTTCCATGTGGAGAAGAGCAAATGAGAAATATGTTTCTGCTAGACTTATTTATAAAGCTTTATCAGCTGGTAGGAATTCAGCAGGAAGATCTTTTGGGAAAAGGAGAACATGTGGATCTCTATGAATGTCATAACTTTACTGGTTCAGAGTGAATCCCTGCAAAGTGAGATATCTACTCCAAATTTAGAAGAACAATATATAAGAGTAGATTTCTGACTTTTGGCCTCAGAGCTTTCTTATTTGAGCTCACAAACTTTAGCGGGAAGAAAGCCTGGCCAATGTTAGCGGGTTGCCCATATTCTGCACGCTGCCTTAACGTATTACACGCAGTCTCCTTTTGTGCTGGCCATATGCCATGGTCATGCTCTCTTGTTCTATTTAAAGGTAAATATCTGATTGCATTTTTCAATCATTCATTTTTCAGAAATTCTCATGTCTCCCCTCTGTCCTATTCTTGTGTGTCTTTCAGTGATGTCCGTCGTATCTGGTGATGCTGGGACCCCTTCAGGTCTGTATGTCTTGATATCTTCAGAATGTGGGTACGAACATAGATATGTATGAAATTTGAAGAGTGGAAAGGCAGTAAATGTGCCCTGGTGCAAGCAAGAACAATTACCCCTTTGGCTGTTGTTGGGGTAGTAAAATACAGCAATTATCAGGGTTCAATGGACCGCTCAAGGCTCTGGACCCTGGTGCCACTACACCTGCTGCACCAACGGTAGCTATGCCCCTGTGCACAGCTATTCAAAAAGTACAGAAAACATAAGGCGAGATGTACAAAGCTTTTTTGAGGTCGTAAATGGCTCAATTCGCAGATTCAGGCAGTTTGCGACCGCAAAAATGCTTTTTACAATGTACAAAAGGCAAACTGCGATTTGGTAACTTGTTACCGAATCTCACTTTGGGTTTCTGATTTGGTATTTGGAAGAAGCGTGTCTAGGCCACTACCTTCCACATACCGATCCGCAGTGGTATGTATTAATGTTTTGTGACCAAATTCTAGTCGTAAAACGTTAATATTTTACAGACTCCTTGAAGGAGGTGGTGTCCCAAAGGGACCCCTTCCCCTTTGTGAATGTAAAAAATATATTTTTTAAGAGTAGGCAGTGGTCCAACTCCGAAAAAATGAAACTTAAAACTTTTTTTTTTTTTAAATGCATCCCATTTTCCTTTAAGGAAAACAGGCTGTGTTTTTAAAAAAAAAAAAAGCATTGCTTTATTTAAAACAATCACAGACTCTGTGGTCTGCTGACCCACATAGGCCACCATCCCTGGGGTGACTGTCATTCCTAATGAGTCGCAAATTGAGACCCACCTCATTAATATTCATGCAACCCACTAGGATTTGCTAATCAAAAAAGAATTGCATACATTAGGCATAACGAATTTTGTAATTGTGATTCAGAGATAATCGCAATTAGGAAATCACTGTTCCTGATGTTAGTGCATATGGCCCACGGTGCTGAACAAGGGTGGGAGCCCCGGATTTTGATTCAGGATCTTGCACACTGAGGATGGGTAGTCGTGGGTAGTAAATCCATTCGTTTGAAGATGAGGTGCGGTCTGAAGAGCAGGGTCTTCGTCTTCTTTCTGAATTAAATGAGGAATGGAGTAGTTCTAACGGGTTGTTTTTCCAGATCTCGTGAGCAGAGATGAAGACATACTTACATTGCTTTGTTCTTGTTTGACTGTGGCTTTGGGAAAAGTTTTCATACACGCATCACCTCAGGGCACTGCAGGCCCCCAGCCTGGCAGGAGCTTCAGTGATGCTCTGATAACTTATGCAGGACTCTTCATCCTCCAGGGTTCACTACTTGGTGCAAAACTTTCTAAAAATGTGCGCATCTGCACTGACACTGAGGCTTGTAATTAGAAAAAGTGCAGAATGGCCTGGTTTGATGTTGCTTTGCAAACAATAATTATTAATTGCTTACATAGCACTTTATGCATCTATTAATCAATACAGTTGTGAATATTTTATTGATCTGGGAAGGATGAAATGCTGAGTGGACACAACTGGATTCTAACATGTGATCTTTCTGCAGTGGAGGGGTTGGTTTTATGAACTTTTTACCAGATACCTCTGGTGAGAAACAGAAGCCCACCTTATTTGGAACCATCACCTTTTTCTAATGAGGGCCTGATTTAGAGGCTCTCGTTTAAAATAGGAGTGTGCTCTGCCTCCGCCTTTGCCTAATCTCCAACACAACGCTATCACTCCACTGCCATTTGCAGCGCTTGCCCTTGATGACTTTATTGATTAGTAAAGTTTGTTTTTGAAAATACAGGGCTATAGAAGCTACTCAAAAAACATCGCACACTAAGAAAACTTTGTTTTGTTAATCTTAACCCTCCTCAATTTCATCACAGGACAGTGCAGGTAAAACAACATCATAATTCACTCGCCAAAAGGACAGTAATAATATATATTCAGTATGCACGATTCTAAAAGTACACTTTTATCATTCAGGACTTAATTTGCCACCACTGCCCTCTAGAGGATTCCATGTTCATCAAATTATACAGTTGCTTATCCAATTAATGCTACTTCTCCTTATTAATTAAGGATGAGTTAATAGGCTCTATCCCTGAATCATTTCTATACATGAATACACAACAGTTTAATGTTTCCTGTTGCTCTCCACAAAGGTGATAGCAGGTCACCATATGTAAGGACCCCTTCTAGCCGTTCCTTAGTCCCCACAAGGGGATTTTTTGTGAGCATCGTCATAAAAGCAAACATTAATCCTCCATCAGTGACTTTTCTTCATATAAGTCAGTCACAAACCTTCCTCAAAATGTTGCATAAACTGAGTCTCTGGCTCAGCTCTACAAGGTTTGTTTTCACAATCACGGATAACACGGGTGAACTTAGTTCAATGCACCAACGCTTGAATGTGAAAGACAGGTTTTTGTAGCACCACAGAGCCCCACCCAATACATAGTTGAAGTGGCGTCAATGCTTTTGGGTTACTTACAGTCCCTAAGCAGGGATCCAGGGACAAAGTGCTGAGTGGAAACAAACCTATTTTGTTCTCTCTAATATCACACACACAAACTGCACTAAGAAAAAGACAATTTACCTAAAAGTGTTTTATTTCAACAGCCTCAATCTGTTGCTTAGCACTTTCAAAATAACCACACAATATATTATAATAACAGCACATGTGAGTGTTGCAAACAACAAGAATAAAATGAATATTTCTACCATATTTAAAATGTCATCTAAAAACTAACACACTGAAACCTACTTCTGTCACTACACTTGGTAAAAATGCAGTATTATAACTTGCATCTAGATTTTCCTAGGCAGATCCACACACTGCATACGAATATACGATGTTACATCGCGGTGTTCACACCGCGATACCTTTACAACGCAGGCATTACAACGCAAGTCGTTACAACGACTTGCGCTGGAGGGCGCTGGACTTAGGAATAGTATGATTTACTATTCCAACTCCAGTCTACGTACAGTAGGGAAGGTGTTGGAATAGTAAATCATACTATTCCTTAGCTTAGAGCGCCATCCAGCGCAAGTCATTGTAAGGACTTGCGTTGTAATGCCCGCGTTGTAAAGGCATTGCAGTGTGAAGACCGCGATGTAACCGATGTTTCCCACTGCATACCTGTGCAAAACGCTATAGTTATCAAAAGTTGAGGAGGCCATGTTCCATGCGAAAGGTAAGCAGAATGTTGCATCAGCTCCTCTCCACCCGGACATGAGCTCTGCTATGAGTTTTTAGTACAGGTTGCGATGCAGCAGCATCTCTGGGTCTCGGGGAGTCAAGATCGTCCAGTTCAACCAATGCACATCAAGATGCTAGTCTAAGAGGTAATCTTAGAAACAAATACGGTAAAAATATGACAATTCAGACTACACTGTTTTGGCTATCGTTCTTGTCTGACTTTCAAATAGAGATAACAAGGCACTTGTTCCAAGCGGATGTCGCATCAGGTGTCTTATCAGTGTCATTATTTGAGGGACTTGACACTTTCACTTGTTCTTTGGAAGATAATGACAGACAACACCTGCGTCAAAGCAGACAAGTTTGATGATTCTGCAAAAAAATTAATTCAGTCTGTTAAAAATAGAGGCGGACCATATGGTCTTTACGTCAATAGGACTGTACATATGCTTGATAGGTAGACAACTGGTCTGTTTCTAGGCCACTGTATGGCTGGGGCCTTTGAATCCGAGTTTGGGGCTACTGTCCAAAGCACCAGAAGACAATAAGCCCTGTTGATGAGTGCCCTGGAAGGGATGTCAATACCTAAAAAAACAGATAAAATACTATGCTATATATACTAGAACCCAGGGTCTGATGTTTATACCATCCAATATTTATTGCCTTTTGCAAGTCCATCCCTTTTTTTAAAAATGGGGCATCACATGGAGCTTTTGGTACTTTACGCAGTAAGATTTGCATGACCGTCTATTTACTGGGCCCCATTTTCGTCTCTAAATCCGCACTGTGATCCAAGGCTTCCATGGGTTTGGACCTCCTTAGACAAAGAGCCTCTTCCCGTGTGGGTCTTTCACTCTTATACCAGTTACATGTGTCCTCCAACCACCATATGCAGCCCCCATAGATTAGTAGCGGGTCAGCTTTGCAATTTACTCCGGCTTTGAATGGGCAGAGATTGAACCACCCGTATTTCTACTCATACAGATCAGAGCCCCTCAAGTCGGGCTCGGCTTGTTTTTATATATTGAGGCTTCCGCTGCAGTAGTTATGAATATATGCAACGAGGTGTTTACAATTCTATAGGAGCGCGATCCAAATCAGGACCCTTGTGATTTCTTGGACCCACAAAAACCTTTCTTTCATTTTTGAGAGATGTATTGTCATTTTATCATCAATGGCATACGTAGCGAGCTGAGAAACACTACTATGTAGGTCCATTTGGGTCAAAGAAAGATGTACCGCGTCATCTGCTCCATACAGCATTGCTATTGTAATAACTACCAAGCGAGGGGGTTAGTTGTTCCTGCTTCTCAACCTGGAGCCCAAGTCAGCTGGGCAAAGGCTGAAAAGCATAAAAGTAAGTGAACACCTTGCTTATCTCTAGGCTTGGATTCCAGAGTCCTATTCCTATGTGGACTCCACACTGTAGTCCAGGAGTAGGTGCACAGCAGTAGCATTTCTTTAAATATTGGAGGAGAGATAAGCAACAAGGTGTTCTTGTGTGAGAAATAAGTGAAGCCTCCAAGAAGATTTCTTTCTGTAGTTTAGTCTTGTTGGAAAACAGCCCCAGCCATCCTATCACCAGAAACTCCAGCCTCTTCTCTCTGAGCTTCAAACCAAACCCTTCTCTAGTTCTGGACCTTCTGTTTGCTTCCATGTGTAACGTTCCATGCCACTGTCACCATCAATGCTTCCCAGATACCACACTGTCAAGTGTGCACACAGTAGTTGCAGGTCAATAAGCTTGATTACATAACATAACATGTGTATTTGTAAAGCGCACGTTGACCCAGAAGGGCATCTTGGCACTGAATAACAGATGTTTATTGATACCCAACTCTATGGTACTCATTTTATCGACCTCAGAAGGATGAAAGGCTGAGTGAACCTGCCTGGATTTGAGGCTGTGACCATGAGGTCATACACGGGCCCCTACAGTGGATGCATTAGTCCACTGAGCCACCAGACCCGGCTCATAGTCGTGGAGAAGGCAGAGGGAGGTTGGTGATGAACATCGCCGTGCTGGTGTCCCTCTTCCACCTGGCGCCCTGCATTGCTGCGTGTTGAGAGCACACATGGAGAACAGCCACACCACTCCTCACCCATGCATGATATCCCAGCATTCACCAGTGTGCAGCACCAGCTGAGAATCCTAGGGACATCCCTTGTGCTGGGGGGGCTGCTCCTAGGGACACCTCAGTACTATGGTAGAGTGCAAGAGGGACAGAAACCATCTCCTCCTCTTGAGCCTCAGGAAATGGTGCCTTTGATGGTAGCAGAAACCATCTCCTCCTCTTCTAGGACCTCAGGAGATGCAAGGGGTTGTCCACTGCCTGCCACACAAGAGGTGGGACATGGAGAACCTCCAAGACTCCCTGAACCCCGGGGTTTAGGAGGTGGGAGGCTACCACCAATTTGGAAGTGGGAATTCCTACCTCTGTCCCACCGCCATCCTTCCTCCCAGCCAGGCCAAGTAGAAACTAGGTGTAAAAGACTTTTAACCAATCGTTACAATGGCGAGGGTCAGGGAGGCAGCAGGCGGGGCTGCTGCCCTCATGAGAGTATCGACGTCTAGGTCCCTACCTTGTAATTGGGAGGGAGTGGTGGCACCTCCCCCTGCCTCCCTCAGGCCCTTCATGCACCTTGGACACAAAGAGGCAGGGTTGCAGTGGTTCCTTAAAACCCTGATGACAAGACTGAAGCCAAAGGGGGGAGAGGAGCGAATTCCACAGCTTTGGCTCAGAATTAATGCAAGAATAACTCCTTCTGTGCAATAGATGAAGAGCAGGATTCCCCTAACTGTGGTCATTATAGATTTTACAACAGGTCGGCCCAGCATGAGTGCACCAAGTTATAAAACACTATCAGACCTTGATGACCCCCAAGCACAGCCTCCTTCCTGTTTGCAGATGCATCCTGATGAGATGAGGAAAGCCCTCATTCCTTGCACCCCTCAGTCAATGAAGACACTCTACCTTGGAAGCCTCCTCCGTGCCCGGTCCTCCCAGACCGGCTCCTCTGGTGTGACCCTCATCCTACTGCTGTGCCAGGCCTGAGAAACCAGCAAGGACAAGCCTACGTCACATTGTATTAATCTAGTCCAAGCAATGAAAGTATAAAAGAAATATAAGTTTATTCTAAGACAGCACAGTACGTGTCTGCCCAAGTAGATATCATCAAGGCTTCTGTTGCTTGGAACATGGAACCCCATGTCACATAGCAACAGATTACAAAAGCAGGTTTAAACGCAAACATTAATACCAGCAAAGCATTTAAAGAAACATGTGAACATAGAATACAACACATCTCACCCCTGCAAAATAAAACATCTTCCACTGTGGGAGAAAACAAAAGAAAGAAAACAATACAACAATTTAAACATAATCTCTAAACTTCACAGGAGGATTTGTAACTCTCCCACTTACTTTAACTCTGGAAGCTACAGAATTATCTCCAGTTAAATTACCAGAGAAATCATCCAAGATATGACTGGAATCATTACTCACACAGAGATTGTCAGTACGAGTTGGAAATTTGGTCCTCAAAGAGTACATTTCATTCTTTCCATCTAGAGGAACACCACTTGTACCATTCTGACATTTGACAACACGTCTAACATTCCATACTTTTCCATCATTAGTCACAATGCTATTGAGATTAACTTTCACAACTGTGCGAGCTGGACCATACTTGGAGATACCTTTAACCACAAATCCTGGTTTACGTATCCTCACTAAGTCACCCACGACAAAAGTAGGGTGACTTAACATTCCATTTGGAATCATGGTATAGCTTCATTTTATCTTGGTGTCGTTTAACTTTTAGAGAAGTACTGTGACAATCGCTAGAAACAACGCTATTTAACTTCTTCTTAATCCACCACGGACACAACTTAGATACAGGTTCTCTACCTCTCAAAAGGCGAAATGGACTAAGCTCAGTTACAGAGTGGGGCGTAATCCTGTACATCCACAATCTTTCTCTCAGAGCTGCTTTCCACTCACTACCAGACTTCCTGGCCCATTCCACACACTCTTTAAGACACGATTGAACCTTTCTACTTGACCATTTCCCTGTGGTTCATAAAGTGGAGTAGTAATATGTTTAACACCACACAAACGAAGAAAATCCTCCATTTCACGTGATCTCAACTGCACGCCATTATCAGTGATAAGCTCTTCAGGACTTCCCTCACGTGCAAATACTTCTCTAAGGAAATCTATAATAGTCTGGGAAGTAGCATGAGAGACAAATCTAACCTCTGGCCATTTTGAGTGATAATCAATTAACACTAGAGCAAAACGAGCATCTTGTGGCAAACAATTAAATGGACCAGAAATGTCAAAAGCTAACTTCTGCCAGGGGTTTTTTGGCCAGGGAATAGGTTTCAAAGGAGCGGGATGAGGTCTCAACATTTTATCACTGGTAATACACCTAGAACATTCCCTCACAACTCTATCAACCATTTTGTCCATACTGGGCCACCAGAAACTAGACCTCACCAACCTTTTCATTGAAGACATCCCAAGATGACCTTCATGAGCAAGCCTAAGAATTTCATCTCGCATATGTTCAGGTGGAACACATTTACCATCTTTAAAGACAAAATCAGCTTCTACATCTAGATCATTAGACACCTGCTGGAAAGATCTCAGCTCGGCAGGAACATCACTGACTTTTGGCCAGCCCTCTAAAATATACTGTTTCAACAGATTCCAGTTTTTATCTTCCACATTGTAGGAGAGTAGGATCTGCTTCACATGGGTACACCCACTTTTTGCTGATGCTTCACTGTTTTTCGACATTAGTCTGGCTGGGGCCCTGCTAATCAGAGCCCCAGCCTAGCTGTTTCCTCTTTAAAAGGGTCTCCATGTGCCTTAGGCACATCTCTGATTGGAATCTGAAGTGCCCTTATAAGTCCCTAGTATATGGTATACTATGTACCAAGGGCATAGGTACCTCAGAGGCCTGCCAGGGGCTGCAGCATATATTATGCCACCCCTGGGAGGCCATCCAAACTGACACCACAGGTCTGCTACTGCAGCCTGGGTAAGGTGGTGCATGCACCCCTTACTGTGGTATAGGTTACCTATATCACTAAAAGCATACACACATATAAACCTATAAGTCACTCCTAAGGCAGGCCTTATCAATCCTAAAGGCAGAGTGCATGGTTCCTATGTGAGAGGGTGCCCCTGCATGAGCAGGGCCCCTCTGCAGCGTTCGGAGACCATCTCTGATGCTGTTTGTAGTGCAGCCTGACCATATACTCTTAAGCGCATTATATCCTCGCGGTAAAATGCTAACTTTGGAATGGCTGCACCTAAACATGTCGTGTTTGGTGTCAAACATCTTGGAATACTACCCCCCGCCAATCCTGGCGGCGGGGGTAGCATTCCACCCTTCTAGAGGGAAAGGCATGTTAACTCTGACGAGTCCGGTAACTTCTTTCCAGAGCCCTGGCATCACAAAATGGATGCTGCTGCCACAGACACGAGTCTGGCCTCCTGCTGCTGGACGAAACTCCGGCAGGGGAGGCCTGGACAATAGGTTTCCTGTCCCAGGGAGGTGTGACCACCTCCCCAGACAGGACAATGTGTATTGGGGCTGGGCGGGAGCACTTTCGGGTGCTTTGAAGTCCTGCACTGGGGGCACATTTGGTGTCCCTGTGCATACCCCAGTTCAAACCGGATCAGGGGCTCGCAGCCCCTGCTTTGGCGCGAACTGGACAAAGGGAAAGGGGTGTAGCCACCCCTCTGCCCTGACCCACCCATAGGTGGGGCCACAGAGTAGTCCATCCCCTATTTTTAGAATAAAGGTAGGAACCCAGTCCTTAGGACTTTAGATTATACCTGGACGAAACTCTGACACGGAATCCTGGACCTTCGACGCTCTACGACAAGATTAGAGGACTGAAGAATCTCCCTTGGGGTCAAGGAGTGACTCCCCTGCTTGGCAGGCACCAAAGAAGCATCTGTCCGGTTCGCATCACTGAAGCTCCCGTCGGACGCCGAAGTCATCGCATCACCAGAGGTGGATTCTCAGACTTCCCCGAGGCTACCCTGAGTCCCCAGCAAAGCTGAGGCCCGTGGCTATCGTGGGTGACTTGAGACCGTGACCCCTGGACACCGAGCACACTTGCAAGTGCACCATCTTCTGGGTCTCCCAAGAAGTCGTGCTTTGGGCTCCGAGTAGCCCTAGCCTCCAGCACCACCTGCACCGAAGATCACTGGCCCCCACTCCACGAGTGTCCTGTAAGCCAGCTCCACGTGCGGCGTCACGAGGCTCCTTCGCGGTCGCTAGCCCGTTGGCTAGTAGCCCTTAACGAAGGCCAATCTTTTCTTTACTTGGCATCCTGGTTGCTCCAGGCCTGCCCTCACTTACCCTCGCTGGGTGAGTTCCCCAGACCTTGCTGGTCTGCATCATCGACGATCTACATCTTACTCGAGACTTGCCGTTGCCAAGGCTTGTTGGGTCCAATCCGGTCGCCGACACCTCAGCACTCGACAGACATCGAGCCACAGCCCGAATCCTGCTCCTGGTCACCGACAACGCCTCCCGGACCTCGTGGCTGAAGAGTCAAGACGACCGTCACCGCACCTGAAGCACTCGACATCGGTGGGCATCTGTCCATCGCCTTCCTGGTCACTGGCTAGTGACCCAGACTCTGTCCCCTCTGCTTTCAGGTTCTTCAGAACTCCGATCCACTCTTGGATCCACCCGGACACTTTTCTCCTGGTCGCCAGCAGCACTTTGCAGCAGATCGCCATACGAAACGACGACGAAACCCGACCCCGAAAGGCACCTATGCACCCGGCTTCCCTGGGTGAGGTAACACGAGTACTCCGGTGCTCCCGTGGGTAGAGACTCTTCAAAGTCCTAGATCTCAAAGGGTTTTGTCCTAGTCCTATTTTAAGTGTCCCTTTCCTCTATTTTCCCGATCCCGACTTTCTCCATAGAAGTTAACGGCGTATCGCGGTTGTGTATTTACACTGCACGCGTCTCCCGTGGGTCCCCTGTGTCACTACCTTGGGTGGTTCCTTGTGGTCCAAGCACTTCTAGAGGCTCTAGGCCTAGTGTCTAGTTCAGTCGTGGTTCGCATACCACTTTATTGGTATATGGTTTGGTACGCCCCTAGGGCCCAAACGTGTATTTGTGCTATTACTGTGATTTAAGATCTTATAACCTATGTACTTCGAACTCTAGCCTCATAAAGAGACTAGAGGGGTGTGTTTAGTAATAAATACATATATTTTGAATATATACCTGGTGTGGTGCTCTTTCATTTGGTCACTCAAGAGATTATAGACTGGTAAAACAAGCTGCTTTACATTCCTTCAAGACTTAGCCTGAAGGCTGCTCTCCATAGCTACCACTAGGATAGCTTTCAATAAGGTTGTCTTTAACCTACCTACCATAAGAGTCGATTTGGACTGGTGCAAGGTGCCCACTATAATTAGTGGACAGCATATGCCAGGCCAACTTCTCACATTGGTGTGCAGCGTGTGGGATTCCAGCTTGCTATTGTTTTACCAGATAATCTCAATTGAATTGATCAACTGAAAACCACTAAAGGTACCTAAGGTACATATAATTTAAGCTTAGAATAACAGTAAGTTCTACTGAACTTAGAGTTGTGTGTTAAGGGATAGCACAACCCTTTCTACAACTCAAGAGAGTTTAGTAGGCCACACTAGAGTAGGTAGTGCATACACCACACCACACTAGTAATGTCTTTAAAAGCAGGATCCAAAGATTCCTTGCAGGAAGCCATTGAGCTTCCACCCTCCAAGTATGATACACTCCAATTCTTGGAATTGAGAGCTTTATGTAACGTGAGGAAATTAAGGACAGGCCAAAGTCCCACCACCCAACACCTCAAGGAGTTGTTGGTGGCTTATGATCTTAGTAAGTCCTCAGAGACTGAAGGGGTAGGAGCAGAGGGTGGGCCAGCAGATGAGGAAGGGGCCAGGGGTACCACAACCCCCAGCCCCCCTCTGAAACTGACCAGGAGGGTGACAATGACCCTGACCTGGAAAACCCAATCCCTTCTGGGGAAGATGAAGATGAGGATCTAGAGAACCACACCTTTGTCCCCCCAGGAAGGATTATGAGTGTGCTCAGAAAGTCTAGGTCTCCTTCTCAGGAGTCTAACCACTCTGGCACCTCCATAGGGAGCTCTGTTTCTTCTCACAGGAGGGAATCCTCTCATGAGAGAAGAAAGAGACTGGTCCAGTATGAGGAAACTCAACTAGAGATCAGGAAGAAGCAATTGGCTTTAGATAGAGAATCCCTAGATCTCCTTAGAGAGAGAAGAAAGTTGGGACTAGAGTCCCATGGTGGCAGCCATGTCCCTAGAGATAGGGAAAGGTCCTATGACCATAGGAACCTGAGCAAGATTGTCCCTCCCTACCAGAGTGGGGATGATATCCACAAATGGATAACTGCTTTAGAGAGGGCCTGTAAAGTACAGAAGGTCCCTCAGGAGCAGTGGGCAGCAATCTTGTGGCTCTCCTTTGCTGACAAAGGTAGAGATAAGCTCCTCACTGTTAGAGAGGAGGATGCTGACAATTACAAGGTCTTGAAGAGTGCTCTTATTGATGGGTTTGGCCTAACCACTGAACAGTACAGGTTGAAGTTCAGAGACACCCAAAAAGCACAGACTCAAGACTGGGTAGACTATGTGGATTGTTCTGCCAAGGCTCTGGAAGGCTGGTTGATGGGCAGTAAGGTGTGTGACTTCTCAGGATTGTATAATCTGATAATGAGGGAGCAGATTCTTAATAACTGTCAAAATCAGCTGTTGCATCAGTACCTGGTTGACTCTGATCTGACCTCTCCCCAAGAATTGGGAAAGAAGGCAGACAAATGGGTCAGAACCAGGGTGAAGCAGAAGGTACAGAACCAAGGTGGGGAAACCAAGAAGCAAGATGCTAAGAACTCTGACAAGGGTGGGGAGAAGGGTAAAGATCAAAAGTCTTCATCAGGCCCCCAAAAATCTTCTTCTGGTGGGGATTCCCAGTCTACCAAGGGTAAAGGCCAAAGGAAACCATGGTGCAAGGTCTGTAAGCAAAAGACCCACTGGACCAGTGATTGCACCAAGTCCAAAGACTCCAGTCCAGCACCCACCAATGCCCCTAAGGCACCTGTTCCCCCTAGTACAGTTGGTGGAAGTGCTCCAGCAAAGGGTTTAGTAGGGTTCACCCTGGGAACTGAGTTGGGCTCTGACCTAGTTAGAGAACTGACTCAGGCTGTGTTAGTCTGTGATGGAGGCATGGATGTGCCCTCCTCTATGAGTCCCAGTAATCTGGGCAAGTACAGACAACAGCCTTTAATCAATGGACGAGAGGCTTTGGCATTTAGGGACACAGGGGCAAGTGTCACAATGGTGACACAAGACCTTGTGCTACCTGGGCAAGTTATGCTTGGTGAAATGTACCAAGTGACCAATGCTAGCAATGTCAGAACAGACCATACTCTGGCAGTTGTTAACTTCTCCTGGGGAGGGGTAACTGGCCTTAAGAAGGTTGTGGTAAGTGCAAACCTACCAGTCGAATGCTTGCTTGGCAATGACTTAGAGACTTCTGCTTGGGCAGAAGTGGAGCTCAGGACCCATGCAGAAATGCTGGGGATCCCTGCAGATGTGTTTGCTGTGACCAGGTCACAAGCCAAAATGTCTAGCACTGAACAGGCCTTGGATTCTGGAAGAATGGACCAAGTGCCTTCCAAGAGGAGGAGTAGTAGGGTTAAGGCAGTGCCTTCCCCTTGGCTCAGGAGGAAGATCAGTCCCTTGAGGGGGATGATCTCAGCCCTGAAGAAGGAACTGTCCCAGAGGAACTTGAACCTGACCAGGTTGAGTTCTTGGGGACAGGGGGACCTTCTAGGGCAGATCTGAGCCAGGAGCAGCAGAGCTGCCCCTCCCTTGAACCCCTCAGACAGCAAGCTGCTGCTGAGGCTGCTGGGAAAGCTAGTGGTCCCCATACAGTGTATTGGGATGATGGACTCCTGTACTCAGAGAGTAGAGACCCCAAGCCTGGTGCTACCAGGAGGTTGGTAATACCTTTGAAGTTCAGGGGCTTCCTATTGACCCTAGCCCATGATATTCCCTTAGCAGGACACCTGGGCCAGAACAAGACTTGGGACAGGATTGTCCCTCACTTTCACTGGCCCCACATGTCTGAAGACAGTAAGGAGTTTTGTCGCTCCTGTGTAACCTGCCAAGCCAGTGGCAAAGCAGGTGGCACTACAAAGGCCCCCTGATACCACTACCTGTGGTGGGGGTGCCCTTTGAGAGGGTAGGGATTGACATTGTTGGTCCCATGGATCCCCAAACAGCCTCTGGGCACAGGTTTATCCTGGTGGTAGTGGATCATGCCACCAGGTACCCAGAAGCTATTCCCCTCAGGACCACTACAGCACCTGTGGTGGCAAGGGCCCTCCTGGGAATCTTCTCAAGAGTGGGCTTTCCTAAGGAGGTAGTATCAGACAGGGGTGCTAACTTCATGTCTGGGTACTTAAAAGCAATGTGGAAGGAGTGTGGAGTGACTTATAAGTTCACCACACCCTATCACCCACAATGCAATGGTTTAGTTGAGAGATTCAACAAAACCTTGAAGGGCATGATTAAAGGGCTCCCAGAAAAGCTTAGGCGTAGATGGGACATACTCTTGCCCTGCCTTTTATTCGCATATAGGGAGGTGCCTCAGAAGGGGGTTGGTTACAGCCCTTTTGAACTTCTGTTTGGCCACCCTGTGAGGGGTCCACTGTGCTTGGTGAAGGAAGGATGGGAGTTACCTCTCAAGCCCCCAAAGCAAGATATAGTGGACTATGTACTTGGTCTCCGCTCCAGGATGGCTGAGTACATGAAAAAGGCAACCAAAAACCTTGAGGCTAGCCAGGAACTTCAGAAGGCCTGGCATGACCAAAAGGCTGTTCTGACTGTGTACCAGCCAGGACAGAAGGTGTGGGTGTTGGAGCCAGTGGCCCCAGCAGCTCTCCAAGACAAATGGAGTGGACCCCACACTATTGTTGAGCAGAAGGGTGAGGTCACTTACTTAGTGGACCTGGGAACACCCAGGAGTCCCCAAAGGGTTCTCCATGTCAACAGACTAAAGCCATATGTGGACAGGGCAGACATGGGCTTGCTCATGGCTACTGATGAAGGGCAGGAGGAAGAGAGTGACCCACTCCCTGACCTGCTCTCACAGAACCCTGACGATGGGTCAGTTGATGGTGCAGCCTTGGCAGGCAGCCTCACTACCCAGCAACAAACTGATTGCAGGCAAGTCCTCAATCAGTTTAGACATATGTTTTCACTGACACCCAGTCAGACCACCTGGTGCACTCATGAAGTGGACACTGGGGACAGTCTGCCTATTAAAAACAAGATTTATAGGCAACCTGACCATGTCAGGGACTGTATCAGGACTGAAGTCCAGAAAATGTTGGAGTTGGGAGTAATTGAACCCTCAGATAGCCCTTGGGCTAGTCCAGTAGTCCTGGTACCGAAACCTCACACCAGTGGTGGGAAAAGAGAGATGAGGTTTTGTGTAGACTACAGGGGTCTCAATGCAGTCACTAGGACTGATGCCCATCCCATACCCAGGGCAGATGAGCTCATAGATACTTTGGCCTCTGCCAAATATCTCAGCACATTTGACCTAACAGCTGGCTACTGGCAGATCAGACTAGCTGATACTGCAAAGCCCAAAACAGCATTTTCAACCCCTAGTGGGCATTATCAATTTGTGGTAATGCCCTTTGGTCTGAAAAATGCACCTGCCACTTTCCAGAGGTTGGTGAACACAGTTCTCACAGGACTGGAAGCCTATAGTGCAGCTTATCTAGATGATATTGCTGTCTTTAGCTCCACCTGGGAGGATCACCTGGTCCACCTCAGGAATGTTTTACAGGCCCTGCAAAAGGCAGGCCTGACTATCAAGGCCACTAAGTGCCAGATAGGGCAGAGTCAGGTTGTGTACCTGGGCCACCTTGTGGGTGGAGGCCAGGTTCAACCTTTGCAGAGCAAGATCCAGACCATCATGGACTGGACTGCTCCCACTACCCAGACTCAGGTGAGAGCCTTCTTAGGCCTGACTGGGTACTATAGGAGATTTGTCAAGGGGTATGGATCAATAGTGACACCCTTGAATGACTTAACTTCTAAGAAAATGCCCAAAAAGGTTCAGTGGACAGTTAGCTGTCAAAAGGCATTTGATGACCTCAAGCAGGCCATGTGCACTGCTCCAATTCTGCAGAGTCCTGATTACTCCAAGAAGTTCATTGTTCAAACAGATGCATCTGAATTGGGGGTAGGGGCTGTACTGTCACAATTGAATGAAGAAGGTCAGGATCAGCCAGTAGCTTTTATTAGCAGAAGGCTGACCCCTAGAGAGAAACGTTGGTCAGCCATAGAGAGGGAGGCCTTTGCTGTGGTCTGGGCTCTGAAGAAGTTGAGGCCATACTTGTTTGGTACACACTTCCTGGTTCAGACAGACCATAAGCCCCTCTTATGGCTAAAACAAATGAAGGGTGAAAACCCCAAACTGCTTAGGTGGTCCATTTCCCTACAGGGGATGGACTTTACAGTGGAACATAGGCCTGGGAGTAACCATGCGAATGCAGATGGACTCTCTAGGTATTTCCACTTAGAACATGAAGACTTAACTGGGCAAGGTTAGTTTAATGTCCCTACGTTTGGGGGGGTTGTGTAGGAGAGTAGGATCTGCTTCACATGGGTACCCCCACTTTTTGCTGATGCTTCACTGGTTTTCGACATTAGTCTGGCTGGGGCCCTGCTATTCAGAACCCCAGCCTAGCTGTTTCCTCTTTAAAAGGGTCTCCATGTGCCTTAGGCACATCACTGATTGGGATCTGGAGTGCCCTTATAAGTCCCTAGTATATGGTATACTATGTACCAAGGGCATAGGTACCTCAGAGGCCTGCCAGGGGCTGCAGCATATATTATGCCACCCCTGGGAGGCCATCCAAACTGACACCACAGGTCTGCTACTGCAGCCTGGGTAAGGTGGTGCATGCACCCCTTACTGTGGTATAGGTTACCTATATCACTAAAAGCATACACACATATAAACCTATAAGTCACTCCTAAGGCAGGCCTTATCAATCCTAAAGGCAGAGTGCATGGTTCCTATGTGAGAGGGTGCCCCTGCATGAGCAGGGCCCCTCTGCAGCGTTCGGAGACCATCTCTGATGCTGTTTGTAGTGCAGCCTGACCATATACTCTTAAGCGCATTATATCCTCGCGGTAAAATGCTAACTTTGGAATGGCTGCACCTAAACATGTCGTGTTTGGTGTCAAACATCTTGGAATACTACCCCCCGCCAATCCTGGCGGCGGGGGTAGCATTCCACCCTTCTAGAGGGAAAGGCATGTTAACTCTGACGAGTCCGGTAACTTCTTTCCAGAGCCCTGGCATCACAAAATGGATGCTGCTGCCACAGACACGAGTCTGGCCTCCTGCTGCTGGACGAAACTCCGGCAGGGGAGGCCTGGACAATAGGTTTCCTGTCCCAGGGAGGTGTGACCACCTCCCCAGACAGGACAATGTGTATTGGGGCTGGGCGGGAGCACTTTCGGGTGCTTTGAAGTCCTGCACTGGGGGCACATTTGGTGTCCCTGTGCATACCCCAGTTCAAACCGGATCAGGGGCTCGCAGCCCCTGCTTTGGCGCGAACTGGACAAAGGGAAAGGGGTGTAGCCACCCCTCTGCCCTGACCCACCCATAGGTGGGGCCACAGAGTAGTCCATCCCCTATTTTTAGAATAAAGGTAGGAACCCAGTCCTTAGGACTTTAGATTATACCTGGACGAAACTCTGACACGGAATCCTGGACCTTCGACGCTCTACGACAAGATTAGAGGACTGAAGAATCTCCCTTGGGGTCAAGGAGTGACTCCCCTGCTTGGCAGGCACCAAAGAAGCATCTGTCCGGTTCGCATCACTGAAGCTCCCGTCGGACGCCGAAGTCATCGCATCACCAGAGGTGGATTCTCAGACTTCCCCGAGGCTACCCTGAGTCCCCAGCAAAGCTGAGGCCCGTGGCTATCGTGGGTGACTTGAGACCGTGACCCCTGGACACCGAGCACACTTGCAAGTGCACCATCTTCTGGGTCTCCCAAGAAGTCGTGCTTTGGGCTCCGAGTAGCCCTAGCCTCCAGCACCACCTGCACCGAAGATCACTGGCCCCCACTCCACGAGTGTCCTGTAAGCCAGCTCCACGTGCGGCGTCACGAGGCTCCTTCGCGGTCGCTAGCCCGTTGGCTAGTAGCCCTTAACGAAGGCCAATCTTTTCTTTACTTGGCATCCTGGTTGCTCCAGGCCTGCCCTCACTTACCCTCGCTGGGTGAGTTCCCCAGACCTTGCTGGTCTGCATCATCGACGATCTACATCTTACTCGAGACTTGCCGTTGCCAAGGCTTGTTGGGTCCAATCCGGTCGCCGACACCTCAGCACTCGACAGACATCGAGCACACAGCCCGAATCCTGCTCCTGGTCGCCGACAACGCCTCCCGGACCTCGTGGCTGAAGAGTCAAGACGACCGTCACCGCACCTGAAGCACTCGACATCGGTGGGCATCTGTCCATCGCCTTCCTGGTCACTGGCTAGTGACCCAGACTCTGTCCCCTCTGCTTTCAGGTTCTTCAGAACTCCGATCCACTCTTGGATCCACCCGGACACTTTTCTCCTGGTCGCCAGCAGCACTTTGCAGCAGATCGCCATACGAAACGACGACGAAACCCGACCCCGAAAGGCACCTATGCACCCGGCTTCCCTGGGTGAGGTAACACGAGTACTCCGGTGCTCCCGTGGGTAGAGACTCTTCAAAGTCCTAGATCTCAAAGGGTTTTGTCCTAGTCCTATTTTAAGTGTCCCTTTCCTCTATTTTCCCGATCCCGACTTTCTCCATAGAAGTTAACGGCGTATCGCGGTTGTGTATTTACACTGCACGCGTCTCCCGTGGGTCCCCTGTGTCACTACCTTGGGTGGTTCCTTGTGGTCCAAGCACTTCTAGAGGCTCTAGGCCTAGTGTCTAGTTCAGTCGTGGTTCGCATACCACTTTATTGGTATATGGTTTGGTACGCCCCTAGGGCCCAAACGTGTATTTGTGCTATTACTGTGATTTAAGATCTTATAACCTATGTACTTCGAACTCTAGCCTCATAAAGAGACTAGAGGGGTGTGTTTAGTAATAAATACATATATTTTGAATATATACCTGGTGTGGTGCTCTTTCATTTGGTCACTCAAGAGATTATAGACTGGTAAAACAAGCTGCTTTACATTCCTTCAAGACTTAGCCTGAAGGCTGCTCTCCATAGCTACCACTAGGATAGCTTTCAATAAGGTTGTCTTTAACCTACCTACCATAAGAGTCGATTTGGACTGGTGCAAGGTGCCCACTATAATTAGTGGACAGCATATGCCAGGCCAACTTCTCACAAGGGGGTCCCACAAGGACCCCCTGGGCAGAAAAAAGCATTTTTTCTAAAAACGGCGGGATGCGCTTAGGGTGCGCGGATCCCGCCGATTAAAAAAAAAAAACACAAGAAACAAGTGCGCAAAACGCTCAAAGGGGGCAGGGTTAGAAACACCCTGACCCCTAGGTCTGCTCAGGGGTCCCACAAGGACCCCTGGGCAGAAAAAGCATTTTTTTTTAAGAACTCGGCGGGATGCGCCGGATCCCGCCGTGAGAAAAATCGAAGCGCGGTCTCCCGCGCTCGATAGCAACTTGCCCCCGGGTGGCCCAAGTCCCGGGGGCATGCGGGGTGGGTTTAGATTTTATGGGGGCCTCTAAGGCCCCCAAGCCCCAGGGACCGCCACCCCCGGGCTTTAAATAGAAAATGGTGCGGAGGGCTCTCCGCCCTCCCGCAGCCCCGGGGACCGCCACCCCCGGGGCTTCTTTTTAATGTAGATGAACTGTGTGGGGGCTCCAGTCCCCCACACGCCCTGGGGACCGCCACCTCCCGGGGCACTAACAAATTTAAAATGGGGGTCCGCTTTGGACCTCGAAGCCCCGGGGACCACCACCTCCCCGGGCTTTGCAGATGTGGGGAGGGGGCCGCGCGGCCCCCTCCTGGAGCCTGTGGTGGCCCTGGGGACCGCCACCCCCCAGGGCCGGCTCCTGCAGTGTCCCGGGATGCCTACCCCCGGGACACTGTAGTTTGCTATGGCAGGGCGGGAGCCTCGCGGCTCCTGTCCTGTCATAGCAAACTGCTTTGGATTTTGAAGAGAGAGCAGGAAACCTGCTCTCTCTTCCAAATTCAAAGCAGATTGCTTTCCACACGGGGAGCTGCATCTTAGCAGCTCCCCATGTGGAAAGCAATGCCGGCTCCCGAGGACGCGGGAGCCGGCGGGACCATGGGGGATTGGGGACCCTCCACAGTCCCCAACGGAGAGGGCCAGCCCCGGGGGATGGGGTCCCCGGGGCAAGTAGTGGCCCGGGAGGGGGGCCACGCGGCCCCCTCCCCCAAAAAAATAATAATAATTAAAAATAAATAAATAAATAAAGGCCTGCCCCGGGGGATGGGGTCCCCGGGGCAAAAGGAGGCCTGAGGAGGGGGGCCACGCAGCCCCCTCCTTAGAAAAATCAAAAAAAGTAGGGTCATGCCCCGGGGATGGGGTCCCCGGGCCAGAATCGCCACGGGAGGGGGCCACGTCGCCCCCTTCCCGTTTCTTTTTAAAAAAAGAAAAAAAGGGTAGGGCCCCGGTGGGATGGGGTCCCCAGGGCCCAAAAAAAGGAAAAAGGAAGGGGGGCCACACAGTCCCCCTTCGGGAAAAAAAACTAATAAAAAAAAAAACGATCATGCCGCAGGCCCCGCCCTTCTTACTACTCTGCAAACGCGCCCTGGCGCGTTTGCAGAAGGGTCGCGCTTACAGAGGGGGACCAAATTCCCTTGAATACTGGAAGTCTCTGGGGTCAACTAGCCCACCAGGAACCCTCCAGTATGCGCTAGGAGCTGCGTTGCAGAGAGGTGTACAGAGGCCACGCCTCTTTTACACCTCTCTGCAACGCAGCTCTGTGGCGCTTTGGAGGTACATGGTGGGCTAGTTGGACTCCAGGGAGGGGACTTAATCCCCCAACTTAAAACGCGCCACGGGGCGCGTTTGCACAGTGGTGAAGGGAGGGGGCGGGGCTTCAGGTGACATGTGTGCAAACAGGCCCCGTGGCGCATTTTAAGATGGGGAATTAAATCCCCTTCAATCCTGAGGGTCCCTGGGGGCCAACTAGCCCACCAGGTACGTCCAGAAAGCGCCACAGAGCTGCGTTGCAGAGAGGTGCAAAAAGGGGCATGCCTCTGAACACCTCTCTGCAACGCAGCTCTCTGGCGCATACTGGAGGTATCTGGTGGGCTACTTGGCCCCTAGGGACCCTCGGGATTGAGGAGGAATTAATTCTCCAACTTAAAACGCGCCACAGGGCGTGTTTGCAGACATGTCACCTCAGGCCCCACCCCTTCCATCACCATTGTGCAAATATTCCTCTAAAATCAGCCGAACTACGAATTCGGATTTACTCACCTGTTATCAGGAGAGACCTCAGTGCTGCATCTTTGAGCCCAGTACTGATCCTGAAAAGTAATTTTAACCGTACTTACCAGTAACTTGAATTTCCTTCCATAGGATATCATTGCCTGCTTTTTCCTGAAAAAGTTTCTAAGTGTCGATTTTTGAAACATACAAATATTCCTCTAAAATCAGCAGAACTACGAATTCAGATTTACTCACCTGTTATCAGGAAAGACCTCAGTGCTGCATCTTTGAGCCCAGTACTGATCCTGAAAAGTAATTCTAACCGTACTTACCAGTAACTTGAATTTCCTTCCATAGGCTAACATTGACTGGTTTCACTTGGAAATTCTCCTAAGTGTGGAGTTTTGGAACTTTATAATATTCCTCTAAAATCAGCCGAACTACGAATTCCGATTTACTCACCTGTTATCAGGAGAGACCTCAGTGCTGCATCTTTGAGCCCAGTACTGATCCTGAAAAGTAATTTTAACCGTACTTACCAGTAACTTGAATTTCCTTCCATAGGATATCATTGCCTGCTTTTTGCTGAAAAAGTTTCCAAGTGTCGATTTTGTAACATACAAATATTCCTCTAAAATCAGCCGAACTACGAATTCCGATTTACTCACCTGTTTTCAGGAGAGACCTCAGTGCTGCATCTTTGAGCCCAGTACTGATCCTCAAAAGTAATTTTAACCGTACTTACCAGTAACTTGAATTTCCTTCCATAGGCTTACATTGACTGGTTTCTCTTGGAAATTCTTCAAAGTGTGGAGTTTTGGAACTTTATAATATTCCTCTAAAATCAGCCGAACTACGAATTCCGATTTACTCACCTGTTATCAGGAGAGAACCCAGTGCTGCATCTTTTAGCCCAGCACTGACCCTGAAAAGTAATTCTAACCGTATTTACCAGTAACTTGTATTTCCTTCCATAGGAATCCATTGTCTGGTTTTCAGCAGAAAAGTTTCAGTGTCGATTTTCACAAACTACAAATATTCCTTAAAAATCGCCTGTATGACTTAAACGCATTCTTTCAACTGTTTACAGGAGATGCACCAGTGCTGTATCCAGGATCCACCACTGAGTAAGAAAAAGTAACGATAACACTACTTACCTGCTAAGTGAATTTCCTCCCATAGGATAACATTGGTGATTCTATGTGAAAAAGTTTCTAAGTGTCAACTTTTAAAATACAATAATATTCCTTAAAAATCACTACTGTAACCAAAACGCTTTACTCAACTGTTTACAGGAGATGTCCCAGGACTGAATCTAGGATCCAGTCCTGTGGTTAGAAAAAGTAATCCATAAAGTAACTAATTGCATTTAACTTGAAATTCACATTGAGCTCAATGTTGCATTGTGTTTGAAATTGTGTTGCCCATTGCAACAACTGTAACTACTGTACTTAAAAAGTCTATTGCCTATTTGCAAAGTATTTAAACTAAAGTAATTCATTCTGAGAAAGTATATTTTGTAATGTAATGTATAATGTAATTACAATGTATTTTAAAAATAAAATATCTAAAAATAAATAGTTTAAAAAATGTAGTAAATCAGTATCAAAAAATAAATATAACAATTAATACATTTAAAAATTGTCATTTACAAAACTTTTGAAATTCACTGAAAAAAACCATAGGTTTCAGACATGTTATAGTTAGGAATTAGCATTTAAAAACCTTTGAAATTCACTGAAAAAACCATAGGTTTCATGCACGTTGTAGTTAGAAATTAGCATTTAAAACCTTACAAATTCACTGAAAAACCATAGGTTTTAGGGACAGTTATAGTTAGTTGGACATTGCACTCGTACAAAACCCGTGAAATTCCCCCATTATAGTTAGTTCAGGTAACTATAACTCGCGCCCCGCAATGCACTGCTGATGACGTCACATATTACATCACTCATGACATGGTCAGTGACATCACTGATGACATCACTGATGACATCTCAAATGACATCACTGATGACATCACTGATGACATCATCCATGTGATAATTTGATGCATCTTCTCACACCCTAATATAACTTTTGATACACCCACTGTAAATTACAGACTGCCATTGTCAAAACCATAGACACTCCAACACCAATTACTATATACACACTCACTGATTCTTAGGTCTACACACACATCTACTCACTCACCCGTACAGTCACTCATACTTATAGTCACTCAGTACAGGACTATTATATGCACTCATACACCTATATAAACACTCACACACCGCCACTCATCCATAGAGGTACTCACACACCTAGTCAGTCATGCAAAAATTAAGCACACACCCATTTACTCACCTATACAGTTATACACACACCAGCTCACTTACTCATACAAATACTAGCACATTCTTACGCTCTTATGCAATCTCTGATACAAGCACACACTCATCCATACAGTCACTCTCACAATCACACACTCTTGCTTATAGCTATTTATATACTCCAACACACATATATACTGCCTTTCACATTTGTAGTTACTCACACATGTACCACTGGGACATACATTCACTCACTAACACACTCTTCACACACTTACCCACCCATACAGTCTATCACAGATGCACTCTTGAAACCATCCACCCAGTGAATCACCCACTCACACATCTATGCACAGAGTCGCACACACCCCACCCACACAAACACTCAGGCACCCATACAGATACTCAGACAACCAATCAATAACTCATATAGACACTCATGTAGCTATTCACAAACCCATGCAGCCACTTACACAGCAACAGACAGACGGATACAGACATTCACCCAGTTTAGTCACTAACCCATGCATTCAGTAAGATACGTTTAATCACTCACTTATAGAGTGAGTCACGCACCTACTAAATCATCCATTCAGACACTTATACACCCACTCATTCTTCAATACGCCTTGCCCTATATATATTAAACATATTTAAACTTTACAGAAACACACAGTCACTGGATGATGTCATCAGTGATGTCATTTGAGATGTCATCAGTGATGTCATCAGTGATGTCACTGACCATGTCATGAGTGATGTAATATGTGACGTCATCAGCAGTGCATTATGGGGGCGCAAGTTATAGTTACCTGAACTAACTATAACGGGGAATTTCACGGGTTTTGTACGAGTGCAATGTCCAACTAACTATAACTGTCCCTAAAACCTATGGTTTTTTCAGTGAATATATATATATATATCAGTGAATATATATATATATATCAAAGCTTCAAGGGGGGCACTCACGGGGTGATATAAAATGTCCATTTATTTATGCAAACGCGTTTCGGCAATCAGCCTTCCTCAATGCTTTAAATGTACATCTGTAGCGCACGACATTGAATTGCTTTAAGTAATGCAGACACCTTTCTCATTGGTGAATACCTAATGGTGGAAAACAAAGAAGAGCTGCAGTTAGATTCCGTCAATTTCGGCCGCCATATTGGAAGGGCAATGTCTCTGTACTTTATGATAGTCAATATGTTCGACATAGATGTCCCAAGAAACAATTCTACCACAATCGGTGAGTACAAAATCATAGTCCTTATTTCCACACTTTACCGTGCTCTGCATACCAATCTCTTCTTTCACCTTGCCCTTTCCGACTATAACAATGTCGTCCAGCGCTGTACACCCCTCGCCCTGCAGCTGGTTGGTACGCCAGGTAAAATCAGCTGGTAGCGGTCTGATGCCCGCTTCACCATGGGTTTGTATAACCCACGACCTCGGTCGGCGGATCGTCCTTCAGCGACGGTTCTGGCAGAAAATTCCATCACAGCTCCGACCCCACCTGCTCTGCCGAACTCTTAAGGCGGGTGCCTTTAAACGTGATGGTAGGACTCACGATTCATATCAAAGCTCCAAGGGGGGCACTCACGGGGTGATATAAAATGTCCATTTATTTATGCAAACGCGTTTCGGCAATCAGCCTTCCTCAATGCTTTAAATGTACATCTGTAGCGCACGACATTGAATTGCTTTAAGTAATTGAGACACCTTTCTCATTGCTGACATTTGGCAAACTTTAAATCTTGTGTTATGCATATTTAAACAATTTTACGCATATGCATTTTATTAATTTAATTTTTGGATATATACATGAGCATCAACTGCTTTTCAAGGACATGTGCAACCGATGACACTGGTCTTTCTTTCATTGTATGTTCATTGAAAGTTCCTGCAAGTCTTTCTAATATGTTTGTATTTTTGTTAGACACCTGTGTTTAAATGAGTTTGGGTACCCTATGTCACCTATAGTTTTGAGAAAGACCGAGCAGGTTGAAACGCATTAGTCAAATAAATTTCATGTGAAAACCTGTCTGGAGTGCGGGCGTTTACTTGCGCTGGTGCGCGGGTGTTGTTTAAATATATATAAATATATATATATATATATATATATATATATATATATATATATATATATATATATATATATATATATTACCTACTGGCGGTCACCAGTAGGTAGTTATAGTTAGGACCTATTTTCCATAGGAAATTCACAACATTCTATTTCCAATAACTTTGGCGCCGGTTGATGAATCTTCGCAAAAGTTTCAAAACTCGTGGGGCGCTCCGGTCTGCTCCTATCCTGAAAGTTTCGGGGTGATTCGGCAAGCGGGGGCCAAGAAAAAAGGGGGGTCCCAAAACATGTTTTCCCCATGCAATTTTCCATAGGAAACTTTAGACACGGCTACAGCCCGAACTGCTGAATGGAATTACACCAAATTTGGCAAAGAGGTAGTTCTTGGTTCAGAAAGAACCCTTTTTGTTAAATGGTGTAAATCCGTTCAGTAGTTCCTTAGAAATTTGAAAAAGAAAACATATCAATATCTGGGCGGAGCCTAACCACACATGTCATCGTGAGATCTGATTGGCTGTCAGCACTTCATCCTGGAATAGCTGGCAGCCATCTTGGGACCAATATAAATGAAAGTACCCCATTGAAATGCATTGTAGTGAATCGAAGATTTTGAGGGTTACCAAAGGAGAACTATAAAGGGTGATAACAGACTTTAGTTACATTAGAATTCATTTGTTGATGGTACCATACTAATTTCAGGAATTGTGGTGTGTTCTAAGGTGATTTTACCCTGTGAAAAACCTTCTGCTGGGATATCATGAATCATGTTTGAGAGAAAACTATTTTCACATGCTTGTCCCATACAGTTTTGGAAGGTGCTCCAGAAGCTAAAATGAGAGCATATTTTCTGAAAATTCACATTATCTTTCTCAGTCATATGAGAATGAAGTCTGACATTCTCAGTAAAACATGTACATCTAACAAGGGCAGAGACTGTCAGTTCATTCCTTTGTGTTCTACTGCAGCTTCCCAGAGTGTTCTAAAGAACAACTAGAGTGCTAACAGCCTTACTTATGACAAAAGTATGGCACACCTGAAGCCATCTTGATTGGAATAAACTGGTAACACTTAAAACATTTAATTTAAAAAGGAACAAAATGATGGGGTTCATTTTGTCATAGAAATTATGGTTAGTGCTGTAGAAAGAAAAATTAGGACATGTTTCAAGTGTGATCTCAAATATCTTCCTGTTATATTTCAACAGGAGCAGCCTGTCAGTTGATGCCTTTGTGTTCTACTGCAGCTTCCCAGAGTGTTCTAAAGAACAACTAGAGCGCTAACAGTCTTACTTATGACAAAATTATGGCACACCTGAAGCCATCTTGATTGGAATAAACTGGTAACTCTTAAAACATTTAATTTAAAAAGGAACAAAATGAGGGGGTTCATTTTGTCATAGAAATTATGGTTAGTGCTGTAGAAAGAAAAATTAGGACATGTTTTAAGTGAGATCTCAAATATCTTCCTGTTATATTTCAACAGGAGCAGCCTGTCAGTTGATGCCTTTGTGTTCTACTGCAGCTTCCCATAGTGTTCTAAAGAACAGCTAGAGTGCTAACAGCCTTACTTATGACAAAAGTATGGCACACCTGAAGCCATCTTGATTGGAATAAACTGGTAACACTTAAAACATTTAATTTAAAAAGGAACAAAATGATGGGGTTCATTTTGTCATAGAAATTATGGTTAGTGCTGTAGAAAGAAAAATTAGGACATGTTTCAAGTGTGATCTCAAATATCTTCCTGTTATATTTCAACAGGAGCAGCCTGTCAGTTGATGCCTGTGTGTTCTACTGCAGCTTCCCAGAGTGTTCTAAAGAACAACTAGGGCGCTAACAGTCTTACTTATGACAAAATTATGGCACACCTGAAGCCATCTTGATTGGAATAAACTGGTAACTCTTAAAACATTTAATTTAAAAAGGAACAAAATGAGGGGGTTCATTTTGTCATAGAAATTATGGTTAGTGCTGTAGAAAGAAAAATTAGGACATGTTTTAAATGAGATCTCAAATATCTTCCTGTTATATTTCAACAGGAGCAGGCTGTCAGTTGATGCCTTTGTGTTCTACTGCAGCTTCCCAGAGTGTTCTAAAGAACAACTAGAGCACTAACAGTCTTACTTATGACAAAAGTATGGCACACCTGAAGCCATCTTGATTGGAATAAACTGGTAACACTTAAAACATTTAATTTAAAAAGGAACAAAATGAGGGGGTTAATTTTGCCATAGAAAGTATGGTTAGTGCTGCAGAAAGAAAATTTAGGGCATGTTTTAAGTGAGATCTCAAATCCTCTTCCTTTTTCATTAGAAAATTCTGACATGCAGACTGAAACAATCACTTTCAATACCAGCAGTAGACTTCCAGTTAACTCCCTGGTGAGCAGTAGCTTTACTACAGTGATCTAATGAACAACTAGAGTGCTAACATTCTGAATTGATGGCAAATGTGTGACACATCTGAATGCCTTCTTGATGGAATCAAAGTAAAAACTGAAAGCATTTCCTACTGAGGAGACTGCAGTAAATGACGAAATTAGGAAACTTCATAACAAATAAGTCTCCCAAGATGGCCACCAGAGAAAAAAGAGCCCAAATGTAGCACAAATATCACCCAGATGTAGCCCACATATAGCCCAATGACAGAAGTGTGCAAAACACTTTTTATTTTTAGTTTATCTGCAGTTTTATATAGTGCAAACTGGTCAGGTATTGGAGCGTTACATCTTACTTGGACCCCTTATTGCGTATTTTGCACGAAGTACATGAGATTGATCTTGCAAAACATTGAACTTTACGATTCTGTTAACCTGAAGTTGCTCTGAACCGGGCTTTGTAACACCCGTTTTTACCTACTGGTTTTAATTAATTCTCACTGTATTGTATTAGGAAAGAGGATTTACTGTTTTTATGTACACTTTTATGATCTATGTTTCTAAATCATATCAAATAAAGTTTAATGAATTCTATGGCAGGACGGAGGCGAGGATTATGCATATCTTTCCTCACTTTATTTGCATAGCAGTTCAAAGAAAACGTAACACAACAATCATTAAACAAAAGACTACACAACCCATGAACCATTAGGGGTAGTCTCCAAGGCAACTATAGTCCAATCATATCACAGTCCATCGTATATAATATCGTGACGTCCCTTCCGCTTCCTCTTTCTTCACTGCTTGTCAGTTAAGTGCATTCCTTACATTCTTGGCTTAATCTGACGTTGTTGCTGTTTGTATAGCGGTTTCTTGTGCACTTTATTAGCATTATTGCCTTGGTATTGTTTCATAATCCCTGCGCAGCAGGCTCTTGCCCGAGCGCGTTCTCCCCCTCGCAGTTTCTCCCGCTGTGTGCTCTGCGTGCGGTGAGATCCTGTCAGGCGCGACTGGTCCGAGTGAGGCAGCTCAGTCGAGCGCTCCCGCTGGTCTTTACGCGCGTTTGGGAATCCGGTCACTCCTTTAGTGTCCGCTTGATTCCCGACCAACCCTCACCTAATTTTAACACTGCTACGTGGTGATTTCCCCACACGGCCACGTTAGTGACCAGCGCCACCTGGTGGTGGTAATTGGTATTGCGCCTCAGTTTATTCTTATAACAGCTTCGGGGAAAGCCCAGCTGTTGGAGCACCGGCGAGGGGGCTGCCTTAAGGATTTTAAGGGCATTTGTTCTGTGCTCACACCCTCTGCTATCAGGTCTTCTCCAGAAGACCATTTTTACTCCTCCTACCAGGAAGTGGAGGAGGAATGGCCCCCCAACTTCTCCCTCCAGCAGTGGGCCAAGTCCTCTCTCTGGCTATTTCTAGGGCGCTGGCTCCTCTTAGGGATCAGGTTGATAAGCTGGCGAAAAGCATCCCTGGGGTGTTCAGTGACCCAGATCTGGTGGTGGCATGTCCCAGTAGCTCCCAGATGGGGAATAAAAGGGCCGTTAAGCATAACGAGGGGCACTTGGAAGGATTTGATAAACTTACGGAGACCTTCCTCAAGAGTGCATGAACGCTAAAACATGCACCCTGCCGGGAGGAGGAGGGGCCTGGAGAAAATTGCGACACTGTCACCACTATTGTAGACCCCAACGGCGGGTTTCCCTTAGAGGGAGAGGGTGTATCGGAGGACGATTTCTCCTCCGATGAGGATAAGGACTCGGGGCGTCCCTGGCGTCCAGAGTCCCACTCCTCTCAGTCCCCGGTTGGGGATGGGGTCCACTCGGACATGTTCGAGCCTACCCAAATTTACCATCCTAGGTCGGCGGAGTGGACACCTGACGCCAAAGTGGCAGAGTATGTGGTGGGGAAAATCCATCAACCCCTTGAAAGGGAGGTCAGGAATAGGATGAAGGGAGAATGCCCCAGGCCCTCACTGAAGGGGAAGGTGGCACACACTCCTGAAATTGATGAGAAACTATGTACCTTTTTCTCCAAGTATATGAGGGATCCCAAGAAAGGAATTGACAGGTATTGGACGTGGTAGGGCCCTTGACCCAAAATATTCAATTGACGGAGCGTTCCAAAGAGTCAGGATCCCCTTTGTCCACGGATATTGTGGCTGGTTGGGCGCACTACCCTAAACCCTAAAACACTACCCCTCCACTACCCAAACACCACTGCACTACCCTAAACCCTAAAACACTACCACCAGCACGACTCCCTACACTATCCAAACACCACTGCACTACCCTAAAACACTACCACCAGCACGACTCCCTACACTACCCAAACACCACTGCACTACCCTAAACCCTAAATCTACCCACAGCACAACCCCCTACACTACACAAACACCACTGAACTACCCTAAACCCTAAAGCACTACCCCCAGCACAACCCCTTCACTACACAAACACCACTGCACTGCCTTAAACCCTAAAACACTACCCCCAGCACGACCCCCTACACTACACAAACACCACTGCACTACCCTAAACCCTAAATCTACCCCCAGCATGACCCCCTACACTACACAAACACCACTGCACTACCCTAAACCCTAAAACACTACTCCCAGCACGACCCCCTTCACTACCTAAACACAACTGCACTACCCTAAACCCTGAAACACTACCCCCAGCACGACCCCCTTCACTACCCAAACACAACTGCACTACCCTAAACCCAAAAACACTACCCCCAGCACGACCCCCTACACTACCCAAACACCACTGCACGACCCAAAACCCTAAAACACGACCCCCTACACTACACAAACACGACTGCACTACCCTAAACCCTAAAACACTAGAACCCAGCATGACCCCCTACAGTACACAAACACCACTGCACTACCCTAAACCCAAAAACACTACCCCCAGCACGACCCCTACACTACACAAACACCACTGCACTACCGTAAACCCAAAACACTACACCAGCACTACCCCCTACACTACCCAAACACCACTGCACTACCCTAAACCCTAAAACACTACCCCCAGTATGACCCCCTACACTACACAAACAGCACTGCACTACCCTAAACCCTAAAACACTACCCCCAGCACGACCCCCTACACTACCCAAACACCACTGCACTACCCTAAACCCTAAAACACTACCCCCAGCACGACTCCCTACACTACACAAACACCACTGGACTACCCTAAACCCTAACACACTACCCCCAGCACGACTCCCTACACTACCCAAACACCACTGCACTACACTAAACCCTAAATCTACCCCCAGCATGATCTCCCACACTACACAAACACCACTGCACTACCCTAAACCCTAAAACACTACCCCCAGCACGACCCCCTACACTACCCAAACACCACTGCACTACCCTAAACCCTAAAACACTAACCCCAGCATGACCCCCTACACTACCCAAACACCACTGCACTACCCTATACCCTAAAACACGACCCCCTACACTACACAAACACGACTGCACTACCCTAAACCCTAAAACACTACACACAGCATGACCACCTACACTACACAAACACCACTGCACTACCCTAAATCCTAAAAACGACCCCCTATACTACACAAACACCACTGCACTACCCTAAACCCTAAAACACTACCCCCAGCATGACCCCCTACACTACACAAACACCACTGCACTACCCTAAACCCCTACACTATACAAACACCACTGCATTACTCTAAACCCTAAAACACTACCCCCAGCACGACCCCCTCACAACACAAAAACCACTGCACTACCCTAAACCCTAAATCTACCCCCAGCACGACCCCCTACACTACCCAAACACCACTGCCATACCCTAAATCCTAAAACACTACCCCCAGCATGAACCCCTACACTACCCAAACACCACTGCACTACCCTAAATCCTAAAACACTACCCCCAGCACTACCCCCTACACTACACAAACACCACTGCACTACCCTAAACCCTTAAACACTACCCCAGCACTACCCCCTACACTACCCAAACACCACTGCACTAACATAAACCCTAAAACACTACCCCCAGCACAACCCCCTACACTACACAAACACCACTGCACTACCCTAAACCCTAAAACACTACCCCCAGCATGACTCCCTACACTACCCAAACACCACTGCACTACCCTAAACCCTAAATATACCCCCAGCACGACCCCCTACACTACTGCACTACCCTAAACCCTAAAACACTACCCCCAGCACGACCCCCTACACTACCCAAACACCACTGCACTACCCTAAACCCTAAAACACTACCCCCAGCACGACCCCCTACACCACCCAAACACAACTGCACTACCCTAAACTCTAGAAAAGAAACCCCCACCCCATGCCCAATCCCCCTTACCTCTCACTCCTCGTGGTTCCTCTCTCCTCATGGTTCCTGCTTCACGTCGTCTCTGAGGGGCGGTGCACGTCGTTGTGAGGAAACGGAACAGCCTCTGTTTCCTTACAACGACATGGATCGTCTACATGTTTTTTAGAACGCATGGTCATTTACCATACATACCTTTACAACAAAATTCGTTGTAAAGGCATGTGTGGTAAATGACCATGCGTTCTAAGAAAATGCGTAGTAATGACTTTGTGATGTACAATGCATGCGTGGTAATGCATGCCTTGTAATGGTATCGCAAAGTAAAAAAGTCGTTGTAACGGCTGTTTACCGATCGAAGCTGGCCCCTGTTCTTCAGTGAGACGTTTATTTGATTAATTAGGAGGAAGGAATGTGGTTTTTTACCGAAAAGTGCATTCCCGGCTTTTGTATTGTGAAAGTGTCCGCGTGGCCTTGTTTCACTTCCGGTGAGAGAGTGGAAGAGTCTGTTTGGATCTAAAGGAGTTCTGTTGTTGGACGGGGCCGGCACGACATGTCATCAGAAAACATAGCTAATGGAAAGCGTCCTCCCTGAAGTGTGGAGCAGTGCCATGAGAGGTCAACGAGTGTGCGTCCCACCGCAGTATGACCGTACCGCGTGACCCATGTGCCGCCTCCAGGGTACGGGAGGCAGAAGCGGCATCGCAGGTCCTCTTGAAGACCGTTGTAGCACTAATTCTACATTTTGGTACTAGGGCATTTTAACTTCGTTGTTCCTGCCAGATACAAAGAGAAGATCCTGTGTTTTTCAGTGCCCTCGTTACCTTTTTGTGGGTTGTGGTGCTTGTCACTTCGCTGCCCCGCCGGTGCACACGACTGGGCACCCCACCTCGTGTGCCATCTGCAGGGCCTCTGCCCTCGGATCACTGGTTTCGGTTTCTGGAGTGGCAACATAAACAGTTGCTCCCAAAGGACTAGCCTGAACACTTAGGTGAATATCCCCTGCACCAGCATTCTACGGAAATTCTTTCCTAGCTCTCCCACGTCAACGAGGATGTCATAATAGCACGGCTCCGCTCGCGACACCGTATGACGTCATCGGAGCCATAAGAGGACCTCGTCGGCGTGCTGACGTCAGTTCCACCCATTTTTTCCGTGCCACCGAGGCAAACAGGAGACCGAGACATTTTCACATGTATACATAGTATAATAAATATATATATATTCACTGAAAAAACCATAGGTTTCAGGCACGTTATAGTTAGAAATTAGCATTTAAAAAACCTTAGAAATTCACTGAAAAAAACATAGATTTCAGGCACGTTCTAGTTAGAAATTAGCATTTAAAAAACCTTAGAAATTCACTGAAAAAACCATAGGTTTCAGGGGCGTTATAGTTAGTTGGACATTTCACTCATACAAAACCATAGAAATTCCCCCGTTATAGTTAGTTCAGCTAACTATAACTTGCGCGCCCGCAATGCACTGCTGATGACGTCACATATTACATCACTCATGACATGGTCCGTGACATCACTCATGACATCACTGATGACATCTCAAATGACATCACTGATGACATCACTGATGACATCATCCAGTGAATGTGTGTTTTTCTGAAAATTAAATATGTTTTATATATGTATATCTCAAGGTCGATGGAAGAATAAATGGGTATATAAGTGTCTAAATGGATGATTTCTTTTTGTAAAATTGATTGTATAACTGACTAAGTGTATCTTAGTAAATACATGGGTTAGTGAGTAATGTTTAAATATGAAAATATCTGTATCAGTCTCTCACTTTGTGTATAAGTGGCTGCATGGGTTGGTGAGTAGCTACATGAGTGTCTATATGGGTTATTAGTTGGTTTTTTGAGTATCAGTATGAGTGTCTGAGTGTCTGTATGGTTCGGTGGGGAGTATTACTTAGTGCATAGATGCATGAATGAGTGACTCACTGTTTGTATGTGTTGAAGACAGCATGTGTGCAGGACTGTATAGGTGGATGAGTATGTGTATGGGTGTGTTAGTGAGTGAATGACTGTCTCAATAGTGTCTTTATGAGTAACTACATATGTTTTAAACTAGTATATGTGAGTATTGGTGTATATAAGTGAGTATATGTGAGAGTGAGAGATTGGAAGAGTTCCTGTACAAATAAGTAGGTGTTTCTATAAGTGATTGTTTAAGAGAGTAAGTATGTGTAAGTTTCTGTAGAAGTAAGTGTGGTAGTGTGTGTATAACTGTATATGCAAGTAAATGGATGTTTGATACTTTGTTTGCATGTGTGACTATGTGTGTGAGTAACTCTATAGATGAGTGGCAGTGTGTAACAGGATGTATAGGTGTATGAGTACATATGATGAGTGAGTACATGTATGAGTGACTGTATGGGGACTGTTGGTGAATGAGTGGATGTGTGTGTAGATCTTGGAATTACTGAATAGGTGTGTTGTAACTGGTATTGGTATGTCCATAGTTTTGAAAATGTTAGTTTGTATTTTTGAGTATTTTTGAGTGTGTGTATCAAAGGTTATATTAGGGTGAGAGGAGGTCTGCCACTCTATCACAAGGATGATAGGGGGGCGCGTTTGCAGAGTGCTGCCAAGGAGGGGGCGTGGCCTCCGGCGCGATGCCAGATTTTTTTTTTTTTTAAAGGGGGCTGTGTGGCCCCTCTTCTTTTTAATTATTTTGGGCCCTGGGGACCACGTGGGCCCCCCTCCCATGGCCAATTTCGACCCGGGGACCCCATCCCCCGGTCATTGCCACCTTTAAAAAAAATAAGATTTCATGGAGGGGGCTGTGTTGCCCCCCTCCTCAGGCCTCCTTAGGCCCCGGGGACCCCATCACCCGGGGCCGGCCTTTTTAAAAAAAACATTTTATTTGTTAATTTGGGGAAGGGGGCCGCGTGGCCCCCCTCCTGGGCCATTACTTGCCCCAGGGACCCCATCCCCCGGGGCTGGCCCTATCCTTTGGGGACCGTGGGGGGACCCCAACTCCCCTACGGTCCCCCCGGCTCCCCACGTCCTGCGGGAGCCGGCATTGCTTTTCCACATGGGAGCTGCTAACATGCAGCTCCCCGTGTGGAAAGCAATTTGCTTTAAATTTTGGAAGAGAGAGCAGGTTTCCTGCTCTCTCTTCCAAAATTCAAAGCAAGTTTGCTATGGCAGGACGGGAGCCGTGAGGCTCCCGTCCTGCCATAGCAAACTACAGTGTCCCGGGGGTAGGCACCCCGGGACACTGCAGGAGCCGGCCCTGGGGGGTGGTGGTCCCCAGGGCCATCACAGGCTCCAGGAGGGGGGCCGCGCAGCCCCCCTCCCAACATCTACAAAGCCCCGGGGAGGTAGTGGTCCCCGGGGCTTCGGGGGTCCGAAACGGACCCCCACATTTGTTTAATTAGTGCCCCGGTGAGGTGGCAGTCCCAAGGGCGTGTGGGGGGGCTGGAGCCCCCCCACACAGGTAATTATTATTTTAAAAAAAGAAGCCCCGGGGGGTGGCGGTCCCCGGGGCTGCGGGAGGGCCCAGAACCCTCCCGCACCATTTTTCATTTAAAGCCCCAGGGGTGGCGGTCCCCGGGGCTTGGGGGGCCTTAGAGGCCCCCCACATAAAATATAAACCCACCCCCGCATGCCCCCGGGACTTGGGCCACCCGGGGGCAAAATAGCATCGAAGCGCGGAGACCGCGCTTCGTTTTTTTCATCGGCGGGATCCGCGCACCCTAAGCGCATCCAGCTGATTTTTTTTTTTTAAATGCTTTTTTCTGCCCAGGGGGTCCTCGGGTGAAAAATGTAATTCCATTTATCACATAGCTCTGACAAAGGTTGTGTACTTTCTTCAACTGGTGCAAAATAGAGCAGCGCTACTATCTACAGAACTCGGCAGGCACTACTACATCACTTCACTGGCTGTTAATTAATTGCAGCGTCTGTTTTAAGGCTATGATTATAATCAGTAAAGACATCTCTTCTAACACTGTTCTAAATTTATATGGTGCATTTAAGAATGATCCCTACATTCCACACAAAAACCACTTCTCTATGTGCTCATATCCAGGACTGTTTACTCTCTCCTTATGTTCATGAATATTAGTAGCTATTAAAAACATCTCCTTGTCCTTCGGAGTGGAAGATAAGATTAAGATAGAAACTTAAACCATGCCTTTATTGTCTTAATTAGCTTTTGTTTTTTGAGGCACCAGTAACATCCTGTCACCTTAATGACTCTTTATTTTTTCCAAGAAATCCTCGCACATGCACAAACATACAAACACATATTCTGTAATATAATAGCTATTCACATTTCTAAAATTTTAAATGACAGATAAGGATATTACGCAAAAACGGAGACTGTTTGTTTGATCCTTGGCAGCAGGAGGGGGCAGGAACTCAAAGCCCCAAAAGCCAGCGCGGCTTGTTCGCCGCCATCACTACTCATTGTGCCAAGAACCGCATAAAACCAGCCCCGGTCTCCTGCAGTGCGGGAGACCGTTTGTTTGATCCTTGGCAGCAGGAGGGGGCAGGATCTCAAAGCCCCAACAGCCAGCGTGGCTTGTTCGCCGCCATCGCTACTCGTCGCGCCAGGAGGCGCATAAAACCGGCATCGGTCTTCCGCAGAGCGGGACGCGCACAGACGTGCCCAGGCTGCACCCAGGCAAAGCCCGGGCCAAGGGCGGGCCCGTCTGCGCCCGTGAGAGCCTGGAGGAGGCCGGGCTGAGCCACCCCTCTGAGGACTGCTTGTGGGGATTCTTAGAACTGATCTATTAAGTCATCGTGGGACCCAAGGTTAGTGCTACTACACCTTGATTTTATATATATTGCTGTCGAGACCACTCTGCCATCTTTTATTCCTATGTGGCCAGTGCAAGCCTTGTTCAATTCTGGTCCCTACTTACTCTTTTCTGTCTGTACTGGGCCATCACTCTCATCTGTAGCTAGCGGCAGGGCAGCACGTGGCTAATAGATGCTAAGGAGTTGTAAATTACCTTAACGTGCTATCCTTAAAAATGGGGAAGCAAACCTATGCTGGGAAAAAACAAATCCTACCTTCGCAACCTACGACATCTTTTCAACCAACCTCGATTGACAGGATGCTCCAGAGGACTATAGGTGTGGTGGCCACCGAAATTGAACTAACAGAAAGGCGTTTATCGTTAACCCCGGCTCTAGCCCTACACCCTTGACTAATCATGATGCATCATGCACATCACCAGTTTTGGCCTCTGACTTTTTGGAGCTCCTGCCAAGGACTCGTGCAATGGTATGTGAAGCATCTAATGCTGACTTGCAACTGGAGGTTGCTCAACCAGGCCCCGGTAGAAAAGGGAAACCCAAACCTGCGGTGAGCGTGGGGACCAAACGCAAGAAGCGTGGTGCAGAGCTTTCAGCTAAGGGTGACTCTGGGGAGGGAGGGACAGGTGGCTGCTCAATTGTAGGCACAGAGCATCCAGCTTGGGTGACTAACCTGGTGGTGGATCTGCAGGTCCAAGTAAGGGTTATTGTCAAGGATGAATTCAACACTCTGATGGCACGGGTGGACAAGCTTGCATCCTTGGTTGAGACCTGGGTAGGCAAGACAGAAGCAATTCTAAGGGGGGTCGAGTCTGCAGATCACCTGGTATTGAAAGTCCCTCCTCCCAGCACTAGGTTGGAACCCACACTTAATTTCTACCATACCCCCAAATCAGATCAATCAGGAGGTTGTAAATAAAAGTGCAAATAATTCAGCAAAGCCGGGAGCAAACGATAGTATACATCACCAGGGGCCGAGCCATGGGGTGGAGGCTGGAAACAAGCGTAGGGCCTACCAAGCAATGCCAGTAGTAGATGATAACTTGCCACGACAGGGGACCAGTTGTAGGGCTGATGAGGGGTTTGTTTCATGAGCAGAAGCAAGTGAAGAGAGGCCAGTCTTGCCATGTATCAATCTTCCCCCGGCCTCAACCACATATGTCATTATTTTAACTGGAGTACCAGAGCTGAATATGGGACAAACAGAATCACATTTTGAACTGAGGAACAAATGTATATTTTGGCTGGCCAAGCTGCAGCAATTTTCTTACAAAAATGCAGGCGAAATCCTTTTGACACACAGGGTGGGATGGGTGTGCTGGAGGCCGAAGGATGTGCCTGGGGATTGCATTGTGATCAACTTCAGAAACCCACTTGTTGTACAAGCTCTCCTAGACCGGAATCACCATAGGCAGGAGGTGGGCATAAGATCCTTTATGTTGGGTTATTTTTTTCCCCTTAGGGTTTGATCCACAAAACAGAAGGCGGGGTGGCAATGAGATGGGAATGTGGAATCAGAACAAGCAATATACTATTTTGGGCCAGAATCAACCCAGTCCGTTACTTTACAGTCTCCCACTATCAAATAGATTTGCGACCCTGGAGTCAGTAGATTGACTTGATCCTGCATGGCTCCCGACTGAGAAATTTGATCAACAGAAAGAGCCCCTGGGGAGCCTCACTCAATGGGGGGAGCTTTCACAGCGGTATGGGTATTTAAGACAGGAAGTGGAACTGGCGAAGGTGTGTACTGATGGAGTGGGAGGAGTTGAAAGTGACGGTTGGCATGGGGCTTTTACTAACCTACCCTTGCAAGATCCACCTCATGAGTTCACGCAGGCACTGAATTGCCAACTGTGGCTCACCTTAAACTCCCATCCCCCACATCAGACCAGTCTGCTGCTAGCAACGGCATAAGGTCAATGGGGGTGGAGACGACTATCCCTCTTCAACAAGAACATGGCATACTAACGACTGGTGACCAGTCTCAAAACCTAGATAACTGTGCGGGCCCTTCTAGACTGCGGGTACTATCATGGAACATTGCTGGTCTCACTACTAAACTGGATAACCCAGAGTGGGGGGCATTTATAGAACAATATGAGATCTGCATGTTCCAGGAAACTTTCTGGGGTAGGGGAAGGCCCTCAGGTGGACTTTGTACCTGGGTTGGGGTGCATATGGGTTGCGTAGCCAAACAGATAGAGACATCTTCAAGCGATATTCTTTGTATTTTTCTGATCTTTCCTACAAAAGTCAGAATTGCCTTGATAAATGTCTATTCTTGACCGGTTGGCTATAGTCAAGAGTCAATGGCTCTTGATCAATTGACCGCCTTTCTGCCCACCATTCCTGATAGCTTCTCGGTGATCCTCGGCGGTGATTTCAATTGCCAGTTCGAGCCCCTGAATGGCCTGAATGTAGGAAACCCCAGGGATGAGGATTTACACTTGGCCATTCCAGAGCCCAATATCTTGCCAACTGGGGCGTGCACCCCATTGGTGCTTCAGATGAATACCCTCACATTGAATCACTCATTAAGGGCTTGTAATGGCTGCACAAAATTTGATACACCAGAGAACCAAACATTTAATAGAATAGGATGTGCCTCTATCATAGATTATATTCTGGTAGATACAAAATCCTGGCATAGGGTGATAGATTTTAAGATTGTGCCTCGTCACGATAGTGACCATAATGCTCTTATTCTAGAGGTGATCTCGCCTTGTACCAAGAGCGCATCTGAAACAAACTGACCCCAGTTTAACACTGACTAATTGCAGGAAGAGAGTTCGATGGGGGGAATTCTGCCAATCTCAGGAAAAGCTGTCCTTTCTATATCAAACCATCATCCCATTCCTCATGGACGCAAACCAATTTATTTTGACCGACGGCATCTCTATCTCTCTCTCTAAAATCTTTGACAATCACCAAGCCTTAATATCTACTATCGCTAATACTTTTTATCCCAATAAAAGAAAAAGGGAAAACACAAGATCACGACACCTCTGGTATAACGATAGCTGTCATATGGACAAGTTAGCTCTCATCTCTGCTATTAAACTCAAGGATAGGCTGCTAATAAGAGAAAAAAGGGCAGCCTACAGAAGTATCATCGACAAGGCAAAAAGAAGATGGGAATGTCATAAGTGAGACACCTTGAGAAGTGCCCTAAACACCCATGACATGAGCACCTTTTTGGAATGTGGTAAATACGGGCTCCTCAGAAGGCAAATTGGCTATAGAACCCAATATAGGGGTGGATCTATGGAAGGCTCATTTCGAATCCCTATATCTAAGGGCAGAGGACGAAGATGGGCTAGCTGGAAATGAGTTTGCACCCCCTGTCAATCTGCTCTGATGTTCCCATAATTTCCCTTAAGGAGATTACTGATACCCTGAGCAGGTATTTATTGCAGGTAAAAGTACTCGGCCAAATCCTTGCCTGGATGGAAAACCCCTTGAGAGGATGTCCGTTTTTTAATATCTTGGAATTATGCACACTGAAAAAATGGACTGGGGCGCTTAAATTAAGAAAGCAAGCTTAAAGCTGGCCTAGACAATGGGGGGTCTGACAAAGGTATACAGGAGTTGCATCCACAAATTTGTAGGTCCAGTGGTGGAAATTTATAAAGCACAAGCTATGGGTGTTGCCCTGTATGGAGCTGAAATTTAGGGTCACTGGCCATCTGGCTCTATAGCAAAGATTGAGAATTCCTTTGCGAGGCAATTATTGGGTCTCCCCCCAATCTCTCTGTGTCATGACTTTGCGGCCCGAGACCAGGAGGAGGAGGATTCTGCCGACTGTTTCCCTCCTCACGTCTCGCCTGTCCTTTGTTTTCAGTCTCCATGGGAACAGTCAGAGGAAGAAGCTTATGGCCCCTTTAACCCCTTCGGTGCGCGGCCGATTTTCGCCCTGTGCGGGGCGTTTCATTGAGTGGGCGGGTTCATGACGAGCTCAGCTCGTCATGCGCACACGAGCACTGCGCAGCATGACGAGCTGAGCTCGTCATGAGCATAGAAGGGGTTAACAGCGCTCCGTATCAAGAATTCCACCCGGCCCATGTGACCTCATCATGTGCACCAATATGGCATCAGAACAGCCAGGAGGAGGACCTTTTAAGGAGCGTCACAGGAAGCGAGGGGTGTGTCGTCCAGGAACGCAGAACTGTCAAGGCAGCGAGGAACCAGCCCGTGTATCCAGCCTTGGCGGATCTTCAGGACCACGACGCCGCTCCCCCGGGATGGACAGAGAGAGACGAGATGCCCGGCCCACCCAGGGACTACCCAAGACCTCCGGAACGGGAGCCGGACCCCATCCGGTACCGCCAGCAAGCCAGCCATGCTCCTGGAGGAGCGTGGCTCCCCGAGGTACGTGCGCGCGTACGCTCTTGGTTTTAGAGAGGGGATGCGGAGGCTTCTAAGCCACCAGCAAAGGGTGGGACCGCATGAGGGACCTAGCGGTTTTACCTTGTTCTGACACAACCCGCTAAGCGCTCGCAAGTAGCTTGGTGATGGACGGGTGTTGTTTCCCTCACTCCTTCCCCTTACACGTGTGTAGCAACCAGAGAGCCCCCCAGCTAAAACATGTTTTCTTCTCTTTTCTCTTGTTTTCTTTTTGACATCCCCGAGGTGGAGACCCCTTATCCTCAAGATTCCTATTGCTGAGGCGAAAGCAAGAAGGAGAGGCCCTGACGCCATACCTGACGTATTCCTGTTTGGCTTTGTACTTCCAATAAAGAACCACTGATTCACTGCAAATTCCCTCTCTGCCTCTTACTGTGTTCTAACACGTGGTGTCAGAAGTGGGATATCTTCAGTTGCTACAGAATGGAGAACCTCATCCAACAACTTATCCAGGGACAAGAGAAACTAGAATGGGCAGTAGAGAGGCATATGACTTCAGCCCAGGCTGATAGGGCACTCTTTAGCTCCTCTATCAATCAGAACTTGGAAAGCCTTCATAAAATGGTAGAAAAACAGGACCCCCTGGCAACGCAGGCTACTGCCAGACAAGGGGCTCAGTCTAGCCTCCCCGCCATTGCCTTACAGAAATACATTGTGGGAGAAGACCCAGACGCGTTTCTTCTTAACTTTGAACGCGCCGCCAGGGCCTCGGGTTGGCCAGAGCAAAAATGGCCCTTCTTTCTGGCTCCCTTATTAAGCGGCGAAGCCCAAGCCGCCTACCAAGCCGCTAACCCGACAGGCAACACCTCGTACAAGGAGGTAAAAGAGATTATCCTGGAACACCTTGGTATGGATGCGGAGGCGTACAGAGTGCGCTTCCGAAAAGAAAGAGGAAATCCCGGAGATAGCCCTAAGACCTTGTTCCATAAGTTAAAAGCGGCCACAGATAAGTGGTTGAAACCCCAGGAACATACCAAAGAAGAGATAATGTCCTTAATCTATCTTGAACAGTTCTTGGAAGCTGTGCCTTTTTCCACCCAGAGGTGGCTTAGGCAACATACCCACCTCTCTATAGATTAAGCGGTGGAAATGGCCACCACCTATTCCAGGGCACAAGGGAGACCGACCCCATGGGAGGGGGAGAGAAACCCAAGTCCCGGTCCGGGGAAACCTGATAAGAAACCCACGAAACCCCGAGTAGACATCCCAAAAATACGCTCCCCAAAAGCTGAACCTGTCTTGTTAAAGGGACCGCAATGTTTTGACTGCTTACACTGGGGTCATATAGCTCACCTTTGTCCACAGAAGAAAAGCACGGAGGAGCCCATGGACGTCAGTTACCTTCCCCGACATGTCCTGTACACCGAGGAGATGGGTACCTTTTATGTAAGTTTGGTAATAGACGGGGTATACGTCAAGACCTTGCTTGATTCTGGGTGCAGCGCAGTCCGTTATTCAGAGGGCCCTAGTTAAGCCTGAAAATGTCCTCACACACCGGGAGATACCTATCAGGTGTGTCCATGGTGACGTTCGGACATATCCCACAGCCCGGGTTAGGGTACGGTTACCAGACGGGAAGGAACTACAGGTCACTGCTGGGGTATTGCCCAACCTTCTGGAGAAGTTGATATTGGGAACCGACAACCCAGAGTTCATGAAACTTCTCCAGGGAAGGTTAAATAGAAGCCCCGAAGCCCCTCCAGCCCTTCTTACTCAGGCTCCTTGGCAGGGTGATAAAAACTTCCGATATGCCCAAAAAAACGACCCTACCCTTCAGTCAGCCTGGCAACAAGCAGTCTCTCCCTCTAACCGATATCCGTCCTTCGTGATTGAGAAAGACCTTCTCTATAGGAAAGAGAACCCAAGTGCCCCCAAACAACTACTCGTCCCTCAAGGGTTCAGGGAACAGGTCCTGTTTTTTGCACACAGTCATCTTTAGGCTGGCCACACAGGAAGCCAAAAAACTAGCCAAACCATCCTTGATCTTTTCTATTGGCCAGGTATTCACGCCCACATCACCAAATATTGCCGAGAATGTGAAATACGTCAAAGGAAGAATCCTTACCGTCCCCCTGCAGTCCCGTTACAACCCCTACCGATCATTGGGAACCCATTTGAGCGCGTAGGGATGGACCTTATAGGTCCCTTACCAAAATCCCAAAAAGGCAACCAGTACGCTCTTGTCATCATCGATTATGCCACCCGGTACCCAGAGGCATTTCCGCTACGGACCCCAAACACCACTTCCATCTGTGAGAAACTCCTAGAATTATTCTCTCGTGTGGGGTTTCCTAGGGAAATCCTCACAGATCAGGGCACTCCATTTGTTTCCCGGTTAATGGGACAAGTATGTAAGACCTTGGACATTACCCAGATAAAAACATCAGTCTACCATCCCCAAACGGACGTGTTGTGTGAGCGGTACAACGGCACAATCAAACTGACCCTCAAAAAGATGATGACGGTTGAAGGGGCGGATTGGGATGCCCTACTACCCTTAGCCCTGTTCGTCATCCGCTGCCAGAGACAGAGTAGCCTAGGGTGTTCCCCCTTTGAACACCTGTGTGGAAGAAAACCACGCACCCTGCTAGAAATGACCAAAGAAGCATGGGAAAAAAGAGGCCCCTGAGGAGACTCAACATCTCCTGGATTATTCCCAGGGGTTGAGGTCCCGCTTATCTAAACTACGTGACTTTGCCCATGCTAACCTTGAAAAGGCACAGGGACGCCAACAAGTAGTCTATGATAAAGGGAAAAAATGGCGTCATTTTCAAGTCCACGACTGCGTATTGGTCCTTCTACCCTCCCCTGTTCCCAAAGCCCGATCAGAATGGAAAGGACCTTACGAAATCGTGGAGAAAATCGGTCTAATGACCTATAGCCTACGTCTTAGCAAGACCAAGACCCAAATATACCACGTTAATCTTCTGAAGAAGTGGTTAGGGCCGCCCCCCCCAAATAACCTTATGCTAGAACCAAAGCAAGAAGAGACCATGTCCACTCTGCCACACTTGAGTATCAACGAAGCCCTCACCGAGAAACAAAAACAAAACCTAGATACCCTGCTCTCTTCCTTCTCGTCCATTTTCACAGACAGGCCAGGGCTGACTACGGTAGTTGAGCATTCCATCCCATCCCTGCCTGGGAAGGTCATAAGACAACGCCCCTACCGTGTTCCCGCAGCCCGCCGAAGGATCATTGAAGGAGAGATCCAAAATATGCTTGTGATGGAGGTCATCCGACCCTCCAAAAGCGAGTGGTCTTCCCCTGTGGTACTCATTCCTAAGCCAGACGGGTCAGTCCGATTCTGTGTGGATTTCAGGGCTGTGAACGCCATAACAAAATTCGACTCTTACCCCCTTCCCCGGGTAGACGAGCTTATCGAACAACTGGGTGAGGCCAAATATATAACCACTCTTGATCTCACCAAGGGTTATTGGCAAGTCCCCCTCTCTCCACAAGATCAGGCCAAAACAGCATTTATCACCCCCTCTGGGCTGTATGAATTCACAGTCCTTCCCTTTGGCCTTCATGGTGCACCAGTCACATTCCAGAGGCTTATGGACAAGGTATTGCGGGATCATCGGGGATACTCCTCTGCTTACCTCGATGATATCGTGATATACAGTCCAAACTGGGAACAACATCTTGACCACTGCCAGTCCGTGCTTCAGGCCCTACGGGAGGCAGGGCTTCACATAAATTCAAAAAAATCCTGAGTTGCCTATCAAAACGTCCGCTACTTAGGATACCTCTTGGGGAACGGGGTGATCGAACCGCAATACGAGAAGATAAAGGCCATTGCCAATACGCCATTCCCCACAACCAAAAAGGACATTCGGGCCTTCCTAGGGTTACTTGGGTATTACCGCAGGTTCATTCCCCAATACTCCCGGATAGCGTCCCCCCTAACCGACCTCCTGAAAAAGGGTGTCAAAGGAAAGGAACTCCTATCTCCTTCCGCACAAACCCGTCAGGCCTTCCAAGACCTAAAAAACACTCTAACATCTGGCCCTGTTCTGCAGTCCCCTGATTTCACAAAACCTTTCATCCTTCAGACCAACGCCTCCGAATCCGGTCTGGGGGCTGTGCTGTCCCAATTGTCTGATGATGGCTTGGAACTCCCGGTCCTTTTCATCAGCCGGAAGCTGTTTCCTCGCGAGAAGCACTATCCGGTCATTGAGAAGGAGTGCCTGGCTGTTAAATGGGCAGTGGACAAACTGCGTTATTATCTTGAGGGCTCCCCGTTTATCTTGTATACCGACCATGCGCCCCTTCTATGGTTGAGCTGCAATAAAGGAAATAACCCCCGGGTCCTGAGGTGGTTCCTCTCCCTTCAACCCTTTACGTTTGAAGTCCGGCACAGGAAAGGTAGGCTTAATGGGAATGCTGACTTCTTGTCCCGTATAGCCCAGTTCCTTGAGCGTGAACTGTCATGGGGGGAGATGTGTCATGACTTTGCGGCCCGAGACCAGGAGGAGGAGGATTCTGCTGACTGTTTCCCTCCTCACGTCTCGCCTGTCCTTTGTTTTCAGTCTCCATGGGAACAGTCAGACGAAGAAGCTTTTGGCCCCTTTAACAGCCCTCCATATCAGGAACTCCACCCGGCACATGTGACCTCATCACGTGCACCAATATGGCATCAGGACGGCCAGGAGGAGGACCTTTTAAGGAGCATCACAGGAAGCGAGGGGTGTGTCGTCCAGGAACACGGAACTGTCAAGGCAGCGAGAACCAGCCCGTGTATCCAGCCTTGGCGGATCTTCAGGACCATGACGCCGCTCCCCCGGGATGGACAGAGGGAGACGAGACGCCCGGCCCACCCAGGGACTACCCAAGACCTCCGGAACGGGAGCCAAACCCCATCCGGTACCGCCAGCAAGCCAGCCACGCTCCTGGAGGAGCGTGGCTCCCCGAGGTACGTGCGCGCGTACGCTCTTGGTTTTCGAGAGGGGATGCGGAGGCTTCTAAGCCACCAGCAAAGGGTGCGACCGCGTGAGGGACCTAGCGGTTTTACCTTGTTCTGACACAACCCGCTAAGCGCTCGCAAGTCACTTGGTGACGGACGGGTGTTGTTTCCCTCACTCCTTCCCCTTACACGTGTGTAGCAACCAGAGAGCCCCCCAGCTAAAACGTGTTTTCTTTTCTTTTCTCTTGCTTTCTTTTCGACATCCCCGAGGTGGAGACCCCTTATCCTCAAGATTCCTATTGCTGTGCGAAAGCAAGGAGAGGCCCTGACGCCATACCTGACGTATTCCTGTTTGGCTTTGAACTTCCAATAAAGAACCACTGATTCACGGCAAATTCCCTCTCTGCCTCTTACTGCGTTCTAACACTCTGCTAACACCGCTTCAAAGGGTCCTTGGGATTATACCAATCGCAGACTAAGCCGCTCTTAGACCTCTTTTATTTTAGCGACGTCTGTGGAGTACCCCAGAATTGGCTGCATACGGGGAAGAGCTGAGTGAAGTGTTGTGTTTACAGGGTGCGAGCAAATTACCATGGCTGGCTTATATTAAGAACACCTTTGTGGCCATGGGAAGGGGCAATTTGTGGAACAATGCAGAAGAAATCTGCTCAATAACATCTAGGAAGGACCTGATAGAGAGCTACATGGAGCATAAACTTGCCCGGATACAGGGGAGCTCTATGTCTGGTTCACTGACTACAGTGTTTTTAGAAATAAAAGATCAGTACAGACTAGAGCCTGCCCTGGATGATATCAAGCCGGCCCTTGCCAAGAAGTTATACCTGCAGTTTAGGCATGGGGTATTCCCTTTGCATGCCTTTACAAATAAATGAGCGGGTTCATCCAATTTGGGATGTCCGGCCTGTAGCAATGCAGCGGAGACAGAATATCATGTCATATTTATCTGCCAAGGGTACAAGAAGGCGAGACACCGATGGCTATTACAGCTTTGTAGAAATCAGGGAACTAAGCACTGCACTGAGGTTTTTAGGATACTGAAATATGACACCCACATGCCCATTGAGTTTTCAATATCACATTTCTTATTCTCTATGTGGTGCATACGCAGAGCTATCTTAAAGACGACCCTATAGACTCTGCCTGATCATTTCATCATATTTTATTAATAGTGTTTGGTACATTTTTTAACATGTATGGAAATATTTTAGGACTTTTTAATGAATATTTCTTAATCTTATTATGTTATATACTCTGCCTCTTGTACCTTTTAGTCTGTATATTCTTTTTAAAGTGCTCACGTTACGGTTGTGATGTTAGCATTATAAACTTGTTTTTGTGGAAAATTGTTAAGGCCTTAATACTGTACATGTTTTGCACACGCACTTTATTGGATCTTATATCCATAGGTCAATTTTAGGACCCTTGAGACTAGCATGCTGGTTAGTAGAGTGTATCATGTAATACTAATGTAATGCACAGGCACTTTCTGAGTAACTCTGCCCCTTATTCAGAGCAATGATTATTTTTATCTTCTAGAAAGATAAATTCAATTGAATGAAATGTACTGTATTTTTTATCTGTGCTATTATGATCATATTGACCGAAATAAAGATTTTTTGATGATGATGATGATGATATTACGCAAAATAAAAGGTATTAATTTAAGATGAACCATTGAGTTGACTTTAACAGGTTTCAATCTTGTGATGAACAGATAACAGGTAAGTCAGGAATGATTGTTTAACTTATTGAGCTATCTTGCTGGCCACTATAATTTGTATGCCTCCCAACAGCAAGGCTATGATTTAACAACAAGCAAATCTTCTGTAGTGAATCATCATATGCTACAGTCTACTCATCAACTGCACTACAGAGCTCAATGAAATGTTCCACCATTCACCAAGTATGCTTCCTGCAGGTTTTGATTTCAACCTAGAGGCCATGATTAGGCTAATGTTTATGCCTGTGGAGTTGTGCATGCCATTCTGAGTGCTGCAAAATTAGATAACAAGGTCACCGATCTAGTGAGGGTCAATAGCCTGTTACTGGGAGTATTGCACTTTAATGGAAGCTCACCACCAAATTTTGTCTAAATGTCCCAACCAACCAAATCTTTATTTGGAACAAGTGTCATCATCAGATTGTAAAATCACCATTTGCAAACAATATCTCTGTGATTCTTACTGAACGACCTGAATATATGGTGCTGCTTATTGACAGATATTAGCTGCTTGCTGTTAAAATAGACTTCTGTTTATTTCTACTGACTGTCTGAACCGGCAATTTCTCTTTTTTTATCTCTGTGTCTCTTTCTTACTATTTCACATTTTACTTTGAGTTCCTTCTTTCTCTACTTCGCTTACTTTCTCTCTAGTCCATATTCACATTTTTTAAAATTAATTTAGGCATTTTTTCTTTTTCCTTATTATATTACTCTCTGCTCTTTATGTGTTTCCATGGTTTTTCTTCATTTGCTCAGATTCTCCCAATTCCTGTCCCCAATTACTTCCCCGTCCTCTTATTTTCTCTCCTCTTCTCAAGTGTTCATCTGCTTCTCCCTTCTTTTTACTAATTTTCTCTAAATATAGCTTGCCCTCGTTGTCACACTTTTCACCCAATGTCCCCTACTATTTCACTTTTACCTTCTTCCCCACTTACTCTTTCATTACTTTTCTACCTTTTTCCTGTTCCCTCACTTTTTATGACACTTCCCTCTTTCATTATCCTTGCATTCTCTCACCAGTGTACCCCAATCCTTTTCACTGTCTTACTCTTGGTACTATATATTATTTCCAAAACTCCTTTCCCTGTCCTCTCCATTTCCACTATTCTCAAATTCACTCTTCCCTAAATCTTTATTTCTTTCTCTTTTCATCCAGTCTCTCTTAGTGAATGCCCTTTTGCTCTGTTTCTTTCCTTCTTTTTTCATGCTGCATAAAAATGAATATTCTGTTTTTCCAAAACAATAACGTACTTTTTCCTGACACTTCACTTAGCTAGAAGGTATGATTTGAAATGTTATTTATATCTCGACGCAAGTATGTTTAATAAACAATGATGCTGAAGGCTGGGTGGACACATCAGAAGTTGTTTAGCTATCTTACTTTGCTAGTTATATAAATTATTGAATTAGAATAGTGAATATAGATTGCTCAAAGCAAATTATTTAATAATCAAAACAAGAGATGCATTTGTCTCAGTTATATCATATTTAATGTAATCTTTTATTGAAATACAATTCCTTCCCTCATGATCTAATGTGTTAGCATTAGCCATACAGAATATATGTACCTTTATCTGTACTAGTGCTGGGGTTTAACTAAAATACTGACATCTATATACTAATAGTGAGTACGCTCATCTTATGAACATGTAATTTTTATTTTTGTGTGCAAATACTTCTCCTTCAGACTCAAACCTGTATCAGTTCATGAAATTAAAACGTACAGTTAATGTTCAATTTATCATAAGAAAAATATTTCTAAATGCTTGATAAACGAAAACGTGACACTCTAAAAAATTAAGGGCCAGATAAGTCCATTGATAACATTTGAAATAAATATCAAAATAAAACTGATTTAAAGTACCCTCAGGTGCTACTCATTATTAACATCACCCAGCGTGGGGTCTCAATCACTAAACCCACAGGGGGTCCATAAACTGAAGATTGTATCTTGAAATGTTGCTGACCTCACAGGCAAATTGTCCCAAACAGACTTCATTGACTGGGGGTCTTCATTGACAAGGCTGACACTATTATGTTTCAAGAGACTTGGGACCTAATGGATTCTGATAGGCATGGTTTTAAAAGTTTATTTACCCTAGCGCAAAAGTCTCGCTCAGGCAGAGCCTCAGGGGACCCCACAATATGGGTCAGTATTAGGTTAGGACGTTAGGTGAAATAACTAGGCATCTACTCCAAGGATATCTTGGGGTTACAATTTGGGCCGTAGAATGGTAAAAATCTTTTTTGTATAATGTGTACAATAGGAAACCTCCCACAGCTGCAGACTCTGAGGTTATAACTAACCTGTGGGAATGCCTACCCATCTCTAGCAGAGACAACGTTATTATAATTGGGGGCGATTTTAACATATCCTTTCAACATTCAGTTCTAATCAGAGATATAGCTAGAGATGAAGATGGCCATCATGGCATTCCCAAGTAGCAAGGAGCTTGTATTCCAACTACCTCTAAGGATGATCTTCAATTGATAGATCTCTCTCTCTCTCTCTTGCCAATTGGGAATGTGTAACGGCTGTACCCTTTCGGATTTAAAGAGACAGCCCACATTTATAAGAGGACCTTTTAGAAGCAACATCGACTTTCCTCTCTTAGATCTCTACTCGTGGTCTGCGCAGATTGATATAAGGGTCGAGGACGGATATAAAAGTGACCACTTTCCCTTGCTTTTAACCCTTGAGGGTAGCCTAGTTTTAGCAGATCAGGCCAAAGACTTGCCTAAAGGGGCATTGACTGTCACTCACAACAGGAAAAACGACTGATGGGATATTATTGCTTCAAATCCTGAAGCTCTAAGCCAAATATATACTTATTTGGAGCCCTTCCTGGCATCAATGAATGACCATGATCTTAACACCCTGGATGTATCAAGGCTCCATGGAAATTGTTTCACAACTCTCAGGGGCACTTGTTTTCCCAAAACTATTAGAAACTCAATTCACACGCATATTATTAATTGCTAAAGGTATGGTATGTTGAGAGGCCAAAACCTCCCTGATTAAAGCTATCAAAAATGGACAACAATCTCTAATCCAGGAAGAAAGGACCAGGTACAAAGCAATCCTTAAAAACACAAAGAGAACCAAGAACTCTCAAACATGAGGGGACGTCTTAGAAGCCATTCAAACTAAAAACCAAGCCACTTTTGGCATATATTTAGCCATGGAAATAAGTCAGACACAATGAGACCTGAAGCCAACATCTTACCCATGAACTGGGTGGTCCATTTCCAATCCCTTTACAGTAAGGGCAAACTAACCAATATAGAACGAGACTCTTTTAGGCCCTGGCATGAGTCCCTAAATGATAGATTAGTATTCACCCTGCCTGAGACACAGCAGGCTATTTCTGAACTGAAAGCTGGAAAGGCCCCTGGGCCAGATAAGATCCCCCGGGATTTGTTCAAATCTGCGCCAGAGATCTGGTCACCATACTTAAATCGTATTTGCAATGCCATCGAGGCAGGCACACCTATCCCAGATTCATTAAAGGGAGCAGAAATAGTCCCCATATACAAGAAAGGCATTGGACCGGCTCTGACAAACTATTGCCTGATAAGCCTGATAGATATAGTCCAAAAGATATTTTGCTAACAAGTTCTGGGCTTTTTAAATACATGGTTGGAAGATAATAATATTCTGTCCCCTTTTCAGTCAGGATTTCACCCAAAAATAAGTAGTGTAGTCCAAATTTTTAGGTTCTTGATGCTGAGGTGGAAAACAATAGATGTCAATGGCAGGAGCCTTTTCGTAGGATTTGTGGACCTCAAGACTGCCTTCGATATGGCCCATAGAGACAAACTCTGGGCAGCCTTGAGGGACATGGGTATCCCGCCCCTGTTACTCGAAATCATTGTGCAACTCCACACCGGAAACTATGCCCTAGTAAGATGAGGCCCAGAGGGTGAATTAACAGATCGCATTGCAGTAGATATAGGTGTAAGGCAAGGATGTGTTCTTGCTCCAATACTCTTCCTACTTTTTATTAACAGGTACTTCAACATCCTGATGGAATGCGTAAAAGACTCCCCGGTCCTGGATGGTGTCAAAATCCCGGCATTGTTATTTGTCGATGATAGCCTCTTGGTGTCAAAAACCCCCAAAGACTTGGAACTACTACTAGAAAGATTCAACCTGTTTTGCACTACCAATGGGCTAGCCATAAAGGCTGATAAAATAACATGTATAGCTATTCATCCCCAGAAACAATTCTGAGGATCAATTAGACTAGAGGGACCAATCTGGAGATAGTCAAGAGTGGGCTACTTCTTAATCAAAGGGCTGCTGCCACGTCGAAATTTGCTAACAGTACATCTTCTCACCCAATGTCCCCACTATTAGAAATCTGGAAAGCCCAAGCCGTGGCTGCAGCTATTTATGGCTCTGAACTCTGGGGCCATAGCAATGTGAAATCTCTAGGGATTGCTGAAAACAAGTTCTTTCGGTCAGTGCTTAAACTCCCCCAAAGTACGCCTGGGTTTTCTATAGAGTGGACCTAAATGTTCACCCAATTGATGCCATAGTGAGGTTAAAACCAATCTCATACTGGCTGAGATTATGGCTGGTTCCTGAATTGGAATGCTTTAGGAACAGATTAAAGGATATTCTCTTAACCCCCAGGTGTGTTAACACTTTGCAGTGGCTAAGCTAAATTAAGCAATCTCTTTTTGCCCTGGGGGTTTCTGATCTTTGGCAATGCCCAGAGAATATCTCTGCATTTTCGGTAAAAGGGGTCAAAGATGCTTTCTAGACTAATGAGAGGAGGAAGGTACTGACATCCACTAGTTGTGGTGGCTTATCTGACTGCCTATTGAACCACAAATGTGAACCAAGGTTCAAAACCTACCTGGATGAGATCGACCCACCATTTACCAGATCTTTGTATATAAAATGTAGGCTGGGTATTTTGCCACTTGCATCTTTCACATGTAATTGGAGGCCCCACACAGAGAGTAGCACAGCCTGCAATGCCTGTGGAGCAACCCAGGAAACAGATGCTCATCTATTTGTTTTCGCCCAGCAAATACTAGACAAAGAAGATGCAGATTGTACCCTTATGTAGACTTTTTGGAATACGGTTCCACATACAAGCCTTGCGGATCTGCAGGACAGACACTGGGTCTTGTGTGGTCTTTTTCATAGCTAAATTTGTAGAAGCAATCTGACCTGTTTGTGCCAGGACAATTACACAAATGCTAGAATTTACACATTGCGCACAATCTTGATAGTTGCCACTGTACATCCTCACCCAGCTGACTATCAAATATAACCTGCTAAGAAACTTTTAATTTTATAACAAAACAATGTTTTTACGCAGTTTTGCTTTTAAAATCGTGTTTTACATTTTTTAATTTGATCTTATGCGGAGATTTTATTTAATCCAAAATTTTACATTGTGGTCCTTTTACCTGGAAAATGTTTATCCTGTATTCATGTGACTAATATCACAATGGGTTTTCAATTTTGTATTGCTTTTATGGTCGTCGACCAAAATAAAGTATTTAAACTAGAAACTGGATTTGAAAAAAAAGTGTGAAGTACAATATGTTAAGTTTGCTCCTAGACTTAAAACATATGCACCAGTAGCAAATTCTGATTACATTATCCAAAGTATTATTCAGTAAATCTATCAAATTACTACTGTACCTGAACTTGTTCATCCCATGAAAGTGAATCGTTGACTACTACGTTTGGGTAATCTGGCCACACCTAAAGAATCAATAAACAACAATACACATGTTAACTGAACTGTACCAAGTGGCTCGATGAAATATATTTTTTTAAATTGAATGAACAGGCAATATTTATATTTGTGGTGGTACTTCTGGCAAACTATGTTTGAATGCAATGTAATATACTTTTTTAAATAATATATGTAAGAATCCCTCATGACCTAGACTAGTTCAGCAGTGTAGACTTAGCTATAATGGCAGTAGAATTTTAAGAATGCCTTATTTCTGCAAACTTCTAACAGCAAATCAAATTTTGTTCGTAAAATGTATTTGTTTCTTTTAAAATCAACAATTTAGTCAGTCCAAAAAACAGATGTTTTTAAAGAATGATTTGTAATAGATTTGAAGTCAGTAGAAAGAATTTACATTCACATTCTTTGTCCACTGATATAGTCAACTAAAAAACATACTAGGTCATCTAAAATAACATATTTGACCAATGGATTTGTTAGAAAGAATCTTGTAAGTGGTCTGTACTCAAGCAAAGTACATGCAATAAAACTTAAAATGCAAATTCTTAGTAAACACTGGTGTATGTCATATTTCATGATTCTCTCTCTGTATATCATAATGATGAACAGCAAGAACTTTGCAAAAATCATTAGGGGATCGCATTCAGGCCAATTCAGGTGTTTCTGGCTACTCGCTAAATAAAGAAAAGACAGAGGTTTTGCCATTAATCATTCATTGTCTACCTTCTTGTGTTGGGCTGACAGGACTGCAGTGGCAACCAAAGCGAATTAAATACTTGGGCATTTGGTTCTCCAACCATTTATCAGAATCTATTTTATATAATGAACAGAAGACACTATAAAAATTAAGGACCTACTCTTCACTTGATCACCGAAACACATCTCATGGTTGGGCAGAAAGAAGTCCTCGAAAATTATGATAACTCCATTAGTGAACTCCCTGTACGTTTCTCCAACTAATTGTTTGCGAATGTGGATAGCGTAGCCTCAGAATTTCTCTGGTCCAAAAAGAGGCCCAGAATGGACCCCAAGAAACTTTGTTTACCCTATGCTGAGGGAGGTTGCAACTCACCAAACTGGTATGATTACCAGACTGCATTCTTGGCAGCTCATGGCGCTCGTTGGCTGGACTTGGCCTCCATCTTTAGATTTCCGTGGCATCAAATTGTACTAAGCCTTATCTCACGTTACAAATTACCTGTGTCCTTATCAATGTCTAAAATAACTTTGCTACACTCTAGGTATTATTCTCAACACAATCTGTGCCCTACGCCTACTCGACCAACTCCTCACGTCCAATATAAACAAATCTTGGGCCCTGTCGCTTTGGAAAAATAAGAAATCTGAAATACTGAATTCACTCACTTAAGGCCCTGTATGGGCAGCCAAAAGTATCTATATGGTATCTGAACTCTTTTCAAATGGGGAACCCCTTTCCTATCTGACTTTATGGTGAGGCATTCCCTAATAAACATTGATTTTTATGACTTCTTAAGAATTAAAGAAAAACTCTCCAAATTGTGCCTTCTCCAACCTGCTACCCTGTTGCAATTCATCCAATCGGCCAGAAGTAGAGGACACCTTGCCTCTAAAATTTACAAAATCCTTCTTGATCTCTTATTTAACTCAATCCCCCTATCCAAAAATGTTGGTCCAAATACATTTAATGCTAGACAAGCCCCCTCAGCCAGATCAGGCCTGGCCCCACATCTCCATTTACGTACCTAACAATAAACTGATTCCCTCCATGTCCCAAACTAGACTCTTTGCCTCATATTTCCTACACCGGACCCCTTCCAAGCTCTTTAAATTGAGGCTCATTGAATCAGATTGACACCTACTGGTTTTATGGCAAGTCTCTTGGCGACTGGGAACACATGTTTTTTCTCTTGTAAATGGGTCACCTCTTATTGGGAACCAATTAGAGCCTTTTTCAATGTGAGCATTCCTTTAAGTTTTCCCTTCCGATTTTTAGTCCCGTATGATACCAACGCCCCACTAGGACTGATGGATAAGGCTATGGCTCTCTACTAGAATGCAAGGCACTCAATAATGGATCTTATCATAGGTGGTGAGCATCTGTTACTTATCTTAGAGACACATGCAGGGACCTATCTTAATCTTCTGTGAACCTCAGCACTACGCAATCAGTCTGGCATATCCTAGATTAATTTATGTTCACCAAATAAGGCCCTATGCAACCACACTGGTGCAACTGGTGAATGTGAGCAACCCCCCTTCCCCCCACTTTTTTTTTTTGCTTAATGGTCATACGGTGCTGTCCCTAACCCGTAGCCTTCCTTTCTCCTCTTCTCTCCCTCCAATTCTTGAGACATAGCTGCCTGCTTGATCCCTCCTAGCTACTGACTGTCACAATCCTATTCTCTCTATTAGGCTTGCAACCGTCTTGCTAAGCGGTGACCGTTGTTTATTGTATTTTGTACTGCTTACGGCCTCTGCTATTTTCTATCCATGGTTTATTTTACAGGATACGGTCAGCTGTTTCAACCGCTTCCGAAGTGATTAATGCTTTATTGGCGCTATGTTAGCTTTGTCATTTGTAGTCTGTTATATTTACTATCTGCAAAATAAATAAAGGGTTTAGAACAACCAGGGCCGGACTGGGAACAAAAACCGGCCCTGGCAAAGTGCTCGCCTGGCCCCCGGGCGGTTGGGGGTGCGGCTGAGCTGTTTGCCAGGGCCAGTATTGGCTGATTTTGTCACAGGGGCCGCTTTTGCAGCTATGTTGCAAAAGCAGCCCTGTAACAAAAACGGCCCCCCAGGGGCCCACAACCGGCCCCCAACCTGGTGGCCCACCGGGGAAATGCCCGGTGCCCGCTACAGCCAGTCTGGCCCTGAGAACAACAAAAAAAAGGAGACCACATTTGGAAGAATGTTTATATTTAAAGGGATATGGAAGGCCTCCATGCCTGCTAGTTAATAAAAACTAAAACAAATACAGTTAATCAGGATGACTCGTTTTGGATAAATAGTGGGGTTTTAATGTGATTCTTGTTTAGGAATTGGCTTAATTCTGAGAGGATCTCGGAGAAAAGCATTCAGTAACAATACAGATCCAGTGTGAAGAATTTAGGTGAAATGGAGTGTCTACAAAATCAGATTTTGCTCCGTTAATACAGTGATGTTGTTAAATCTACGCCACCTGTTACTGTGTCTGCAGAAAAGATGTTGTGACACCAAGCATCAGGTGGCTTCAGATTTTGCTTGGGATGAGAAGGCTTTCTATGTGTTGGGTGAGGTATTCGATTGTTGGTTGCGGAAAATCCTGCAACACAATGCACAACAACGCGAGGCCACAGCAGTTATGTAAATTGTTTAAAGCCCGTTTGCCTCAGTGATTCAAAACATACCTGATAAGCTCAGGCCATGTTCTTGGTATTAATAAGCCATTTCTAGATACTCTAACCTTCCCAAAAGGCAATAGAAGGTAAATAAATTCATTCTACAACTGCACCAACGACTATCTAGAAACGGGGGTTCATGAATAGTTTGGGGCATATTTACAATATTTTAGCATAGGGCAGCACCGCAAGCCTCTACAAGATACGGCGCATTACTGCATTCTCTGCCAGCGCCGGAGCACAAACTGCAGCCCAGCGCCAATGCAGGCACCCTTGCACCATGGTGCAAGGATGTCTGTGTTGTTGGTATGATTGTTTTTGTGCAGGAAGGGACACCTTCCCTACACAAAAACAATCAAAGGAGGCGTTTTCCTTGTTCTATGTGTGCTGCAGAATGCAGCACAAGTGGAAAGAGGAAAAACCGAGGAGAAATGTAAAACTTTCTCCTCGTAACGCTTGTTTTGGGAAGGCATTAGTTTTAGCACTGCCCCAGACTTACAATAGGCTGTAAATCTGGGGCAGTGTCAAAGACCATAGGTGTTGCGTGTAAACACCCACAGCTACACCCATGAAATGCCCTTTCCACACAGAGTAAGGCATTGCCTTACTCGATATTTACAAGGTCATGAAAAGCCAGGCAGGTTGGCTTTGCGGGCCTTGTAAACATGGCCCGGCACACTGCGCCTCCGGAGCGACACAAAAGTGTTGCTCCTGCGGCATAAAAGTGCCGGAGGGGTATTGTAAATATGCCCCTTTTTATTTTTGTGACAGCTTTTGGCACTTAAAAACATACATATTTATCTCAACATTGCTGGCCAATTTTCCAATGGTCGAAGTAATTTTCTAGGAGTCTTTAACCCAAATTTGCACTAACCCACTGATCGAAAATATTGTTTCTCCGCTGATCATTGATGTAAATGCTGCTGCAGATGTGCCTGGCACATAAGCCAATATTATCTGGAAGTTGTGCTTATATGCCTGGTACTGGTGCAATTTACGTGATTTGGCCCATATCATAAGCTCTCAGGAACATGCAACGGCATAGCAATTATTTATTTTGTGCTAATTACATTTTCTATCTGTCGCTCTACCCAGATAAACAAAAGTAAGTACCTTTCCCCAGATGATTTCATTGCTGTTGGGCCATTTGATGAATACATCTTCCTTAACACCTCGTTCGAATGCTGGATAGGGTTTCGTTTCATTTCCCGAAATTGCCGGATCCTACAATAATTACAAAAGATGATGATGCAACTGATGACTGGATCCAGTTAGAGTGTTTTTTTTGCACTGAGCTGATCGACATTTGTTTTGTTGTCCATGGTGCGTAAGATACATACAGCCTATAGCTGATATTTCTTCCAATATTACAGCTACAATTAATTATAATTATTCACAATTTTTATTACGAGCATGGAAATATTTGTGTACTCTGATTTAACAAGGTATGGTTAGATATTGTGGTTAAATTATATTGCAGTAATTTCCTCTCTTAAAGGTTTCTCTTCAATTATCTTCGTGCATTGCACATGTAACTAGTTTTACTATGCTAAAGTTATGATTGGATATTTGTGTAAGTTTTGTTTTTCTTTTACGTCTCGTAAAAGACTTTGAAACTTACAAATAACAGATATTTTCCTTCTATAGGGAAAGCCTCCACTCTACTTAAATCATGAAAGTGTTAAATTAGTTATCCATCAATAATAAGGGCATTTCAAGATCATCAGGTTATTTGGAGTTTGTCTGGTGAATGCCCTCTATGCCCTATTTAGAGTGTGTATATAGGTATACACTCTAAATAGGTTATCACATCTCTGCCAACCTCTAAATAGAACCTTATATCTAAAAAATCGAATTTCCTTGGTTATACAATGCTGACATTGCGAAATATACACAGCAGATTCACAAAATTATTAAATGAAATACTACATGAAAAATATATTTAAATCTGTAGAGTGTGCAGGGGTGTTAGTACCAGGATGATGATGAATCTCATTCCTTCTGAATGCAGGTGTTCAACCAGTTTTGGAAGTCCTTGGAAGTGACTGCTGAGGGTAAAATCCAACTGCCTCTCCATGTAATCTATGTCAGTATACTGAACATCCTGCAGAGAGAAACATTTCAAATTGTCAAGCCATTGTATCTTTTTATGACGTTTGTATCCTACAACATGAAGTTATATCACTATTATTTCCACCAAAATATACTGTAATGTAGGTAAAACAAATGTGTACCATTTTATGGCCATTTAAAGCTATATATGAGATAAAGTACCCCCTGCCATACATTTTAAAGAAATTGCAAGTACGAAAGGAGTTCCATGATCATATGGGGGAAATTAGCCGAAGGCCTAGTTCGTTTAAAAGGTTATGGTACTCCAAGGTAACTTGCAGTATCCTCATCATGTACAGCAGGGGGCACTATATCCCATATTATACATGGTAACATCAACCGCTTTCTCACAAACCACTTAAAACGTTGGTGCATAGCTCTTTGACATGAAAGAGAGAGAATGTTTGCAAATATAAAGACTAAAAATATAATCTTTAGAGCAAAATTAAACACATCATAAAACTGTTACATGTTTGTTGCAAAAAGATACTAGAAGTAGGTTATTGCAAGTCAGTTTTGAAAAAAAACCACAGTGGCTTTGAATGTGTAGAAAGATGCAGAAAGAGTCTAACGTTTCTATAAGTACCTAAGGAGTGCATTAAATAAAAATATTGCTCTACATATCTTCTTTTTACTTGTCACTGCAAGCTAGGAAAAAAAGAACAGAAGAAAGAATAGTAATGTTTTGTTTTTATGTAAACAGTTGTTTTAATTATGCTCCTTGACCTGACCTGACATTCCCAAAATATTTAGTCAGGATAGCATGTGAAAATGCATTTCTGGATTAGTTTTCATCTACAACAAACTAAAATACATGCTACACAATATATGTTGATTTTGTTGCCACTGCATTACCATGAATTGATTTTATATCATACTAAGGCTATACCATAATTAAGCACCCACCGATGCAAAGAGAGCTATGTGCCAGATTCTGGCAGACATTGCACTGTCTGTGGCAAATGTACTTTAGCAAACATAGTTCAGAAATATGGAGTAGCGTCAAGTCTTATTGCTGCAGTGCACATGCTATATCATTGAGCTAATACATACACGCCAGTGATTTCGAGAAAACATGAGAGCACATTTCCCTTCTTTATCTCTCTGCACTTGCACATATGACCATGATATGGCTTTTGATTTTTGTAAGAAATTGGGTTACTGGTCGAGCGGGTGAAACCCTACTCAAGCAACAACCACAATTCTCTTCAGCGTGAAGTCACAAGCAAACCCTAAATTAACTTGTGCTTAACCCTCGGGTAGCTTGGCACAGAGCAGTCAGGCTTAACTCAGAGACAATGTGTAACGTATTTGTGCAACACTTCAAACAGTAACATAGTGAAGTATTCGAAAAATAGAGTGATTTTAATAAATAAAACAAGCCCAATACGACAAAAATCCAATTAGTGGAACCAGAGATTTTGAATTTCAAAGTTTTTGGGAAAAATAGCACCAACTGTGGATGTCTGGTCGCGCCGGACGGGGTCAAAGTCAAAAGTTTAGGCCGACCATTGTGGAGGGCGGGCCAGCTACATGGTCCCAGTTAGGTCCACTGAATTGAGTACCTTAAATCTGTGGTTTGTGGAGCGTTGTGTGGATCTGAGTTGAAGATGCATTGTGCAACCAAAGTAATATGTAATTTCCAAGATGCAACAAGACTGCAGTGCGAGGTCCTGTTACTTCGATGATGATAATCCCAGCGACGAGGACTTGCGATGCGAAGTCCAGAGTCGGGGATGCATCACACACTCTGGACGATGCTTTGGTTTGAGGAGCTCCAAGGCTGGGATGTCGAGTCCCTTGTCATTGTCATGGCTGCCATCAGTGATAGATGCAAGGGCCTGCACTGAGGATGCAACAAACAGTGGGCTGCGGTTGCAAAATGAGTCTTTGCAACGGGTCCAATCCACACAGCAGCAGAGATGCATTGGTTCTGTTTGGGGTTGAGCTGCGCAGCAGAGGAGATGCGACAGACCCGCTGGGTCCACAAACCACCTTAAGCTCACTTCCAAGGTTCGAGTACTGGGGTGGCACTACTTGGCAGGGTAGACTCACATACGACAGAGTCCAGGTGCAGATGCAACGTTGGATTATGTCCGTGAGACTTCAGATCAGGAGGCCAGCCAACTAGCTTTTGGAGTCACTCCAGTGTTCTCGGTTCAAGAGATGCAGGTTCAGTCCTTCTCACCCTGGCAAGAGGGCAGCAGGCAGTAGGTCAGCCCATCAAAGCAGAAGTCCATCAGAGTGCAGTCCGGCAGAGTGGCAGTCCTTCAGCAGCATAGTAGTCATTCTTCCTGGCAGAGTATCCACAGTTCCAGAAGGGTACTGAAGAGTTGGTGTCTGAGGTCCGGTTTTTCTTCCCAGTTTTGCCTTTGAAGTGGGGGAGAAGCTTCTAGAGGCTTCCCTGTGAGGTTTCCAGGCATCCTGTCTCCCCTGCCCTGGATCCAGACTAACTACAGGGGGTATGCAGCCTTTTTATGTAGAGGGAGGACACAGCCTATTCAGGTGTAAATGGGGCTGGGCCCAGTTCCTCCCACCCATCCTGACAGTGATGGCCCACTCAAGCCAGTAGCGGCCCGTGGAGGGAGTGCCGTGGGGCAGTGGGGCGGGGCGGGACGGGGAAGGGGCAGGGTGGGGGGTAGTAAACTCCGGCTCACGGCCGACCGGAGTAATGTAAAGAAATAAATAAATAAAATGAATTTCATTGCGCGCGCTGAAACGCCAAATGTGTTTCAGCGTGCGCAACGAAATTCGTTTTATTTCTTTATTTCTTTACATTACTCCGGTCGGCCGTGAGCCGGAGTTTACTACCCCCCACCCTGCCCCTCCCCCGTCCCGCCTCACCGCCCCACTGCACTCCCTCCACGGGCCGCTACTGACTCAAGCACCACTAAGCTCCCTATTGTGTGTGGCTGTCTAGGAGGAATACACAAACCCCAACTGTCAGCTGCACCCAGTCATGTGACCCAAGACAGGCCACAGGCTAGGGCAAGAAAAAGTGTAATTTTCAGAATGGCAATTTAAAATCTGACTTCACCGTAAGTCAGGATTTTAAATTGTGATTCTGGAGACACCAATCATGAACTGGTCATATCTTCCCATTTGGAAATTTCGCCTACAAAATGTAATAAGGCAACTCTAATGTTATCATATGGAGATATAATTCTTGCAGTAGTGAAAAACGAATTGGAGAGTTTCTAATTACCAGGACATATAAAACTAAAAAGTACATGTCCTACTTTTTAAATACATGGCACCCTGCCCTCTGGGCTGTCCAGGGCCTACCCTATGGGTGACTTATATGTTTTAAAAAGAAAGGTTTGGGCCTGGTAAAATGTTTATTTTGCCAGGTCGAAATGGCAGTTTAAAACTGCACACACAGGCTCTGCAGTGGCAGGCCTGAGACATGTTTAAAGGGCTATTTAGGTGGGTTGCACAATTAGTGAATGCAGCACACTTAGAAAGAGAAAACAAAAAGGAGAAATAAAGATAGTTCTCGCTGTTGCACCTCTGGAGGGGAGGCATACAATTCTGATGCATTCCCAGGTCTATCAGTGTTGGTTAATCTAGGAATATGTCAGAATGCATAGGTGGATTCATGGGAACACCCACGCTCACCCATGGCATGCTTACCTGCTGCAGAATACTTTAGATTTATCAAACCATGCAAGGCCTAAATGCTAACAGTGGGCCTGCAGCACTTATTGTGCCACCCACTTAAGTGGCGCCTTAAAACATGACCCAGGCCTGCGACTGCACCTGAGAGCAGTTTTTACCTGCCAGGTCAACATTTCATTAAACTCCCTTTGCCAAGCCTTAAACTCCCCTTTTATTACATATGTCAGCCCTATGGTAGGCCCTAGGTATCTCAAAGGGCAGGGTGCTGTGTAATTAAATGGTTGGGCATCTACTTTTAAGCTCTACATGTCCTAGAAGGGAAAAAACTCCCAAATTCATTTTTCACTACCGGAAGTCCTAACCATCCCATAGGATAACAGTTGCTGATTCCTTATTACATTTAATAAGCTGTAATTTCCATTTGAGAGCAGGTAGATATGTAATGTTTGGTGTCTATGAAATTGTATCGATAAATCATATGTATTGGTAGTGTCAGGTTTTTTTTCTCAATTTTAAAAATGGCACTTTTAGAAAGTTGTTTTTTTATTACCCTTAGCCCTTTTGTGCATGTAACGTGGCATGGTCACATGAGTGGGTGTAACTGGCAGTTAGACTTTGTGTATTCCTCCCAGCCAGTCACACAGCATAGGGATTAGGTGTGTCTGAATGGGCCATCTGCTGGCTGGATGGGGTCGGAGCTGAGCACAGCACCAATTGCAACTGGATAGTCTGTTTTCTGTCTTCACACAAAGGACCAATTGACCTCACATTGTCACTGTAGCCAGATTGGAGCCAGAGCAGGGGATTTAAAAGCTACTGCCTAGAAGCATCTCCCATCTTCCAGAACCGGGGCTCCAGTGTATGAAAAGGGGACCAAAGGCACCAACTCTTCAGTACACTTCTGGGCCTGTGGACACTCTGCCAGGAAGAATGACTGCTGTGCTGCTGAAAGGCTGACACTCTGCTAGACTGATGCTCTGAAGGAAATGCTGCTCTGCTCTGCTGACCTGGTGCCTGCTGTCCTCTTGCCTGGGTGAGAAGAAAACTGGAATTGCAACATCTCCCTTGAACCCAGGACACCAGAGTGACTCCAATGGCTATACAAAACACAAAACTGGGAGGGACTAGAGAGTGAGCCTTCCCTGTCTCTCTAAACCAGACTTTAGAACTCATCAAACAGGAAGGACAAATAAATAATAATAATTAAATCAACTACCAGTTGCCCTAATCGGGATCTTGAAATCTATGACATAAAGAGAGTATAGGAATAGAACCAACTGGAAAACCCATAGGGTTGCTAAAACTGCCCTCACCCACTAAATAGTGGCATGCTTCATCATAAGGCTGTTTCTACCCCATGGCGTAGACCAACGCTCAAGGTGGAGAGCATGTATGCTTTTTGGAAAGAATTTAACAAGAAAGAATCCCAATTGCAGAAAGAAAGAGTGTTAAAACTGTCTAAGCGGATGCCCCTCTTCTTATTTATTCTGGGCCCCTCTTGGCAGGATTAAAAATATTATTAAGCGGCTGTACCAGGGAGACTATATCTCCATCACCTAGTCCGCTAATATCCACATGTTTCAGCCTGTTCCTATCGCCCTAGTGGGTCGCCAACCTTCTTCAGGATACAGATCCATTGCGAAACAAAGGTACTCCCTCCTAGTTAACTACACTGAGTGGTAGGGATAGATATACAGCAATATTTGCTAATGGTAGACACACTCATGAGGTGTACCTACATCAGTCAGGATCTCCTCCTTTAATGGAACTATCGATCTTCACATTTCAAAAAAACTTAATTTATATAAACCTCTCACCATAATGTGGCACCCAACACACTGTGAATAGTGAGACACTCATCTTAAATTCAACTGAAACCATCTCCAGTCATAAAAGTAAAATTAAAATCAAAAGGATAACTTCCTTACCCGAGCTTTATTATTCGAGTTTTATTATTGCCGTTCTAAAACCGGGGCCAGAGTGGGAAGGTCGCCCTATAGTCAAACTCTGCAAGCAAAGGCATTTAAAAGAGAAGAACATCTTTTTTGTGAGAATACTAATGAATTCTATGACTTGTGTCCGCATAGACTCCTTCTTTGTGACTATTGTCTTTTGTCAATCCTTACATCTCTGGCTATTTGTACATCTACACACCCAATCTTTGCAGTTCAAATGACCGTTATAGTTCACCGGTCTCTGAGAGCGTTTATGCCATAACAGTGGTTTGGAGCTTGGGGAGTGATGTAATTGTGATGCCCCTTCCTCCACCTAGATAGTTCGTGTACAGATCTCTGGCAATCCAAAAGACCGCTGTAGTTAGCCAGTATCTAAGAGCAAAATATCACAGCAATGGTCCGGTGCTTAGGAAGTAAAGTAATTTGAATACCCCTTACTCCTACTAGCTTGTTCGTGTGCCCATAGGTATAGAACTAAGTCGACATTCATGTGTTCACGGCGGTCCAAAATTCTAACAACCCTATGGGTTTTCCAGTTGGTTCTCCTCCTAGACATTCTTTATGTGATAGATTCCCAGATCCCGGCTAGGGCAACTGAAAGTTGATTCATTTTTTATTATTTTTTTGTCCTTCCCATTTGGTGACTCCAATGGCTAGGGTGCTTGCCTCCTGATTTGAGCCACAAGGACATAAATGGCTCTCCAACATATTGCACCAGCCCCTGAACTCAGCTTCAGTGTGTTTCTGACTGCCAAGTGGTGCCCCTCAGGGCCTGGACCCTTGGTGTGGCTCAGGGAGTTGTATTTAAGCTTTTGGGATCTTCTTGACCACTAACGTGCCCGTTCGTACCGAGACCTCGCCACTTGCACTGTGACTCAAAGAGAAGCTCTGTCAGCCTGACCCTTTGCGCTACAGTATCGACTGCCCCCAGGCACCGCCAACATGTAGCTCCAGCAATGCTTGTCCACTACGCCTGGCCCTCATGTTATGCCGGCAGCCTTCAACAACACTCTCCCTGCTCCTCGCGGCCCTCTACATCGCAAACGGGACTCTTGGTACAGATTTGAGAAGGTAAAACTTCAGCAGACTTAACCTGGTGACTGTAGTCGACCTGCACTCCATCGTGGTCAGCCTGAACAGTGCAACCAGATATCCATAGTTGGTGCTCTGTGCTTTTTGGTGCTATTTTCACTAAAATCTTTAAAAATTAATTATTCCGGTTCTACTGATTCGATGTTTGTCATTTTGTTGTCAAATAATGTATTAAAATTATAAAAACTCACGCACCCGCCATGCACATTTTTCTCATCAGCAATTTCACTGCAAATGTTGTTGTGATATTATCAACGATGTCATAGAAGATGTCATGAACGATGTAATATATGGGGTAATTAGTAGTGCATAGCGAGGGCACAAGTTATTGTTACCCTAGGGCACGTGTTAGAGCTACTTGAGATAACTTTAACTATAACTGCTGAATTTCTATGGTTTTGTGTGTGTAAAATCTGAATTTAACTATAAAGTCGCTGTAACCTTTGGTTTTTTCAGTGAATTTCTAAGGTTTTAAAAATTCTATTTCCTAACTATAACATCCGTGTAACCTTTGTTTTTTTCAGTGAATTTCTATGCTTTTTTTAAAAGCTATTTCCTAACTTTAGCATTCCTGCAACCTTCGGTTTTTATAGTGAATTTCCTAAGTTATTTTAATGTAAATTGTGCTAAGAGTTGACCCATGAGTTCAATTTACTAATATACATTTTCACAAGTTTATAAATACATTTTATTCATACATTCATTCTTATTATATATTTTAAAACAAAACATTTTAAAATTAAAGTAAGGTACCTTATGTAGTCTTTCTATAAATGCAATGCGCCAAGTATTTCTTTTTTTTTAATTAATTTTTTGGATCCGGGAATATGTTCCAAATTCTTGGACAAATAAGAGTTCTGCCTGTTATATTGCACACATTCAATACTAAAATGACAACACATTTAATACAAACATATGCTATTGTACTTTTTATAATTTTATCACTGCCTGTCTGTGTGAGTAGCTGTGTGAGTGACCGTGTGGGTGTGCGAGTGGCTATATGGGTTTGTTAGTGGTTGTGTGGGTATGTAAGTGTAGGTATGTAAGTGGGTGTGGGAGTGACTGTGTAGGTGTGTGAGCAGGTGTGTGAGTGGGTGGGTATGTGAGTTGTTTTGTGGGTCTGTGAGTGGTCTGTCAGTGGCTGTATGAGTGTGTGAGTGGTTGTGTAGGTATGTAAGTGGGTGGGTGAGTGTCTGTGTGAGTCTGTGAGTGGGTGTGTGTGTGGTTTTATGGCTCTGCGAGTGGGTGTGTGAATGGCTGTATGGGTGTGTGAGGGGTTGTGTAAGTGGATGTGTGAGTGAGTGTGTGAGTAGGTACGTAGATCTGTGAGTGGGTGTATATGCTTTTTAAAAATTGGGACCTGGATCCACAGATCCACCCAAATACTCCTGAATCCATGAGGGTGCGGGCGGATCCAGGTGGCTCAGAGGATCCTTGTGCACTAAAAAAACATTTATGGACAATTTCTTCCCCATGAGGGGTCCCTCACAGTCCCATGGGGGTCACGGTACCTCTACCCTAACCTATTCTATCACTGTCACATTGTATTTCTCACCCTGGGAACGATGTCCCAATGCACAAAATGGTGGACACAACTTTCCTCTCAGGTTACAGCCAGCCAATCACTGCATTGCTGTTGGCACGCAGATCCGTGGATCCACTGCAGAGTATCTGCGGCGGATCCATGTCTCTAGATATACATAAATATTTTACTTTAATAACTTCAAAACTACTGAACAGATTTACACCAAATTTCAGAAAGCACTCTTTCTGGACCAAATCTAGTTTACTGCCAAATCTGGTGTAGTTCGGCTCAGTGGTTCGGGCTGTAGTATATTCTAAAATCTCAATGGGAAATTGCATCAGGAAAAAGCTTTTTTTGACCCTTTTTCCTTGGCCTCTGCTTGATGGATCACCCCACAACTTTCCATACAATAGTCGAAGGGACTGGAAAACTAGGTTGGAAAATTTCGTGAAGATTCGTCAAATGGCGCCAAAGTTTTTAGCAAAACAAATAATGCTTTTCCTATGGAAACTAGATCCTAAATATAATTACCTACTGGAGACGGTCAGTAGGTAATATGTTATTGATAAAGAAATAGATGTAGAGATAGAGATAGAGATAACTTAGATAGATATCTAGAGATGTATAGGGTCCACTATAAAAGCCTGTCTCTAATTACCATATTACAGAAAATTTAGGACATCTCTTGTCACCTATAATAAATTATGTAGCTGTTCAAATGCAATAATTAATTACAGTTGAGGTCTGATGGCATAATGCCCCCTGCCAGAGCAAGAAGCCAGGTTAAGATGCAGGTCACAGAGCATTCACCGAGCATAATTCCAGCTGGAGTTTAATCAATAAAAACAAGAACTTGCTTTGTGTTCTTCTGGCTGTTTTTCAAAATGCACACTGACCAGCAGATAAGAGATATTTATGACAGCAAGTTTATTTTCTGCACACTATAGGTCAATACAGGAAAGACAGAATCTCTCTGCATGCTTATACACATTCTGAGCTACAACATTTTTTAAATCTGATTGGCATTAAACTAATTTGAATATTTTTTTGCAACATGCAACATCTTTTTATGGAGTGTTTAATTTAACACCACAGATCCCAAGTTAACTCTTCATGTTTGCAAGCATAGTATGTCTCTCAAATGAAAGAGCATGATATGTAGGATATAAACAGTTGTGGGAATAGGGTGGTGTGATTATCTAATATAAAGAATACATTACCTTCTGCTGTACTTAAAAAGGTACTATAAGCCATCAAGAAGTTCCATGATCTTATAAAAGAAGTCAGCCTTCAGCCCCATTCATAAATGGTCACAGAATTCCTTGGTGACTTGCAAAATTCTTATAAACTAAGTAAGATGGTATGTTACCCCAACTAATAGGAAATCCAGGAAAGAATCATGTTACTCCAGTAGTTGAATATGTTGATTTTTTCAACATTGAGAAGTGCAAGCCAACTAGTGTCTCAATCTAAATAGGTCTTGATTGCAGATAATGTAGTCCTTCTTTGATGTAATTTCAGTGCTCCCTCCATGAATTAAAAACCATACTTGGTTACAACAAAAAACATATGTTAGGCACTTCTACATTTAAAAATGGCTTGTGTTTTCAATTATATCATGCTTCTTCCCAAATTGGAGTACTTATACCATTATCGCATTAATGCATTGGACTTACTCCTTCATGAATGCATTGCAGAAAAATGACTTCTAGGTTTGTATGATTTTGAGTAAAGTATTATTTCCCAAGCCAGCTACAATTGTTTGTATTTCCTACCATCATATTTTTGTTTAAAGTATTTTTCTTTCATGACAATATTAAAGTAGGTATTGTGGTTTTTAATTCTGTTTATTTAAATTTTGCATGGTTTTGGGGGAATTTCTTCCTACCATTTATTTTGTGATAATTACTTCCTACCATACATAGATTTGGCAATTACTTCCTATCAGCAGTGGCGTAGCAAGGGGGGGTGGGGCAGTCCACTCCGGGCGGCACGAGTTTTGGAGTAGGCGGCCTCACCCCCCTTTACCTGCGACCGCGCAGGGCGGCAAATGCAGGATTCGTTCACCAGCACCCCCCACTCCCCCCCCACTCTTACACCCGCCACAGGGCGGCAAAGGCTGGGACCGCCACGGGCAGTACAAGGCCAAAACAATATTGACCATAAATGTGAAGTTGTATTTGAATATCAGGGAACAACCTTCTTGGAGTGGATCCAAAATCAATCTTGAATAAATGGGGCCTCATTTAGAGTTTGACGAATGAGGGTCAGCTGCGAAAACGTGGAGAATGTCCTCTCCGTTATAGTAAGATTACAATGATTTCAGAGGTACTCTAAATATGGTGCACAGTACAGCCATCACTTTTTGGAAAATGTCCTGCTCTGCTATGTTTTTAATAAAGCACTATACTTTAAATTAGTCTTCCATATCAAATGTATCAGAGTAAAACAGTTTTTGTTTTCCCAGAACTAATAAATTATACTGCAGTGTTGAGAAAGCAGACTATTTACATAAATGTATTCTTTTAAACTTCTCAGGTATGAAATATGTGTTTTATAACAAAAGATGCTACTTACATAAGGAATATTGGCCGCTTTCATTTCTTGATATAGTTCTGAAACTTCGGTATCATTTTTATATCCATACCGGCAAAGTTGGAATCCCAAGGACCAGTAAGCTGGCATAACAGGCCGCCCAACAAGCTAAAGAGGTATGGATGTAAATATAACCACATTATGAATATATGTTATCAATATGAAAAAACAAATAGCAAAAATATGTATTGCAACCATAGAGAAATACAAATTTGCATACTAAAGTGTACTCCTTAACGACATCCTCTGGGGTTGGTCCCAAAACCATGTAGAAGTCCAGGATTCCTCCAATTGTACGAAATGTTAAAGCAGGTGTTGGTTGGAGGGTAACATCTGAAAAGCCAAACACGAACACTGTGAGACCAGGTCACCGTCATAAATTATGTCAAACGAATGGTATTTTCTTACATTTGTTTGTATACATCTGGGCATTTCTAACCAGAGTTTCTGATATCGCTAAAATCTTCATGTAACATAATGACATAATCTCTACTTTAAAGCTGGCTTCTGTAACACCTGTTTGTAGAAATACCAATTGTTCTCTCTTTTGAACTCTCTTCCCTGAACATCTCTGTATCTCTTTTGGGTGTGCTCTTTCTGTTCAGTTCATTCCCTTTTACTCCCTTTATTTTTCTTCTCTCACATTCTCCCTCTTCCTCTTCTCGTAATATCTCTCTTTTCATCCTCTTATTCCATCTAAATATATCTCTTAGTATTTATCTTTCCTTCTCGCTCTCCTTTATGACAGGCAAAGACTCTTCATTAACACTACAACACCTGGAAAGGAACCTTCAACCATATAACTGCTGTAATTCAAAAGGTGGTGTTGTGGCAATTATGACAAACAAATTGACTGTCACTTCATCATCTTCAGTTTGTTTTTTTCCAGCGTTTTATATAGCGTGAACTTGACCCAAAGGTATCAGATATCAGAGCGTTTTACATGAGCACCAGTTGCATTACACAAGGACACATTCATTTTGTTAGGCACGGGAAGATTAAGTGATTTGCCCAGAATCACAAGATGATGAGCGTCATTGCTGAGACTCAAACCCGGTTCCCCAGATTGGAGATCAACCACCCTAGCCGTTAGACCACATGCTGTCCCCAGTTCTCCATAACTCTGGCCCTGATGATTGAACTTCCTGCATTCCCTATCCATTATCAACTATTACTAAGCCTAGGGTCTTATACCTTTGTCATCCTTCAACTTCACTGTTTTCTAGACTTAATGGCTGAAATTCCCCTCTTCTTTATAAGCAACCTTAATTTCGCTTGTCACAAGGAATTTGCAACATTATTTAGACCTAATATTACCTGGCCACAACTTTTACAAGATATACAACCTGGCCAGCAACCACAAAATTGATGTCCTTGATCACCTGATTAAGGAGGTACAATGGTTTACATGCTTTTCATCAGCATGAAGCTAGAGTGGGGACATTTGCAAGCTTTATGTGCCTGAAAAAACACAATGGAAAGTTTTTAACGCCATTGTTAGTTTCAAATAAATATGTGTCTCACAAAGTCAACAGGGGTGAGACAAAAGGAACTGACCCTTTTTGCATTTTACAAGGAAATTAATTGTGAAGTGATTGAAAATCTTGCAATGGTTAATGGCTGACCATGTCACTCGTTAAATGTTTAAGTAATTGAAACTCTCTAAGAAGAACAATTTATATTGTGCTAATTACAGCAGTGGCATCAGAGGCAGAAAGTGACCATAGTGACATGGGGTGGACAATAAACTCCGCTCCGCTGGGGGAGTTCACAGAGTTTTGGCCACTCCACGTTACACTTGTAACATATAATTCCTGTAAAACTCTGCCAACTGCTGCGTGCCAGAGTATTTTCTTAGGAGGGGCTCGCCAATCTTAAGTTGGTGAGCACAAGCAAGAATTTGCACCCCTAGCAAGATTTTCAGATGCTAGAATGCCACGCGGTGAGATTTCCTCAATGCGGGTAGTCGCAGCAGGTCGCAACCTTTTGTGTTGAGAAAAATGCTGCTTGAGTAAAAAATGTACTTGAGCGGGAGAAAAAAGTAGCGCTCTCTGGCAAACTGTGTTTTGCCATTCACGCTGATTTCACAGTGCGTAATAAACTCCAGGTGCCAAACATCAGCTTGAGCAGTGCGACATGCCAAATTCCACCTGCTTGCTGAACTCCACAGAATCTCGAGGAGTTTTATCTAACTCTGCAGAGTTTCGCAGAGTGAAACCCTCAAGTTCCGCCCACCCTGCTATTGACCTCTGGATGCTCCTCTAAATGTTCCTGTTGCAAAGTGCCAACTCTTTTGTTGTTAGACTTTTGAGGGACTAGATCTGCAATATGTGCACTTTAAAAATGTGAATAAAGAGACTTCCCGCATTGAAAATAGTCTGTCAGTTTTGAGATCTCCACCAAGCAAGTGCCTTCAGTGGTTCTGCCAATGCAATAATGAATGATCACAGGCATTTTCGGATGAGTCAGCTACTTCTTTGTCAGCTGTCCAGAATACAAGCAGGGAACCCAGAAAGGAGGGTCCGAGTGGTGGAGTTTGGCACCTTAAGTGAGAAATCATAAAATCAAGCACAGTTGGATGCTGGTTAACATACTCCTGTTCATTGCTTTGCAAGTAGAGTACTCATAGAGAGTTTATGATGTAATCAGGCTACAACATGTGACAGAAAAATGTGATAACCTAGACATTGAATGGTGGTATGAGTGGGCTGATTCAATACATTCAAGGAGATTGAGTAAATTATCTGGTGAGGAACTCACATATTTTGAAGATGGCAGATTATTATTCCTGTTGAACACATTAGTACAAAACACAAATTAGAGGGAAAGCAGGAAATTATTGAGGGGCAGTTCCCTCAATTTCTGAACAGCTTATAAATTAATACTATTAGTGAGGGATCCTACCACACAGTGTTTTACAATAGATTTGAGGATGACATTTCATTAATTTTTTTAAAGGACTGCCACCAACGTATTTTGTATGTGGCATGCGTCATCATAGTGTCCTCATCCGGTGTAGTTGTCACAATGAAGTTGAACCAATCCCTATTTTGGATGGAGCATTTTGATGCAACTTAGGACTATGATTGTGGGACCGGGAACAGATCAAAATGCCTGCAGAAGTCCATAAAAAGTGCTTTATTTTGATAATATTAGCACACTTAGGGCAGATTATAAGCATTAAGAAGGGATGTTAAGGGAGAGTTAATGTTTCCCTCACCCTCTGGTCAATATGTTTCAGGTGATAGATTTTGCCAAAAAGGCCATTCAGCTTTCATCAGGACCTACCTGTTCCCAATTATACTTTTTTGTGCCTCAATGCTTCATGGGACAACTAGTTCAGTTGCCTAATCCTTTTATTTATGCATTCAGTCACACCACACACTCAGCATTCACCAGAGATTAACATTGTGTAACAGTACATTTATGTCCAAATTGCCATTGATTTCAAGTTTTAACCGATGTCCTAAGAAAATGCTTGCTGTATTAACATGCTCATGATATGAGCAGAAGACATTAGGTCTGATTTATTGTTTGACAGCCAGCCCACCCTCTGTGAAGGTGGCAGAGGACATTATGTCCCCCATCTTAATGCACTATCACCTCCTGTATTTAGAGATCATCGCCAGTCCAGTGGTGATCTCCTCGCCTTCAGAAGAAATGCTGGGATGGCTGTTCCTCTGTAGGCACTGCAAGTTTGACACATCATCGTCGTTAATCAAGTGAGTGCAAACCAAACATTTTTGTTTAAAAAAAAACTCCCAAAGCATGGGTTTATTTTTGAAAATCAAAACACTAATGACCTGCATACCCTGGCATTTTTCTTTCAGGCTGTGCAGTTATATTAGTTTTTCTCTCTGATAACGTCAGCTTTTCCTAGCCATGATGGACCCAAAAAAAAATCACATTGTTCACTCTGAATAGGGCATGAGTTCTAATGTCCTTACTCCAACAGGCACTACTTCATCAGCTCGTGGGAATAAAGTTTACAATGGCAGAACCAGCACACGCACTGCCATTGGAAAGATGATAGTCTGGCCAAATCTAAACTGGAGCGAGTGGACTGAGTGTTTCCAGACAGGGTATTCTGCTATGTTTGTGTCAGAGTACCCTGTCCACCAAGCCCTTAATTGGGACCTTTGTCTCCTCGATGAATGACACATAGAATAGACATTCCCAACTTCAAAAACCCATGTTCTTAACAGCTCCATTAAAAAAATGGGTCTCCTGGCCTGGTAAAGAATGTTCACCCAAACATTAAGGCATATTCCTTTTATTGTACAGGGCACAATAATCACACCAATCAGCCCACTTACTGTTTGTGCATGAGGGTACTGCTCACTTTCATAAGGTGGAACACAGAGAACATATATTATTAGATCATTCTTCTTTATGGACATCAGACTACGGGAGCAAAGACCAAAGGCCCAAGCATGGAAATTCCCCCGATTTGCTACAAGATAGATACATTAGAGAGACACAAAAGGAATATAATATTTATTACTTTAGACTAATAGACACAATTGCTTGAGAGTCAGGTTGAGAGGGATGCATTAAAAGTGGTGTTTTTCAGATTTGTCATAGGGATAAACCAAAGTGAGGAAATCGTAAAAAGAATAGGCATTATAAAATGTCCCATAAGAACCTAAAGATAAGTTAGAAAGAAAGACACGATGAGCTCAGCGCCTGTCTAGAAATGTCTCAAAAATGTGTCCTTTTGACAACTACTGTACAGGGATGGTGGCAAATGTGGAATTTTTAGCAAGATTATTTAATGAAGTGTCCTTATACAAATATAACATAAAATCAAGTGGATGGTGCAATCATAGGTAGAATAAAACAAGTGTTCTGTTAGCTCAACTATATACACAACCACAAACCGCTGGTATGAATGGTGATCTCCAGTAAGCACTTCTCCCCTTTGATTAAAAGAATTTCATCACTGCAAGGAACACTATCTAATGGGCAGATCATAGAGACCATTAACATTTTAAACAAAGGAAACATGTTATGGAACATTCAAATTATGGTGGGATTTTAGAACACATATTGGCTATTACAGGCAGATAATCTATTGATTGCAATGACTGAAGTAATGTGTAGTGAGATCAATCCAGAGCTCATAGGGCAGCAAGGATTGACATGAAACCAAAACCTAATAATAACCCAATAGATATTAGAAATAAGAGACTGTTAGCTATGTTAAATGTAGCCAAACCTTGCTTAGAAACTGTTTACTCACAAAAGTATAAATAGTTTTACTGGGTTTGCCAATCTTTATGCCACATGAGATAACGGTGAGAAATGTCTATGGATAAGCTCATTTAATGGGGAATATAACAAATGGAAAAGAGTAAGTGTTGGTTCTGTTATATGCAAAAACGTGGAGCAGCACAGTTGGGTGGAATTACATGTTGCATTTACTAATAAAGTTGAGGTAGGGTCCTCAGTATGTTGGAGGAGTATAATTTCTATAAACAAAACCGGTGGTACAGGATCAAACTAATTATGCACCCTCCAAAGGTGGGAATGAGCCCAGGCAAAGTGATGCTAATGTTTGCCTCTATGTGCACTAGCAGTGGAATCACACACCAGAATATTACATTCAGCAGTGCAGAAAATGGAAATAAAGGTGAGCCTCATGGAATCCATTGTATTTATTTATGTAGATGATATGTTAATTTACAAAAGGGATTCCAAATATTGGGCATACTTACTGTGGACAGTGTTGGAAAGATTTGGTTCTATTTCCAGATTACTGACAAATTGCGACTGGTAATTGCTGTTCCCGATGGGCAATCTAAAAGGCAGTCCATGCAATAACCTCCTGCTCCCTCCCATATGCTGGGAAGCCAAGATTTTTAGATTGCTGATAAATCAATTAAACTTTGAATTAAACTTTGAGAGGTTTTTATCTAAGCCATGAAAAATGGTTGAGTTCCTCATTAAAATTCAGCTCTTGAAAATATCACAAGACCATAGATGTGACTTTTACCATAACTGATTTATATATACCAGGGCTGCATCATTCAATAATCCAAAAAACAACTGAAAGATGTAGATGCACTTTTGAATGTTTTCCCATTGATCTGTAGAAGGATAGGATTCAAACTGAACATACTGAACCTTTATAGTGGGGAAGGAAACATACAGGTCCCAATATGCAGGGATATTACTTGGCAGCAAAACTTTAGTTCATAGCTGAGCGGTTTGGGGAGTTGTGAAAGCTTAGACAAAAATCTGCTAGCTGGTCTACTTGTGAAGGCAGCCCTAGGATAAAACAGCCTGACTGGAGTCAAATTTCCCATTTCTTCTGGCCTCACTCCATTGGCTGTGACTGCTTAAAATGATTATAGAGCTGCTCCGTATGCAACTTTATGAGGCCTCAATGAATTTCTGAAGGTGGCTACAGACTTTGTTGGAAAGATGCCTTCAGATAGTACCTTTTTTATTTTTTGATTCCAGATCCTGTTCCCTTAGGGGACAAGGTCAAAAATGAAAAATAAACCTCATACCTGCATTTTGAAAATGAAAATGCAGGGATTGAGATCTGCTTTCCCACACAGGCCTTCATTGCTGAATTCACAGTAGGCCACAATGAGTCATAAAATAACCCCTAAACTAATAATATTAATAATGTGAGAGGTTTACAATTTTGGGAAACCTACCGAAGTGCAATGTTATTGCTTTTATATCCATGGCAATGCAAAGGAAGATATGTAACACAGAAATTGTGCGGCAAATGGCTTCTTTTCAACATTAGGGCCACGGGCAATAAATGATCCTATATATCTGATTTTGTAAGCAGGTTGTAGACAAATACACAACTGCATTGTTATCTTTAACTACAAAATGGTGAAAGCCTATACCTTGAGTGTAACACCGATCCATACTAAAAGCGAAATGAGAGGGAATTTTAGCACAACATAAGCAAAAGTACATGTAACTATGAATTGGATGTGGACTCATGCACCCAAAGTTAAAACCAGATTAAGAAATCAAGAAGAATGGTCCTCAGTGGCAGAAATATACCTAAAGATGTAGAAAAAAAAGCTAGAAGAAGACATAATTTACAAGAGCATGTTCCTGCTGACATGATTGTATCCACAAGACGTTTAGCTACCCTAATAGAGGGAAGATCTAGATCACTAAATGACAATACTCTCTGGTCATAACAGGTGATGGAAAGAGAAAAAGTAAATTAATGCAACATGCCTGCTGACATCATCTTTTGCATGGACAGATGCGTTGAATTATGGTTTCTGAATTATTAAAATAATGCTGTAGTAAAGAGTTGATTCAGTCCCATGACGAATTCAATTATGGTTGTTATAATATTATTCTGATATGATATATGATTTTGTGCTTTCCCCCAAGTACACCTTTACATTCTCTTAAACTGGATATGGGTGTTAAATCCATCAGAGGCCTAGCAAAACTCCACCTACTCCTCTTCTGGCAAAGATTAGTTTTGACTCCTGAACTGTCCTCATATGCTTCAGCTTTTGATGAACTTTGCACCCTAGACACATTTAAGAAGATAAATTGCATCAAAAACATCAAAAGCCTACTTGATTGGGGTAAAGGACCAGTGGGGTAGCACTAATCACCCAGAGCCACCCACAAACAAGCAAGTAAAAGCTATGTATTGGGATTGGGTAACCCAGAATGAAGCTAGGGATAACAAGTTGAGCAGATTAACTGAGGAATTTACTGATTTTAAATTGTTGCGTTCCCTGGAAGGCTACCTTGACCTTATACAGTTACCAACAGATAGAAAACTTTATATTCAATTCAGGCACGGTTCACTCCCCTTGAATTCCTTCACAAATTCATGGTAGTGTAACTTAGCTCAAAGAAAGGGCTGTCTCTGTAGCTCTGCTACTACTGAATCAACCACCCATGTTCTCTTTGGCTATAAAGCATATTCTGGTCCAAGAAGAATGTGGTTAACCCCTATCTGTAAACAGCTGGGAACCAGAGAACACAGTGTAGCCCTACGCATACTAAAATCTGATGCAAGACCTCTATTCGTCTATGCACTTGCAAAATGTTTAGACCAAATGTGGAGAATAAGAAGGAAAGCCCAAAAGCAAAAGTTACCATCTCACCCATTAGGCCCAATGGTATGAACCTTATTGGGCTTATTCAGCAGGGAATTTAAATATGTGTATACGAAGAGCAGATAATTGAGTGGGTCCTACTGTCTTGGACGTTAGGTCCCTAGAGAATATTGATATTCTTGTTTCACTAACCAAATGTGAAGTTTTAACCTGTAGAGGTTTATATGGTTCATATTTGTATGTAATAAGTTTTATGAATCAATCAAATATTATCTTTTAAAGGAAAAAACAATGAATTTTTTTATATGTAAATCTGGCAAAAAATGTACATATGCACTCTGCACTTTTATGGTCTGATGACCGAAATAAAGTTTATTGATGATGATGATTTTGTGCTTTGTTATTCACTATATGAATAAAATAAATGTATATTTAACATTACCAATATGGACTGTTGGAACTACCAAAGGTCAAACCAGAAACACAAGGACAGGACAGTAGGATATAAATGTCACTATGTTTCTGATCTCATTTTTAGAATAATACAGAAGAGTGAGATCTTTTGACAACTCTGCAGGCATTAAGTACACTTTGGCAACAGGGTGTATATTCTGACCCAGAATTCACAGGGTGGGTGGCATATTTGCTTAAAGGTATGAGCCCATGAATCTCAAAGTAAACAAAAAGAACAATCATTTACAATTATTTAAATGGCTAACTTACCCATTGCATTGCTGTTTAGCAACAGAACTCCGTGAGCATAACCTTCATTTTCCACACCCATATAAAAGGGTTGCACTCCATACATATTTGCCTTGTACTGCAAAATTAAAAACATTTACTTTGTATATGTCACGTAATCAAAGGAAAACATTTTAATATGTGTGCTCCCTGATTTAATATGCTTAATATACTAATGTAAAGTTTTACTAAATATAAAAATTTCAAAATTAAAGAAGATTTTTTGACCCTAGACATTATTCCCTATAAAACTGCAATGTACATTTTACGTAGTGTGAGCTATTAGAATAGCAAATAAGAACAAGCTAGTGGTCTGGATTTTATGGGACTTTGCGTGCAAACACAGGCACACAGAAATTATATTTCCATGCAATGGCATCTTCAAGTTATACTTATTGACTTTGCTAATCCAATTTTAGTTATGATGATAGAGGTGCTGGGGTCATACTGGTGGTGTAATTAGTGGTAGGATTTGTGGCATATGTGGTGTGGTGGAATAGTTGGTCAGCTATTGGTAATGATGGAATTGGTGGTGTTTGGCATGGGTGGTGGTGTGCTATTGGTTGTTGTATTGGGGATGTTAGTCATGGGCAAAATTACTTATTGGCAATTACGCGAGAACACAAAATGTTGATCCAGTCTCTTTTCTTTATTTTTTACTGCAAAATGCATCCTTATGTCCATTTTGAAAACGCCCCTCAGTCCTCAGGGTGAATGCCGGCCTGCTGGGAGTCTATGTTTCAGGTACTGCCACTCAGTCTGACTGCTGACCTGTATAGGGATTGGACAAACAGCTAGGAATTACCCTTCAACCCCGGGCATAGAGACAATCCAGAAGAAAGATTTGGGTTCATAGTGGTCACTGAGGAAAGGCTGAAACATGTCGACTTCATAGAGGGTCTTGGGGCAACATATCCTGCGGGCAACTGCACACACTAATTGTTAACCAAATCAAAGGCATCCATCATGAAATGGAAACTGGGGTCCCTGCAGCTTTTTTAGTACCATAACCAGGGAAAGACCCCAGGCTATGCATATTATATAGGCCTATAGCTTTGCTTGGAAAGGTGCACATAAACGTTATTCTGATTAGATTGGAACCCATCCTCCCAGAATTAATACACAGTCCTCTTATTTGCTCTGATAATCAAATCATTTGCACACATTAGGGTGGATGGAAACATGAAAGGCATCCCCTTCGGGCAGGACATGACCATAAATTGGAACCGATGCTCCCAGAATTAATTCACAGTTGGGATTCATTAAGTTAAGGCAAACTCATGCCAATATTTGCTGCTTAGGCCACCTGGTCGAAAAAATTCAAAATTTAATTTGGCATTGTTTGATGCAAGGAGAGTTTTCGACTGGGAAGACTGACAATTTTGTACCAAAACCATTCAAAATGTAGATTTTGACTCACAATAATTTCTAAGGTAATAGTAGGATATCACTCTTAAATCTCAATGGTTTCCCTAAATAGTATAAAGTCTTGCTCCTTCAGTAGAGGTACTCACCAGGGGTGTCCTCTTGCTCCCCTCTTATTTGATCTGAGAATCAGATTATTTGCTCACATTAGGGCGGATGGAAACATAAAAGGCATTCCCTTTGGCCAGGACATGCATAAAATCACTCCTGTTAAACCACACAAAGCCAATTGTCTCCATAGGATGCCTCTAGATCTGACTATCATACTTTGAAAGAATGTAAAACCTCAAGATAAATCTTGCTAAATTAGAGATCCGGAATGTAACAGTGTCCTCTGAAAAGATCAATGTCTAACATTATGAATGATTTTCAGATGTACTGTACCCTCTATTAGATATCTGGGGGTTAACATTACCTTAAATCCAACAGATCTTTGCATGGCTAACTAGCTGCAACTTTTGCACTCCCTGCTGAATAACTATTGGAAATGATCAGCCCTTTCTTCTCATGGTTTTGCTGATAAATGTTGTTAAGATGAGCATATTGCCCAGGAATGTCTAACTTTTCCAGGCCGTACCCATCTTGATATGTAGGTAGTTCTCTATAGACCTCGAAAACATGACCTTAAATTTCATATGGCAGGGGCGGCAAGCTAGGCTATTTCTGAAAATTATATGCTGACTTATACCAACATGGTACCTGGCCCTTCGTGATTTCCCAAAGCACTTCAAACCAGCATGTCTGCGAGTCATTTCTGAGTGATTGCTCAGGGAAATTGATAGGTTGTGGCCAACTATAGACCATACAGTGATAGGAAGGGGCATGACCTGGAAGCCTAAACAAAGTAGACCCTGGGGCTTACATCACTTGTCCCACACTGTGTTGATGACTTGAGTTTAGGCAATCACATACAATTATATTTCCCATTGCCCTACACCCCGATTTATCTTTCACACCACAGCTAACAACAGGCCTGATCAATAAATTGATCGAGGAAGAGTGTCTGTCCATATAAAAAATGTTCCATTGCCCTAATGTCTTATGGTTTGAGACATGTGTGTATGCTGTCTCTTAGATAATCTGCATGATAATCACAGTACTCAAAGCATCCAGATGCACGGTTGGGGACGATGTTGTCCTCAAGAACAGACCAGGCAATATGTCCCTGAAGACAATATTCAAAACAACATTTAAAATTACAATTGAAAAGTAAGAATGGACTCAAACAGTGAGTTTGAGGTCAGAAATTGCATTGCAGCACACTTAGAAAGAGGAAAACATTAGGAAAAATAAAGATATTTCTCCTGTATTGGGAAGGCGTGCAATTTTGATACATTCTTGTCTTGGTCAATCTGGGAATGCACCAAAATACATGGATGGATGCATGGGAAAACCCACTCTCCATCCATGCAACACATTCCCGGCACACAGTAACGCAAGGCAGCGACTTACAGTGCATGTGTTACCCCATATTTACAAGTCACACATGGCCAGGCAATGTGGCTTTGCGGGGCTTGGTAAATCTGACTTACAAATTGCGTTGCCTTTGTGTCACGAAAATCTGGACCTGAATATATTGAACTTCTTGGCAAATGCTCTAAGTGCAAACACGCATTGTGTGATCAAATCTATTTTGTTTTGGGGCTAATGTGGCTGCCGAACACAGCCCTATTGTGAGTGATAAAAGAGATTCCGAACAAAATGGATTTGCCAAAGTAAAGCTTGAGATGAATTGAGCTTGAACAGCAGTTTACAACAGGTTGCAAGAAATTGAATGAGTGACTTCTTTGAGCTGGTGAAGAATGTAATGTGTAGATTTGACAACTTGGTTCATGTAGGTAGAATATATAGGAAAGGAGAGACTAAGGTAAAGGCAGGATATTTTACCGAGGCTGAGAGTTAGCTAGAAGCCTTTTTTTGCCAGAACATTTAATGTAATGAAACCCCTACTTCTGAATTTGTATACCCTATCACAAAAAATATGATTTATCTCTATTGAAATCCGATATTTTATGCAGGCCTATTTACAGTTCTAAAATTTTAAACTTTAATGTGCTTTAGAGATTTATAGTTTTCAAAATATCACTTCATATTCAGGAAAATATTTGTATTTATGTGCTTAAAACTTACAGCAGGCGGCTGGTCCTTCGAAAACATTCCCCAGGTGTGCCAATTCAGATCATGACGAAACGTTTTATGCTCTGTTTCTCCAAATCCATACACATAATTTGAGGGCAAGCGGGTCGCAATCTGAATGAACATGTCACTGAAGGTGAAACCTGGCACCTGCGAATCCCAGCTGAAATTCAATTGTATTTTAATAGAACATATTGAGTTAACAAGAAATACAACTTCTAGTTAACAATGCAACCTGCGTTTAGGCGAATATATAAATGTGTGTGAATGACACGATATGTTTATTTGCTCAGAGACAGTGGCAGATTTTGAGAATTATATATTGCCCCAATGCAATTTGTTCAACTAGAATGTTGTTCATAATAGTGCTGCTCAATAATTATGTACATTAGGCAGATAAAGGTATCCATAACATTTATATATTGCCAGTTTGTGCAAAACATAAAAAGTGAGAACAACTTCTATCTGCAGTTTACTTAAGAACAGAATTTTAGACTGAATTATTAAATATAACCTTTCCCACATTGTCGGATTTTTTTCAGGAGTGTAGCAAAAGGCATATATTTGGTTGTTGACAGCTGCCAAATCTGCATATTAATTACAGTAGAGATTTAAAGAAAGTGTATCTTGATGCTTTCCTGATCTCTTACTATATTACTTCATAGTCATCCCTTTGGAAACGTTTGTATTGTATGCTGAAACTAGAGAAGTTATTGTCCTGCTGAATAATGAACTGTGTAGAGCAATGACATTTCCACCACTCAAATTACTTTCATATTTTCACCATACTAATTCACCACTAATCCTTTATGGGTTCCGGAGTAGCGTGCTACTCGCCAAAAAAAGCACTTCGCCGCCTTGTCAGGGGTAGTAAGCGCTATATAAATGCAATGACAATACAATACAATGCAATTTATCCTTCCCAGGAAAACTGAAGGAAATGAAGTGACGTTGAATTGCTGTTGCAGTGGCACAGCATATTGTACAACCAACACAGCAAAAGGAATGGTGGGTAGACTAGACTTCTTCACCTTTCGACGTTGACCCATTAAGTAAACTTCCCATTCATAACAGTATAGATGCAATATGTTGTGTTTTCTTGATCTGTACAAAAACACTGCAGATCCCATCTTGTTCAGAAACCAGCACAGTAAAGTTCAGGATACTTTATGATATGCCTGTTCACTATCCTCACTGGCCACTGAAAGGGGCAATGGTTAGTTCCTGTATAATAATGTGCATAACAGCTAACAAAGAAAGGGTGTGAATAGTCCACCTATATACAGTTCGACTGATCCAGAGCTGCACCCCCCTCCCCAGTGCCTTGAGACCCTCACGGGTGAGTAGCACGCTTTATAAACCCCTGATTGATTGATTGACAGTTAGAATGCCCTGATGCTACCATGAACCTGGTTTGGGACTAAGAACATGAACTTGTCAGTAAATGTTTTAGCTGAAGTTTTCAACTCAGCACTGATGAAACTAATAGTATGAAGAGATACGACCTTTTTGTGGTCCTTTCTTTAGAAAACTCAGGGATTGTGGCATTGTTCCATTCATTGTAAACATTTGGATTTACAAACATTGAAATATGGAAAATAAAAGTTTTTGATCTTCTGCTGGCTACAAATATAATATCTCTGTTGGAATAACATTTGTGCCCACTGCTTTGTTTGAGTTCATGTCTGCTCTAAATATCTTACCATTTCCAGGGGTTATTTGTTAATCCATAAAGTCTCATTGCACATAAAATGTGTTCATTCTGACATTGTCAAAATACAATGATCCTTTTCCCAACTAGTCTTTCACTCTCTAAAATTTCATGTCCTATTCCTCGTTTCTTCCCAGATGACTGATCCAGATGTCATTTTCATAATTAGATATAGAAAATGAATTTAATTCGTAATGTTTTATCTAAGTGATTTGCCTAGGTTTGCTAGGCTTTATTCTAATGGCAATAACAAGGAGGTGAATGAGTACAGAAGGATTACTCATGCTGAACATGATGCTTTTCACAAAAATTCTGCTCCTTTTTAGGTTCTTGATTCTCACTTGCCACATCCTAGTAGCAATACTTAAGATTTAAAGTAATCACACATCCTTAAATATCTTTAATGAGCCCTATAACATAAATGTATCTTCAAAACCCATGTTGGCAGTCATAAGTATTTCAATATGGCAATTAACATATGTTGTTACCTTTGATTTTTCTATTAATTGTCTTGGTCAATTTCTGGAACACTAAATTGAGAAAGAACAAAAGAGCACTCTCAGAGTTCCTGTTGGTCAATAGCTGCACAGGGGCAAATTGGCAACAATGTGTATAGGGTAGTTAACACATTTCCTGTGAAATAAAGCACACCACTGGTGTTTTGTCTTATGATTTGGTTGAAAAATGCACTGATAGTTAGTGACTCTGCAACACGTTCTGAATTAAAGAAATCAGCCAGAGAGCTTTCTGCACCACCTTGACCCCCCACTGGCACATTGCGTCTCTCACAGGCTCTTGGAACCAGACTGCAATGGTAACGGTCCTCTGATCCAATGCACAATTCCCTCTTTGCCACAGTTTCTACAGTGCCCTCTATATGAGTATTATGTGGAGATGTCTTTGCAGGACATTTACATTTTTTAGAACCCATCTCAACCTTTTCAACCTGTGCAGCTGAGTTGTACAGCCTCTTTGACATGAGGGTCTCATATCATTGTACTTATTCTCATTTGAAGCCATAGCTTTACTGCATCAATGCTTGGTTGACAATGTCTGTTGGGGTTATAATTCAAGTACATATTGCCAGATGGCTCGTCTATAGTGAATGAAATCACCTACAAAAGACAAACATAGTTTCAGATGTTTGATTCATGGCAAGGGAGGGCCTGACAACTTTTCTTCTGTTATTTGTGCTTGCATGTTTATAGGCAGGTAGCATTGCTTCTGCAAATGTTCCATATACCATGATTGATTTTATCCTTTTCCTGGGAATGGAGGGTGCTGGAATTCACAGGTTTGAAGGTGACACAGCAAACACTTCAGTTCTTCGTTTAGACAGATCACTGAATGGGCAAAGCATTTCAATGGGATCATATGGATGTTTCCTGGAAAGTAGGGCACTGACTCTGTCAAGTTGTGATAAACTCTGGGCTTAGAGGGCAATCTGAGTTAGGGATAAAAGGACTGACAGGGAGTTAATATGACTTCCTGGGAAAAATAATAATAATAATCATAATAATAATAATAATAATAATCATACTCATAATCATAATGATAATAATGATAATTATGATTGATTATTATGATTATGATTATGCTTTTATTATGCTGTTTTATTAATGCATTAGCAGCTTATACATCCCATCAATTACAATAATTTCTTCTTATCAAAACATTTGACCACAGTGTCATAAAATTCAGTCAGATATTCAAGTACAATCTTGTTGGTTAAATAAAAAATATTAGCATGACTAAAATCAACAATAACATATTTACAAAAATATCTGATTAAATAATCGATTTTTCAGGCACAATAACTTCTTACAGTTTACCAACAGCTGTAAGTGTTTCAAGACTTCCTCCTCCTAGCCTTCATTTATGATGAGAGCAAGCCGATCTGTTCCAATCCCCCTCAACTTCCAACACTTGTAGATTGTTAAGTCAAAATCTTATCAACTTTCACATTTTTGTGGTACATTTTAATATTTCAAAATGAGAAAATTATGCTGACCGAGAAAATATACTAAGTACCTTTGTTTTATTTTGTAATAGGACAGGGACCAACAATGAGCTTGAGTAAAAATAGTGCAAAGTAAGTCTATTTGGACTCTTAAAAGCGTTTTTTAATATTATCCAATAAGAAGGGTTTTAGATCATGGTTCGCCTTGAAAAAGTTAAAATATTGTTTTGCACTATGAAAAGTACATTTGAAAATAAGCTTTCCCAGTCAGTTTCTAAAAGTTTTAAAACTGTGCATTGACCAAGAAGTTTACTTACATGATAACGCCTGTGCTTCTCCGTTTAATTTGAATTCCAAAGGGATCGTTCTTGATGACAACATCATACAGCCTGTTCGCTTCATTGCTATTTGGATTATTGGGGGTGTTTAACTGTATAGGTACTTCATAGCGTTTGTTATTCGGATCAAATATCTGTAATAAATAAGTTTGTGATTTTAATAATTCCCATCATTTGCTCAGAGAGGTGACTAAAAGAGATGAAAAGGTACGGTAAGGTAGTTTTGGAACCGTTAGGCCTTCCTATGAGAAAATAATATATTGGTCAGAGGTGCATATGAGTGGCTTTTCTACTGTCATTATTCAAAGCATATTCTTGTTAGCTTGTCATTGTCATTTAATTTGAGAAGTTACATTGTTGGTTCTTTACTTCTAAAATTGTTGTTTACCTTCATGTATTAGATGCGCAGCACACCAGGGTTTTTGAGTGTCTGATGCACAAGACATGTTAATATAAAATTAAGCAAAGTACTTAATCTGGAAATGCTGTACTATATGTTTCAAACATTCAGGCTATTTAACCTATAGGCCTTATCAAATGGGCAAACTTGCAGTCTCTGTTAATTAAACCAAGTTAAACATGTGGTCTGATTCTTAATTCATTTTACATTATAATAGTAATATGTGGAAGTAAATCTCATATACTGATTAGAAGAATCTGTATTGCTGGAATTTAACTTTTGTAAATTGCATTTCAAGACACATAAAATCTTGAAGAGTGGTGGAATTTCAACATTTATAAATGCAAATGACAACTGTAAACATAATCTGGTGATGCTATCAAATATTTATTTATACAAAATGTTCAACCTTTTGAAAAATCTGAAGGAGTAAATTTGCTGTCTTTGTGTACTCTGAAAATTATAGACAATTCTTTGAGAAAATATCAAAAACTCAAACCTGTAGTCCTATTAGAGGAGCACAACTATGGAAGCATAAATATGATTATTAACATTTTGGCTTTGTGAATCAAGTCACACGACAGTGCAAAAATTAGGTTATTATTAAGTTCTGATGGGCATGCCATCACAAGTAATAATTCTACTTTGAGAGATTTTAATAGAAAAAACTCAATTCATCGCTAAACAGAGAACCATCCTGCCCTACTCAGCAGTATGACACAACTTTACAGGATAAGATGAGCAGATTCTGGTGGGTCTCGATAATTCTTTCCAAGGTAACCATTCAAAATCAACAGTGTAAAGAGACAGACATTTGACTTTTTTTTGTTGAAAAAGAAACAAATGTCTTTTGATTTTGAAATGCAACAGATATATAAAAGATGTTTGAAAAATGGTAAGAAAAATGGCATTGTAAGAACAAGAGTGTTTATTAGTGCCATGCAAAGGGTTAGGTTTAATGTGTTACAGAAGGTTTAGAGAAAAAACTAGCATTTAAGGCAGAGCAAGAGATATAAACATACACTAGGGTTATGGAAGGAGAAGGACTTTGGGCTAGGGTTAGGGTAAATGATTAGGAAACGTTCTGGGATACAGCAAGCCTGAAGGTGTGGGCCTGCATAAGATTCAGCGTGTGGGTTAAGGAAGGGTAAGTGAAGGATCAATGCTAGAACTTGGTTTTAGGGCATACGAATTGGGTACATTATTGAGTACATCATGGAGATATTGAAAATGATAATATTAATAATAACAATTTACTACCAAGAAGTCAGCAGACTCTCATATATATCTAGGTGGTGAGAATTACCCCCACACACACAAACTCACATACAGATACAAACAAACATACATATATTGACCAGTACATCACACAAGTCTGTTTCAAACTATAGTCTCTCTTACATGGTAAATGTAGGAAAGTGCCCTTTTTGGATGGCCAACCCCCACTTTTTGCTCTGGATGCTGTGGTTTTAGAACTGAAAGTGCTCTGGGACCTGCTAACTAGGCCCTAGTGCAAGTGCTCTTTCCCTCAAAAGATAATTGAAATGGCACATCCAATTAGCAAGATACTTTAACCCCCTTATAAGTTCGTAGTATATGGTACTAGTGCTACCCAGGACAAGGGTGCGAAAGGGGTCACCAGGGCTGCAGCAATAGTTATGCCACCCTGAGTAACCCGAGTAAAAGTAAAGTCTGCAGAGCTGCTACCTCAGCATGCACGAGTAGCTTCTCTGCTGGAGTATGACTCTGCACACACCATGTGTGACAGGGGCCCCTCACTGCATTAAGGTATGATAGTCACCCCTAAGGGCCTGAAAGTAACCAGCTTAGTGCCTTCTGGGAAGTGTAGTCCTGAACCTAAGCCCGTATCAGCCCTTGACAGTGTTCCCAGGACCTCTAGAAGAAGATTTACCCAGTCATGACCTTAGCTGGGACCTAGGCTTGTTGGAGGTTTGGCTGACTACTAACTGCTTCACTTGATACCCCACATGGAGGGAACCTTTTGCATCATCTCCCCTCCACTCCTGTGGTGCAGTTGCTGAGTTCTTGCATCCCAAAGATGGCTTCATTGGCACACCTGTTCAGCACAACAGATAGCCAAGTACACCTTTGCACTTGAGATGCCCAAGCTAGGCAGAGCTGATTTTCCTGGTGATTCCTGGCCCTGGGGCCCCTCCAAGCTTCACCTCCTGTGTGCTCTTTGCCACTCTACCAGGACTTAGAGAAGGATTACTAGTGTGAGAATACAATGTCCACTTTTGTGTAAAGTGTTAATATCACATGGTAAGGCCTGCCAGCCATATCACATAATATTGCCACCTTGCTACAGTAAATATCTCTCTGTCAATATTTCAAACTTTGCTTTACAAGTTTATCTTGCATTACACATGAATGAAGCCCTAACACTGGCTCTTTGTTATTAAAAAAAAAAGTGTGGAAGTACAACTGTTCATACCTATGTCAGTTGATTTGTTCATGATAAATTAATTAAAGCTTTTGTAATCATCTGTCTTTTGGAATGGAGAGTTTTGGTTATGATGTGCATGGCATCTGGATATGAACAGCCAAAGGGTGATGAGTCATTTTTATTTCATTAAACAAATACTTGTCTTAGTGGTAAAATCAAAATAATAGGTTACAAATACTGAACTGATGATGAATGAAATGCTGAATTAATCAAACATTCACCACCAGTCACAGAGCGTGCAAAAAAACGATGGATTTAACCCAGATCTGTGGCTGGGGGTGAATGATTGATTAATTCAGCATTCCGTCCATCATCTGTTCTTTTTGCATTTGTCGCCCTAAGTGGAAAGGCAATGCCCAGATCTAGGTCCCGTGCTTGCTACGCCACCAGATTCAAGCTAATCTGGCTGATGAGGGGTGTTACCCTGATTCCGGTCCCAGGATGCTTGTTTCTGGTCCAGGAAAGACCTGGCCTGGCAGTTCGGGCTGGACTGTTCCCATGGGGAACAGGGTGAAGACTGATTTGCATAAAGCTGGGTCTAAACTGGAATGGAATGGCGTGCAAAAAACAATGTCTTTAACTCAGATCTGTGATGGGGTGAATGTTTGATTAATTCAGCATTCCGTCTATCATCTGTTCTTTTTGGATCAGTAAACAATGGCATATCCAAACTGATATGTTTTCAGAATTGAGGACAGAGAGAATATGGGGAAATCCAGAAGTTAAAATCAGAATAAAGTTGCAGTGCCAAAGAAATACTGTTAATACTGGCAGCATCACTGTGTTTAGAAAGACACATTATGCTATGATGTTTTCTACATGGGGACATCTAAATGTAGAACTGGCAATTTGGCACTTAAATGATCACAAGAAACACATGACATACTAGTTCCAAATACCTGGGATATTAAGAGATTGTGTTGAAACCATGACCATGAGGCTATGAGAAGAAAAACGGTATATTCGCCACATCCCTCATAGCTATAATTTTGTTTTAATTTCATGGATGAATACAGGTTGCCCAAGCACCAGGCATATTGTTTACATTGTAGATTCTAACTGGGTTTCCTAGACTAAATTTGAAAGTGTAAGGGTTATGGAAGGGGATGACCTGAGGTAGAATGACATATGGTCCTTTTGAAACATCTTATTGGTGCTTTTTATGATTTTGTATGGCTTTGTCACAGATTGCATGCCCCCTCCTCAAAACAAACCTCCTGAGGGTTCCAATCAAGCATCAGGTCAAGGAGAGCACTCCTACTCATACTGTTACTGGCGTGTTCAAAGAGTAGGAGTACTCTCCTTGACCTGATACTTGATTAGTACACGTTTGCCAGTTATATTGAAGATTGGTCTGGTGTACAGATATAATAGGATATAGATGGTGGATTTTATTTTGACTGTGGACTACTTTTGTATATACCATACTGGAATCTTAGTGAGCCCTGAGGAAGTCATTGGTTGATGTACCCATATGACGAAACACGTGTCGGCTATAGAACTGGCAAGATTGCTGGATGTATAAGAAGATGAAATAAAGACAATTGAAACAAAGGACATTTTGGAATAATTTAAAATTGATATTACTAATGGAGCTCCGGAGTATTATTCATCTTCTTATTGATGCCATTTCAGGGACTCCTTCTTTATGGACTGATACTGAGTTGTTCTTTTGCCATCCCTTCTCAGTTGAACAGTTTTTAATGTTTACTCAAAAACCTTCATCCTTCTCCCTTCCTACTCTTTTACACTTGCATAAAATGTTATGACCATTTCCAATGTGCATTACATAGATTATGGCAAAATGTCTAAACTCCTCACTATGGTATAACAAATTAATAGAGGTCATTGGCAGAACCCTTTTGGAAATCATGGAGAGGCAAAGGCCTTTTTTGGGTTAAGCAACATATTGTAAATAATGCATGTATTCCTTTTCAAAAGGCATATTTGCACTTTCACTTACCCCATTCCCTTGCTCACAAATATACATTACTACAGGCCACTATTTCACACACATTACAAAGCCTTTCTTCCACATCTTGGTTAGATATTCCAGATGTATCTATTCCATATTCCACTACAGTATCCCTTTCAGTATCTACACTTTACAAGGCCCTTAATGCACACAAATCCATCAAAAGACAAGACACAAATTGAATTACAATGGGAATGTGACTTTGATGTCTCTTGATCAATACAATTATAGAATAGAATCTGGACCAAAATATGTCAATATACTAGAGTTGCAAATGTAATTCAAACATTCTTTTTCATATATAATATACTCCTGATTACTCCTTGTTCATTAAAAAAGATACATTCCATCATTGTTACAAATTGTTGGTCATGTAATACACCCTCAGCTAATCTACATCACCTGCTTTTCTTATGCCTCATCATACTTCAATTCTGACTCAAAGTGTGACAAAAACCTAATGGCATTTTTCACACTAATGTTTCTTTTTCATACTTTTTTTTGGGTAGTTTACTGGAAGATTGAAAGTGTTCTGTATATCCTGTTGATATTATTGATTTACTATTGGCTGTTGTCTTTTCAACAAATAACCAGAAATTGGAAGAACATGTTGGCTATTTCTTCTCAGACATGGTGGTATGGAATATGTTCCAACCATCGTCTAGACAGAGCTTACGTTCAACCCTTGACTTTAGCTGCACGAGGAGACTCTATTTGGTCACCAGCTGCAGTTTGTATAGATTTTTCTGCTCATTCCTCTATTGCTCATTATCCATCAATTGAAGAAGTTCTGAAACCCCCTTGAACGTTGAGGTTATGTGCCTTTAAGTCTAAGTAAATCAAAACAATATAATGCATTTTTGTTATACTGTACATTTTAATTATTATTAGATATAGTCTTTAAGATTTATATTGTTAAACTATGTTCTCTCACCTGTTATTATTCCCTAACATCTGTTTCCTTCTCTCGCTTTCTTTTCTCAAAATTTTGCAGCTTGTATATGATGCTCAGGTTATCATCATTCATATCTCAATTATTGATTATAAGATCTATTCCCAGTGATGACTTACCATAGATTGCTATGTTTTTTAATAAACTTATCTTTCAAACCTAAAGATTGGATCCCTGAAATGCATAGGTTTCACAGGAGACAGCAATACCATCAGTATGCAAATCCCTACTTCCCTTCACAGACACCATCCTTTTTTGCCAACTAAAGTGGAATTCAGAACAATAAAGTATCCAAACCTCCCGAATGGAGTGCAGAGGTGCTTCATTAGTAAAGAGTCTGACTCCACTTCTTCCCAATGATTCTCTGTGTTACTGCCTCTATACTGTTTTTCTGTTGCCTCTTCAATGACAGCAGCCTGACCTCTCTTTTCAAAGTATGAAAGTCTAATACTTCTCTTCCAGGCAGATATGATATGGCATCTTCGCTGTCTGCAAGGTTCACACACTGTGCACCCCAATTCCAATCCCACACCTGGCAGTATAACAGAATATGGCAGCAATATAACCTGAGGATCACTGACATAATATCGTCAGTCAAAATATCGAGGTACCAGAATATCGTCGCCAAAATATCGAAGGACAAAATATCGACTTCCTATCTCCATAAAGGTAAGTACCAAAATATCGAAACCAAAATATCGTTGTTAAAAATATAGTTGTACAAAAATATCGATTTTTTTTAATGTCTTAAAAATAATATAAAATTATAAATATAATTAAATAAAACATAATTAGAATTATTTAAAAATTTTTAAAATTAATAAATAAATGTAATGTAAAAAAAATATTAAACATGCATAATTAAAAATATATATATATATATTAACTTAATAATATTAATACATGATTATTAAATGTAATTATAAAATGTTAAAAACATAATTTAAATTATAATTACATATAAATCTAAATAAACCTGTAATATAAATATAAAAATTAATTTTCTATATAATAAATGTAATTATTTAAAAAAATGTTTTAAATAATATTTCACACTACATTAATTATAACAGTAGGGAAAACATTGCATAGCGTAGGGGATAAAATTACTAATCCCACTCCAACAAGTATAACAGTAGGGAAAGCGTTGGATAGCGGGAAGGTAAAAATTACTATTCCCACTCCAGTGAGTGCAACAGTAGGGAAAGTGTTGGATAGCGGGAGGGAAAAAATTACTATTCCCACTCCAGCCAGTGCAACAGTAGGGAAAGTGTTGGGCAGCGAGTGGAAATAATTTACTATTCCCACACCACCAAGTGTAACAGTCGGGAAAGCGTTGGATAGCGGAAGTGTCAAAATTACTATTCCCACTGCAGTGAGTGCAACAGTAGGGAAAGTGTTGGATAGCAGGTGGGTAAAAATTACTATTCCCACTCCAGCAAGTGCAACAGTAGGGAAAGTGTTGGATAGTGTGTGGGAATAATTTACTATTCCCACTCCACCAAGTGTAACAGTAAGGAAAGTGTTGGATAGCGGGTGGGTAAAAATTACTATTCCCACTCCAGCGAGTGCAACAGTAGGGAAAATGTTGGATAGCGGGTGGGTAAAAATTACTATTCCCACTCCAGCGAGTGCAACAGTAGGGAAAGTGTTGGATAGCGGGTGGGAATAATGTACTATTCCCACTCCACCAAGTATAACAGTAGGGAAAGTGTTGGATAGCGTGTGGGAATAATTTACTATTCCCACTCCACCAAGTGTAACAGTAGGGAAAGTGTTGGATAGCGGGTGGGTAAAAATTACTATTCCCACTCCAGCGAGTGCAACAGTAGGGAAAATGTTGGATAGCGGGTGGGTAAAAATTACTATTCCCACTCCAGCGAGTGCAACAGTAGGGAAAGTGTTGGATAGCGGGTGGGAATAATGTACTATTCCCACTCCACCAAGTATAACAGTAGGGAAAGTGTTGGATAGCGTAGGGGATTAATTTAGTATTCCCACTCCTGCAATATAATTAACATTATTTAACAATTAATTAATTTAAAAAAAAAAATTTACCTCCCACCATATTCCCCTATAAACGTCACCACCAATATTGTAAAATATTAATCAATTAACATAAATAATTATCAATTAATTAATTAACTAATAACAATTAACAATAAAATTAATAACTATCAAATATAAATTAATTCACACAATTAACAATATAAAATAACTTAAAAAAATATTATATAAAAATATTAAACATTTTAATAAAAATGTAATTACTTCCCACCCTACTACCCTATCAACACTCAACCCACTCCTAAAAAAAGTACACAATTAACATATTAACAAATTAATAATTAATAATTAATATAAAATTAATAACCAATTAATAACTTTTTTTAAACACAATGGACATATTTACCAATACATTATTATTATTAATAACTTTACAATTAATTAATAATTAATTAATTAACACAATTAACAATATGAATTATTAAATACAAAAATATTAATTAATTAATTTTTTAATTAATTAATTTAAATTAAATTACTTCCCACCCTATTCCCCTATAAACCCACAACCCGCTACGGAATAACATTATGCAAAAATTAATTAACATATGATTAATTAATTCAAAAAAATTCTTAATTAATATATTGTAATTAAATTACTTCCCACCCTATTCCCCTATAAACCCACAACCCGCTACAGAACTAAAATACACAAAAAAAATGTAACATAAAACTCATTACTTTTAAGAAATTCTAACATACATTATAAAAATAATATATACTTTTAACACATATACTAACATTTAAAACACACAACAAAAAAAATCGATATTTTTAACAACGGTATTATGACTGACAATATTACTTACTTCGATATTATGACAAACGATATTTCTTACCTGCATATCAATATTCTGTACCACTATATTTTTGACAGTCGATATTCTGTCCACTCGATATTTTAAACTCGATATTTTGTCCACTCGATATTTAAAACTCAATATTTACACTGTTTACCATAACCTGACCACCACCTCCAGTGGCTGCTTCTCTACTATTCCATCAGTCTATACCTCACACACATTTTCAGTAGACAACATTTTCAAGTGTACCCACAGCAGCTTTCAAGCAGGCATACCATTTAAAATTAATAATGATGCTAATATTTAAATGCTAGCAGCCCAAACTCAACATGTACTATAACCAGGTAATGGAAAATCATCATCAGTAAACAGTTACGACAATTCACTCTAAAAAACACACTAGCAATCAATAAATGCAAGTGCCAGCATGCATTAAATTGACATTACCTTAAACTGCAGCATATTATTTTCATGATATGTCATCACAAGTCGAAGTGCAGTGATGGGAGTGGAACGTGAGTCATAATGGAAAAGAAACCCAGTGGGATTTTGTATATCAGCTGTTAAACTGGATGCAGTTTCCACAATATTACCCACACTGTAGCCATGATTATCTGGATAATAACACGATGGTGCATTTTGGGTTGGCTGGAAACAGAGAATTTAGGTTAATATATTGCATTTATTGAGCGAGCAATGTATTTTTATGTTTGGCATAGAGGCAGGTTTAGCTGTCTCACCACCCTCATTTAATTAAAAAATATAACTGAAAAGTCACACATAAATACATATAGAGGTGATTTGCTTCAGCCCTCTTGATCACATTTTTCTTATGCCCCCCACAGCAAACAGCATAGGGCAATGAGTTAGCCCACTCATACTTGGGAAGTGACAGCATCTTACTTGATCACAACTGCACACTCGACTAAAAAGAACACTTCAGTGCCGGGGCTTTGGGCTAAATTTTCACTTTAATGATGCTTATTTCCTTCCATTCTTTACCCTTCATTATCTTTTAAGCTAAGTCTTGAGGTTTTAATAATTAAAAGAAAATAGAATCGTATTTTATCGTGATATGGATAAAAAGGGTTTCGGTACCTGTTCTAAGCACACCTGAATGATAGGAATCAAGCTTGTTTACCATCATATTAAAATGATATGAAACAGGCATCTTAAAAAAAATCTTCATTTGCTATCATTGCTAGGTGTGTCATGTTTTTTTTTTGTTGCATTTGCTTAAAATAAATGTGTGGGCGTGTGCGTGTGTTTGTACATAAATATATTTATTTTCACAGAAAAAAGAAAGACTAAAGGGACAGTATAGTTAGGTGAAAACGTTAGTTAAAACAGACGATTTTAAGCTAACAAAACCATTGAAAATCACCGGTTATAGCATTCTTGTCACATTGTGATGGGCTGCAGGAAGTGTAGCAACCCCCCAGCAACATTAAAAAAACAGTAAGTCTCCTTGGTCATGAAAACCATGACCCCAGGAGGGCTTACCATATTTTTTTGAAGCACTCCTAACTGGAGCTCTATGTTCTTAAGCTGGAGTGCAAGGCCCTCTTGTGGTTATTTTTATGATTGCATTTTACGGACTAACATTTTTTAAATAAAGACTCAGAAATAAGTTGCCTTTTTTTAAAAGTAAAAAAAGCAAAATCTCCCCGAGTCTTTCTTTCAACATTTTCCAGCCCACAAAATGTAGCAAAAAAACTCTTAAAAGAAATACTCCCAGACATGTCTTTTATTGAAATTTATTAGAACTTTTTATAATAATCGCTATTATTAAATATTGCATTGTTTAAGTTACTGAAATATACACTAAATTAAAAGTATTAGATCTATGGAGAAAGTTGATATTAGGATAGATGATAAGAGAATGGGTGTGAGGGAGATTCTCCAAGCCTTACAGGCCTCAGGGTTCCAACCCTCCTATTCGTGGAAGACACTTTATTAATATCCAAATCACCCATTGTGTTGCAGAGGATTCTATACAGTTTTGATAATTTCTGCAACAAGACGAGACTGGAAATCAATGTCACAAAAACAAAATACATGGTACGCAATCCTTGTCGCACCACTAGTCCCAATCCAAAGCTTAAAGGCTTCTCTCTGGAGCGTGTGCACCCTTTTGAATACCTAGGGCTGATCCTTACTGAGCAGCTGGATTGGTGTTCCCACATTGATAAGTGCAGACTTAAACTAGAGCAACACACTGGGGGGTTAATAAAAGTACAGAGAAGCTCCAAATTACGACCAATTTACCTGGTTCTGAAAATTTACAAACAACAGGCCACAGGAGCTGCCCTGTATGGAGTAGAGCTCTGAGGCCACAAGGATGCAGCGGCTCTTACTTTAGTGGAAAATAGACTACTGCGCCAGCAGACAGGCCTCCCTGTCAGCACCCCATTGCTGCCACTCAGGCTAGATATGGGTATTCCTTCAATCTCGGAAGGGATAGGATTAGACCAATCCTCTATTGGAGGAGGCTCTGGCCCACTTCCGAGCTTATATCATACCAACAGAGGTTGGAAGAAATCTAGGGTCTGCCAGGTTCTGACAAAATCCCAAGGATTAGATGCATTAGAGGCACACTGAGAAAGTTGGGTAATGGGATTTGATGGGATGACCCGATGACAGTGCGGTCTATTAGCAAGAATACCTTCAAAGCCAATTATGGCCAGTACACAATGAACCTAATGCAGTCCCAACCCTCACTTGGCCCCCTAACCGGCATTTTCCTCTTGGTGAAGGATGAGTTTAAGATGGAGTGGTTCCTTGACGAGATTGAACCTGCAGCAGCTAGGAAATTATACCTCCAGTTTGGTTATGGCACACTCCCATTGCTCTCCTTCACCTCAGGTTGGGGTCGGCTACATGAACAGGACAGGGGGGCATGCCCCTCCTGTGGTGCCAGCAAGGAAACTATGGATTATGCACTGTTCTTCTGCTCTGCCTATGTGAAGTGGAGGAAAAAAGGTATACTCCCAGTATGCCGAAATTTAGAGGTCAAAAACATGTTGACACTTTCATATTTTAAGATTCCAAATGAGTCAATGTATTGTTTTTGCTGTCTCCCGCTACCTTCTGATGATGGAGAGGACTAGGCACATGATATTCAAGCTTGATGTAGGTGCTGATATCACAATAGCACAGGATGCTCCCAGTGTCTTTGCTCCTCTTCATGCGCTCGCACTTTGAGACATTGTAGCTCATGACTGTACCTGTTCATTTTTAAAGCATAGGGTGCTGTTAGAAACTTTGTCTTCCCCTATGTGCCAGTACTATGAGACTGCTATGTTCACCTTTGTGACTCTTGTACGGAGCTTATGGAATGTTTAGGCTAAGTCGATTTTATCAAATATTTTATGATGTATGTTTGATCTAAGCAGGTTTTTTCATTTTTCTGGTGTATGCCTGTTTGATTCTTAATGTTTTATACTATGTTTTATTGCTCTTTTATGGCTTACAGTGGAAATAAAGAGCTGAAATGATAATAGGGTCACTTTTTATGTTTTGGTTTTGTGCCTCTTTGGCAAAATCAGTAAGTCTATCTGAGTGCAGCCAGGACCTGAGAGACGCCAGAGTAATTGGGGTAAATTCAGCAATTATGCATTTTTCTTGTCATGCAAAATTACGTGATTACGCTAGCTTGTGTAATTAAGAGTACTTTGGGGCAAAAATCCTACCGCAGCAGCACAGGAGCAATGAACTAAGAGAAATCCAGCGGCTGCTGGTTGCTGCTGTTTGTGTCCCTTAGCATTTTGTGCTATTATCTTCATCCTTCATTTTGGACATGAGGGTGCATTTTGCACTAAGAAAATATCGCTAAACACTGGATTACGCTTCTCATGTAATCACACATAATTACAAGTAATTTTATGGTAAATGCAAATAATAATTACGCTAGATAGAATTATGCCAATTACGTCCACCCCTACTCATGACATGTTCTATAGCATCATTGATAACATTACAGCAACATTTGAAATTACATTTTTGATGTCAAGACTATGAAGGCGCCAGTAATAATTACTTGAGGGCACAAGTAACCTGTGAATTTCAGTATTTTTTTAAGCTTAAAACTTTACATTGACACTGAAATTTTCACCTAACTATAACGTTCTCTCTTTCTGTAAAGTGTTTGAATGATCATGACATCTGTATTTATAAATGTGCTTTCAATACAAAGAATTAAAACAATTATTGTCAACACCAATATGTCTGCCATTGGTAAACTGATGTGGTGCGATTGAGACATACAAACATGTATATATATTATCTACTGGCGGTCGCCAGTAGATAGTTATAGTTAGGACCTAGTTTCCATAGGAAAAGCGTTTTTTCTTTTCCCAATAACTTTGGCGCCGGTTGACGAATCTTCGCGAAATTTTCAAAACTTATGGTCCGCTCCGGTCAACTCCTATCCTGAAAGTTGTGGGGTGATTCGCAAAGCGGGGGCTGAGAAAAAAGGGGGGTCCCAAAACGTGTTTTCTCCATGTTATTTTCCATAGGAAACTTTAGACACGGCTACAGCCCGAACTGCTGAATGGAATTACACCAAATTTGGCAAAATGGTAGCCCTTGGTTCAGAAAGAGCCCTTTTTGTTAAATGGTGTAAATCCGTTCAGTAGTTCCTGAGAAATTGAAAAAAAGAGGTCGGAAAATGAATTTCCCATAGGAAACTTTAGACACGGCTACAGCTCGAACTGCTGTACGGAATGACACCAAATTTGTCAAAACGGTAGTGCTTGGTTCAGAAAGCGCCCTTTTTTTAAATGGTGTAAATCCATTCAGTAGTTGCTGAGAAAATCAAAAAATAAAAGTTTCGATATCTAGAGGCGCGGTGGATCCGCGGACCGTCACGACCACGAGCTTTATTCTAATTGGCTGTCAACACTCCAAACCAGGAAGTGTTGGCAGCCATCTTGTGACTCGGTAGAACCGAGTCACAAGAAAAGAGAAAAACAAACGCGAAAAACAAGAAGAGGGGGCAGGGTAGAAACACCCTGACCCCCTAGGCCCTCTCAGGGGGTCCCACAAGGACCCCCAGGGCCCAAAAAAGCATTAAAAAAAAAAAATCGGCCTTATTCACGCTGGGAGCGCGAATCCGGCCGAGAAAAAAAAAAAAAACGAAGCGCGGGCTCCCGCACTTTGTTGTATTGAAGCCCCCGGGTGGGCCAGGTCCCGGGGCACTGAAAAATGTGTGGGGGACCCCAATTCCCCCCACACTGCCCCGGGGACTGCCACATCCCCGGGGCTTGATTTATGAGTTGCGGGGGGCACGCAGCCCCCCCACAGCCCCGGAGACCGCCACCCCCGGGGCTAATTTTTAAATGTGTGGGGGGGCCTCCAAGGCCCCCTCAAGCCCCGGGGACTGCCACCCCCCCGGGGCTTTTATTAATTCTTTGCAGGGGGCACACAGCCCCCCCACACGCCCTGGGGACCGCCACCTCCCCGGGGCACTAAAATACAAATTTGGGGGTCCGTTACGGACCCCCAAGCCCCGGGGACCACCACCTCCCGGGGCTTTGTAATTGAAGGGAGGGGGGCCGCGCAGCCCCCCTCCTGGAGCCCGTGATGGCCCTGGGGACCGCCTCCCCCCAGGGCTGGCTCCTGCAGTGTCCCGGGGTGCCCACCCCGGGACACTTTTGTTTGCTATGACAGGGCGGGAGCCCCCCTTCCTATAAAACAAATATATGTGGCCATGCCCCAGGGGATGGGGTCCCCGGGGCCGAAATAGGCCCCCACGCGGCCCCCCTCCCATTTACATTTAAAAAAAAAAAAAGGGGGGCCATGCCCTGGGGGATGGGGTCCCCAGGGCCCAAAAAAAGGCAAGAGAAGGGGTGCAACACAGCCCCCTTCTTAAAAATGTTTCTTTTTAAAAAGCCGGCATCACGGCTAGGCCCCGCCCCCTCCCTGCAGCACTCAGCAAACGTGCCCCCTGGTGCATTGTAAGTTGGGGAATTAATTCCCCTTGAATACTGAGGGTCCCTGGGGGCCAACAAGCCCACCAGGAACCTCCAGTATGCGCCAGGGAGCTGTGTTGCAGAGAGGTGTTCAGAGGCCACGCCCCTTTTTACACCTCTCTGCAACGCACCTCTGTGGCGCTTACTGGAGGTACCTGGTGGGCTAGTTGGCCCTCAGGATTCAAGGGGAATTAATCTCTCAAATTAAAACCCGCCAGGGGGCGCGTTTGCACAGTGGTGAAGAGAGGGGGCGGGGCCTGATGGGACATGTGTGTACTTATGCAATCACTCCACCAAAACCCAAGCACTTATAAATTCACCATGCACTCTCCTTGCAGCACTCTAATCATCCAGTCACTACCCATGCACTCATGCAATGACCCATGCACTAACTCATGCACTGCTACAATACCCTGAGCAGTACCCATGCAGTCCAGCCATTGCCCTGTCACTACCCATGCACTCCTCCAATCACCCAGCGAGCACCATGTACTTATCCAATCACTCCGCCAAAACCCAGGCACTTATAAATTCACTATGCACTCTCCTTGCAGTACTCTTATCTTCCAGGCAGTACCCATGTACTCATAGAGTGACCCAGGCACTAACACATGCACTGCTACAAACCCCTGTGCACTACCCATGCAGACCCCTATCCACCTACACAGTACTGATTCAATCCTCCAATTTCCCAGGTTGTACCCATGCACACCAGAAATCCCTCTGTCACTACCCATGCACTCCTTCAATCACCCATCCAGCATCATGTACTTATCCAATCACTCCGCCAAAACCCAAGCAGTTATAAAATCACCATGCACTGTCCTTGCAGAACTCTAATCATCCAGTCACTACCCATGTACTCATGCAATGACCCAGGCACTAACTCATGGCAAATACAGAGGATTTTATGTTCATTGCTCATTACAGGGGTACCCCAACGCATAGTGTTCCCTAGTGTATGTAGGTGTTTTCACTGTATTCTAAGGGGCCGATTCCGATTCGGGCCGGAAATCACTCCGACCGAGCCGGACCCGGAGAGATTTCCGAGCGAATCGGACCCGTGCAGCCCGACCGAACGAGTACGATGCGTCCGTATGCTATCGGACTCGATTCGGTCGGATTCCCATTGAAGTCAATGGGAGCCTGTTGTACGATGCGTACACGGGCTCCCATTGACTCAATGGGTGCGAGGCGGACAAGGGCGCCCCCCACAGCGTGTACGCGGCGAAGCGATTCGCCCCATACACGCACAGGTAGGGGGGACCCATGGGTCCCCCCTGTGTGCGACTCGCGCGGCTACGCATTCAGGGGGTCCGACACGGACCCCCGAAGCACGGCTCCGACAGCTCTTCTGAGCCGGAGTGTGCGGCTCGGTCGGACTGCTCGCGGGCGCGCATCGTACTCACCCGGCCGGGAAACGTCTCCATTGCGCGGTGCGAGTCGAGTCCGAGTGAGTCGGTCGGTGCGGTTCGAGCCGGGAACGAGTCGGTCGGAGCGGTCGGGATGCCCGGACGAGTCGGTCGGCGATTTCGCATCGTACTCGCTCGTCCGGACGCGCGTACGGATCGGTCGGGAAACAGGGCTCCGAATCGGATCCGGTAAAGCCGAATCCGATTCGCAGCCCTACCGGCCGAGATCGGAATCGGCCCCTAAGTGTCTTTTAGCATAGCACTTGCTCCGGTCCTGGTTAGTCACAGTCAGTTACCACCAGTACCCGTCACTAAAATGTTGGGGGCACAGGAGGACTTTCTGCTCCTCTGTTGGTTCTTTCTGCACATCTCTTGCTTCTTCCTGCACTTTTCTTCGTCTTTCTGGACTTCTGTTGCCTCTTTCTGCATTTGTCTTGCTTCTTGCTGCGCTTTTCTTCCTCTTTCTTCACATGTCCTAACTTTGTAGGCATAGTTAGAAATTAGCATTTAAAAAAACATTGAAATTCACTGAAAAAACCATAGGTTTCAGGCACGTTATAGTTAGAAATTAGCATTTAAAAAACCATTGAAATTCACTGAAACAACCATAGGTTTCAGGCACGTTATAGTTAGAAATGAGCATTTAAAAAACCTTAGAAATTCACTGAAAAAACCATAGGTTTCAGGGACGTTATAGTTAGTTGGACATTTCACTCGTACAAAACCATAGAAATTCTACCGTTATAGTTAGTTCAGCTAACTATAACTCGCGCCCGCAATTCACTGCTGATGACGTCACATATTACATCATTCATGACATGGTCAGTGACATCACTGATGACATCACTGATGACATCTCACATGACATCACTGATGACATCACTGATGACATCATCCACGTGATAATACGATGCACCTCCTCACACTCTAATATAACCTTTGATACACCCACTGTAAAATACAGACTACCATTCTCGAAACCATCTACACACCAATACCAGTTACTACATACGCACTCACTGATTCCTAGGTCTACACAAACATCCACTCATTCACCCATACAATCACTCATACATACAGTCACTCATCAATACAACACTATCATATGCACTCATACACCTATACAGACACTCACACACCGCCACTCATCCAGGGAGTTACTCATACACCTAGTCAGTCATGCAAAGAATCAATCACACTCCCATTTCCTCACCTATACAGTTATACACACAACACCTCACTTATTCAAACATATACTAACACATACTTACTCTCTTATACAATCACTGATACAAGTACACACTCATCCATACAGCCACTCTGACAATCACTGACTCTCACATATAGTCATTTATATACTCCAACTCTGACATACATTGCCTTTTACATATGTAGTTACTTGGACATGTACACTGAGACATCCAATCTCTCACCAACACACCCATACACACACTCACCCTCCCATACAGCTGTTTACACATGCACTCTTGAACCCATACACCCAGTGAATCAACCACTCACACATCTATGCACAGAGTCTCACACACCTCCCACCCACCCACACACACACTCAGTCTCCCATACAAATACTCAGGAAACCAATCAATAACCCATATAGACACTCATGTAGCTACTGACCAACACATGCAGCAGCTTACACAACAACAGACATACTGATGCACACATTCCGACAGTTTAGTCACTAACCCATGCATTCAGTAAGACACATTTAATCACTCACTTATACAGTCAGTCACGCACCTACTAAATCCTTCATCCAGACACTTATACACCCACTCATTCTTCAATACACCATGGCATATATATAAAACATATTTAAACTTTACAGAAACACACAGTCACTGGATGATGTCATCAGTCATTTGAGATGTCATCAGTGATGTCATCAGTGATGTCACTGACCATGTCATGAATGATGTAATATGTGACGTCATCAGCAGTGCATTATGGGGCGCGAGTTATAGTTAGCTGAACTGACTATAACGGTGGAATTTCTACGGTTTTGTACGAGTGAAATGTCCAACTAACTATAACGTCCCTGAAACCTATGGTTTTTTCAGTGAATTTCTAAGGTTTTTTAAATGCTAATTTCTAACTATAACGTGCCTGAAACCTATGGTTTTTTCAGTGAATTTCAATGGTTTTTTAAATGCTAATTTCTCACTATAACGTGCCTGAAACCTATGGTTTTTTCAGTGAATATATGTATATTTGTATATATCTACACACACACTCACACATACACACATATATATGTCTCAAGCACACCATGACAGCTTACCAATTGCAGACCTATTGGCTTTGACAATAACTGTTATAACTGTCATGATCATTTAAACACTTTACAGAAAGAGACAGCGAGAGAGTAATAAAATAACATTCAATGAAACTCCAAGTAAAATAAAAAAGAACACAGTATACCTCTTAAAAAGGCCCATAGGTGTCGATTTTTTTTAAAAAACAAATTTGATAGAGGAATGTGTTATTCTAATGAATGTTCTCAATTTATTTTGGGCAACAACCACTGAATAAAGGACCAGTTTTCTGTTGGATGATTGAAAAAATGCTTAAGGTTTGGACTGATTTCTTATGTGTCAAATGAGTCAATTTCTTAAACATTATATACCAGAAATTCATTAAGACCAAGGCACCGAGAAAATATTTTGAGCCCATTGGTTATAAGTGAAGGGCATCAAGAACACTTCCAATGGATTTTATTTGCGGTTTAATGATGAATGACCAGGTGCTGTGTTACACAAGTGCCTGGGGCCACAACGGGCGTTTGCTACTGCTTTGTGCACCCCCACTGCACTTTGGTATAAGAGAGAGGCCACAAATGCTTGTGCAGCCCCTTCGGTAATACAGATAGTGCTGATGCAAATATAGTGCCAGCGCTATCATTAGAGGGTGTTCCCTCATTTACATTTATGTGCAAATGAGGGAATCTCTTTGCCTTTGCGCCCGCGCCATATTACTGACGTGGGTGCAGAGACAAACATGCCTTTAGTAGGCGCATTGAAAGTGTGCCATAAAAAGGTGGCACACTTTCAGTGCGCCTTCTAAATTCAGCCTTCTAAATACATGAAAGGGGTCCCATGGACCCCTCAGACATCCCCTTGTGGGTGGGTACAGTCAGAGGATCTCTAGCCCTCTTTCAAAGTTCAGGCTGTTTGCCGCCTGCACAAAGAAACACGGAGCAGCTTTTAACCAGATGCTCCGTATTTCTCTTGAATACACTGCACTGGGGGCAATGCAAATTTGCAGCTTCCCCCAGGCAGCACATTCTTCCTGATCGGGCGCCCTTACCCTGTTTGCACCTGGTGCACCTGCTTTAAGGTACGTCATGGTGCAAACATGGAAACGCGCCCAATCTGTAATACGATCCTAGATTGCTATCAATATGGTAGTCGCAAATACTGCAAATTTGAGTTTGCAACCACAAGAATGGATTTTCGCATGCTCAAATGTCATTTTAAGAGTTTCTGAAGCTGTACTAACACCTAAAACAGGATTGCAACTAGATACTGATATAGTATTTCAAAGTCTCATGCTGTGGGCTTAACGTGGCTTAATGCCGACTTGTAAATAATGCCCCTATTCACGCAGTACTTAGCATGAAAGGGGTTGGCAATGGGTGTTGCAGTGGGTGTCCTGCCACAACACCCATTGCTTTTTGATGCTTCCCCCTATTTACAAGGCTGGCGTAAATAATGGGCAGCGCCTAAATAAGACAATAATAAGGGAAACCTTCCTGCACATGAACAATCATTCCCAGCAAAGCAGGCACCCTTGCACTACGGTGCAAGGATGCCTGCATTGGCGCTAGGCAGCTGAATTTAGCTCCAGCGCTATAGGAATTCAGGGGTGTGCCATATTTTTGCAAATAGGGTGCATCCCTGCATTTTCAGAATGTTGGAGTGCAGCGTTACCAATTGTAGCATATGACCGCACTCTGCCATTCTGCTGTACATATGCCCCCAGGTTCTCACTGAGCAGAAGAAATTTGTAATTTGGCCTCCTCGGCAGCCAGATACTTTCAATGCCTCCACCCGATGAAGATTTCTACCTTCGGAATGAGTCAGTTTTTCCAAGCTTGGATTCCTCTTGCGGGGCAAGGCTGCAAAATGTAAAAAATAGGGCATCACAGGGCAGGATACCTTCTCTGTGATGTCCCATGAAACAGATTTGCTGCTGCAGACAAGCTCAGACTGGGAGGAATCTGAATCTTTGGCCCAGCAGCAACTCACCTTTGTCAGATTGGCTTGGCAGGTTTGCCCCAGTTATCTGGCCCTTCTCCAGGCAAAAAGCCTTGAACATTTTTCTAAGTCCCACATTTTAGTGTTAGGCAGGAAGAGTACACTCTGACACAGCCAGGGGTCAAGGACCTCAGCAACAGCACTTGGGGTCAAGACTCACTCCAACAGAAACCAGTAGAAGGATCCCGTGAATGTCCAGTAGAAACTGGTCAGCTGGGCTCCTCCTGGAAAGTGAGCTTCTGACAGCTTTTTTGTCACTGTAGCTTAACAGGAGGTCAACTGACCCTTGGAGTCTACTTCTTAGTCCTTGGTACCAGTGAGAGCAGGTCCAGTCCCTAGGGTTCTCCTCACTGGTCACAGCATCAGGTGCAGTCCTTAGTCTGTTTTCCAAAGAGGATGCCCAAGGATGCCAGATTTATGCTTCGCACTAGCCTGTGGGTGGCATTGGGCATCCTCGCTATCAATAGGAGAAATGTTCCTAGGGGTAACTCTACCAATGTTTGCAGAAGTTCCTGTTTGCCTGGCAGCAAACAATGCTGCACTGCACTTCTCTGCACAAAACCAACATGGCTTAACCTTTCTTCTCCTGTGCAGAGTTCATGTGTCACTCAGAGGTGTGATTATGGAATGGGGCAATCCATCCCTCAGGTCACTCTAAACCAGTTCTGGGGCAGCTCCTCCCTCAAAGGGTTTGGAGCCAGCCTGACTTGGATGAAAAACGGTGGTAGACCCAGGTGTGAGCTATATCTGCCAGTGAAAGGGTAAGCATCCTTTGAAGCCCAGGTAGGGTCTGGGTATATCCCCTAGACCATCCTGCTCAACCTCGCACATGGAAAGCCTTTTGTCCACTGTCTGGGAGCAGTGCACATCTCACTCCAGCGCGGGCATCCAGGGTTAGGAGACAGCAGGCCACTGGCAGGAAAGCCTTTTGATTTAGGGCAAGAAACACATTATTTTTAATAGTGTCTGTTCCTTAATAATAATATAAAATCCCAAATTGCCATTAAATAGGATTGTAATTTACTAATACCATTTTTTTAGCAATCCCCAAACTGAATTTACCATTTATTACATGGAATAGGGCAAACCAGTGCTTGCCAATTACGGAGCAATCCTTGTCCCAGTGAAAAACGGCTTTGGATGTTTTTCAGTGCCAGAGCATGAGAAACATTATACATGCATTATACATGCATGCTCTACTTTTAAATGCCATGCATCCTGCCTCATACCATTTAAGGCCAACTTTAGGGGTGGCTTATAAATATTAAAAAGGAAGGTTTAGGCCTGTCAAAAGTTTTATCTTGACAGGTCCACATATCAGTTCAAAAGCTGCACCAGGCCTGGAGATGTGGTTTATCTTGTCACTTTATTGGTGGTACAATAAGTGCTGCAGTCAACTAGTGGCATTTATCTTTCAAGCCCTGAGTGCATGGAGTAGCATATACTAGGGACCTATAGATAATCTACATGTGTCAATCAGAGATTTAGCCAATTCAAAACATTATAGGGGTCAGAGCAGTATCCCAGTGTGCAGAGTTGAATAGCCAAACAATTTAGTCACTTTGTACTTATTAACACTTTTCCTACTTAAAACTTAAAAAGTTCATATCTCCTGTTCCCCTTATTTCATTTTTGTCATTTTTGTGTAATCTTGCTTATTAAATCGACTCTAGTTCTCTAATTTGGTTTTGGATTTTTATTGTTTTGCATTTTGACGTTATTACTGTTTTGGTGCTGCATGAATACTTTACATATTTCCTGACATTAAGCTTGTCTGCTCTGTGCCACAAGGGACTTGATCCCAGGTTAATTTAGTGACTTTAAGTCATCAATGCAATTAATAATCCAGTTTCAGACACCGGTACGTTTTGGAGTGAAAACTGAGAGTAATTAACGAAGCAATTGTATACATCATTACAGAAGCACAGTGCTCATTTTGATGCTTTGAATCAGTATTTTCAAAGATTTCGTAAAGCTTTTATGTGTTTGTTTTCGAGACACCATGGTGACGGATCTTATAGAAGTATGGGAATCCCTACAACTCTGTATAATACTCATCGTTCCTAAACTTCCAAGGCAAACCACAGCTTTCAATTACCTCTTCTTACCACTTGAGTGGGATTTGCTAGTGTCGATTTCCCTGTACTTATGACAGAATAACCCACACAAACCATTTTCACCGAACAGGCATCTCTTTGTTAATATGGTTAAATTTTTTAGGTAACTAAGGACCAGATTGACTTGTCCATAATAACATTTTATGCATTGACCAAATGACTTTTATGCAGATAGCCAAACACAGGGGGCCAGATGTACGACTGTGGAAATAGCGCCTCGCAATTTGAGAGTTTTTTGCGACTCCCAATTTGCAAGGCGCTATTTCCAATGTAAAACTGTGTTTTTCACACTGTTAGCGATTCCCATGGGGTCGGAAAAGAGAGGCTCATGAATATTAATGAGCCTCTCGCAATTTGTGACCCCATTGGGAATGGCAGGCCCTCCAAGGTATGGTGGCCTGCTGGGCTCAGCAGACCACCATGTCTGGGACTGCTTTTAAATAAAGCAGTTTTTTTTTTTAAATGCAGCCCGTTTTCCTTAAAGTAAAACGGGATGCATTTAAAAAAGAAAGAAATGAACCGTTTTTGTTTCATTTTTTAAGGGCAGGTAGTGGTCCCTGGGACAACTGCCTGCCCTTAAAAAATATTTCCCCCTGCATTTGCAAAGGAGAAGGTTCCCTTTTGCAACCCCATTACCACCCTCTTGAAGAGGGTGGTAATTTGCGAGTGTTTTGCGCCCGCAATTGCGGACGCAAAACATTCTTACCTAGGGTTGCGCTCGCTATTAGGAAGGGAACGCCCCTTCCTAATAGCGAGTCGCAAACCCTATTTTGCGAGTCGCAAAAAATTGCGAGTCGCAAAATAGGGTTTGTACATTCCACTTGCTGTTTTTTCATGCGCAAACGGGTTCGCAAACCCGTTTGCGCATGCAAAAATGGTCGTACATCTGGCCCATAGTCCACGGAGTGCCTCATACACAAATATTTATATTTGCATGGTTCAGAAACATAGCTATAGCTAGTTTCGACATTAATTCAGATGTGATAAGCTTTAAATTTCCAAAAGTGAAAATCCTTTGAGATTGAACAGGTTGAAGGTCTTTCACAAGGAATGGGGAATCTCCTAGAGAAGGCAAATTGACATAAGTCCTTGATGAAATGATCTAAACAAATCCTGAACACAATAAAGTGGCTAAACCTTGTAATCATCTTTCTTGTGGTTCAAGCTTGATTTGTAATGCATAAAGTAAAACAATAAGCCTGCCCATTCAATCCACCTCTAAGCCAAATCCTTGAAGGTGAATCCCCACGCATCTTTATGTTTAAAGTCTGTCTATGCAATGAAAATGTTCCATCTGATCAGATCTTACAACACATTTGGAACATTAAGGGGATTTGTTCTGCTGCAGTGCAGGAAAAGGTGAGGAGTTACATATTGCACAATTTATTATCATATTGTATTGGTCATCTTCCATCATGATGCTTTAATGTGCGGTGGAAAATGGCAAACGTAAGGCATGTTGGGAAATCTGTAAGGCTGTGTGTATAATGTTTTCAACTGTGTCTGTCCTTTAAGGATTAAAGTTTATTTCTCAATAATAAGGTGAAAATGTTGACTCTGATATCTGAGTGCTACACAATATAATACAAAAGTGAAGGCACGATTTTACAGAAATACTCAACTAATGTCTTGGTAGCTTCACATCTCATGAAAATGGTTTTAGTAAGGAGATTGAATCAATATACAGGTGTGTCAAGAGGCAAGGAACACAACTGTGATGTGATTTTTTTGTTGTTGGATTGGTTAATCTAATTTGTGTATAGAAATGCTCAACATGTCTGAAATAAGAACTATGTAGTGATATATTAGCACAACTTATATGTGTGTGTCAACATGGTACGTTGTTGCACTCACATATGCAAATTGCCATTTGACTATATGAGGGTGTTAAACTAAAGCTCCTGCACATAGAGATGACTGTGGCCTGGCCTACAATCTGGCGATAGCGCCATGTTACTAATTAAACTAGCAATTTTCCACTGTATGAGGAAGTGCACAAATGTCTGTCAGAATATACCTAAGAAGATCAATATCTAATACAAACTCTGTAGAATACTAGCATTATCTACATCTTTTCCAGAGGAAAGATCTACCTCTTCTGTACAACAGAATGTCCGCAATGAGAAACCTGACCTCGACTCCTCTATGTCCCCATGGATGAAGACACCATCAACCATCTCATGGACACTGCTGAGTGTTCTTCTCCAATCTTTGCAAGGAAAGAAGATGTTGGGTATTGAAGTAAACCAATCAAGACTGTTTCATATACAGCTATTCACCCTATCCCTAGCAGAGATCCAGATGACCGGCAAGTCCACTTTCAGCAGAAAGTGGTAGAGCTCCAGCAGCGTACAATGGAAGCTGTCAAGTTGGGGATGGAGACTTTATTGGGCACTCTAGAAGGAGTTCGTGGTGTCTCAGCCCCAATAAGGGCTTGACAGAGGCAGTATGAGATACCCATTCATGACTCCATGAGATTGATGTCTCCTTAGCTAATATTATGATGCAGAAGAGCATTCAACAACAGCCTTCTACATTAAGCACCAGTGATGTTGTCACCCAGCCAGGGTCCATCAATTCCCACATCTAATCCTTGCATAAAGGACTTAAGGACTTAGTGAATCGTATGGACTCCAAGATGGACCCCTTCATGGCAAGAACTAGTGCCCTGAACAGCAATGTTGTTGCTGTGATGTAGAACCAGCAAACCCTTGCCAGGGAACACCATGCAGCCTTTGTGGTGCTTACTAATGTTCTAGCAAAAATGGGGTGTTAGATCTGTCAGCCGTATGGTGGTCTTCCCCTAAACCTTTTCCCTTCACCGTCCAATTTTTTCTTAATTTGTTTTTTGTTGACCTTAGGACTCTGTCCACTCTACTACTGCTAACCAGAGCTAAAGTGCATGTGCTAATTCCCTTAAACATGGTAACATTGGCTTGCACCTGATTGGCATTTTTTATTTACTTCTAAGTATCTAGTAAAGAGGTACACCATATACCCAGGGCCTGTACATTAAATGCATTACATGCCCCTTAAAATGGTCACAGGTCTTTTAATTCAACTTGGCAAAATAGCCCCTTTGCATCCCTTTAAATACATATAAGTCACTCCTAAGGTTTGCCCGTGAGGAGCCTATAGGAATTAATTGTCCTGGTAGCGAAAAACTCTCTAATTACTTTTTTCACTATGGTGAGGCCTACCTCTCCCATAGGATAACATTGAGTTGCCTTATTACACGGAATAAGTGCAAAGTTTTGATTGGGAGCCAGTGAGGATTTCCATGTTGGTGTCTCAGACATTTTTATTTAAAATACTCTTTAATGGTAAAATTGGATTTTAAGTTCCAATTTTGAAAATGCCGCTTTTAGAAACGTATTATTTTCCTGCCCTATTTGGTCCCTGCAGCCTGCTCCTGGGCCACATGACTGGATTTTGTTGGCAGCTGGACTTTGTTTAATCCTCCCAGACAGCCACACAATAGAGGGATTGGGTGTGCCTGGATTGGCCATCAATGGAAGATGGGGTGGTGGAGCTAGGCACTGTCCCACATGCCAACAGTTGAAGTGCATCCTAAAGGACCATGGAAGGCAACTATCCAAAGCTCTGGACTTGCAGGAAGCTTCACACACTTTCGGGGTTCCAAGTTTGTCTCAATCACATGAGGCTGCAGCAGTACAGCCCTACCTAAAGCCCCCCTCTGGGCAGGCCTGCTCTAAAAAATATACTCAACATGAGATTGTTGGCCTTACCATTATGGGAATTCTGAGTGCATAGTAAGTCCAAAAGAAGGGGGCAGCAAAGTTGTTGCTTGTGTACCTACGAACCTGAGTCCCTGTGCCACCAATTATGCTGCGGCCCTGCATTGACAACCGACAGACGCAAACTATTGAAATTGCTATTTTTAAAGTATGAGCTAAGAAACTGCAGCGATGTGGTCACCTACGCTTACATATGTGACATCCCTATGGAACCTGTATGAATGGCAAAATATTCCATATTAGGGGAACAGCTAAGGGCATGCAACATCTGAAGTCTGACAGTCACTGTAACACCTAGCCACTGTAACACCTATTATCAGAACATTGTGGCTGGAACCAGTTGTGCCAATGGACTGTATATCCAGGATTGAATATACAAGGCTGGTACTCCAACTGTGGCCAGAACCTTGTGACAATTACTAATAAGACACTGTTTCTGTTGGTATTTATTGAAATGCCATTACATCACTAGCAATTTTGATTCAATCCTGCACCTTATCCCCTTTTCATATCACATTAGGTGAGATAAAAATGGAGGCGTTATTTAAGATGCAGCAATAAGACCCACCTTTCAGAATTAATCTTGCACTTTTTCTTCACTTAGATAAGCACTAAGTGGCACTGAATAGGCGGTTGTAGAAAAGGCACCGGATGAGCCTTCACATTTTTGGCACACCACACCTTGGTTGGTTGCGGTTTCACACCCTGGCACGTTGCACTTTGGCCCGAATTTTATATGTTGTCAGAATACATGGTCTTGATCAGTTAAACTTGACATGTTGCTATAATATTGGTACCTCAGAGCTACCTTTTCACATTACCTTTTCTCCATCTTTTTGCACTATGTGAAAGTGAAATCATAATTTTACCACATCACAGTTTTAAGGTATTAATTATATTGTATATTGTAAATGCCATTTACTTTATTATAGTGAAGATATTAATTATTCATACAATAAAGTATTTGCTTACTTACTTACACACTGTTCCACTTGCATATCAATAGGCAGTGCCCTGCCTTCACACAAAGGACTTCACACAACTTCATTGTTCATGCAGCCAGATTGGATCCAGGGCAGGAGAGGCAGGAAACTCCAAGAACTTCACAAGGAATTCTCTAGAAACTTCTCCCACTTACAAGAAGGCACCAGGTTTAAACATAGGACCCTCAGACCTACTCTTCAGTTCACTTCCTGGACCTGTGGCAGGACTCTCAGAGGACCGCCTGCTGCTGTGTCCTGCTGTGTACTTTAAAAGAGTGCTTTGCTGCACCTGGAAGGACTTCTCTGCTGCCTGAAGCTGCCTTAAACTCTCAGAGGCCTGCCCTGCTGCTTGAGCCCTGCTCCCCTTCTTGAATTCAGGACCACTGGCGTAACTCCAAGGGCTCAGGTCTGGCTTCCTGATCAGAGCCTCAGCAACCAAAAAGTCTCCACCTGTCTTGAACCCGCACCTAAACCCAGCTTGAGTGAGTCCCAACCCTCCAAGTGGGGCCTACCAAGTTATGGACTCTTGCTAAAGGTGCCCAGGTAGCCAAAATCCCAAACTTTGAATTATTGACTAAAAACTGCTCTGAGAACAAAGAGAAGCCTGGGACCAACCTGCTCATCTAACCACCCAAGAAGCATCACTGGTCGACCTGACTTTGCAGCAGCTCCCACTACGTACTTCACCACAGCAGCAAATCCTGTTCAGTGGTCCTTCACAGAAGAGGTATCCGCCCTTGTGGGGCTCTCATCGGCTACAGCCTCCAGCCTCTTCCCAATGGAGATTTTCAACTTCCAAAAATGAGACTAAGGGCCTGATTTAAATCTTGGCAGATGGGTTACTCCGTCACAACAGTGATGGATATCCTGTCCACCAAAACATAAATCCCATAGGATATAATAGGATTTATATTTCGGCTGACAGTATATCAATCACCTTTGTGACGTAGTAGCCCGACCACCAAGCTCTATATCAGGCCCTAAGTCCAAACATGGAAATCTGAAGCCCGACTTCGTCCAGCAGCTCCCTGGCGACGAAAACTCCTCCTCGGAGATTGCCTGCAGCCTTGCCCCGCTGAACTTCTACCTTCTTAGAGACTTGTAGCTGGAATTTATTCTGAGTCTAAAGGTAAGCACCAACCATGCCCTATCCACTTCTGATATCCAACTCACACTCCATCGCATGTAGCCATATTTTTCAACTTTGACCCGGTGTTACGCGATTAGATGTCCGCAGTTGGCGCTTTGATCTTTTAGGGTCTCGTTTTTACTAAAAACAATCAAAAATCATGACTCCGGTTCCACTGATTGCATTTTTGTTCTTTTGGTGGAAAATAATTTATAAAAATGTGCTCTATTTTCTTAAATTGGTGTGGGGTTTTTCTTACGTTGTGTTTTCACTTTATTACTTCTTGTGTGCTGCAGTTAAGCCGGACTGCTTTTGTGCCAAGCTCCCAAAGGTTTAAGTACAGGTTAATTTAGTGACTTTTGTGGTTCGGCCTGACAGGGATTGTGGCTGTATCTTGAGTTGGGTTACCACGCCACTCAACCAACAACCCAATTTCCCACACTGCTTCTATTTTCCATAAATAAGTTATTTATTTTAACAGTATTGTAGATTCCACGAGATTTATATTCAAGTTTTGTTATTCTTCTTGGTTTATTTTTATAAGATATTTTAGTCTAATTTTTCATGTATATTATAATTTGTCTCTGTTTGTACTATTTTCCATGATTTTCTCCCTTTCACCACCTCCTCTATCTTTTTCATTTGAGTTCCTTTATTGCATCTATTCTTTTTCTCCTTTCACTTTATTCGCTTACAAATATTGCTGTCTCATTGTACCTTTCCTGTAACTCATACAATATAAATGTGATGTTTTGCATGTATATTAATGTATTTAGAAAACCTATCAATTTATTGGCATTTTGTTATGATATAATGTTTTATTCTTCAATAACATTCTTAAACCACAGAGCACTAAAGGAGGATGGAAGCAAACAGCCACTGGCAATAGAGAGTAAGTGTGATTAGGATTGTCGAAAGTAATTCTTCCTTAACTAATAGGACAAAACCTTAAAGTATTTGAAAACAAACACAGGTGATGACAGAGTTCATCTGTTACTATAATAAAATGCAGTGCAATGCACATTTTGGATTTCCTCACCTGTGCGCAGAATTGATATGAACAAAAGCATCACATGACCTTAGTGTGATTCTACTCAAGCTATATTCATATGCTTACTCTGCTGTTCCCCAAAGTCAAAACATTTTAGACACAAGTGTCTGATCACTACTTGAGATTTACATGTAATCCAATCTGGATGTTGCCCATAGAGGGCCTGTTACGTGTATCAACGGTGACAATGAATAAAATACACAAAAATTATATGAATCTCACCCTACCATTCAATCAATCAATCTATCAAAGTAATTTGTACAGCGCACGACTGCATCAACTGAATGGCTAAGTCGAGGAATGTTATTCACTGTGTGGGCAAACATTATCTAGTAACTAATTGAGAGATGTAGAGGAAAGGAGAATTTCAGGGAAGTGCTTGAAACTTTGCTAACGGATGTGAAACAGGAACATGATCTGCTAGATGAAAGAGCTCATTTTCAGGACTAAATTGTTCTGAGCAAACCAAAGACTGCTCTGATTATGGAGTTATGAGCCAACTCAAAGGGTGGACTATCCTATTCTGTGTCTGCAGAGTGGGGTTAAAGTAGATGTGCCCTGGATGGTCATCTAGTAAGTATTCCGGAAGTGATTGTACTTGTATTGTACTGTTTTAATACTGAATGCCACAGTGCTCCATGGTGCTGGCCTCCCGTTATATGTCTTTTATGTACAGAATTAAAAAAAATGTCTAAATGTTTTACTAGGTATGGCCACATCAAAGGCTTGTTCTTTCAGTGTTTTGTCTTCCTCCCTCGCTGTAGCTTTGTGTACTCTTTTGTGTAGAACTACAACACAATTATAATTAGGAAAAGTCCGATTTTTGATTAGATAAATGTGTTTTGCGGAGAAGAAAAATGTCTGGATTTGTATCTGTAGGCCATGCACATTTGTTGTAAAACTCCCTCTTGGCATCATCAGTGTTCAGAAATAAAAAATTATGAATCTTAATCTCACAAGAACTCCAACATTAACCACAAAAAGTAGTATCTCCATCAAAATGGCAATTTCAAGGCAAGCATATATTTCTAAAGTGATTTTTCTTTGGCTTTTCTGGCATAGTGCACCTGGACCCATTTCTCTTTAGAAAGGTTGTTGCAGCACAACCAAAAAAAAAGAAGCCCATAAAAATCTCCCAGGACTTCACCAGTTAATAGGAATACTTCCATTTGTAATCATCTCCTGGACCCACCTCAATTCGGTTTCAGGAGTGAACATAGCACAGAATCACTGTAGATAAAGTAGGAAACGCAGCTTTGACCCTGCTTAACCTCTTGGCTGCATTCGATACTGTCAATCACAACTTGCTGATTGACGGTCTCCACTCTATTCACATCAGGGGAGCAGCACTTGCTCTTTTGAAATCAGTCTTATCAGAGAGAAAATAATTTGTTTCTCTGGATGGTTTTTCTTCAAACTCCTTTTCTTTACCATGTGGTGTTCCTCGGGGCTCGTTCATGAGCCCCACCCTCTTCATCTATACCTCAACCCCTTGGCCAGACGCAATAAAACCTTTGGTTTCTCAGTGGTATTCTATGTGGACAATACCCAGATTGCGTTCTCAGTGTCTGGCACTCTATTTGACTCAGCAAGCAGATTTCATAGCTGCATGTTGCATATCAGCAATCTGATGTCCAATAATTGCCTAAAATGAACTCCAGCAAAACCAAAGTACTCCTGCTGGGTAATAATACATCCTCTTGGTCCCCAGCTAGGTGGCTGCAGGATTTGGAAACCCTGGCAATTTCTGGCTTGAAAGTAAAAAAATCTAGGGATTCTTTTTGATGACAAATTGTCATTTGAGAAGCGAATCACTGATGTGACCTCTTCATCGTCTTTCATTTTGAAAATCTCGAGGAAGGTCTTCCCTTTTGTCCCCCAGGACTTGCCAGAAGACAGTTGTTACCGCTCTGTGCTTTTCAAATTGGATTACTGCAATGTCTTATACACCAACAAGCAACAAAGACTTTTAAACAAATTAAATGCTGCTTGGGACCACCAAGCATCAGTCTGTATCACACAACTTAACCCAGCCTCATAGGTTACCTATCCGACAGTGCATTGAATTTAAGGCTTTATGTATAGCCTTTAAAGCTCTACACGATTCAGGTCCTCAATATTTCAAATGGTCTTTTACATGGGTTACTCTGTCTAGGACTCTGTGTTCCTCTTCAGCTTACAATGTAGTAGTTTCCAAATTCAAAAGAGCCCATTGGGTTGGTAGAAGCTTTGCGCACTGCACGGCTAAGCTGTAGAACTCTTTTCCTCTACAGCTGAAGAAATGCACAGGCCTACTTCCATTTAGAGAGGCGTTAAAAACATGGGGGCAGATTTACAAGCCCCTTGCGCCACTTTTGCGTCATTTTTAACATGGGAAAAATGACGCAAAAGTGGCGCAAGGGGCTTGTAAATCTGCCCCATGGATTTTTAATCATTAGGTTTCACTTTGTTGAGCTAGGCTTTGGTTTAAATTTCTGTCTCACGGCTTCCGTCTTTCTGTTGCTGGCAGGGCCAAGACGCCTCTAGGCAAAAGCGTGCTTTACAAAAAACATTTTCATTTTATTTAATTTCCTTTCCATTTGTGCAGAGGGTTTCCCCATTTCCAGGTTCTTTAGTGTTCAGGTACCTCAGGAATAAAGGAGCATGTTCGGCTGAGGAATTCACATCACAACTGCCAACATATCCAAAAAACCCTCTCAAAATAACAACAGTGAAGTGGGATGTTAATTGAGCAGGAAATCCCTCGTCCTTTGAGCTCCAGGAGCCTCGTAATCCAGAAGGCATAAATGCCAGCATGATACAGACTGCTTACAAGTAATAATATTCAGGGAAGCCTTTTTAAGAGGCTCACTTCTACAGCCCTGCCGCAAAATGTCCCAGGATAAAATGCAGGTGGACAGTCAACATAACTCTCCTTGTTTTTATTCAAGTTGGTAAGAGAGTAATTGTCCCCTCAAAGCAAAACTAGAAATCCTATTTTTCGGTCTTTGTCTTTACCAATCAGAAACAAAAAGCAATGGTTTTTCAATGATACACCCACATTTTGTATTTGTCAGTGAATCTAAATGAATCACTAATGTGCATTGTTACTACATTCTCTGCAATTGGCTTCCACCCAAGCCTTGTTTAATTTGATTTAGGTTGGAAACACCCGCAGAGTCCTTCAGACAAAATCTAAGATAAGGAACGCCCTTGCAGGGAAGGAGCTGTAAAGGAACAATAAACGCTAACCCTGGAAACTTGACCAGCTCTCATCTGCTAAACATTTTGGGGCAGATTTACAAGCCCCTTGCGCCGCCGGTGCATCACGTTGCGTGACGCACCGGTGGCGCAGCCTGCCAAGTGATATTCACAAGAACAGGTAAAGTCACCCTGCGTGACTTAACCTGTGCTTGTAAATATCACCCCTGTTCACGCGACACTTTGCGTGTTAGGGGGCGTGACATGGGTGTTGCTGTGGGTGTTCCCATGCAACACCCATGTCCACTGATGCATTTCCAGATTTAGGAGAAATCGTAAATACGGAAATGCGTCAGAATGCTACGCCACCGTAGGGGTGGCGTAGCGAGGTGCAGCGAGGAGAAATGTTTATTTCCTTTTTCAATGCGTGCTGCATTCTACAGCACACATTGGTAGACGAAATCACCTCAATTGATTGTTTTTGTGCAGGAAGGTGCTCCTTCCTGCACAAAAACAATCTCCCCACGACGCAGGCATTCTTGCACCATGGTGCAAGGGTGCCTGCGCCGGCGCATGGCAGCGGTTTGTGCGCCAGCGCAGGGGGAAGCACAGAGATGCAACATATTGTTGTAAATATGTTGCATCCCTGTGCTTTGAAACTAAAGCAGTGCGGCGCAGCAAAATGACTTGCGGCACCGCGCTGCGTTAGTTTCTTGTAGATCTGCCCCTTTGTTTAACCTTCTTTGAACAAAAAGCTTGGGCATACTGTGTACCGTGAGACAGAAATTCATGAAAGGGATCATGGAAGCAATATGTTATTTAAAAAAATCTTTTACATTTCACACCTAATTTGAGACAAAGCACAGCTAAGCTCCATTCACCTATTTGGCCTCTTGTTCAGTAAACCACAAAGCAATTGATGGAAGCAGCTGGCGGACACTGTAGCACCATCTCCATCACTTAATTAGTTTATCATCCCAGTTCAAGGAGCGAGTACAATAACCTCTTATACCACTTTTGGGAGGATGAAGTACACAGTATTCTATCTCTCATAATTATGGAACCAAATCAGATACATGTTGTACAACAAAACATAATACATTTGAGATGAGATCTGGCTTCAGGCGGGTCTGATAGGCATGTGTGGCTCTCAAAATACCAATGCAAATATTTATGACTCCGATGACATATAGCCTACAGTCTTCCAACTTAACCCGTATGTAGCTGTGTAAAAGGAGTCCAAACATTTCTAGCTAACTTATAATGTTCCATTAATTAATAATAGGTACGCCTTTTCTCACTTCATTCAGCTGACACACTACCCAGTTCATTCTCTACACCAGTGATTATTAACCTTTTGACTTCTGTGGACCCCAAATTGATCATTACTGTTCCCCAGGACCTCCAATGAATCATTATTGGAATCCTGGGCCCCCCATAGAGTCATTACTGGAAGCCAGGGACCGTGGCCTAAGCAGTTTTTACGATTTGAACATCAGAAAAATACCCAAAAAATACAGAAACAAGCATTCATCAAGCCAATATACAATTGATTAAATATGTTATTTAGTTTGCAAACAAATCTGAAAAAACAGCATTGTAATTTTAACAGGAAGTTTGGGGTTTTTCTAAATTAAGTTAACATCCTTACTATTTTCTGTTTCATGCACTTGAACTTCTCTTAATGATTAATCTGGGGATACAACTTTAATTTTTAGCCTCCCATTTCAGATTCCTTCCCATTTACAGAACATTCTAAAATTTTCAATTGTACATTTTGCTTCTGTATTTATATACACTGTTGCAGTCGCGGTCGGTGGAGGAGTGCCGGCCGGGCGGTGATGTGGGGTGGGGGAGGGGCAGGGTGGGGGGTAGCAAAGTACGGATTACGGACCTATACAGGTAAGTAAACATTTAAATCAATGAAACGAATTTCGTTGCGCGCACTGCATCGCCAAATGCGATGCAGTGCGCGCAACGAAATTCGTTTTATTGATTTAAATGTTTACTTACCTGTATAGGTCCGTAATCCATTCTTTGCTACCCCCACCCTGCCCCTCCCCGCCCCACGTCACCGCCCGGCCGGCACTCCTCCACCGACCGCGACTGCACTGTTGGACTTGGCCCTGTCTGCAGGGTCATTCCCAGACTTTATGGCTTCCTACCCCTATTTTTGCTGATCTCCTTTTTCTGGCCTTAGGACTCTTGGCACTTTACCACTGCTAACTAGTGCTAAAGTGCATGTGCTCACTCCTTAAAACATGGTAACATTGGCTTATACCCAATTGGCAAACTTAATTTATTTGTAGGTCACTAGTAAAGTGTCACCACCTATGCCCAGGGACTGTAAATTAAATAGTACTAGTAGGCCTACAGCACTGACTGTGCTACCCACTTAAGCAGCACTTTAAACATGTCTCAAGTCTGCCAATGCACCCATCTGTGCACATTCTTAAATTACCATTTTGACCTGGCAAATCAAACATTCTGTTTGGCCCAATCCTTCCTTTTTAATACATATAAGTCACCCCTAGGGTAAGCTCTAAACAGCCCACACGGCAGAGTGCAATGTATTACAAAGTAGGGCATGTGATTTTAAGTTTTACATGTCCTAGTGGTGAAAAACTCGTAAATTCATTTTTTGCTACTGCAAGGCCACCTCTCCTATAGGCTAACATTGGAGTTATCTTATTTATACTTAATAAGCTGTAATTTCCAAATGGGAGCAGGCTACCATACCACGTTTGGTGTCTTTGGAGTTGTAATGAAAAAAATCTCTTTCATGGTGTAGTTGGATTTTAAAATACAATTTTGAAGATACCACTTTTAGAAAGCTTGCATTTTCCTGACTTAGCCATTTAGAGCCTGTGGCCTGTCTCTGAGTCACAAAACTAGGTGCAGTTGATAGTTGGGGTTTGTTTATTCCTCCTAGACAGCCACACACAATACAGATCTTAGGTGTGGTTGGGTTGGCCATCACTGGCAGAATGGGAGGGAGGAGCTGTGCACAATCGTACACTGAGTCCTTCCTCCACGCAAAGGGCTGCATACAGCCTGTAGTTAATCTGGAGCCAGGGCAGGGGAGGCAGGGCTCCTGTGCACTATAAAGGGAAGCCTCTAGAAGCTTCTCCCCCACTTCAAAGGCAGAAATATTGGAACTCAGACACCAAGCCTTCAGTACACTTCAGAACATGTGAACACAATGCCAGAAAGAAGAACTGGTGTGCTGCTGAAAGGACTGCCACTCTGCTGGACTGCTTCTCAGAAGCACTTCTGCCCAGCTGTGCTGACCTGCTGCTTGCTACTCCTTACTACTGCTTGCTCCTCCTGCCTGGGTGAGAAGGACCGGACTTGCAACTCCTAAACACAGAACTCCAGAGTGACTTTAAGAGCCAGTTGGCTGGCCACCTGATATGAAGCATCAGGGACATAACAGGCTCTCAACAACCCTGCATCTGCACCTGGACTCTACCATCTGTGAGTCTACCCTGACAAGTGGTGCCACCCCAGTCCTGGGCCTTTGGAAGTGGGCCTAAGGTGCTGTGCTAACCCCTGTGGACCCTGCGGAACTAAAGCATGTCCTCTGCTGCGCTGGCCAATCCTAAGCAGCACCCATGCATCTCCGCTGTTGTGTGGATCAGACCTGTTGCAAAGACCCGCATTGCCTCCGCAGCCTTTTCAAAACTGCCATTGCACGACGCACAATCGGCATTGGTCCTCACATCTCTCGTCAACGGGAGCCTCGACTACAGTGGCGGACTCTGCATCGCAGCATCGCAGCTCCTCAGAACCAATGCATCGCCCTGACTGCGCAATGCGTCCTCGATGTCAGACTTCAAATCTCAAGCCCTCGTCGACGGGATCCTCGATGATGATACAGAGGCATACATCACAGTCTAGCTGCATGTCAGAACTGATGCATCGCTTCAGCTGCTTGGCACATCTTAGATGCAGGCCATCACAATACTCCGCAAACCAGGATTTAAAGATTCTTTGTTTAGTGGGCCTAACTGGACCACTGTAGTGACCCACGCTCCATTGCGGTCTGCCTGAGTGATGAGATATTCACAGTTGGTGCTTTGCACTTTTTGGCGCTATTTTTACTGAAATCTTTAAAATTGCATATCTCTTGGTTTTCAAATTGTATTTTTGTCGTTTTGGCCTTGTATTATTTATTAAAACTTACTCTAATTCTAAACAGGAGTGGGATTCTTTTGAGATGTGTTTTCGCTGTGTTACTGTTTGAAGTGTTACATAAATACTCTACACATTGCCACTAAATTAAGCCAGATTGCTCTGTGCCAATCTACCAGGGGATTGAGCACAGCTTAATCTGAGGTTTGCTTGCACAGATTGAATTTACTATAACTCTGGTCTGCTTCAACAGGACCAGGTGCTTATGTGAGCCAATGCCAATAGACGCTGTGTGTAGTCTTAATAATGCCTTCTCTGCACAATCAGTATGAAAAAGTCGGGGGACTGCCTAGCAACTAGTGTTTCTATGTTTAGTCACAGATACCCATTACTAATGCCAGTGCAGTTCAATATAAACAAGACTTTTTGACAAATCTCTTAATCAGCCATTCTTACATGGAGGCACGTCCTAGCCAATGAACAGCAGACACATATTTGTCCATGGCACACCCTGGGGATATAAAGTAGAACTTAATATTAACAAATATTTTGATTACTTACCGACCACAGACATTTCCGAGCCTCACAATCTGCTTGACTTGGGTTTCCTTCTGGGTAACAGTCAAATCTTTGGAGTAATTTATTCCACTGAACGGTGTATGGTTTACCCAGGTCGAGTTGAAGTCCTTTAATATTAACAGACTGTGAAAAGAAACAAAACATATTAATTTTAACTATGTAAGAGTGTTTAATTTTATCTAGATTTAGTGAGTGATATTCTCAGCCAAGAAGAATAACGTTTCATATAGTTGCATTTTTCTTCATTGTCTGATAAGATGTTCATTCTTTCTAGTGAGAGAAATGTATCTCAATTAAACTGAGAAATGAAAGTTTCGGCACGTGAAAACATAATCACTATAACATAGCTATGAGTAAAGGAAGGAGGTGAATGTAAACTATAATCACAATCGAAACAGGTTGAAAATTACAATTATTGTATTTTAACTTGCGTTGAAAACAAATGTAAAGCTTCATCAAGCATTATGAAAATTGTGCATTTCTACTTTTTATTGCAAGGTTTTAGCTTCATAGTTTGAGGTAATTATGAACTTGTGTGGGTTTATTTAAGAGTGAGACGTTCAAATTGTTGAATTATTATGCAAAATAGAAAAATAAAACATTTCTCCCTGGCAGATTTTGAGGAGGTCGATATTTCATTCACTAAAATACAGGGAAAATATATTGAAATGATTAAAGAGTCCTTGAGGTGCATACATCATTACTGTTACTCTCATGCGGTCTGGGGTCTCATCACAGAGACTCTCTGAAAGCCGTGCCAATCAACATACATACAAGATGCTTATATAGAGCTCATGAGGAAGGGTGATGAGTCTAGACATGAAGCGATGGCATGCACTCACTCTCACATGTCGATGTGGCTCTTGTAGATGGGGTCTTAACTGGAGGACCAAGCTGAAGAACCCATACTGTACCCAGAGATCTTTGGACATAGCAGAAGGCCATGTCAAATTCCTGTAGGGAGTAGAGCTAATGGGCTAGATGTACGAAATTCTTATTTTTTGCATTTTGCAAATGCAGAATGGTATGTACAAAATTTGTGACAAAGTAGGAATCGCTATTAGGAAATCGCAAATAGAAAATGTTTTTGCTTTTGTATTCCCACCTATGGGTCAAATAGGAAATGGTTTGCATGTCCTATATTGCGATTTCCTAATAGGACATCGCAATTTTGGACATTCTAATCCAAGGGCGCCTCTGGGCTTCTTGCCCCTCTGGAGGCTCCCCGAAATTCGTAGTGCACATGTAAGTGCACATAAATGCCCCATATGTGTACTTCATGTCACATTAAAAAATGCGTTTTTAAAGGCATTTTTTAATTTCCACATGGTTACCATCGACTTTAAGTCGGTGGTAATAGCATTTACTAAGTGCCCAATTCGCATTTAGGACTTTTTTTGTACATGTGCTTTAGGAATCGCAAATAGGTAAACTCTATTTGCGTTTCCTAAATCACAGTTGCAATTTGCAATTTCTACTGGGTAGAAATCATAAATATCGACCGGCTTTTGGCCTTTGTACATATGAAAAGGCTGTTTTGCATTTCTTAACAGGCCCAAATTGCGATTTGGCCGGCTAAGAAATGCAAATAACTTTCGTACATCTGGCCCAATAAGAGTAATGCTTAAGGCAGGACCTGCGCTCTGTGCACCCTGGGCATTAGTGAAGGTTTTTTTTCCACTAAACTGCAGAAGTAAGGGTCATGAGAGCAGACTCCAGCCAAATGTGAGGACCTAAGTGCCGACAAACCTTGCCACACCCAAAGTCCTATTTGAACTCAGCAACATTCCTCGTGCAACTTATTGCCTGTGCAAGGGCAGGCCCTTCTTTCAAAGCCTATTGAGTAGATGAAGGTTGAATCCAGTGTATACTTGGGCATGCATTAAATTCAGCAATGCCATCGATGAAGACAAAGATATAGTGTGATGTGTTATGTGATGTCACCTGAGATAACATTGAAAATTCTATTTACATTTTGTGAAGGACTCTCTGACCCTTGTGCAGTTATCAGCACAGCACATGTGTGAGTTATGGCTGCACTGTTCACTAAAATTGGTGATTTTTAGATGGTGTTTTTTAATCTGAAGGAAAGCCTCTCTTTAAGAAAGCCTTTCTGTGAAAATAAGAGTTATTGATAAAGGTTGTACTGAGATGTCAGGGATGGAATTTAAATATTAAGTGCAATCAGCTGTAACAATTCATTCTAGGTTCATGAACAAAATGGAAAAACGACATAATTGTGATTTTTAAAAAACATGTATTTGTTAATTAAAGAAAAATGGTATCACCCTCTGCTCTAGGTAAGAGATACCAGCTGACCTCAGGGAAAGCCTCTCCCTTTATAATCAGCCTGAGAATCCCTAGATTGAACATAGCAGCTTAAAACATTTTTCATAAATTTCTGGATTTTGACAGTGTATCTCATGAGCAGGTTCCGCATGATCCTGAATCCTGGCTGGTCTCTAAAAAAATAGTCTAAGTTGCTGTCAGTCATTAAAACAGCAATGTCGCTGATGTGCTTAAAGATCAAACCTTCATTTACAAAAATATATTTGAAAGTGGTTTATGTATTTATTTTGCAAGAAGTGAGAGCTCGGGAATAAATTTGGAATTTAAAGGCTCGGCTGCTCACCCCACAAGGAACATAATCATTAGAGTCCCTTAAAGCTAGCAAATCTTGAGTGATGTAGACAATGGTCTCTCTGCAAAGATGACCTGTGACTCCCAGTGTGGAAGGACAAGGGGCCCGATGTACGAAGCATTTGACCAGTTGCAAAGGGCCCATCTGGCCGTTTGCGAGAGGTAAAATGCATTTTGCCATGTACTGAAAGCAAAATGCCACTTGGTAACTTGTTACCGAATCACAGTTTGCTTTTGCAATTCGGTATTAGGAAGGGACGTGGTTAGGGTGTCCCTTCCTAATACCGAATAGCACTGGTATGTATGAAGGTTTTGTGACCGGGAATGCGACCGGGAATGCAGTCGCAAAACATTTGCAGTTACCAACTTCAAGTTGGTGGTAACCCCTTCGCAAAGGGGAAGGGGGTTCTTCCCTTCCTCTTTGTAAATGAAAATTAATCAACATCATAGGAGCGCACAAAAGACTCCAGCTTTAAGCGGTCAATGAAGAACCCGATATGCCAACTGGAAGCTGCCTCCTTAAACTTAAATCTAACAACTCAAAAAAGAGCCCAACAAGATGGCAAATTCCGTCCTGCCGTTCAGCCAACAGGAGCCTCTCCCTGACATGAACACACTTTTGCACTTTGCCCTGTGACTGTTTGGCACTATTGCTTTACACAATAGATGCCCTCCGTAGGCCTCACTAACCATTATCATCACAGTCATGCAGTACTGCAGTGCACACTTCTCAGGGACCCTGTTTTTTTATTGTTTTTTACTGTCACTCTTTTTGCACTCATCTAACGGTTTTATCGGTCTTGTAGTATATTTGTATGTAAGCACTGCACAGGACTTTTATCATGTGTATCAATGTTTTTACTGCTGAACCATAATGACTTTATCCTAACAGCATACAACTGTGCAATGGTTTTTAATAACTATGTATAATAAAAAATAAACCTGAAACCCTGTAAATGTGGGCGCCAAATTTTTTTAAGAGCAGGCCAGTGGTCCCACAGATCACTGCCTACTCTTAAAAAATTAAAAGGCAGCTTTTCTTTTTTCTTTTTGAAATGCATCCTGTTTTCCTTTAAGGAAAACAGGCTCATTACAAAATAAAATATTGCTTTATTTAAAAATCAATCACAGACATGGTGGTCTGCTGACCCCAGCAGGACACCATCCCTGTGAGTGCCGGCCATTCCAAATGGGTCGCAAATTGGTACCTGCCTCATGAATACTGATGAGGCAGGTCCATCAGCTACCCACTGCGAATCGCTAACAGTGTCTAACACACTGTTGTACATCACAGTTTGCGATTTCCTAATAGCGAATTGCTAAAATTTGCTATTAGGAAATCCCAAACACGCGATTTCAAACATCTGGCCCCAAGATCATTACTCTGCCTCCACTCTACTTCATCCCTATCGCAAATACATTCACGGATATGATATTTCAGACATTGCATTATTCATTGATAGTTCAGAGACAGCACACCCAATTGTGAAATATTTATTCAAACAAAATTACCATTTGGGCTGGATCATAATCAATTGTAGGCGAGGATGGCTGCACGGTCTCTCCTTGTGTCACAGTTATATCCGAAATGTTTTGATTTATTCCTAGTATTCTTATTTCTTCAAACTTCAACATATTTGGGTCCGTGTATCCTGCTGTTCTGTACGTTATAGTCAAACGGCTCTGAAACATAAAATATGTACACACACATACATTTATGAGATCACAATACCTAAAATCCATGACAACAATCATTTACGCTCAAACTGAACAGAAAATCACAGATTTGGGGCACCTGAAATATCACTTCTAAGCGAAAAGAATATGGTAGTAAATAGTGATCGGGAAAAGCAACATTAGTGGGAATATATTTTTGTGGTATGCAGATTTTTTTCCATGTTGAATGACAGGTGGCATTTATCATGCCACACTTTTTTCCCATTGTTCATAAGAGTGAATACCTCTATTCTTCCTTTTGGGGAATCTCTCGTCTTCTGGTGCCAGTCTGTGAAAATTCAACTGTCACAAGCACTTTCTACACTTTTTGAAGATGTTCTGCTGGTACCCCCATGAGTGGGCTGGTAGACGGCCTGAAGGAGCGGATCGTCTGAAATTGGAAACTTGAACAATTCCACCATATTTAAATGGGACAGTAAATGTGAACCTTAAACCCCATCAAATAGTGGATTCTATGCAGAATTCCACCCAGTAAATCTCGGTTAGCAGAGTTATTCCGGGTGTTTTTTAAATATGAATCTTAACTCATGGTTTGCATTCCACAATATGCACTGTCAGCGTTGGGAGTTTTAATTTCTGCATAAATAGATCCGCCATAAGGAATAAATGCCTTTCTTTTAAAGCAAGGTTTTGGGGTGCACCAACTTGTATGGTAAATGGTATAGTGATGTCACAATGATTCAGTTTTCTCTTTTAGGATGTTTCTAGTTTTCCTTCTCAGATTAATTTTAAATAGCATCATCACGCCCATTTGGAGCGGTTAGACATCCTCCGAGGCATCACTTAGGAAGGAAAATCCTGAAAACTGCATTTTTCTTGGAGAAAGGGAGTGCCAAAGGGGAAAATGGTATTTTACCTTGAGCACCAATCATCATGGCATAACTCCTGATTTAAAGGGAACTTGACGGAAGTGAGTTAGATTATACAGTTATTTTATTGTTTTATACTATTTGTCATTTAAAATATCTTAAATAAATGTTTCTACCCTACTAGATCAAGAGGTGGAAGAAGGGATTAAGCATGGATTGTAAACAAACAAGAGATCTGATTGGAGGAAGCAATGAGTTCTATCAGGTCTGAGAGAAATATAACCGCGACTGGAGTTGTGTTAGAAGAACAGCTATGGTCGGGATCAGAAAAAGTATTATCCAGATGGAAATAAATGAGTCTGAAAGCCACACTTATGGCAGGAGAGCAAACTGACCACAAAACTGAGGAAAGGGCGTAACATTTTGTATCGACCTTAACTTCCAACAAACAAACAAAAAGGCAGAGAAGCAAAGCTCACACATCGACACATTGACATAAAGAAAATCTATTTCAGAGAGTTAATAGTCTGCGCCAGATAATATGAATTGTTATACAGCTATAATGATAATATTAGAGTGAAGTGTATCTACACGAAACTAGGCCGCGAACAATTTGCCCCACTGCTTGCCAGTCAAGCACAAGGGCAGTTCAATTTTGTACTGACTTTTTCACCCCTGACCTGAGCAAAAAATAACATTTTGCATTATCATTCATCCAAAACACGCCCTGCTGCGTCATTGCAAAGATTCAGAGAAATATTGAACGGCACAAGCGCCATTTATTAATTTTCTCAATGACTGTTAAAAGAAGAGACACAAACAACATATGGATAATTGTTTTTGTTGTTCTATAGGCTGTTTGGCCACTTACTTTGAAATGAAATTGGTAACTTTTTCAAAAAGTCACTGATATTACTAATTTTAGCATGATGCGTTTTAAAATGAGAGAAAAAACAGTGGCAAGAGTGCATTTTTAATTTGCAGATTGAGATGTTGGGTGTCTTATGTATTGCCCAGTTGACGTATTTAAATGGTATAATTAACAATATTCGCATTGCCACTCAGTGCTGATCTATTTCTCAGAAACTTCTTTCCATTGAATGATGGATGAAAAAAACTCGTCCTAAAAAAAGCATTCTTACCGAAGCCACTGTGAACTCCCCAAGGATATAGTTCCCAGTCTCTATTGCATCTAGAAAAAATCAGAAACACAATTCAGTATTACAATATTTATAGGCTGCACTACATTTGGGGCCAGATGTACGACCATAGCATTTTGCAAGTCGCAAAATGCTATGTACAACAGTGTCTGAGACACTGTTTGCACTTCCCAATGGGGTCGCAATTTGCATGCCTCATGAATATTATTGAGGCTGTCGCAATTTGCGACCCCATTGGGAATGGCTAGCACTCCCAGAGATGGTGGCCTGCTGGGGTCAACAGACCACCATGTCTGGGACTGCTTTGTCAATAAAGCAGTTTTTTTTTTTTAAATGCAGCCCGTTTTCCTTAAAGGAAAACGGGTTGCATCTAAAAAATAAAAATGAAACTTTTCAGTTTCATTTTTTATGGGCAGGCAGTGGTCCCTGGGACCACTGCCTGCTCTTAAAAAATATTTGTGCATGCATTCCCAAAGGGGATGGGGTCCCTTGGGGATCCCGTCCCATTTGTGAGTGCCTTACCACCCTTCTGAGAAGGGTGGTAAACTGCAAGTGTTTTGCAACCGCAATTGCGGTCGCAAAACATTCATACATGGGTTCAGGACTCGCTATTAGGAAGGGATGCCCTTGGCACGCCCCTTCCTAATAGCGAGTCGCTAACCTTATTTCGCGAGTCGCTAATTGATTAGCGACTCGCAAAATAGGGTTGGTACATTGGCCACATATTTTTTGCGGTCGCAAACAGGCCTAAAACTCCTTTGCGACTCCAAAAAACGGTTGTACATCTGGCCCTTAATGCACTAAAATATGATAATTTAGACATTTCCTCTGTATTTGCTGTTATATAAACTGCCAGAGTAGGTCATGGTAATTACTGTTTATGCTTATGTAAATGCGATTTAAATACAAAGATTTAAAATGGTCTTTGTGTGTAACACTGCTCCTCCTTAAAGATGTCTTATGTATTTTATGAGGAACAATAACAAAACTTCCAAGAACCACATTATCTAGAGTGACTCAGTGGTGGAATGGAAACGTATGCCTACTTTTTGGGCTACCAGGGCACTTTGGCATTACAGTAGTGTTGACAGATGTTTGCACAGACCCTTCTGTAATATGGATCTTGATGATGCTAAATGTATGCAGGTGCAACGTCAAGGGGACAGTCCCTTATTTGCTCGTGGGCATGGCCCCTTACAAATGAATAGATCCTTTGCATTTGTGTTTGTGCCATGTTACAGATGCAGGTGCAGAGGCAAAGAAGCAATAAAGAGGGGCAGTGACTGTGCATCACATAGATGTGGCACACAGTCAATTCACCCCACGAGGGTGCAACTAGGGAAGGTACAAGAGATGTCACAGGAAACCCTCAGCATCCCTCAGGAGGCAGAGGCCCCCCATTAAAACTCCAGCCAGGATGCAACCTGCTGTGAGCAGACCAGTGACTGCAAGGAGCAGCTGTTCCTTTAACGAATGTCCTGATCACAGTGCAGGTGGGAGTTTGTGTCTACACTCTGAACAGCACATTCACTGTAATATAGTGACTTATCCTGGAACATACCTGGCACACCAACTTAAGGATACTCCATGACTCGGACTTTAACAGTGCACTCTATATGTAATGCGGCTTCAGATATTCACTGATGACATCCAGAAAATGACCTCACATAAAGCTAGCCATCTGGGAGTCATTTTCCATGCAGATCTCTTGTTCATAACCCGAATCAATTCAGCAGTCTCAGGGTTTAAGATACTAAGAAAGTCTTTGCTTTGGAGATTATCCCAATCCTTCAAACTACACAAGAAACTAAAAGCTTTTAATATGCCTCGTAATGGTATTGGTGGATTATTGTGACCATATTTATAATGGGTTGGGTAGAATGCTCACAGATAGGCTTGAGATATTCCAGAATTTGGACCAAAATCTGTACTTGAATTTGTCAAACCAGGATGAAATTAAATGAGCCATAAAGACTTCCACTATTTTCTGGTGGAGCAAAGAATAAAGTTTAAAATTATATTCATTCCCCAGGGAACTTATTGAAACACAGGTCACAGTACAGGTCAGCTACAAACTTTTGCATGGCCCAGAAAAAAATGTTGTTTCCTCCTATTGTACCACTCCACTGTCCTCTATGCAAAATTTCTGTATTCCACTGGGTTATATAATAACTTAAACTTCAGAATTAAACATCCTAGTGCGGTGGTGGGAGCAACACACTTTCACTCTTAATCTCTCACTTCCCTTGTCTGAAAATTATTTTCAGACCTGTGGGGCCCTCACAAGTGCGTCGCCCAGGGAAGAATGCCCTGGTGGCCCTGCGTGTATTAGCTGATGAACATCTACATACCTAAGAGACACATCAGCTGAACCACTGTTCTAGTTATTAAGCAACCATAAGACAAATGACTAAAACATGGCATCTATTCCATGGGAGTGCGAGGTCCACATTTTTTCACTACCTTGGACCTCCAGCTAAGGAGAGAGCCACACTACATGTGCATCAAGAATCTTCTTAAAAGTGAACTGCTCATACAGTCATTCAACTAACAAGCGGACAAAGAAACACATGAAAATAATTTCTTATAGCTTTTGCTCCCTTGTATCCAACTGAATTCCAACCATCAGCAATGCAATAGTCAACGCCTCAACATTTTAATATTATGGCTATGAAGTAACTAAAATAAGACATCTGATAAATCTAGACATTTTAAATGGTGCCAGGTCTAATGTTTTTGTGGGCTATTTGTGAAATCTTTCCACTTATGGAACAATATCCTCAGTCATAGATCTGAAAAGACGTCTTTTCTAATAGAGCTACATCTAATCACATAGATATATCCATGATATACACATGCATTAATGGTAATTACCTACACATACCCACCTCAAAATAGGACTTTCAAGGTGGCAAACCTAACAATCAGCTTTCAGAGAAAAACGTTTGAGTCCAAAACAACCAGTACTAGCAATATAGTGCCACCATAAATTCCCCCTTTAATGGAATGTGCATAGAAAATTATCCTGCCTAATTGCACGCAAAATGAAATCACTCATCAGAGTGCTAACCTCTCAACAGAAATGTAGGTCAAAACTCTCTTGAGTGATGGCAGATCTAGGGAACCCAAAATAGTGGAAAGAATATCCTCACAACAAGATTTTTGACTAGCATGCTAACGGCTCAGTGATACACGCTTGAATATTGAGATGCTAAAGTTACATTAAAAGGAAACAGCATTGTGTAGAAGGTGATATGTTGAAGCAGATTGAGTTTATGCAAAACAAACCCATATTTCAATATTTGGACCTATAGAACCTTGTTTACCACTCACTCAGAAGGATTATCCCCCTCAAATATGTCTCATTCATTCCTGGAGGAAGAAGCTTCTCAGGGAATCCTTTGTGTTGCATTTAAATGTCTTCATGATTCTGGACTGAGATGATCATTTTGAGTCAGCACAAAGCAGTGATCAACTCTCTGTTTATATTTCCCTTGCATGTGAATGATGTGCTACGTTATTTCTAATTTTACATTATTTCATTGTGAAATGGCCACAGGCACTGGTTTGCAAATGTCTGTTGATTCTGAGATTGAAATAAACAAACATATTATTTTATGATGATTAAAGATTTGAATCAAAACAAACTTACTTCTAGATTCACCGTCATCCCAGTATAATTCGCCTTTGGCTGACAGATTTTCATCAAGTGCAATGATGAGGCCCATAGGCTTTTTTCGGCTACAAAAAGAAATTAAAATATATGATAAAAAGATTCGACCATTTCACAGAGTGTAGTTAAGTGGACAGATATATACAAATGTAACTTTCAATACTAAATGTATCGTAGTTATGTTTTACTAGGTATTTGCTATCCAGTTGCGTTGTGTTGATTTTACTTTATCTATACTTTACAGGAAACAATGTTTCATGAATGCTCAGTAGCAAAATGCAAAACAAGCATTGACAATGCATCAGTTTTGTCTATGTAATGAATAAAGAGCTGTTTTCATCAATCATTGTCCGGGAGAAGGTTAGAGCTCCCTGACGGATAACACAGGAGTGGAGAGGAAGTGGTGCAGTTTCCAGAGCTGCTGACTCGAGAGCTGTGGATCCCGGTTTGAGTGTCGGTGGCGCTATGCAACATCCTGTGATTCTATGCAAATCACTTAATCTCTCCGGGTGATAAATTATTATATAATTATGCTGCAAGAGTAAAAGGCTAACTTTATGAAAATATAGTTCCACCAAAGCGGATGTTAACAGTATTTTGGCGGCAGGAAATTGATAAGAGAAGCAGACGAGCAACAAGCATTGGTAAATGCAGGAAAATATGCTACAGCCAATAGAAATGGGGGGAAGGTAAGTGGCACGCACAGGAAGCAATGAGAAGCCAGGAAAGAGAGAAGGCGGGGATGTAAGTCCCTTTTAAGTTTATATTAAAAACAATCGATTTCTCAAGCACAGCGCAAGCGCTGTGCAGGTGAAACCTAAACAAGATGTAAAATATGCTCAATTATGGCTGGGCCACTCTATTCATTAAAAAAGGATTGTTTTATGAAAAAATGCAAACAAAATGCTTAACCGTTTTGCCTAGAAAAAATTAAGGGAAACCCTGACCCCATCACAGCTGCCATTTTCATTGATTTCATGAATGCAGTGTCGGTGGAGGCAATGTGTAAACCTTTCATTCATAACATCAGCCTTTTTTTCAGGCTTTTCCTGGGTGATGTGTCTCAAGGACATGGTGTCAACCCACTTTTGATAGTAGGAGAATGATTCTCTATCATTTGCCAACCCTTCCTTTCCTGGAATGAGATTTTGATCTTAAGCAACTGTATATGCTTATCTTCTAAGGCCTCGATCACAAGTGGAGCAGAGAGGCATGAGTTATTTACTGGATCCAGTAAATACAGATGCTGCAGGGTGCGGTATTTGCCACATCCATTAATAGCTTAAATTCTCGGATATTAGACACAATAAATGGAATTCTGTGCCTACTGCACTCAAGTCTACATGTCTACGTAATAACTGAACCTTTCCCCCCGAGCATATTTCAGCAGGTTTGACATGCCAAAACTGATTTAATAAAAATTGTAGGGGTGTGGAATTTCTTGCTCTAGATAATTATTGGGTGAGTAAAACACTGCTTTACTCAGATTTCTAACCTCGGTATCAACAAGAGTTTGGGAAGGGATCATAATGTTATGACCCGCTTTTGATTGGGACCCTAGTGTGTATTTAACATACATCTGCCCTGTTATTGCTGACATTGTAGCATTGCATTTTGCTGATTTTAACATTTGTGTCACTAACATATCTTAACTGCAATTATAAACACTGCCAAGCTGTGGGAAGCCGGGTCAGTATATGGTGCTCACTTATGTAAGTGTAACACCCTGCACTAACCTAGGTGACCCTTATGGTGATTTTAGGGGTTTAGATAACCATAGAAAGCTCTCTAAGTAGAAGCTGTGGAGAGCAGCCTTCAGGCTTAATCTAGGAGGAGTGCAAAGCAGCTCGGTTTACCAGTATCTAATCCTTTAGTACAGGCTAAATGAAAAAGAACCACACAATGTATTTATAAAAATAGATATTTATTACAATCACTCACTAACATGTTACACTATCTCCTACTCGGAGATATAACCACAAAGCACATAATGCTTTGGACATAGAACAGCAAGTAGCATCAATACACAGTAGTCCCCAGGGGGAGGCCAGACCATATATAAAAATAGTGGAATAGGAACCACAACCTTAGAGGAGACTGGACCCAGGAGACGTAGAAGAGTCAGGGACCCAAGGAACCATCCCAGGTGAGAGTCTAGAAGCCCAACGACGGTTGTGTGCAGAGAGGATGCACGACCGCGTACTCAGTACTACTCAATGGGTATGTCACGGTTGCAGTCTTACCACCGGAGGATGAAAAGAGTCGGTTGGAACCCACACGTGAGTTTGAGTCGAAGAGTACCTGAAAGCAGAGGGGACAGAGTCTATGCCACCCAGGGGTGGCCAGGAGGCACGGAAGACGAAGGCCACTTAAATTCAAGGATGCTGGTAAAAAGATGATGAGGAGCTACAAGCATTGTTGCATCGAGTCGGTAGCTCTGCCCGAGCTACCGTGACGCTGAAGACAACAGAGTCTGTTTACTCTTTATATTAATGATTTAGTTCATGCACTTGACTTCCCAGGAAATGATGCACCAAAACTTGGTCCTCAGAAAATTGTGCCGCTACTTTTCGCAGACGACACACTTTTAATTTCTAAAATCCCATGTGGTCTGCAGGCACTACTTGATCACTTTTTAATTTTCTGCAGCAATCGTGGTCTTGAACTAAATATTAATAAAACAAAATGATTGGCTTTTCATCCTTATAAATTTGTTAGAGCAAATATCATGGTGCGGGGTGTCGCTCTCTAGAAAAAATGCAGGAGTTTGTGTATTTGGGGGTCTGTTTGAATCACAAAAGTAGTTGGTGAACTCACTGGTGCTCACTGAAACTGCAGCAAGAAGTTGGTGCTGTAGCCAAACTGTGCTAATGGTCCCATGCATATTCCTTGGAACCAGTGGTGGAGATATACAACATTAAAGCAACGAGTACAGACATAGAACTGTGGGGCCATGCCAAGAGCAATGAACTTGGCAAAACTGAATATAGTTTTGTGAGGAGCATTCTCAACCTCCTGCACAGTGCCCCTTGCCACCCCAACTCCTGGATTTGGGGATTGTCCCTATAAAACAACTTATTATGTGTCACCCTATTATGTACTGGCACAGACTTTGGTCCACAGATGAACTAGAATTTGCCTATATTAAAGCCACACTGTATGAGATAGGCTTGCCTTTGCTCTGGGACACCCCTGTCTTGGCAAAACAAGTCCATCGCTCCAAGTACAAAGAGCGACTAAGGGAGTATATGTGGTTGAGGGATCTGAAATGTGTCAAAGCGGGTAGTCTCACTGATCATTTTAGACATCAAGTGCTCCCCTGCTTATGAATCATTTTTTGACATCCTCTGGGGTTCTGCCGTTAAATAGTCTCTGTATAAAATGGGGCTTTCAGTATCGCATTTCTAACATGTGTCCCTCATGTAATTCAGCGGAAGAATCTCCGCACCATTTTGCCTTTTTCTGTCAAGCCTATGATAGACCACGAAAACTATGGGTAAGCCAGTATGTAATCCTTAGGGCTTTCGTCATTATGTTCATGCACTACGTACTTTACGTTTGGACATGAGAGAGGAAATTGTTGTTGGGATGACAACATTTTTGTACGCTGCCTGGATTATCCGCACACGCAGTGGCAAAGTGTTGAAGCAATGATGTTTTAAAAGTGTACTTTTTTTTGTCTTGTAGATGCAACTCTATCTCCTCTGAAGTCTCCTCACTTTATTTTCATTTTCTTTTCTCTCTCCTATTTTATTGTGGGATTGATGCTTATATGAGCTTGCTGGTTTTATTGTTTTTTATCTATTTGTTTTTATATGGTTTCTTGCTGTACCGTGTTTCATGGATCTTTGTACCTGAAATAAACATTTTATACAATACTTTTGTAATAAGATTAAGTCAATCAACATTGTTTCTAATGGGTTCAAGCAAAATATGTGGCTTTTTAAGCTCTCAACTATAACATATCTGCAGAGCAGAAGTATTTTTCCAGCACACCTGGATACAAATGCATTTTATTTGACCCAAAAATATAGCAAAACTGCATATTTTGAATAATAATTACTTGACTTTACATAATGGTTCATACTACACATGTCTTTTCTAGGTGCTAAAAATAACAAATGTTACTTTTGCCAATTAAATAGTAGTAAAAGAATAACAATTCATTCAATGTTGTCCAGTTCTACAAAATCGTAAATTTTCATGTTGTGTTCAGAGGGCTGAACTGTCAAATTTCTCAAAATGGGAGACAGCAACGTTTTGCGAATGGACATCAAATTAAGTTATCCATGGAAAAAGGTAACTTTGAGTTTCAGCCCAAGATTAGTAACAAATCATAACAACCATAACAAACTCTCCTCTCTATCGAAGCATTCCAGATATCCATGTAAGTTAAAATTTGGGCAGGGAGTTCTCAAGTAATTAGGATATTAAATCAAATGTACACCGATAATGCATGTCATCTGAACTCTGTTGCCTGTAGGCGTGCAGTAAATAAATATGCACTTTACAATCAAACAAGCGCCCATGTTAGTTTAAAAAGTTATTGTTTTTGTTATTTAAATACTGATTTTTGACAATCAAGATAAATCATAAAAATCACTACTTTGAAATCACATCTTTTCAATGCACTATCACAACAGCACATCAGACATCAAAATCACTAATGCATCACCCATTCAATGACTAACAAATTAACAGATGACATAAGCATTAGCACAAATGTGAGATAACTGCATAATCAAATGGCAGCTTTAAGTTTCAGATCACTGCAACATTAGTACTAAACAGTTTTTAAAAAGGAATCAGCGTTTCAAGATTTTACCTATAAACTGTGGTGTTTGCTGGTTGTTGCATTGGGTAAATATACCCTCCTCTCAAATGAAGCCCAAGTTTATCCTTAGGAATTGTAATTTGCACTCTCTCCTTCCTGTGTGGAAAGCGGCCACCCTGCAAAAAACAAAAAAAAATGAACGGAGATTGGTTTTATCCCTGTTTTTTTTTAGTTTATCATAGACTGTAATGATGTGGTTAAGATGCCAATTCTTGGTCAGAGTATATCTTGTGAACCACATATTTCAGAACTAATTTAATTGCTAGTGTTTATGTCTTTCAGAGAAAGTGTGGTACCCAGCATGAAACAAGTGCATTTTCATATATGAGCGTATTTTCAACAGGCAAAAATGATTGTGGTTCTGAATATAAATCAATAATGCTGCTCATCAGCTAGATCCCCAAACCATCAGAAATAAGACCTACATACTATTATGCTAACTAACATGATACTGGTGGGTTGCCTCAATAATTATATAGAGAGTGATGCCTGGTGCAAACTAATTACTTTGATGATTTCATAGGTGCCTCAAACACACAAAAGGTGATAGGAGGAATGCGTGCAATAAGTCTAGCCACTGGCAATGGTTCTGGGTAGCGTTCCATGCTGCCTCAGTTTGGAACCAGCCATATGCCGATCGGTCTTGACCCTGATCCAATAGGAACAGTCCAGCCTGAGCTGCCAGTCCAGGTGCTCCCTGATCCAGAACACAAGGAGACCAAGACCAGGTTTGCATTGATATTGAACCATTCCACAACTGTACTATCACATCTGATCAATTGGTTAAATAATGAATGGGCAATTGTTTAGCCTATAAAAAGCTGAGAAAGCTAGTATTGTACCTGCTTTAGGTTGCAATTTACCAGAAGGTGATACATTTCTGCAGTTGTTTCCTTGCATTCCACCTCTTTAAATTAAAATCCTAAATGTGCACATCATTTAACAAGGATTTTATCCTAGGTGGTTAGTTATATTAGGGGTCTACAGCTCATTATTGTTATAATTAATGTATCCTTTCCTTGGCACACCAATGATGGCACCCTCCTACTAACATCAGGAGGAAATTTGTCGGCTGAAAACATTTAAAGAAGTTGCCCTTAAAGGCAATTTAAATGTTCCTGCTTTGTATAGATCCTCTGGGCACTAGTGTTGTGCTATAATTTTATACCTTCACACTCAAACTCCACCTCACCAGTCGGGATAGCTTCCTTATCAGCAATCACCACCCTGCCAGAGTGCTTTCGTTGTTTAAACGTCATTTCAGTGAAATAGCTATGATCTTCAAATTCACCCAAATATACCATTTTCTTCAGTCATTTCTGCCAGTAAAGTTGACACAAACTATGTATTAACTTGTGCGATAATTACATGTTGCATAATCTGTGTACATGTCTACTTGTAGGATTTTGTAAGGCCAAATAAATATGGGTTTTAGACTTTTATGGTGAATACAGATAAAAGGTTAGGGCCAACTGCAGACAGGGAGATGTGTCTGCAACTGCAGAAGCACAGTTTACTTTTAGGGATAAAATATATAAATTTCAACTATTTCTATCCTCATATTTCACAGACGCATGCATCCTAAATGATAGCACAGGAAACAATACTGAAACTCTAAAGGAAATACACCAGGGTTGGCATTACTAAGATTGATTTCACATTTAGGGCTCACTTTATATTTAGGTGGATGGAGTAATTTCAGAGAGCCTAACTGGGTCCCTGTAACCAGCCCAAGTTCCATCATGGTTGGCCTATCCTTTTGACTTTGTCCCTGTCCAGCACGACTAGATATCCAAAATATAGCTTTTTGCTTCTAGGTGCTATTTTTACCTAAAATCTTTGAAATTCAATATCTCAAGTTCTACTTATTGGATTATGTCATTTTGGTCTTGTTTTATTTTTTAAAGTCAGAACTATTTTTCGAAAATGGTGTGCGATCTTTTGGTTTAGCACTTTCACTGTGTTACTGTTTGAAGTGTTGCACAAATGCTTTATACATTGCCTCTAAGTTAAGCTTGACTGCTCTGTGTCAAGGGACCAGAGAGTGAGCATAGGTTAATTTGGGTTTTGCTTGTGACTTACCCTGACTAGGACTGTGGTCACTGCTTGTCCAGGACCCACACCCCAGGCAACCAGTAACCCAATTTCTAACAACTTCCCTAACCACATCTGTGAACTGTTATCTGTATACCATTCTCTATTTTTTATCTTTGTATTTATGTTGTTTAGGCTTCTTGCCAAATACAATGAAGATGATGACCAACATCCTTCATGTTGTGTCATGCGGGTGTTAAGGAGGGAACAACCTGAACAGATTAGCGCAAACACTCTTTGTATCCCCATACCCAGTGTATCCTTGCTTGGGGATTGCCCCAGGAGGGCGATCCCCAAGCAGGGATCCACCCACTAGGCACCAGGGAGGGGGGAGCGGCCCCTTGGGCAAGGGCCTTTGCTCCCCCCATATTTTTTGGGGCACATTCAGTCTTTCTGCCACCCTGGGGGGCAGGGGGCATATGGGGGCAGTAGCCCCCAATCTGCCCCCCCAGGGGGGCAGAAAGCCCACTAGACACCAGGGATTTTTTCTACTTGGAATTAGGGGTGGGGGCTGCCCAATATGGGCATGCCAATGCCCCCATCCCTGCCGCAAAGTGACAGTCTTTCTGCCCCCGGGTGGGGCAGAAAGCCCAAGCCCACTAGATACCAGGGATTTTAAAAAAAATTATAATTAAGGGTGGGGGCTGCCCAATATGGGCATGCCAATGCCCCCACCCCCTCGCCGCAAAAGTACAGTCTTTTTGCCCCCCTGGGGGGCAGATGGGAGCAGTAGCCCCCAATCTTCCCCCCGCGGGGGCAGAAAGCCTACTAGAAATCAGGGATTTTTTTTAAATGCCATTAGGAGTGGGGGCTGCCCAGTATGGGCATGCCAATGCCCCCACCCCCGCAAAATTAGAGACTTTCTGCCCCCCTGGGGGCAGTAGCCCCCAATCTGTCCCCCCGGGGGGGGAAAAAGCCCACTAAGGGACCAGAGAGTGAGCATAGGTTATTTTGGGTTTTGCTTGTGACTTACCCTGACTAGGACTGTGGTCACTGCTTGTCCAGGACCCACACCCCAGGCAACCAGTAACCCAATTTCAAACAACTACCCTAACCACATCTGTGAACTGTTATCTGTATACCATTCTCTATTTTTTATCTTTGTATTTATGTTGTTTGGGCTTCTTGCCAAATACAATGAAGATGATGACCAACATCCTTCATGTTGTGTCATGCGGGTGTTAAGGAGGGAACAACCTGAACAGATTAGCGCAAACACTGTTTTTGAAGCATAGCCTGATCTACTACAATAGACAGACTGGGCATTCCATCAAAACCTGATGCATCCTTGAAGCAGGTGTTAAAATGAAGGAATGCTTTATCCCCTTCGGTGCGTCAGACGGCCGAGGGCCGTCCGACGCACCAGTGCTCATGTGCTTAGGACGACCCCTGGCCATCCTCGCACATGGCACAGGGAAACCCTCTGGTGCGGGCACCAGAGGGATTCCCTTTACCCCCCAACAGCCTCTGGAGCTGCCAAGGCTGCTCCCCTGGTTTCCCTGAAATGACGATCAGCGCGCATGTCGTGCTGATGTCATTTCAGTGAAACCAAAACTGAAACGAGCCAAGAGGATCATTTCAGTTTCGCTTTCTACGTGCTCAGGGGGCTATCTCAGCCCCCTGAGCACGTAGAAAGATGGAAGAGGTATCATTGGAAAGGGGAGACTCTCCCCTTTCCAATGGTACCCCTCCCCAGTGTATCCTTGCTTGGGGATTGCCCCAGGAGGGCGATCCCCAAGCAGGGATCCACCCACTAGGCACCAGGGAGGGGGGAGCGGCCCCTTGGGCAAGGGCCTTTGCTCCCCCCATATTTCTTTGGGCACATTCAGTCTTTCTGCCCTCTGGGGGGCAGGGGGCAGATGGGGGTAGTAGCCCCCAATCTGTCCCCCCAGGGGGGGGGAAAGCCCACTAAGCGGCAGGGATTTTTTTTTATATATATAGGTAGGGGTGGGGGCTGACCAGAATGGGCATGTCAATGCCCCCAGCCCAAAAAGAAAATGCTACAGTCTTTCTGCCCCCCCCCCAGGAGGCAGATGGGGCAATAGCACCTTTTCTGCCCCGGGGGGCAGAAAGCCCACTAGCCACCAGGGATTTTTTTTCTCCAAAGTTCGGGGTGGGGGCTGCTCAGAATGGGCATGCCAATGCCCCCACCCACCCTAAAAAGGATGCCACAGTCTTTCTGACCCTCCCAGGAGGCAGATGGGGGCAGAGAGCCCACTATGCACCAGCGATTATGCTGGGTTTTTTTAAATGCAGGGGTGGGGGCTGACCAGAATGGGCATCCCAATGCCCCCACCCCCCCAAAAGAATAGCCACAGTCTTTCTGCCCCCCTCAGGGGCATATCGGGGCAATAGTCCCCGATTTCCCCCCTCCCCAGGACGGCAGAAAGCCCACTAGGCACTGACTTTTTTTCGGAATGTGCCTACCTGTGGAGTTTGGGTCCTAGCGCAGCCGGCACCTAGGGAAACATAGCAAACCTGTATATTTTTGAAAACTAGACACTAAGGGGAATCCAGGATGGGGTGACTCATGTGGCTCTAACTAGGTTCCGTTACCCAGAATCCCTTGCAAACCTCAAACTCAGTTAAAAAAAACACATTTTCCTCACATTTCCGTGATGGAAAGTTCTGGGATCTGCGTGGATCCACAAAATTCCACCCACCACGCATTCCCCAAAGTCTTCCGAGAAAAATGGTACCTCACTTGTGTGGGTAGGCCTAGTGCCCGCGACAGGAAACGGCCCAAAACGCAACATGGAAACACCACATTTTTATAGTGAAAACGAACCCTTTTTTTGCAAAGTGCCTAGCTGTAGATTTTGAACCCTAGCTCTGCCGGCAACTAGGGAAACCTAACCAGAAAGGTCCAGCGGATGTAACGGTATATTGCTTTCAAACATCTGTCATAATTAGAAGAAGTTACAGGTGAAAATGTTGGCACAAATAGCTGTTTTTTTTAACTCATTTGCAATTTTTCCTATCTTCAACTGTTAGGGCCATATGTATGAAAGTTTGGTTTTGCGATTCTCAAATAGCGAATTTTAGAGAATCGCTATTTGAGAATCGTAAAACGAGATGTATGTAGGATTTGCAATAAATTTTGCGAATCCTTCATATTCCTTAATTGCGAATCGCAAATTGCGATTCGCAATTAAGGAATTCCTCCCCATTCATTCCTATGGGCCTAGAGGCCCATAGGAATAAATGGGAAGACATTCTCAATTTGCGATTAGCAATTAGAGAATCGCAAATTGAGAATGCAATTTCAAGGGTGCCAGGGTGTCAAAAGGCCACTCTGTTGCACCCCTGAAATGTGCATGTGTGCACATGTGGCACACATACATGCCCTAAGGGCATGTATGTGCGCCACATGGCACTTTAAAAAATGCAAAAAAGTGCATTTTTAAGTGAAATCGCAAGTTACCACCAACTTGAAGCTGGTGGTAATTTGCGATTCCTTAAGCCCAAATTGCACTTTTTTGTGCTTCTTACATTGCATTTAAGGAATCGCAATTAGCGATTCCTTAAATGCAATCATAAAACAGGGAATCGCAAAATTTGCGATTCCTTATTTTGCGAGGAGTTTCAGTGTGATACATTGCACACTGCTAATTTACGATCATGAACGCCGAAATTCTGCGAATTTCGGCGTTTGCGATCGCAAATTGGCTTCATACATATGGCCCTTAAATCCAATTTATATGTGCAATAGGTGACACCTCACTCTGAGAACCACTGAGGTCAAATTAATGTTCATGATCGTGTGGCCCAAGGTAATCAGAAGTGCAAATTGTTAACTTATGTAACTTGAAAAAAATCAGCAAAACTATGATTGAATTTGTTCTACTTACTGTCTCATAATCATACCAAAGAGCATCAGGCAAATAAGCATCTACTACGGTTGTGTCCTAGTGAAAAAAGAAACTGTGTAAGTACAAAGGAAATATTTTAAATATTGTACATTTACATATGCCAAAACACACTTGGATATGTATCCCAAAGTTATGGTTTCACTTTAAAAATTATAAACAGCTTTCACATGAGCAATAGAAAATTCTCACAGACACAGTGGTAGATTTATCAGTGAAATAATAATGGCCTCTTTTGAAGGAATAAAGGAATTTGGTGATTGAATTGAGACAAGCAGGTGTTATTTATCATTAATGTATATAGATCATGCATTTAAATTGCCCCAAATGTGGCATCTTATAATTCTTTTCATATCTTTATTTTCATCTGTTCTCTCTTGAATCACATTCCACCTTACAGGATATCTACTCCACCTAACTCCACATTGTTCTTCAAATGTCTATGATATCTGTTCCCTATTTGAATCTTACCCTAAGTTTCTTTAACAATAGTAAGAGTGAGAGATGTTCTTGATGAAGGCGGGTGAGGATTAAAGTGTGGGACGGGGAGGCATATAGTGTGTCAAGCATCAGATTGAGCTGGACGGAAGCAAAACTCTGCATGGTATGTACGGCCAATCAACGAGAATGTCAAAGATACCATTACGTAACATGAGAAGTGAGCTATTGAGTGTAAAATAGATGGACATGAGTAGATGAAAGGAAAGCAAGACAGTCATATTGGTACATTTATTTTACTATCCACAGCAAGGGTTCGGCGGGGCCTTCATTTTAGGTAGACTGATTGTTATAGTTCTAAACTTAGGTTTGTTCAGACACTTGTAGTTTTGCATTCATGGGGAGGAAGAATCTGCGACACAGCACACATTTCATGCATTTTTGGGAAATGGTTGAGGTAGACCTGACCAGATTTGCCAGGCAACCATAATGGATATGCTTAGGTAGTAGTAAATATCTTTATTCGATTTTGCATTAAAACCATAAAAGCACATCATATACAATTCATTAAAAGAAGGAAAAAACATTTTGAGAAGAATAATTGGTTGAAAAAACCGAGACTATCTGTCTCAGAGGTCTGGGTTAAGTTGCTATGAAATTTTTGTAAAGTGCATGATGCTAATACCATTTAAAACCAAAAATAAAATTTGTACTAAAATTAAGATATTTACAAGTATAAGAACAAATTCATCTATAGCATATTGCAATGACAGTTGACCTATACATGCCGTACACCTATAAATGGATTGTGATACCCCTCTAATACATTTGGTCAAGTTAATGGTAATAATAATTGCATGAAAAAATTCCATCAAGTATAAAACATTCAAAATGCCTTCTACATATTATCACGGTCTTCCTTTCACTATAGATCCTTCAGCCTGGTCTATTTTGTTTTATTCATGATTTTTACTGTCCTGCTTCTTATGGTCCATGCATGGAGCAGGTATCTAGATAAAGCGAAGACCAGGTATTCTGTAGTGTCACTTTTCAGGATTCTAGTGATCTCGTTTAAGCGGGTTGCTGCTAAAATCCGGCAAATGGGGTTTAGCCATGTTCTTCTTGTTTCTTGATACATCGGACAGAAATACAAGAAATGTGTTTCTGACTCGAGTACTGGATCACACACAGGGCAACAGGGCGAAATATCAACCCCGTTCCAATTGCTAACAAAACTATTAATTGGTAAAATACCATACCTAAATTTTAGGTATAATATTTTAGCAAGGGGCAGCTCTATTCGATTTAAAAATTTCTCTTGTAGCATCTTATCTTTAAAATTGAGGAACCTGCATGTCAATTCACCTGCAGGACTCTTGTTGAGCCAGCTAACCATGACATGATTCCAATAATTATTTTTAAGGTGAGTTACCGTTCTTTTTTCAATTTTGCTGGGGGTAAGCCACAGATCAAACATGCCAAGTTTGTTCAACCATGTCTTGATATGGTTAAACCACTCAATACGTCCTTTGGTATCTAATAGTAGTATGTCTTGAATTGACTCTTTCAAGGGTAGTGGTGAATCGTTCGCCCATATGCGCATCCAATAGACTATGGTCGGAGAGCGATTACGTGAGAAATGCTCCTCATTCCTAAATCTAGTCGCATGGGTATGAGTGGTGTGTTTCGGGGAAGTTCCATTATTGATCTGATGAAATTATTTTCAGCCTTCTCAATGGCTGCTACATTTACGTGCCCCCATAACTCTGTGCCGTACAGCGCTGCCCCTCGTCCCTTTGCCTGGTACACTTGAGTGACTGGGATCAATGGTCTGAAGCTTGACTTTTTTTAGCTTTTTGCATAAGGCCGATCCCACATGTTGTAGTGAGAATTGGCTTTTTTGTATTTGGGGTGCCCACGATAATGTGTTAACAAATCTCACTCCCAAGTAATCAAATTGATTAACTTCCTCCAGCACAATTGAGCCCAGTTTTATATTTCGATTAAAAGATTTGTGACGATTAAAAACCATGAATTTCGTTTTTAAATGATTAATTTCCAGCCCCTGTTCTTCACAACCCCTCCCAAATTGGTCCGCTAAATTTTGGAGCCCCATCGGTGACCTCGAAATAAGTAGGGTGTCGTCTGCAAAAAGTAGTGCAGGCACCTCACATCCTGCAAGCTTGGGGGGATCACCCCTACAGTCCCTTAGCTGATCAATCAGGCCATTTATATAAAGTGCAAATAATGTTGGTGCCAAAACGCATCCCTGCCTTACTCCGCAGCTCACCCCTTTCCGGTTAGTTAATCCTCTGTTGTTGCCCCATCTTATTTGGGCATAAGTTTTTGTATGGAGTCTGATAAGGATCTGCAAAAGGTTTGGTGGTAACCCAAGGTTAGTCAAAGTTGTCCAAAGTTTTCCCCGTAGTACCAAATCAAACGCGGCCCTTAGATCTACAAACACCACGTATAGAGAGCCTTTACCTATTTTTACATATTTCCACAGGATCAAGAGGAAGCGAAGCAACTGATCAACAGTGCTTGTCTTCTCTCGAAACCCTGCCTGCAGGGGTGATAATAAATCCCCCTCGCTAATCCATTCATTCACTCTCTTCAGCAATTGCCGACAGAATATTTTCTGTGCTATGTCGATAAGACTTATCGGCCTGTAGTTTATCGGGTCGCTTTTATCTCCTTTCTTATGGATGGGCACGACTTCCGCCCCCAGCCATGTATCTGGTATCTCTGCTCCACCCAATATGGCATTAAAAGTGTAGTTTAAGATCAAACTCCATATTTGGGGTTCAGAGAGATAAAGGTCGCCCGGAATTAGATCTAGGCCTGGGGCTTTCCCCCACTTCATGCTCATGATTGCCTTGTGGATTTCCTCTACTGAACATGAAAGACAGACAGTGTCAGCTCCCTGGTGAGAAAATTCCCTATGTGCTGCCTCACTTTCCTCTGGACCTGTATATAATCTAGAAAGGTGGTCCTCCCAAACCTGTGGGAGGATATAAAAGCTGTCTTCCGCAACTAAACTTTTTGTCCCTTTTGCAATTAGGTGCCAGAAGTCTGAATGATTTCTAGTCTGAGCCGCAGCAAGTAGGTCTTCCCACTGCCCTTGATGCCAGTTCCTATGTGCCTTGTGTTGGGCTTTTTTGTAGGCTCTTCTATAGTTAATAATGGATTCTCTTTGGCCAGACTTTATTGCACCCATCAAGGACTGGCGCGCTAATTTACAGTCACCATTGAACCACACATTTGATTTGTACCTTGTGGTTATGTTCTTACTAGAGGTTTTGTAGAAAAAAGTGTTGATATTATTTAATAAAGTCCTGAAAGTGTCTACAATCGTTTGCAAGTCCATGTTATTAGGCCCTAAGAACACCAAAAAATTGGCAACAATGGTATAGATTTTTGACAGGGACTCTGCATTGTTCCTTATTTGCGGCCATTTAATCCTTCTTTTGTTGTTGCTTGTAACAATGTGATTCTTAGGATTTAGTTCCCCGGATGGACAACGGGAACCAAATACCTCTTTTAATTCTAGAGAGAGGGCATTATGGTCACTATCATTCCTCTCTAAAACCCTCATATCAACAAGGCTTGGCCATAGTTGTATGACCATCAGGAAATAATCTATTCTTGTTTTGGAATTCGCCCGCTTGTAAGTATGGTGAAGACCGAGATCTGAGATCGAGCGGCCATTCACAGCTCGTAACCCATATTTGTAGGTAAGGGAAGCCACTTGAAGAGCCACTTTAACGTTCTTAGCTAACTTCTCATGGCCCAGGGATGGAATGCCCAGTTCCATGTCTTCTTAATCGGTGATGTTTTTAGTAACTTCTAAGGGCTCGAATGTTACATTAAAATCCCCTCCTATTACTATATGATGGAGTGTCCTTTCCTTCTCAATTATCTTATCTAAGTGCGCAATAGTTGGAGAATCTTGATGTTGTGAGGCGAACCTATTGTAGATATTCACCAGTAAAACTTACCTCTTCAAGCTGGTGTCTTTCAGAATCAGGGTCATTAAGTTAGATTTATCGGAATCAAGCTTACTGATATGGATCCCCAAATTAATTTTAATCCAAATTATTAGACCACCCGCTGGACGACCCTTTTTCGATGGAATGGCTTCTACGCTATGATTGGTGAATCCTACTCTATGAAATTTGTCGACTGCCCATGTCTCCTGGAAGAGGCAGATATCATAGCTATCTATCAGCCTCCCCCAGTCGTCACAGTCAATCTTCGACCTTAATCCTGCTAGGTTCCAGGACAGCAACCTGAGTTCCCCGCCATTCTCTGTAATTGATTGATGAACCCTTACCTCATTAGATACCAGTGGGTGTGTCAAGTGGGGTTGTATAGTTACCACCTTCAGGGACTGTCTCTCCTCAACGCTAACCGTATTGACCGCTGATGATTCAATCGGGATTGAGTGGAAATTATGATGCGTAGTTGAGATAGCGCTGTGTGGAAAAAATCCCTCAACCCGTCAGATGGGCCTATTTGCAGAGGCTACGCTGGTAATAACTTGGACATTACTGTTGGTGGTGTTAGTTAATGAGTGCGTCTGACTTTGGCCAATGCCGGGGACCTTTCTTGGGGATGAAAACCTGATCTGAATTTGTGATTTGGTTAAAGGCAGGGAGCGTTGCTCTAAATTGACCAATCCCATGACCAGATCGTTAGAGACCAGGTCCAATTCAATGTGATCAAAATCTTGGTTTGTGGGATAACGCTTAGCATTTTGAATGTCAGATTTTATGATAGAGCGACAATGCCTCACCTGCCTAAACCAGTGGATCGCTTTGTTCAGCAAGGCATCCCTTGACTCACTCTGATCATTGGTCAATTTTGGTACATTCGTTAGATACACTCTATTACTAGCCTCCTTAGTGGCTCTTTTAAAAAATCCACCTCCCGTGACCCCTCCCTCGTCTTCTCTGTGTAAATAATTAGGTGCAGGTTCCCTTGGCCCAGTGTTACCAAATAGAGGAGCTCTTGAGTTAGTCAATTCTCCAGGAGTGCCTACTTGGGAGCCCATTTCGCCTCTAATCCCTCCCAGTCCATAGTGGCATCCCGCCTTGATTGAGTTGTAATACATTTTTGAGTTATCTAACATATGTCCTAGAATGGACAACAAGGGCATGGGTGCTTGTTGGTGTGTTTGGAGATTGGGTTTGATATACATGTGCCGCTCACTGTTCGGGGCTCTAGAATGTAAAATGTGGCCCCTGCTCCTGCTCCTACTACTTGCACGACGGGTCTTGCCATTATTGCTATGATGGGGCATACATCTATACTCAACGCCCTCACCTACTCCTGGAATTGTACTGGGGGGGTCGTGCTTGAGTGGATTATGCTGGAGTGCGCGCTGTTAAGCTGATCTATCAGGCCCATTATGATTCCCCTACGTACAGACACTTCCGATGTTAAGTCCTTGAAGTTTATCTTAAGTTCGTGTATTTCGGAACGCAGGACTTCAATACCTCCATTCTGTGGGACTTCCACTCCTCCTCCAACAGACCTGACCGCAGTACAATCCAGGTGGGGACTGGCAACCTTTTTGTTGAAAATATCAGTAGAATCTATGTCTTTAGTGGCCAGGGGGTCAAAGCGGTTACAGCACGTAATATTTACAGTCACTAATTCCTCCACCGTGTTCTTTGGAGGGGCGGCAGATGGAGACTGAGTCACTCGACTAGCTTCCTGGTGCTCTTGGTTGTTTGTGTCGCTGTTCAATGCTTGGCATGTTACAATATCCTTTGGTAGTGGACCAGCATGTGTGACTCTCCTCTTGGAATTCTTATGTGTAAAGATAGATGCCATTTTGAGGCCCGCTTGCATGTTCTTGTTTCGGCCACTTAACAGGCTTTCAACTTCCTCAATTAATGAGTCTATATCATCTACTACACAGTTAGCAGCAGCGCTTACTGATGGTCTCTTAGCCTGCTTTCTTGCTCCATTTGGGCTTCCTTTGGCCTTACGTTTCCCCATCCTGCTGTACTCTCCCTACTTATCAATGCATGCACTTTCAGTTCATTAACATAAGAAAGTGTGAGATAAGGTACCTGGATAATATCACAGTACTCCTTCTCCTTGGTCCAACTCGTGAACGACCGCTTAGAGGGGTTGCCCAGCCCTGCCTCTTCCTGGCTTTGACGGGCGTAGACGGGCCCGGTCTTGGCCCGAGCACGCCCGCGCGCGTCCTGCGCTGCGGGAGCCCCTGCAAGATTTTAACACCTGGTGCAAAACAAACATTGGCGGCTGCGCAACGGCGCTGGAAGCCGCAGGGCACGCTGGGGAGTGTGGTCCTACACTCCCCCAGCTCCCGGTCCGCTTTTGTGTCCCTTTTGCGGTCTTTGGCCCCCAGCGAGGGGCAGAACAAGCAGCAACAGGGCGTCCCGCGCTGCGGGAGCCCCTGCAAGATTTTAACGGCACCTACTGGCGCAAAACAAATGTTGGCGGCTGCGCGACGGCGCTTGAAGCCGCAGGGCATGCTGGGGAGTGTGGACCTACACTCCCCCAGCTCCCGGTCCGCTTTTGTGTCCCTTTTGCGATCTTTGGTCCCCAGCGAGGGGCAGAACAAGCAGCAACCAACGAGAATGTCAAAGGTACCATTACGTAACATGAGAAGTGAGCTATTGAGTGTAAAATAGATGGACATGAGTAGATGAAAGGAAAGCAAGACAGTCATATTGGTACATTTATTTTACTATCCACAGCAAGGGTTCGGCGGGGCCTTCATTTTAGGTAGACTGATTGTTATAGTTCTAAACTTAGGTTTGTTAAGACACTTGTAGGTTTGCATTCATGGGGAGGAAGAATCTGCGACACAGCACACATTTCATGCATTTTTGGGGAAATGGTTGAGGTAGACCTGACCAGTTTTGCCAGGCAACCATAATGGATATGCTTAGGTATAAATTTGGGAGCAAACATATCTAGTTCCATGACTGATCGCTCATGGACTGAGAACTTGTCGCCCTTCATTTAAGAGTATGGCATGATCTTCTTTCAACTACTTGCTACTTGGGGCTTGAATGGGACTCGTGTGAAATGCTACACATTTTAATGGATCCTCTGGTTATGAGCATGTTTATTTGCGCAGGCAGCTCAATAACCAACATCCTTTCTCACAGTACACTTGAATGCAGCTCCATCTGCTGTGTCTGCATGGCCCATTTTGCAAGAGCCTTGGCTGTATGCTCTCCAGCACCCACAAGCACCATTAGGTGCGAATGTGGGTGATTCCATCATGGAGAAGGAGCTACAAACCTCAGTCCTGAAGAAGAAGTGGTCTAGAAGGTCATCACTGTGCCTGTTATAGGGTAATTAACTGTTGTGAAATATGACACTCAGGAGGAGATTTCCAAGGTGGCTGTCCTACAGAATCTGAACACATTCATGCTGATCAAAGCTAGCAGCTACATGGTTAAACTTAAACAGCAGCTTGAGCAATATACACAAAACAAGAAGGCAGTGTTCCTGAGACACACATTCAAACAGATCTTCATTATTTCCTACATGGCTCCCACCAATTTGAGTAACTCACAACTCGTAGACCACACATGAGACTGACAGAACCAAGATCCTCTAGGTCTTTCTGAGTAGGAAACGGAGGACCACCCACAGCATCTCCTCACCAGAGGTGATGTGCTCCTCTACACTTGTAAATGGGAGGTGAGACAGTTAAGGCTCAATTACAGTCTAATACCAAAAGAGGAGAGTTGTTGAAGACATTCTTTACAAGATCTTACTGTCCAGGAACATAGTGCTGCATTGACAAATTTGTTAGGCTGGAATAAGGCATTGTAATGTGTTTCTTCATGAGAAAGACAGAAAATGATTTTAATGATTGTTTTTTCCAAGTATAGCCAAAGACCCAGTGGCATTTACGCTTTGAGCTAAGCCGATTCCTATTGCTGAACTAACACAAAAGACAAGTTCCAAACCACCTTGGTTCCATACTTCACCATGGCAACGTCATGTTCACTAAAACTATTGACTCTATAAACTATAAGTGATTTGTGTACCTTTCAATTAGAAAACTTACCTGTGCTCTTGTCAAGTTAAGGATCCGTTACCTATCATGGCCTTCTTAAAGATTAAGCTTGACTGGGGTGTGATGTTTGCCTCCTTGTGGTTTATGAAGTTTATCCAGGATTCACCTCAGTTTTCATGGATAGCACACGTTTCCATACAATTCCTCTCAAAGATTTTTTCTTAAAATGTACCCTGACTATGTTTAGTACAATATCCCTGCACCCTGCACTTGCATGGAGTAGCTAGAAGAAGAATTTGCAAAAGAGTGACTCTTCAATCTCATCCTAATTATTGGAAAGAGCAAGATTTTCATTTGTAACTTTAATTTGGTACATTTCCTTCTCTCATCTTTTTATGAAATGGTTCATGAGCAAGCTTGTATACAGTGCTATACTGCGCTTACCTGCCCCATTGTTTGGTCTACAACAGCATTCTCAATAACATACACTTTTAGGAGCTCTTATTAGTTACACTTGAACTGGGAATATAAGAACTTCTTACAGACAAGAGGGATATGTTATGGTCTGATGACATAACTGTATTGCAACGCATCTTTAAATAGTCAGCCACTTGACCCATAATTCTTTGCTTGTTGCAGCTAGTGTTGCAGTATCAGAACAACAAACATTGCTGTCATGAAGCTGTACATTCACGTCTTAAAAAAGTTGATCACAAATGTGATCTATGGGTTTTAAAATTACACTATTCAGGTAGTCGGGGCGTGGCTACCATTGGTGCAGCAGGTGCAGTGCACCATGACCCAGAGCCCTGAGGGTCTCATTGAACCCTGTAAATTGTTATATTTTACTACCCCATCTGGAGTCAAATGGGCTATTTTCCTTGCTTGTACCAGGGCCCATGGCATTCTCTGCAGGTATCTGACACATAAGTCACACTATTAAAGAAATCTCTGGAAGATTGGAAGAATCAAAGGTCTTGCTCCTGGATTTCAATTAAACCTCTAGCAGAGTAGTGACGTCAGTAAATCTCGGTGGCAGAAAGTTTCACAATTTTTCTGCAACTTCGGAGGCAACTTTGCTGTTGTAAATGCTGAAGGCATAACAGCATCTTTCTTCTTGTATATTCAAGAAATGTTCCCTCGCTAATGGAATCAAACCTAAAATAAATAATTTACAGGAAAAAAACATACTAAACCTACAGGATTAAGAACAGGAGTGATGAGAAGTCCAGGCCCCCACAAAAACTGTTCATCCAAAGCCCATGTTGCTTCGTCTGCATAGAACCTAAATGAAAGAAAACAAGAATCATCATGCTTCTTCATTCTGAAATAGATCTTTTATATGAACATCATTTATAGTACAACAAATAACACGAAGATAATGGAAATATAAATAAATGAGGCTACACATTCAAATAAATTGTCAAACTTGGATAATCAAGTAAAACAAGTACACATGGTGAAGTATAAGTTGGAAAATCAAAACATTGCAAAAAGAATCGTGAAACCCAGGGAACTAATTGCAATTATTATAGCTTTGCTAAATAAACCTTCTTCCAAATGTTTGTACATCAGCAAACATTTTTCTTACTGTGCTCTTTCTGTAGCTAAGGATTCGTTGCTATTAGGAAGTGATTTACCCTGCCGGACACTGTGAATGCCATCCTTTCTCAAAGGGTGATGGTATGCAGATGTAGTTACAAAATAAAACCCTAGCAACCAACGATCCTGCAATTGTTTTGTTTCTTATTGACAGCTGTTGTATTAAACTGGCGAAATATGGATAAGATCAATGCTGGGATAGATCCACAGTGCGTTGTGAAATTTGTCAATTAAATTTCAGTTCACTGGTTTCAGAGCTGCCTTCATCTTCTGTCCTGCACTGGGGAATTCATGGTGTATGCTTGTGTTTTCACAGGAATATCTGGTTTGTACTTTCCAGCTAGAGCTCGCAGACTGGATCGTGATCCACTTCTGTACCTGGAAACCAACACCATCTATGCTGCCTACGTGCACAGGGGCGTAGCTACCAAAGTTGCTGCAATATCTGTACACTGGGGTCCAGAGCCCTGAGGGGCCCATTGAACCCTGTTGATTGTTGTATTTTACTTCCCCAACAACATATGGTCCATCTCCCTTGCTTGCAACAGGGCCTGTAGAATCCAAGCTACGCTATTGACTGTGCATGCATTCACACAGTGGTCCAAATCATGTGTGAATGAACAGGAGCATACCATAACTATGCACTTATTTTAGGACATTGAAATGAGTTAAAAACAGAACTTGTACATACTCTGATTTACCCCGTGCACTGCACAAAGCACGAGTCAGAACCAGGAAGAGGCAACCACTGTTTCCTGCTTGTGATTCTGTAGCTCATTTACTACCTCAGAGAATTTTAGAGTTAAGTGTATGTCCTTTGGAAAGTGCAATGCCTAAGAAAACATGTAACACTGAACAAGGACAACCCTATATGCTCATGACGACCAGGGTCAATATCTCATACATAAACAAAGACCCATTGGACTCATTCAGAGAGTGGGAAACGTTTAGAATATTTTGAGGAATCCAACATGCTATGCCATATTATTACATCAAACCAATATCTTAGTATTTGGGGAAAAAAAGAAAACATGGGACTGATAGAGGTGTAGGAGAGTAGGATCTGCTTCACATGGGTACCCCCACTTTTTGCTGATGCTTCACTGTTTTTCGACCTTAGTCTGGCTGGGGCCCTGCTAATCAGAACCCAGCCTAGCTGCTTCCTCTCTAAAATGGTTTCCATGTGCCTTAGGCACATCTCTGATTGGAATCTGGAGTGCCCTTATAAGTCCCTAGTATATGGTATACTATGTACCCAGGGCATAGGTACCTCAGAGGCCTACCAGGGGCTGCAGCATTTATTGTGCCACCCCTGGAAGGCCATCCAAAATGACACCAGAGGTCTGCTACTGCAGCCTGGGTAAGGTGGTGCATGCACCCCTTACTGTGATATAGGCTACCTATATCACTACATACATACACACATATAAACCTATAAGTCACTCCTATGGCAGGCCTTATCAATCCTGAAGGCAGAGTGCGTGGTTCCTATGTGAGAGGGTGCACCTGCATGAGCTGGGCCCCTCTGCAGCGTTCGGAGACCCTTCTCTGATGCTGTTTGTAGTGCAGCCCGACCATATACTCTTAAGCGCATTATAACCTCGCGTTAAATGCTAACTTTGGGATGGCTGCACGGAAACATGTCGTGTTTGGTGTCAAACATCTTGGAATACTACCACCCCCGCCAGTTCTGGCGGCGGGGGTAGCATTCCACCCTTCTAGAGGGAGAGACATGTACACACCGGTATACCCGGTACTGACTTTCCAGAGCCCTGGCATCACATAATGGATGCCGCTTCCACAGACACGAGTCTGGCCTCCTGCTGCTGACCGAAACTCCGGCAGGGGAGGCCTGGACAATAGGTTTCCTGTCCCAGGGAGGTGTAACCACCTCCCCAGACAGGATAGTGTGTATTGGGGCTGGGCGGGAGCACTCTCTGGTGCTTTGAAGTCCTGCACTGGGGGCACATTTGGTGTCCCTGTGCATACCCCAGTTCAAACCGGCTCAGGGGCTTCCAGCCCCTGCTCTGGCATGAAACTGGACAAAGGGAAAGGGGTGTAACCACCCCTCTGCCCTGACCCTCCCATAGGTGGGGCCACAGAGTATGTCCAACCCCCTACCTTAGTATGAGTATGGGACCCCAGTCCTTAGGACTTTAGATTTACCTGGACGAAACCCTGACACAGAATCCTGGACCTTCAATGCTCTACTTCAAGATTAGAGGACTGAAGAATCTCCCTTGGGGTCAAGGAGTAACTCCCCTGCTTGGCAGGCACCAAAGAAACAATTGTCCGGTCTGCATCGCTGAAGCTCCCATCGGACGCCAAAGTCCTTGCATCCCCAGAGGTGGATTTCCAGACTTCCCCGAGGCTGCCCTGAGTCCCCAGCAAAGCTGAGGCCCGTAGCTGTCGTGGGTAACGTGGAACCGTGACCCCTGGACACCGATCGCATTTGCAAGTGCATCCTCTTCTGGGTCTCCCACGAAGTCATGCTTTGGGCTCCGAGTATCCCCAGTCTCCAGCACCAACTGCACCGAAGATCACTGGCCTCCACTCCACGAGTGTCCTGTGAGCCAGCTCCACGTGCATCGACTCGAGGCTCCTTTGCGGTCGCTAGTCCATTGGCTAGTAGGCCCTCCCAAAAGCCAATCTTCTTCTGCTTGGGCTCCCTGGTTGCTCCAGCCGTGCCCTGACTTACCCTCGCTGGGTGAGTCCCCCAGACCTTGCTGGTCTGCAACATCGTCCTTCTTCCATTTCCACAAGACTTGCCGTTGCCAAGGCTTGTTGGGTCCAATCCGGTCGCCGATACCCCTGCAATCGACAGACGTTGTGGGACAGCTCAAATCCAGCTCCTGGTCATCGTCGATGCCTCCTGGACCTCGTGGCTGAAGAGTCAAGACGACCATCAACCTACCTGAAGCACTTGACATCGGTGGGCATCTGCTCATCGCCTTCCTGGTCACTGGCTAGTGACCCAGACTCTGTCCCCTCTGCTTTCAGGTTCTTCAGATCTTCGATCCACCTTTGGATCCACCCGAACACTTTCGACTTGGCCGCCAGCAGCACTTTGCAGCAGATCGCCATTGAAAGCGACGACGAAACCCGACCCCGAAAGACACCTATGCACCCGGCTCCCCTGGGTGAGGTAACTCGAGTACTCCGGTGCTCCCGTGGGTATTGACACTAGAACAGCCTAGTTCTCAAAGGGTTTGCTCCAAGTCCTCCTCTAAGTGTCCCTTTTCTTTTAAATTCAAATCGCGACTTTCCCCATAGAAGTTAACGGCGATTCGCGGCTGTGTTCATACACTGCACGCGTCCGCCGTGGGTCCCCTGTGTCACTACCTTGGGTGGTTCCTTGTGGTCCAAGCACTTCTACAGGCTCTAGGCCTTGTGTCTAGCTCAGTCGTGGTTCTTATACCACTTTATTGGTATATGGTTTGGTACGCCCTAGGGCTCAAACGTGTATTTGTGCTATTACTGTAGATAACTAACTTATAACTTATGTACTTCGAACTCTAGCCTCATAAAGAGACTAGAGGGGTGTGTTTAGTAATAAATACATATATTTTGAATATATACCTGGTGTGGTCCTCTTTCAATTGGTCACTCAAGAGATTATAGACTGGTAAAACAAGCTGCTTTACATTCCTTCAAGACTTAGCCTGAAGGCTGCTCTCCATAGCTACCACTAGGATAGCTTTCAATAAAGGTTGTCTTTAACCTATCTCCAATAAGGGGTTGTTTGGACTGGTGCAAGGTGCCCACTATAATTAGTGGATAGCATATGCCAGGCCAACTTCTCACAAGAGGTTAATGTCAATAGTATATATTCACAATTCCTATGCAGTGGTTTGTGAATAAGTGGACAAAGTGCAGACAATGCGGTACTCAAATAAGTGAACAAACATTTACACCATATATGTCAAAAGGCAATGTACATTTCCCTAGTTCTGTACATAATTTACATGTGCACATCTTGGGACAATTCGCAGTTCCTGCTGATATTGTTATATCTGGGAACCAATGTGGCACTCTATCGATGTTTCGATCCCTTGTTAATGAAGGGGTCTCCTCAGGACCAAGTCATCTGACTGTACAACCCACATGGGAGTACTGATCCGAGTTCTGTCTAATACACTGTCACATCCTAAGTATTCAATACTTGGCTTGGCAAAAACCAGCGTATTACTGTGTAATCCGTGTTTCACACAGAGACTTCAGAAACGGTGAGCACATCCGTCACCCCAAAGGTCGCCATACAAAGTCAGCATGCAAGAAGAAAACATGTGTACAACTATGCTCTATGCCAGAGCACATATACATGACACAGCCCGGTAATTCAACAAGTTAGTGCAAGACATGCAAATAGCACTGCTCAGATGTATTGAATGATGATTGCTACTGGGGTTTACGAGCTGCGCTGACTGTTGCTCTGTATGAACTTGGTAGAGAAAAGTTAGTTAATAAATGTGTTGTAGACAGCACAATTTTGTTGAAATGGTTGCATGGCCCCATCTGCATCAGTGCACAGAATGGAATCATGATAAAGTCCCATATACCATAAAAGTGTCTTGCATGCAAGGTAAACTAGCCTTCTGCACATGTTGCTTACTGTAAACACTTAAGTATTACACACCTTGTCTTAAAGCACCCTCTATAGTAGTGAATGTGCAGCTATGATCCATTGCAAGCCCATTGAAGTATGAGGCTTGAGTAAACTTTCCTTTGTGAGCGGTGTGTCCCATTATTAGGCATAATCTTGTAGATGATCTCCTCTCTAGAATGTAGAAGGCACAAGCAATGGCCTATATTTAGTCCCCACAACCCTGAATTGGGATGATGGGTCCTTGGGATCAGGGAAATACGTTAATGCAAAGGGAGGTGCTCTCCATTTGGCATTTATGGAACTTTCTACTGCATTTGACCTGGTTGACAGGGGCAAGCTGTGGGACATGGTTAACAGACATAATATCGAGTTGCAAATATCGACTAACACTAATATCGAGTCCAAAATATCGACATACAAAAATATCTACAGTCAGAATATCGTTGTCAAGAATATCGAGTTGAAGGTAAGTAATATCGTTTTCCCAAATATCGAAGTAATTAATATAGTTTGCAAAAATATCGTTGTTAAAAATATCGTTGTTTTATTTAGTGTTATGTATTTTAGTGTGTATTTTTAATGTATGTGTTCTATTTTTTTGTGGAAGTATTGCATTTGTTTTTGAACATATGTGTTAAATTTTTAGAAGTTACTAATTTTTTTTAAAGTAAACTTTGCGTTATAGTACCGTAGCGGGTTGTGGGTTTATAGGGGAATAGGGTGGGAAGTAATTTAATTATAATAAATGTAATAATGATTTTTAGAAGTTATTACTTTTTTTTAATCAAATTTTGTGTTTTGTTCCGTAGCGGATTCTGGGTTTATAGGGGGTTAGGGTGGGAAGTAATTTAATTATAATTAATTAATTAATAATTTATAATATTTAATATTTAGGTATTTATTATTGTATATTATTAATTGTGTTAATTAATTCATTATTAATTAGTTATTAATTGGTTGTTAATTAATAATAAATATTTGGTAAATATATTAATTGTGTTATTTTTTAAGGAGCGGGTTGTGGGTTTATAGGGGAATAGGGTGGGAAGTAATTTAATTATAATTAATTAATTACATTTTTTTGTTAATTAATAATTAAGTATTTAATATTTTATATTGTTAATTGAGGTAATTAAGTTGTTATTAATTAGTTATTAATTGGTTGTTAATTATTAATAATTAATTGGTATATATGTTAATTGTGTCATTTTTTTAGGAGCGGGTTGTGGGTTTATAGGGAGTAGGGTGGGAAGTATTTTAATAATAAGTAATTAATTAAAAAAAAAATTAATACTTAATATTTATGTATTTAATGTTTTATATTGTAAATTGTGGTAAATAATTTAAGCTTATTTATTTATTAATTGGTTATTAATAATTAATTATTCATTATTAATTATGTAATTTGTGTTATTTTTTTAAGAGCGGGTTGGGGTTGATAGGTGAGTAGGCAGGGAACTAATTTAATTTTAATATATATTTTAAAATGTATTTTATAAAAATGATTTTCTGTTGCTTTTCAGTGTTATTTGTGTGAATTAATTTATTATTGATTGTTTTTTAAATTGTTTGTTAATTATTATTAATTAATTAATTATTTGTTAATTAATTATGTTAATTGTGTTATGTTTTACAACATTGGTGGTGTTATTTATAGGGGAATATGGTGGCAGGTAAATTATTTAGAATTAATTAATTGTTTGTTAATTAATGTTAATTATTTTGCTGGAGTGGGAATAGTAAATTATTCCCCTCCGCTATCCAACACTTTCCCTACTGTTGCACTCGCTGGAGTGGGAATAGTAAATTTTACCCCTCCGCTATCCAACACTTTCCCTACTGTTTTACCTGCTGGAGTGGGAATAGTAAATTATTCCCCTCCGCTATCCAACACTTTCCCTACTGTTGCACTTGCTGGAGTGGGAACAGTAAATTTTACCCCTACGCTATCTAACACCTTCCCTACTGTTGTACTTGTTGGAGTGGGAATAGTAATTTTATCCCCACCACTATCCTACACTTTCCCTACTGTTGCACTCTCTGGAGTGGGAATAGTAATTGTAACCCTTCCGCTATCCAACACTTTCCCTACTGTTGCAATCCCTGGAGTGGGAATAGTAAATTATTCCCCTCCGCTATCCAACACTTTCCCTACTGTTTTACCTGCTGGAGTGGGAATAGCAAATTATTCCCCTCCGCTATCCAACACTTTCCCTACTGTTGCACTTGCTGGAGTGGGAATAGTAAATTTTACCCCTACGCTATCCAACACTTTCCCTACTGTTGCACTCACTGGAATGGGAATAGTGATTTTATCCTCTCCGCTATCCAACATTTTCACTACTGTTGCAGTTAATGAAGTGTCAAATGAAATTGTAAAAAAATATAAATATTTTAAAATTGTAATTTATTATATATATATTTTATTTTTATTTTACCGGAGTATGTATATATATGTATTTATAATTTTTAATATGTTTTAATATTTTTTAATTTATTAAGATCATTATTTATTAGTTATATTAAGTTAATATATATATTATATTTTATATATATGTAGGTTTAATTTATTTTTATATTATATTTATTACTTATCATTTTAAACATGTTCTAATAATTCTAACTATCTTTTTTTTAAATATATGTATTATTTGCATTATTTTACACAATTTTTTTAACATTTTTAAAAAAACGATATTTTAAACAACGATATTTTAAACAACGATATTTTTTTATCGATATTTTTATACTTACCATTATGAAGATAGGACTTCGATATTTTGGACAACGATATTTTTGTCCTGATATTTTTGTAGCTCGACATTTTTGCTGTCGATATTCTGGCAGTGATCCGTGGGACATGATGGACAAGGCAGGGTTTGAAAATTCTCTGATTAGTCTTTTGAGGCGCCTGTATTGGGGTACGACTGCACGTTTACATTACGGTCAATATGGAGAATGTACACCCCCCTTTTGAATCTAGTAGAGGCCTAAGGTAGGACTGCATTTTAGCTCCATTTTTATTCCTTTTTCATATAAATTCTTTGAAATCAGTGCAGGTAAAAAAAAGGATAGGATTTACTAATGGTAGGGAGCTGCCCAGTCCCCATCTTACTTCTTGCAGATGATGCAGTTTTACTCGTCCACACCGCAAACGGTTTGCAACTGCTGCTAGATTCATTTAATGAATTTATGGGGGATTGTGGAATGAAAGTCAATCACCAAAAATCATATATTATGACTTGCGTCCAAAACAAATACATTCATGAAACCACTATATTGATGGTATCCCAATTTCTAAGGTGCAGAACTTCAACTACCTTGGAATTTTGTTGGAGGAAAACATGAGATGGTACAAGCTTTTAACTGAGAGATACTGTAAATTGGCCAGGACAGTGATGCGATTTTCAGATTAATAATCAAACTCAGCCATAAACCTATTAAATAATGAAATTTCTTATGCAAAAGCAAATGTCTTTCCATGGGTACTTACATGGCTGGTTTTTGGGGATAGAGCATCCCAGGTAAACTTCAAACGATAGAAAATAAGTTTCTGTGCAGATTGCTTGCTACACCAAAGAGATCTGCCATTCCTATTGTCCATTATGAAAGTGGGTTGTCTTTTTTGTAAGATATAGTGATGGTTGCACCACTCCTCTTATGGCTAAATATTTGGCTTTCCCCTACACTAAATTCTCCAGATTTGTTTTTGAAGATTGTCTTGAGTTAGATTGCATGGATACCATCCCATGTTAAAAGAGTATTCACCTATGTTGGTTTCCTAAATTTGTTTTTTCCCTGAGATTGACAACAATCCAAAGAAATTGGCAAAGACCCTCCACTACAAATCTATAAATTATGTTAGGTTTGAAAAAAGTCTGTTGATACCTCAAGATCAAACCTAAAAAAGGGATAGAACCATATTTATTATGGATAATAAACCATGAACATAGATTTTATCTAACCTGTTTTAGATTTGGCACTTTGCTCTTTCTGGTAGCTTTTCCACAGCAGGGTACCTGGTTTTCTACATTACCCTTACACATTTTATGTTCTTTTGTGGTTTTACTAGACCTCTGCAATAGTTTGTACGCCCTATTCTGTGCTCATCTGGTCTCAGATCTTATGTACAAAGTTTGCAATACCTACAGTGCCTTGATGCACAGTTTATCTGACACTCTCTAATTAGTTACGTACAACAAGCTCTTAGGATAAGAAGTGGTAAACATTTTTAGATTCTGTTGAATTTATTATGTTTTTAACTCCATATTACCTGGCAGTTCTCCTTGTTTTCCTGTTTTAATTGTTTAAACTTGTTATGGTGCCTTTTAAATTATTTTCTGGCTGTCATGATGAAATGTGATAAGGCTATGTACCTTATTTGGTATTTATGCTGTGGTTTTATCTTTTTTGGCTCTAGCTGAATAAAAGCTTTTTGACTGACTGACTTGAAACACAGTCTCCCTTGACTTTTGCAAAAACAGGGTATCATTGAGTGCACTCCTGGGGGTGAATTATTTCTTTATGAAGGCACAATGAGGGAAACTATACAACATAAATGCATCATCTAAATCTGTGCTGTATGTATGTGCACTGGCGTACCCTAATCTTAGCATGAGACTTGAAATAAAACACATGGGTGAGTGTGGTGTTGGACTGTATGCCAATTCTAGAGGCACAAAAATATCCACTCATGGGTTGAGATAGCCTCCTCACGAGATTAAAATGTTTCATTTGAGAGTGCAACTCTCTGACTGCACACTGGCTGCTCAGTGCAGGTACAGTTTGACTGTGTGCCAGAACTGGCTCCTATTTATGGCACTGGTTACCCCCTCTATGTAACCAGCACCCACCACAACAATCTGACTGCTGGCATTTTATATAATTTGACTAGGTGTGTTTCAAATAATCTTGACTTTTAATACTATTACATCAAAACAAAACATGACCTAAAGCAAGAAAATTAAAAGTCTAACTGATCAAATGAATAGTCGAAATCTAGAATGTGCACTCTGTTGTAGGAAAGGAATTTAAAGTGCAGTGCTAAATTAGCCAATGTGAGATCTTGTAAAACAAGATCATTAATGCCTTCTGCTGGCATTGTTGCACAGTACCTAAATCACCTGTTAGGAATATGACATAGTACATGCTGACTTTGAATTTTCACCTAATTAATATTTTAACGTGAATATGTACCTAGAAAATATGTGGCAATGCCACTAACCATTATGGCACAGTACATTTTTAGGTCTGGCCTCGCCTAGAGAACGCTTTTCGTTTCTCACCAGCCTCATGTAATCAAACAAATTAATAAATAAAACTATATAAATATATTCATGCATATTGCTTCCAGCCACCACAGAATACAGAATGGGGCAATAGGGTAACTTATTTTAAGCTAGGGCGTTTTGCAGTGTGAGTGGTTTGAGTGATGATATTTTTGCCCTGATCACATGTGCACATTCACCTAAAAGGAAGTTCTCTTCAGTGCTGGGGATTTTAGGTAAATACTTTACGTTCTCAAAGCTTTTTCCCCTTACATTCGTTATCTGTTTTATTTTTAGTCTCCTTTTGTGTTTAAACTGTGTCCTCGGGTTAAAGTAATTCAACGCTTTGTGATCCATTTCTTTGTGCCAATAAGAATTAATGGTTTTCTTGTGATGTGCATGAAAAGTAAAAGGATTTCTAAACATGTTCTGTGTACACTTGCCTTGCTAGGAAGCACCTGTACTATTATATTAAAATGATATGTAATCGTTAATTTTTCAAACAAATGTTAAAAGATTTTATTGCAAAATTGTGGCCACAGTATTAAGGTGGAGACATGATTTTTTATTCTCTTTATTTTTTCGGCATATGCTTGCAATGAAAAAATTATTAAATGCTCATCCACTAGATTGCCAAGGCAAAAAAAAATCCTTTGCTGTGCCTCATCACTTCAAAAACATTGTCATAAATTCAGAATTTTACCCACGATATTGTCTTTTGAACATTGTATTGTAATATTTAAAATCATTTACATTTTCTGAATTATTTGAAAATGCTCCTGTGGGTTACTGTTGATCCTGATCACTATCTTATCCCAAAACACTTTAAGACAATTTTCTATGTGTCTTTTAGAAATTCCTTGATGGTTCTTTGTGTCCTTAAACCTGAAAATATTCACACTTTTATCAACACAATTTTAATTTCTGTAAGGCAAATGCAATCACCTATAACACAATACTTTACAAGTCCATTTCATTTATATGTTTAGGAATCCAAAATGTAAATTATGACAGCAAAGTAATGTGAGGTTGGCAAACTATGCATTTCACTTCAACAGATGAAAGAGTAATCAGCTTTACAAAAATTCACTTCGGTGCTGAAACGTTTGGGGAAAAAATCAAAAATTGTTCCAGCTAAACCTTTATAGTGAGAAAATGTTCACTTAAAAAGTGTATTTTTAGAGGATTTTTTTCCCAAGGAAAGTGCAATTTTGCAAGATTATGTCTATTTGTATATTTCTTTTAAACTATGAAACTTTCCCAAACTGTGCAAAGTTTCTATAAACCTTCTGAGGTTTGTGTAGGAAATTTTCCAAAACCTCACACCCCTATGTAAATTGTATTGTGCTCTGTGCTGATGAAGAAATCACCATAAAGTTTGGAACACACATTAATATACAGCAATATGCAACAATTCATAATATGAAAAGAGAAAGGAAACTTACTCATGGAGCAGGGGTCTTACAACGGTGTCTCCTTTGGTGTGAGCATTGTAAAACAATGTATAAAGGTAAGGCAATAAAGTGTAGCGGATGTTTAAGTAGTGCTTTGAAGAATTCACCAAAAGCGAATCAGCTCCAAAGAAAGCAGGATCTTGAGGCTGTAGTTAAAATGATAACAGGATATGCTTTCAGAAAATCGGTTACATCCACGTGAAACAAAACTGATGGAAGTATTTAAAATACCCATAATTATCATGGAAGGCAGAGAAATGTAGGCATGCTAAATGCGTTTGTAATAGAAAAATAGGACATGCATTTCTGCTTCATAACTTGAAATATCTGGATGCAAGATGCAGAAATACAACAGCAATTTCAAGTTTGAAATCCTATAAAGTATAATAAAACTAACTAAAAGTCAATTTTATTATTATCATTATTATTAGTATCACTAATATTATTATTATTATTAATATTATTATTGTTATTATTGTTAATATTATTAGTAATACTTTATTATTATCATTATTAGTAGTAGTATTATCATCATTATGCCAAAATGTTTTCTTTGAGCAACACAAAATATAGCAGTTGGGAATATCAAGTAAAATATAGAATAAAAAGAATGGCAGCTTTGCAACTTCTAGCAATACCTTTTTTCTCGTTGCCTTTGTATCTGCGCTGTAAATTGGTAAATACATGATTTACCAAATGTCACATACATACGCTCACAAACACACACATCTATTTGTTGTAATTTGTTTAATAATGCAAGAGCATTTCCAACAAACCACATATAAACCAGAACGTTTTGTGATTCCCATGGCAAGCATGGTCTCTTTTGTAGCAAAGCAGAGCATGTTACCTGGACCTATAGAAGATGGATTACCTTCATGTCTTTGATATCATGTTCGAAGAATCTTAGAGAGTTGGGATTTCTGATCCTTACCAAGGTATTGGAAATGTTTCACTTCTTTGGCACCCTCTGTGATACAAATCCACCATTCTGCAGGTCACCTTCACTCCACCCTACCTTAATTATCTCAAAACTATTGACTGCTTTGCTTGTGCTCTGGCGCCCAACAGCTTCAAATGAACCAAGTGCTGATGCAACTCCTCCCTAACAATCACATCAATTAACTTTCTGAATCTTAATACGTTTTGTCTGAATCGCATTGCCCCAACTATTATCAGTACAATTCCCATGTCTGGTACTTTTCTTATTACTACTCTTGAAGATGTTGGGCCTTATGTACAAAGCCTTTTTTGGTTGCAAACCCTGCAATTCACAAAATCAAAGGGTTTGCAACTGTAAAAGGGCTTTTTACTAATTATTAAACTGTTTTTACATGTCTGAAAAGTCATTCTGAATCATAAACAGGGTTTTGTGGCCCATTATGAATCACAAATGAAAGGAGGTGTGAAAAGAGAATTCCCCTCCTATTGGGGTAAGCCCTCAAAATGGCATATATCAAGCATTTGTGAACGCAATTGTGGTTGCAAACCTTTACGCAGACACCAACCATCTGATTATCAATGGGGAAACTATCCCTAGGGACCAGCTTGTCTTTTGGAAGTAATGTCTAATGGCCTCAGGGAGAGCAGGTTGTGATCTAGGGGACCACTGTATTTTATGGCAAGACAGTAGGCTAGAATTATGCATTAACTTTTACTCTCTCTTCTGAGCAGCAACACTTCAAAGTTTCCTGAATCAGAACCTTAGAAGTACATCACAATAAGTAGAACTCTCAAGTCCACCATTTTCTTCCTCTTTATTTGCAGCTTCTGAGCAGATAGGTTTATAGCATGCAATGTATATTATAGTTTAAGGATTAAGATATATTTTATGGATTAAATTATAATAATGCAATTTGGTTGTTAATATATTTTATATAGGATGGTTAATTAAACCCAATGTATGGGTGTAGTTTAGTTGTCCAGATTACAAACCAAATTATTGTGAGAGCAAAATCCTCTAATATCTAAATATTGGTCACATTATATAAAAATGTAGCAAGGCGTTTTGATTTGGAACTACTGAATTTTGCTCTAAATACAAAAAATAAAGAGAGTTACCTCTTCATCCAACCTCGCGTTCATTTTTGTCTTTTAAAATCAAAACAACGATCTGAATCGGCATGAGCAAATGTGACCGCCAATTTGAATGGCATGACTGATCGTGCATGATGTGTGCAACAGGCTCCTTTTTTTAAAAGGAAATTGGGCACACAGAAGCGAAGTCTGCATCATCGCAAATCATTTTATTTAAAGGAAATGGAGTGCAATAAACGCATGTGCGCCAATTGGCATCTGGTTGCTAAGTAATGTTTCGCTAAGGAGATCGTTTAGAGAGGCGAAAAAACTGAGACGTTTTTGACAGTTACTAGCAATACGGTGATATTTAAAAAAAGGTTAAATTTATGAAGTAAATTTGGACAAAAGCAGACTAAACAGGATTCAGGGGAGTTAAAGCAAGAAGAGTTCATTAGGAAAATAGTGTCTTAGGAAATACATATGGCAGTTAAAGAGACAGTGAAGGAAATTTTACATAATAAGCGACCTTACAAAAATAATGAGGATGAAGAGTATTTTTCGATCTCAGAAGGAGAGAAGTATTTTAACAAGGGTCCAGGTGGAAAATATTTTAAAAAGAGACAGCATATAAAAAATGCTGATCGAAAGAAAGTAGATCCAAGTGGCTCACAGAAAGGAGTCCACAGCGGTTTGCAGGGAATGGATGTCCAGACTGGCCCGCAGAATGGGCACTCTAGCATTGCAGATGATGAAGATTTGAATGAAAGTGGCGAACACCACAATTTAGATGAATATATTTAAGTTCTAAATTATAAAGTAAATTTATAAGATGATTTCAATGACATTTTTTAAAAATAAGTAAAAAGGAAATAGGTCTGTGGTTGATCCCCTAGGTGAAAAGCTGTTTGACCCCAAAGAAATGCGACACCCAAGGGGCAAAGAATGCTGGCCACTAGATCATGTGGCAGAATATATAAAACACTGGATTAGGAAACCATTAGATAAAGATAAAAGGAATAGAATATTATGCGAGTAGAATGATCACATCCAGTGGTTGACGATAAGGGGACTGCAACACCTAATATTGATCCAGAATTAATTACTTTTTTTCCAAATTGGGCAGAGACCCTAGAAATGGACTGGAGAAGTCATTAAAACAGTGCCATGATTGAGTTTTGGATATTCTCAGTCCTCTGCCTAGAATGATTGATTTGGTGGAGGAAGCCTATTTTAAAGGCACAGATACAAATATACACCTTTTAAGAGGGTGGTGCCAATGAGCTATATGTTTATTAGGAAATGCTAATGCTGGTCTTTTGGCAGAGCATCAGAAAACAATCCTAATGCGTATAAATGATATGTTAGGAGAGTTGGGTGTAAAAGAAAGTATTAAGGAAGCTAAAGGCCTTTAATTTGGTAGGCATGGTTAATAGTATTTGGAAATATGTCCAAACTTTTATTAGTCTTCATAAGGCACAATTCTCCTTGAGGAAGATCTTTATAGGAAACAGTTTTTATGGGAGGGCTGGGAGGAGAGGGCAAACTCTCAGCTGAGGATATTAAAAGTACCATTATCCAGGAAACAATGGGAATCAAAGAAATCATCGAAGTGGTTGCTATAGACAGAATACAGGATTCTATCCCCAAAGAAGGAGTGGAGGAAGAAATAGACCTTCTCAGGGATGAGGTCACAACACAAACTCAGGACAAGGTGAGGAACAATTCTGGTTTTATCCAACAAAACGTGGTAGGAAGGCTAGGGTATTTTCAGAAGCAATGAGAAGAAATAACGTCTGATCCTTGGGGATTACAGAGTGTGACAGGTTCGTTTTTGATTCAGAACCAGTTCAAAAACAGGAACGAGAGAGTTGATTTTTCAAAGAGAACAAGAAAGTGTAGTATCAGAAGAAGAAAAACAAATGCTAGTAAAAAGGTCAATAGTGGAGATAGAGGAGGATAAAGTAGGTTTTGTCAGTACTCTACTTCTAGTGGAAAAAAGGACAAGGGATAGAGACATGTAATACATTTAAGGAGTGTGAACCTTTATGTAACATAGAGAAATTTCAAAATGAAGGGTGTGTTACAGGAAAAGAATTGGTTAGTAAAGATGGATCTCAAGGATACATATTTTAAAATACCTATAGATGAAGAAAGTCTGAGATTTTAACAATTCAGATGGAAAGTAATTCTATATCAATTTAATTGTCTCCCTTTCAGTTTGTCATCAGCTCCTTGGTGTATTACAAAGCAGTGGTAGGGTATTTGAGAGAAAGGGGAGTGAGATTGAATTTGTTTGGAAGACAATTTAACTATGAACCAGAGTCTGGAAGAGTTGAAAACTCATTAACTTTTGGGAAGAGGACTAATAGAATCATTAGGATTTATTGGGAATGTGGAGAAATCTGTTCTAATTCTGAGCCATAGTCTGGAATTTCTTGTGTTTGTCGTAGACACAGTAAAAAGTCAGTTACAGCTTCCCATAGAATAAATTTGGAAGATAAAAAAAGAAGTGAAGTATGTGATGGGGAAGGAGGAAATAAAGTTGAGAGATTTAGCCCATGGGATTTGTCTTTTAACATCCTCAATACAAGCAATTTTTTCGGGCCCATTTCATTGCAGGGCCATACAAAGACTAAAGAAAACAGGATTAGCATAAGCATTATGGAACGGAGACAAAATAAAAATGAATATGGAAGCAAGGGAAGAATTGCAATGGTGAATGGAAAGTTGGAAGCATGGAATGGTTGGGCATTCTTTGAAACTTTGCCGGAGTTTATTTTAGAAACAAGTGCCAGCATGTCAGGATGGGGAGCACAGTGTTCAGGTCAGGAGACAGGGGGAATTTGGAACTTCATAGAGAAAGAGGTACATACCAATTGTTTAGAAATGAAGTCAGGTCTGTTTGCCCTTCACAGTTTTAAACAGCAATTGTAAGGCACCTCGGTGTTGTTGAAGAAGGACAACATTACTGCAGTAACTTGTATCAATAAATTAGTGGGCAGCAGATCCCAAAAATTGGCAGATTGCAGGAAGGAAATGTGGGAATTTGTTTGGAACACAAAATTTGTTTGAAAGCAGAATATTTGCTAGGAATACACAATGCAGTGGCATATTGGAATTATAGGAATATAATAGATTACAGCAATTGAAAATTTCAGATGAAGTAATTCAGGGAGATTCAAAAACGTTTGGGCCCATTAGAGGTAGATCTATTTGCTTCGCGATTGACATTCCAACTGATTCATTACATAAGTTGGAGACCAGATCCAGGTGCAAATGCAGTGGATGCATTCATGCAGGATTGGACATGGATGAGAGGAGATGCATGTTGCAGTGCAGGAAACAGATGTTAGATAGGGTTAGTAACTTGGTTTTGGAAAATCAGCCCTGGTTCCCAACTGTTTTGGAGATGTCTATGTAGATACCATATTTGATCAGGTCTAGCAACAGACTCTTAAGGGGAACAGAAGAAGGACAGCATCCTCTAGAAGCAGCAGGATTGCTCAAAATTCGAGTTTGGAAGATTACAGGGATAGAGGGAGATGTACAGATCATTCGGCAACAGCTTTATGGTTCCTTGATGAATGCTGGGCTCCAGGAACCAAGAAAAGGTATAGAAGTGCATGGAGAGTTTGGTTACGTTGGTGTCTGTAAAGGGATTTGAATCCTGTGGAGGCTGATGAAATAGAAGTGATGAATTTTATAACAGAGTTATTTGATAAAGGTTTATCTTACTGGATGGTCAATTGTTATAGATCAGCTGTGGCAGCAGGACATTCTTTAATCCAGGTAATATCAATTGGTAGAAATCCGTTGATTTATAGAGTAATGAAAGGAATAAGGTGAAAAAGACCTCCAAAACCAAGATATCACACACTTTATGATGTGGATTTTGTTTTGAGAATGTTTAAATAAAGGCCTAGTAATAAATATGTAGGAAAAAGAGAATTAACGTGGCAATTAGCAACTTTACTCTGTTTGATTTCTTTTGAAAGAGTGTCAGACGTCTGGGCATTAGAGATTTCAAATAGATTTTTTCAATCAACAGGTGTGTTATTCAAAATAAGAAAGAGAACAAAAACTATGACAACTTCTGTGTTTTATCCAAGTTTGGATAAATCACCAAAGGTGTGTGTGGTAAGATGTATGAAGGAATACGAATCAAGGATGCTACAAAAGAGATGTCCAAGGGTAGATCAGTATGTAAAGCCTTTCAAAGGACTCACAAGTGGAAACATTGCTAGGTGGGTAAAGTCTGTAATGAAAGAGGCAGGTATTAATTTGGAGGAGTGCTATGACGAGTAAAGCTTTAATGTCTGGAGAGATATTTGAAGACATATTATAAGCAGCTGATTGGTCAAATGCAGATAATTTGGGGAAATGTCATTTTAGACCTATAGAACATGTCTCACATTATGTTTTGAGAAACTTTAAGCATGCATAATGCTAGCCCCCTGTCTTGCCATAAAATGCCTATTCTTAACGGTTTACTGCAAATAGAATCACGATTTTATTAACGACAAGGAAGCTAGCATTATCCCACCACACCCTTCCTGATTTGAGAGCAGGTGTTTTTGATTTTTTACAGGAGTAAAAAACATTATTAAAGGCAGCTAAAAGATAAATAACGTTTATTAAGGAATAGTTAACAATACTATATGTTTTAGAAAAATGAAATGGTGTGAAGAAAGAATATATTTTTTGTGTTTATATTTTCAGAGCAGTGAGATTTACAAGATGGGATTAAGAAGAAGAAGGAAGATTTATGATGAAGAGAAACAAAAGAGGAAGAAATTGATGGACAGAAAGTTTTAAGAGGACTTGAAAGTTCTATTTATTGTGATGTTGTTCTAAAGTTCTGATTCTGGAAACTTTGAAGTGTTGCTGCTTAGAAGAGTGAATACAAGTTGTTTCATAATGCTAGCCTCCTTGTCTTTATTAAAATTGCATTTCTATATACAGTAAAACCTTAAGAATCGACATTCTCCACCATTTGTTTCTTAACAACTAGTCTCTTTTCTTCCAATGGCATGGTTTTCCTCTTTTCATAGCTTTAGAATGACCCTTCAGAAAAAGCCGCATTGCTGGGGATTGAAGTAAATTTGGGCACCTCAATGTGGTAACCTCATGAACATTCTCTGTAACAGCCTCTTTTCCATTCTCATTTATAGAGTCCACAATCTCTGTTAGTCCTTGGCCAAATTATGTCCAATTCACCTATTCTCAAGCTCTGAAACTAGTCTAATGCTCACCTCCTGAGTTAGCTAAATGCACTTCCTCTTCAATAAACACCATGAAAGATGAGAACTTAATTAGAAAATAGATCTTGGACCTATCTAGTTTCCCAAAACTGGTTTTGATCGTAGACCTTCAATGGAGCTTTACTCCTCTTCTACAATTGCAATTAGAAGTTTAAGGTTTTGTGCACTTTTATTTTAAACATACCCAAGTACTTGCGTCTAAGTAAACGTAACCAGCAAAGCACAAAGTAGCATTGCATTATTATTGTCTGACTCATAATTTACACTTACATTGTACACAATGCAATTAAGCAACAAAGTTTTGTTTTTGAAGTCTTAAACTTCCAGATCATCACAAAGGTTATGGGTGACATGGAGTGTTGCAGCTGATCAACAACGTCAACTACATCACTGATTTCAATACCATTTATTTGAAATCCCCATGGCATCCCCATATGTCCTTTCATCATAACTGGATTAAGAATCACTGCATCATTCATGATGTGAGGCTGTATGATGTATCAGCTAAATAAAAGCGGTATGATAGCCCCTCTCTATTTTTCTATGTGTATTCTTTTATTCATTGATTCCTTGATTGATTCATTCATTTATTTGCTACATTCATAAAGTGTCATTCTGTTCACTAAAAGCCATGTTGCAGTGTTCAGAAATCGGGTTGAGTGGTCCTGGAGTATATCTACCATTAGTAAGGGATTGCATAGTTGCAGCCTAAGTGGTTTCCAAAGTAACAATTGTGTGTCCATTATTAGCCTCCTAGAAAGAGCCTGGTCCCTTGATAAAGAAAACCATGTTCCTAAAGGTGATATGGAGATCTTAATCTCATTTTGGATAGATGCATTTTCAGTGATCTCTTGAAAACCAGTAAGAGGGATAAGTCCATTGAGCTGGTTTATGATCAATCCTGAGCTATTGCTAAGAAAACTGATGGATTTTCATCCTTATTTCATAAAGCTGAAAATCAATACATATCTCACTTACAGCTCACTGACCTAAAGATAAGCCATGAGAGGAAAATGCATTGGAGATGCTATGGGTAATTTTCCATTTAGGCTGCATAGAATTGTGAATTTAAATATTTGCTCCTGTGGAAGTTTTTACTATTCTGTGGTTGAACCCTTCTTCCAACACCACCTAGAACAGGATTGTACTGTCTATTTGTCCCTAAGTAATGAAGATCTATGCGTTGGGCTTAATATGGCACATAATATTGTCAATCATTCAAAAATGAGTTTGCATATAGCAGTCTATTATTTTTTTGATGTACCTTACTCTTATACAAAGTTATATTGATCTGAGCATTGGCTGTGTACATTTGGTGCTGTAGTGGAAGGAGTAAAATTATTTTACCAAGTTCCTTATGTAGTTGTTGAAGAGGTATAGTGACAGCAAGAATCTTTGAGGAATATTATGAGAGATGGGTTTAGAATATCAGATTGAAATGCCCCATATATTGATTTCTTACATCTGTATCTCACATTTAAACAAATTCATTTTTATTGAACTAGTTACAAACAGAGAGTTAACTGTCATCTTAAGATATTTCAATTGGAAAGGAGATACTTCATTTATAGTCCTATTAATGGCATAGAGAGTAATGATGAGTGGATTAGGGCTTGCCTTTGCTTAAGTGGGAATTGATGTGAGTGAAATAATTATTTAATTATACTGAGGTTTCCCTTGTGAGGGGACATATGTGGGATCAGTTTCAACCAGACATCAGCATTATTCTGTGTCTTAGTCACCAGCACAAAGTGTGACTAATGAGTGGCCTGACAACAACGTGGTTTGGACTTATTGATTTGATGTTTCTTGACCACAGGTGAAAATGTCATACAATGTGTAACCTGCTTTGAGTGTTGGGGTTCCAATAAGTTGTTTTAACTCTTGTCAAACTACATTGGAGCATTATTTTATGTTGGAACATAACCCCAAAGGTTTAATCTTACATGTGTATGACATTCTGAATCAGGTTGTGGGTGGACAAACTTTGTCAGTGACTTTTTCAGTAAAGGTGAAGCTCTATAACAATTTATGATATACTTCCATTAGGAGCAAAGAAGTTGAGGGCTGATAAAGCAACATAACATCAGGTATTCTAAAGAACGATAATGAACTATAACTGGAATCAGTAAACACTGCACATCAAAAGATATCTGACTGAATACAAACTTTGCTATGTGATTCGCATTTACAGTATATAATTTTGTAGTGGAGTAGGAAGAGTTTGAAGGACACTGTTGGAGCATTGAGGTCAAACAACATCCTTTTGCAACTGATATTTAACAGATTGTCTCCTGAAACATGTTGATGACTTCCAGTGAATATCTATAGGATGATTGCACATTCATCATATCAACTATAAGGGTTACCTGCTTATGGGATGGATGGCCTAATTGAGAGGGTTACGAAGTGCACTGAAGGGATGAATTGAATAATGAATGAAGCTCAATGCCAACTCAATTACTCCATTAGATATGAGAATTGTCTCTATAGGTTGGGACTCAAGATGTTGTTCTTGTGCACACTGGGTCACCTGAGTAGATGGTGTCATGCCCAGATCCTCCTGCCAAGGTTTGACTTCATCATGATGACATAGCAAAATGTACATTCAGTGATATTTTTCTGTTTGAAGAGGCTGGTAGTTCTCTTTAGCTGTCATACCATTTGTTTTTTGATGGTCTAACTCTCCATCTCAGAACTCTCTTGTTCTTTCATTAGATGGAAGATAGTGCTGAATCTCTCCGGATGTGTGCCCATCCATCTGGTTGTTATGGTCTGCTTTTCTCTTCTAGACTGATATTCACTGCTGGAATAGTGATTGTCTTGTGGGATTTGAGAATGAGATATCATTTTGGAAAGATTAGTCAAGGTCCTGCAACTTTGTTGTGTAATATAGCAAGTAATTGCATTGTTCTCCAATTCTTGCATAGACGCCCTAGTGAAGGATGACTGTTTCTGGATTCGCAATTCAGATGGATTTGTTGAATTTTAAATTTAAGTTGTTAGAGGTGACATTTGGGGGGAATATTATTACAAATTAATTAATTCCTGACTGGGAAAAGGAAACAAATTCTGGCATATTAGCATTCTTAAGTATCCATATAGATTTGAGATATTTCAGATGGAGGCAGTACATGGCAATGGCCATCTCTTCACCCCAGACCTTTCCTAGGACTTTATCATGCTTATGAAAATTCGAGAATGTCTCAAGAACAAAGGTGTTAAAAGTAGAGGAAAAAGCTAATGTGATGAGTGGAATGCCTTAAAAGTTCCCAGCCACTGGCAATAACGTGGGCTGCATCCAAGTCCATCATTTTCAACCACAATGCAACTTGTACAGAGACCAGCCAAATAGGAATCATTCTTGGTCCTGCTCCATGTCGAGCTTGAATCATCAGGCGATATTGCATACCCATGCCAGTTTCAGCCTAGTAAGGCCTCATCAGATTCTGTCCTGTGGCGCAGTGAGCAAAGGACTCATATCTGGATATACCCATTGCACTAAGGTATTGCAGTATGGAAAGCACAAAGGTGATGAGTGCTTGCAAATGCTTAGCCATCGACAGTCATTTGGGAACACCTTCTAATCCTTCCAATATGCCTCTTCAGACAGAGACCTGCCATATGTAAATCAGCATTTGTCCTACTACAGGTGGAAAAGTCCAGCCTTTCTCATCAGGAGTCGTAGCTATCCAAGACTGCTTTCAGTCTACATATGCCTCATCAAAGAGGTATAGCTTGTTTTGTAAGTGAGACACCCTAAGTGTAATAGGTGTATTCCCAGACTTGGGTCCTGTCCTCATTGTGTTATTGGACTCAAGCTGCACCTCACTGATGAGCTTCAAATAGGCCTAAAGTTGTCTGCAATTTCTTGTTTTCTAATGTAAAGTGGACCTGATCTGGCACACTGCACTCTTCTAATTGCTCTTAAACGTATATACACTATATGCTTTATTGATAGCAAATTCCACTTTGAGTACCAGATAATCTTGTTTGGTGGTTGCCAACTGTGTTGTTTTGACCACTTACTGATCCTAAATTTTACAAAGTTTATCATAAATAAAAACAATTATGTTTAGTCAAGTAATGCTTGATGTGAGTATTTAGTTTGCTAATTGAGGGGGGTGAACCACTGCTCAAGAAACAACCACAATTCATGTAAGGGTGAACCACCAAAGTCACTAAATTAACCTGTGCTTATCCCTCTGGTAGCTTGGCATAGGCTTCGCTTAAAGGCAATGGGTAAAGTAGTTAAGTAACACTCAAACAGTAATAAAGTTAAAACACAACAGGGGAAAAATCCCACACCAATCTAGAAAAATTGAGTACATTTAATAAATTATATGACACGAAAAGGACAAAAATCCAATCAGTGAAACCGGAGCTATGATTTTTTAAAAATTTTAAGTGAAATCTAGTGCCTAAGCATCAAAGTGTCAACCGCAGACTAGTCGTGTGAGTCGTGTGAGTCCGAGGCAAGGTGACCATTCTGGCCAAACACAATGAAGAGTGGGTCAGATGCAAGAAGTGGATTGGGCCCGGTCTCCGCGTACCTTCAGACTTTTTTCAGAAAGTTTGTAGGAAAATGCCTGAGAAGGTAAAGTTCAGTGGTGCAAGGCAGCTGGCAGTGTCTGAAGAGGAGGCATTGTTGTCTGGAGCAACTGAATAATCCTTCGTTCAGATTTAGTCTCTGTTTTGGAGTTCGAAGATTCCAGCGGGATGAAGCTGCAGGCTGTAGCCGTTGAGAGTTCCACGAGGCTGGATACCCCTTCTGAGAGATGTCACTGACCAGGATTTGCTGCTGTGGAGAAGCACGTAATGGGAGCTGTTACATATTCAAGCCAACCGGTTATGCACCCTGGGTGGATTAACGAATAGGTCGGTCTCAATCTTCTCTCAGTTCTCAGAGCACCTTTTGATCAACAGTTTTCAAATCCCCAACTTTATCATTTGGGCTATCTGAGCACCTTTAGCACCACTTCAAAGGGTCAAGACCGGAAAGGCACCACTTGCAGAGTCAGGACTCACTCAGGCTGGGTGGGTTCAAGATAGTTACAGCCTTTCCTGTCCCTAAAGGCCTGATCAGGATGCCAGACAACCAGCTTTTGGAGTCACTCTGAAAGTCCATGGTTCAAGGCAATGTGCAGGGCTCAAGCAGCAGGGCAGACCTCTGGGATGCAAGGCGGGCTTCAGGCACCAGAGCAGTCCTTCTTGGTGCAGGAAAACAGTCTTGAAGTACACAGCAGCAGGCAGTCCTATGAGAATTATTCTGCAGGCCCAGAAGGTTAATTGAAGTGTGGGTCTAAGGGTCCCTTTTTTATACCTGGTGCCTTTTTTGAAGTAGGAGAAGTTTCAGGTAGTCCCCCTTTCAAACGTGCTTGGAATTTCCTGCCTCTCTGCCCTAACTCCAACCTGGCTACAGGAACAATAGACTAGCGCGAAGTTTTTTCATGTGAAGGCAGGGCACACCCTATTGATTAGCAAGTTGAGCTGTGCCCATCTCTGCCTCCCCATCCTGCATGAGATGGCCCATACAGACACATCTAATCCCTCCATTGTGTGGGTATCTGGGAGGAATATACAAAGGCCAATTGCCACTGACACCTAGTCATGTGACACAGGAGCAGGCTGCAGGCACCAAATAGGGCAGGAAAATGGCAACTTCCTAAAAGTGGCATTTTAAAAATTGTGACTTAAAATCAGATTGCAAAAACCTGCAACTGAATAGGTTGTACTCTGACTTGACACAACAAACGTGTCACCCCCTGCATTATTCATGCAGTCAGCTTAGAGCTAGATCTCTGATGTTTGTGTCAAAAAAATGTATTAAAATGTACACTACTGTTTTAAATTGGTGTGGAATTTCTCTTGTGTTGTGTTTCCACTTTATTACTGTTTGTGTGATGCACAAATACTTTACACAGAGCCTGTAAGTTAAACCTGACTACATTTGTGTTAATCATTCATTCAACAGCTCAATTTCGGTACAACCACCCTAAGGCTGACAGGTCTAACAAGCATTTTTTTACACACACACACATGCACGCATGCACGCATACACACCCACACACACACTACTTTGAAAATACTGAGTGCAACATAGCCTCAAAGCCAGGTAATGTAGGTTCAATTCTTTGAGGGCTGATAATTGTTTCCCACAATTTCGCTTATGTTCCACAAATCAAGAGTTGTCATGCATAATTCTTACCCTAGAAAAATCTCCATTTCAAGGAATGCTGGAATTTGCATCCCGATCCTAATACTTATCTCATCTAAAATGCATTTGCTAATCCATCTAAGAACATTTAAAATTAGGATACACTTAATGGCTCAAGTCTAGGAGATATTCTGACAATTTTTAAATTTTGATAGCTATTTTTACAAACTGATCCTTTTGTGAAACCTTCAAATTCTTTATCCCTGTATGTATTATACAGATGAACAGGGCTAATTAGTTGGAACTTACACTGTAGTTTTCAGCATTGTGATTCCTGGAAAATGGGTAAAAGGCTCCAACCTGCATCCATCGTCTGCATAGATCTTCTGTAACATTATCGAAGAAGCCACATATATCAGCACCAATCTGCATGGAAGACACACATATTGTTTTATTTCATTGTTAATTCTGAAAAGCTTCTTCTCTTCAGTAAATTAAAATCATCTTCTGTATAGCAAAATGGTGCTGATGCTGCAACTCAAAATCGTAAGCTGCTTGCAATGACCTAAATGAAAAACATCAAGATGTGTTACTATGTTGTGAAGGAAAGGTTATTAAATAGTTCTTCTGTGTGTACGTCAACGTAAGCGTTACAGCGCAGCTCATACCTGGGGTCAAATTATTGAAACTTTAAACAGGTGCCCAAAAATCAGTTTTCCCAATTTATGCTTCTTTTTTATACACAATTTGGAAAACAGATTTTTCTACAGAGGGTAAATCTAGAAGGATTTTTGCCCTAGGGTACAAAAGAAGAATCAGATTACGAAATCAACACCATGTTGAATGCAAGTAATTCATTTTGGGAGAACTATAGGGAATTTTTTATAAAGAAATGTTCATCCCCCAATAATCCTTTAAAACCCGCGTAATCTGGTCTGCACTCTTTTTGAGACCTATACAATTAAAAAAATATCTAATAGATTTTCCTCACACAAGTCTATATATTACAACTGAATAATTAGTTAAATTTATGTTAAGCACTGCTTAATGAGTAAATCAGCCAAAACAGTTTGAAGTTAGTTTGCTTCATGCTTCCTGTGTGCGAATGACTTCTGTCCTTTATTGAACAAGTAGCTCAAATAGTGTGCATGGATTTGCACTGTTTTTATTTCAGGCAGTGCAAACTTTCTTCGACACAGACTTAGCTGTCTTCATTGTCATTGTCATTTTCATTTTCGAGCTTCCGTCATTCAGCAAGGAATAATAACATTTTTGATGTGGTCCCTCCATATTTTCATGTCTGACTTTTCAGTCTGTGGAACTCTTTGTGCTTTACAACTGTTAAGTAGAGGTAAAGTACTTGTGCCTCTCCCTAAAATCTATGCTACGTGTCCACTGTAGATGGTGCTCAAAATGCATCTATGCAACAACAACAAGGTGATGGATGGAATGCTTGAATTAATCTCGGCCACTCGCATCCCAATCCATCGCTTTTCGCCCACCATGCCACCTCAGTTTGGACCCAGCCATATGTCAATCAGTCTTGACCCTGCTCCAATGGGAAGGGTCCAGCCTGAACTCTTGCTGCTCGGGGCACACAAGACCACTGGGCATTTAGGAAATTGATTAAAACCTGGCTTTTTTCTAATCTCTAGTTAACTCCTTCCAGATATCCACTTGTCTGCTTAACGCTGGGACGCCCCGCTGCTGGGGCAGCCATGCGCTTTATAAATACGCATAACATAACATAACTGCCAAGCCAGGTGGTCCCTGGATCCGAATACAAGCAACATGGGACCAGTTTTGCCCATATTTTGTGCTCTTGAGCCAGGTATAGCTTGATTCCAGTTGCACAGTGAGCACTGGACCACGTCTGGGCATATCCGTCACACCGAGGGCATCAACCACAACAACTAGGCAATGGATGGAATGCTTGAATTAATCTCAGTCACTGGCATGCGCTCGGTCCGCATCCCAATCTATTGATTTTAGCCCATCATGCCACCTCAGTTTGGACCCAGCCATATGCAAATCAGTCTTGACCCTGCTCCAGTGGGAACAGTCCAGCCTAAACTGCCAAGCCAGGTCCTCCCTGACTTGGAATACAAGCAATAAGGGCAAAACTGGTCCCAGGTTTCCCCAAGCAATTGCCAGTTGTTTCAAAATGCATCTATGGCACAGAAATGTAAATGCGATATGTAGGCTGCAGTGATCGATTCCCAGTTAAATGTAGGCTGCAGTGAGCGACTGCCAGTTGTTGCACAATGCATTTATGGCACAGAAATGCAAGTGTCATATGTAGACTACAGGGTGCATTTACACCACCCATATAAATAACAAAAATATATGTCTACCAGGAGGGCCACTTCAGTCTGGCAGGGCTGTAGTTTAAAGACACTGCAGTAATACATGGCAAGGAAAAGTGCCTTCTCTGTGAAGGAAAATATATATTTTATATATTATTAAGCCACCACAGAAGTGTTTTGGAAGCCAAAAGTGATAAAAGTGATGTAGAAATTTAATTTAAATACATTTAGCTATGCTTTAATAAATGTTACTGTTACATGAATTTCTAAATTCAAAATAGGGTATTCAAATATTTTATAATTAAATAATAAAAACATACTATTTTTATCTTCTTTGCATTAAATTATATTTATATTTTTAACAATTTAAAATAAGTTAATATAACATTATTCCCTATGGGGTTTTATTTTAGTTCCCTACCTTCATTAATTTCTACAGGAGGGTGGTTTAGTGCTTTTAGTGGCCATTTGTAGTTCTGGACTTGCTACTGTTTTGATTTTTTAGTAGTAACTGACACTATGATTTTGTGAAAAGCCAAAAGTAGTAAACCTACTACAAAGTGTAAATAAACTCAAAATTGTAAGTTAGCTTTGAGACTCATGTGCTTAATATTTCTTTGAACACAATTTGTTTTTTAATTAATTTTCTATTCAATTATACGATGTGTATAGAATGATCATGGGACAATGGGCAATCCCCAATGCCATGACTACTCTATATTGAGAAATCTAGTTCAATATACACAACAACAAATGATTGCAAACAAAATCAGAAAAAAACTCATTGTAGTGTTTGGTCGAACATCCAGTTCAAAAAAGATCATTGTCAAGACCTTTCTTTTTTTTTTTTATAATTTTTTATTGAGCAGAAGCATAAAGAGAAAAACAACAATCGATAAAAACAGGGCATTTTAAAACACAGTTTAACCAATATTCAGAAACAATTGAATAAAATAAATACTATAAAGTGCATAATGGCATATTTCAGCAATAACCTACCTAAATACAGATTTTATAGAATTCAGAGGTTAATATCCCTACTTAATACTAAAGTGCGGTGCTAAAGTGATAAAGTGCATCCAGTGCAAATTTCCTTCGTCATCCTTGACTACTCATCCTAATGTGCTATATTAAAGTGCATTGTTGTTAATTTTTTTTATTTTTTTTTGTAACCCCCTGCATTTTAAACATTGGCTTCTTCTTTCACCGTATTTTCTAGCTTCGCCATATATTTCCATACGGCAGTAAACCTTTTGGTTGCGCCTACTCTGTTAGCATATGCTTCTTCAAATTTCCTTGTGCTTTTCATCTTATTTAGCCACCCCTCATAAGTAGGTATTTTTGGGGACCTCCAATTCTGTAGTATCAAGGAGCGTGCTACGAGGTACGCGATTGCTATAAATGTCTCCTCACCTCTTGTTATTACTAAGTTCACCCCTTGTCTAGCAATACCAAAGAGGGCTACATCCACTTCGGGATCTAATCTCTTCTGGATCCCCTGACTAACGGCAAAGAAGATCCTTTCCCAAAATTGCGCTAGACTTGGACACGTAAAAAATGTATGCAACCAATCTCCCTTATCTTCTGCCTGGAAGCATCTATTCTCCACTTCTGGATAGATTTTATGGTGTGCTTTAGGTGTCGTGTATGCCATCCATCGAAACAAGAAGGCCATTCTTTTAAAATTAGCAGCTCTTAAGGCCTTACTACCTAACTAAGAAATGGCCTGCCAATCCCGATTTGAAAAAGTACATTGTGTCTCCTGAGTGACCTTTTCAAGAAATCTTTTGAACAACATTGATTCTTCCTGGGAGCATAAAAGACAGTACCAGTTTCCCAGCCCTCTTAACTTTGCTCCCAGTAGGGCAGTCACGAATTTAGTGGGACCGATACTTGAAGGGAGATTATGTTTATTTAACAAATATATAATCTGTATATATTCAAAGAAGCAAGGCTTGCTCCCGTCACCTCTTCTATTTTGGACCTCTTGCCAAGTAATCACTCTATTTCCAATTAAAAAATGTCCCAAATCTTTAAGACCCCAATTTTACCAACATCTTAGATGGCTAGTCCTGATTTGAAGACCCAGACTTTTACATTCGCCTAGTTTTAAATAGTGAAACCCTGTAGCACCTGCTTGCTTATAAAAAATCTGAAGTCTATAAGAATATTCCTGCGAAGTCTTGTACCTAGTTTTTTTAGGGAGTTTTGCTGTTTTTAAAATATCGGGATCTGTGAACCAATTTCTTGCACCATTTTATCCCCAAAAAAATGATCTACTGATCCTTTCGAATCCATTAAATGAGCTGTTAAATCCAAAATAACAGCTTCATAATATGTCCGAATTTGAGGGAGTGCAAGCCCCCCCTGGTTAATGTCCAATTGGAGCACCGAGAGTTTGACCCTGGGTACCTTCTTACTCCAGATAAACTTTCTAAACATTGTTTCTAGTTCTTTAAAATAGATATTGTTAATTTTTATAGGTATATTTGTGAAGAGGAAAACCAGTAGAGGCAGAATATACATTTTGATAAGGGCCACACAGCCTATCAAGGTGAGGGGTAGTAATGACCAGTCATCTAGCAGTTTTTTAATTTTATTCCGCATGGCTTCATAATTTAATTTATATAGTTCCTCATATTGATTGGTGACATATCCCGAGATAACGAATTGGATCGACATTTCAGGATTGTTGTCTCAGGGTTTCAGGAAGAAAATCGCTTTCCGTATTGATAATTAAAATCTCGGTCTTATTCTGATTAATTTTATAAACCCCGATCCGTTCAAACTGAGCAAATTCTGCTAATACTTGCTCTATGTTTTGGCTCTCAGGATTAAGATAAAGGATGATGTCATCTGCAAACAACTTTAATTTTGCCATGTCTGCTATTGGAGCTCTAATTATTATATTGTTGCGAATTTTGGTGGCCAAAGGTTCAATAAAGAAGGTAAATAAGACGGGTGAAAGCGGACACCCTTGTCTAGTCCCCCGGTTCACATTTATTGTCCCTGCTAAGTTAGCATTGATAAAAACCTGAGCCTGTGCCCCCCAATAAATATTCCATAGCATTTTTATGACCTGAGGGGGAACCCCATAACTGCCCAGAACATAAAAAAGAGCATCCCAATTGACCAAATCGAATGCTTTTTCTGCGTCTACCATCATGACAAGTGCAGGGGTTCGATTACTATTAAAAAAAGTCGAGAGCCTGTACTAAAAACCCTCTATTTGCCAACATTAACCTCCCTGCGACAAACCCTGTCTGGTCTCTATGGATTACTTCTTGTGCTAAAGGGGTAAAACGATGTGCCCAGATTTTCATTAAAATGTTATAGTCTGTGTTAAGTAGAATAATTGGCCTATAGGCATTGATATCCTTAGGATTTTCCCCCTTTTTCACGAAGCTAACAATAATGGATTCTTTAAAAGTTGGGGGAACACAACCACCCGCCTTTATATAATTAAAAAGCTTGGTCAGGAAGGGTGTTAATTCCTTAGCAAAGACCTTGTAGAATTCTGCTGGTATCCCATTGTTCCCACAGGCTTTCGCTCCCGCCATTGTATCTAGGGCTACCAGGATTTCTGCTCCTGATATATCCAGTTGAAGTTTCTCAACCTGGATAGTTGACAAGTGCGGGAGTAACACCCTCAAAATAATGCTGAATTGCCTCTTGGCTGACCCCATACTTGGTGGCGTATAGCTGGTCATAATGTTCCACAAATACTTGGGCAATCCTATTCTTATCCGTCACCGTAGCTCTGGTCCTGGGATCCGTAACTTCAGTGATTAAGGCCGCTTCCTGTTTTACCTTGGTTGACCAAGCTAGCAGTTTACCAATCATTTGGCTTTCTTCATAAGTTTGCTTCAGGAATGTCCTGGAGCTATTAATTTCTTCTAACAAGAAAATCTCTCTTAATTCCTTTTTTGCTTTTTCAAGCTGACTTATTGCTAGCCCCTCACCCTGTAAATAGGCATTCTTCTGCATTAGAGCAATATCGACTGCCCGTTGGAGGTTGGCTATTCAATTGCTTCGATTATTAGATTGAGCGGCCATAAAAGCAATCATTTGCCCACGCATTGACGCCTTAAAGCCCCCATACTGAAAAAAGTTCTGCAATTCCCTCGTTGACCCTAAAAGATTCCTGTATCCATTCCCTTATAGCTGTTATCCATTGTTGATTTGAAAGGATGAGTCGATCCATCTGCCACCTGGTTCTTGTCCTCCTTTCCCCTTCAAATTCTAGATCTACCTTGACCAAGGAATGGCCTGAGAATGAGTTGGCTCCTATTTCTGAGCCAATATGTTTCAGGGAACGAGATATTACAAAAAAGTCAATACGCGAAGTGGTTCGAAATTGACGGGAATAGCAAGTATATTCACGCGCTTCCTGATTAACTTTACGCTTAGGGTCGATTAACTGATAATCTTGTATTATTGTATCTAAAAAAATGTTAGTCTTAGGTTTTAATTGTTTCTTATTTTTATTTGAAGTATCCTTTATCAAATCTTGAATATAATTAAAATCCCCTCCAAAAATAATCTGCCCTGAAGATCCTCTAAATAATTCGTTAATCTTTATCATGGATAAGGGATCATCAGTAATTGGACCATAATAGTTGACAAAGTTTAACGTAACCCCATTTAAATTTGCCGTAACCCATAACCATCATCTGTGCGGATCCCTCTGCACTTGGAGAAACTCCCAGCCCAAACCCCTACAAAAATATATAGCTAGTCCTCTCATTGCCAGCCCTGCTGAGGCAAAAAACACTTTCGAGAAAGCTCTTGGGACAAAGAGTTTCGGTGAATTTGATTTCAAATGTGTTTCCTGAAGAAAGAGAACTTGTGGTGCAAAGGAGGCCAGCCATCTTATTAGCCCTCCATATTTTTGTTTAATTAGAACTCCATTGACATTAACCGAGATAATTTGACATTTAATACCCATCTCTATGATTTAACCATAAAAATAATAATACTTGATTCAGAACCCTGTTTTCCTTCCCCCTCTCCACTGTGCTTCTGCTTTTTTTGATACCATACACCCCCCCTACTCCCTCCCTTATCCCTATCCTTCCCCTTCCCCAGAGATGTGGTGAAACACGCAGGCCACATCTCAAATACCACTAGTGCTCTGTGGGGTGCCCTAGTACTGCACCCTGGGTGACCACTCCCCCCCCCCCTGTCTTTCATACCCTACATGACAATCTGTAATTCTATTTTACTTTCCAGCGGAAATTTCACTCAGCAGATCCTGCGCTTCCTCTATATTACTGAACATATGAAACTTGCCTTTTACCAATACTCGTAACTTCGATTGCTGAGCTATTGAAGCCTGCGCACCCTGAGCCTTACAAAGATATAGCAGTTTGACAAACTCTTTAATCCTGCATGCAGCTGCCACCGACATGTCAGTGAAAATCCGGCAGCTAGAAACTTCATTAATCGCAAATTGCCTCTGCTGGATTGCCTTAGTTAGAATCTTTTCTTTGATATGATAGTCGGCAAAATTAATCAAAATTGTACGTGCAAATTTTGAATTTGGCAACGGGTGAAAGAGGACTTGATGTGCCCTTGTTATAGTGAGGCCTCCAGTAAATTCAGGCAAAACATTCTTCTTAATAAAAGTCTCGACCCATTGAAGTGTTTGGGACCCCTCACTCCCCTCGGGCACCCCAACTATGCGTAAATTTGCACGTCGAGAATGATTTTCAAGTTCCTCAAGCTTATTCTCCAGGGCGACTTTTTCTTTTGTTGCTTCGTTCACTCTCTGGTGCATAGTGTTCATTTGGTCTTTCAGATGTGCAATCCTAGACTCCGCTTCTTGTATTCTAGCTGGAAAACCAGCCACTGCCTCCTCAATTTTTCTGAGGCGTTGGGAAAGGGAGGCTATTTCGTTCACTTGAGATATCTTCATTTCTCTTATTTCTTCTAAAATGAGATTCAGCATAGTCTTTATGTCCATTTGATGAATGGTATCTTTTACTGAGACCTGTTCCTGTGAGTTATCTTGCATTTTCTCATCTTTCTTCCGATTGTCAGCTTGCTGTCCTAAAATTTCCGATCCTCCTTTACTAGGAGACTGAGGCTGGGGCTGGGGCTGAGACTGACTCTGAGTTGGTTGTTGCGGCAATCTTGAATCTTGTGATGCTGCCTGGATCTGGGCCTGGGCCTGGGGCTGAAAATCCATCAGGGTACTCTTTGCCTTGTGAAGGGAAGCCTTTAAAACCTTTTCTTCTGAAATGGTTACTTGGCATGAGAGTGATTGCGCATTTTGAGAAGGACTGGCTAATGCATCCTCAGAAGACCCCTCCAAAAGTTCTTGCAGCTTAGCCGGAGCTTTTACCGGTGTAGACTGAGATGCTTTTCCTTTTGAAAATAATGGGAAGTCTTTAACGTTTTTCAAGCCTTCCTTGCTTGCCTCAGGAGTTAAATTAGAAGCCTGTTCTACCTCGGGTCTTATATGCTCTTCCGGAACTCCCCCCCTTTCCTTCTCTGCGCCTAGATCTCTCGCTCTCAAATCCTGCTGGAGCTCTGGTGAATATTCTTCCGAGCTCTCAAAGCTTGAATTTATGCCAGATCGCTTTAAATTGTACTCGGCTCTAGCTGCAGATGATACAGCTTTTGATTGGGCTAATCATGTTTTAGCTTTAAGACCTGCCGCAGAGTCCACTTTAGCCATTAGATTCGATTGCTTTAAATGTTTTCCCATCTTTATTTTTCAGTAACCGTGGATCTCTCCCAGCAACCGTACTTATTCTAGAGCTAAGTAGTTTTCGAAATCCAGCCTTCAGAGCCCAGCCTTAAGTTCAAATTGCCTTTGCCCAGTTCAGGTCCGATCTTATATTATCAAGGAGGGATTGGCTTTCCTCCGCCTGGTCCCTTTTATTACATAAAATCCCAAGAGAAAAAATCCAAGCCCCCCCACACAGTCAACCAGCTGCTGACCCTTCCTACTTGCAGCGCCTCTCCTGCTCCCTCCACAGATATAAGGATTACCAGGATTATAAGGATTGCAGGAATTACTAGGCTCACCTTCTCATTAGCACTTGCCGCCGTGAAAAATCCTTCCTTTAAATCCAGACGTCAGGCTTTAAGTGCTCCAAAAGCCGCTGGCCAGTGAACCCCCTCAGCTCCTTCAACTCTCAGATGCTACGTCCCTCCTTGTATCACCTGAGGAGGGCCCTCTGGACCCTGGCTCCACTGCCACTACTTCTGCCAAGAGAGGAAGGAGCACTGGCCACTGGTCCCTCGTGAGCGCTCCGCAGCTCCTCTGGGAACCCTCAAAGCATGCCGGCATAAGTCAAATTAATTTCAACCATGCCACTCTGGGGATCCTGCCACCGGCTACCACAACCGTCACTTCGTCATCAGCCTCCCAGCCTCCATATTAATGTATGTTAGAGCCTTTCTTCTTCGGTGTACTGCCTCCCCAGCCTCACAGTACTCAACCTCAGCCCCCACTCAGTGGTGGCTGCAGCCGTGATCTACGAGCTCCATGAAGACGGGAGACCAGCAAGCCTGTAATTGTCTCCACCTGCCACGCAAGATGCCAGGGACTGGCCTCCCGATGTTCCGGGGCCGACCGAATCCAGCACACACAATCGCGCCCTGCCAGCCAAAGTTTCCAGCTGCTGCCGAGCCGCCAGACATTAAACGAAAATCGCCGCCGCAAATCCGCCCGATCCGAAGCTCAGGTACGTGCAGACTCCATTACAGGGGGAGGAGCAACGATCACCTGTGGCTACGCGTCAGCGGGACTCGCCGTAGCCATTCTCTGTGCCCCTCGGACTCATCATTCATCATTGGCAAGACCTGTCATTCTCTGGGGCCATCTTAGTTTTTGAACTTATATCCCATTTTTGTGACCCTGACAGCTCTACCCACGAAGCAAGTACGTTGGTTTGAAGGTTAAGGGTGAGCCTGCACAGTAAATTGTCTCTCGCTCAGTAGGTTGCAGTGGGTTTCTACAGTCCTGCATAGTGACCCAGGTTAGTGGGCTGCACGATAATTGACATGTCTCAGTAGTGATTAGCATGGATCCTGTAGTTCTACAGGCAGGTCTCTTCATCAGTGCTCCCAACTACAAGTGTTGGTAACTTCTGCATGAATTAATTGAACTTTTGTGAGATTCGGCAGCCATTTTCGGTGTGGTTCTATATAAACCACACCTAAGGCCTTGATCTATGCTCAGTATAGTTGTCTGTTTGGAGAGAAGAGGTTTTCATGTCATGTCTTCAAGGTAGAACTTCCAAGTTCCTGCTTAGCCGAAGTAACCTTGTGCTCAGAACCTGGCCTATTTGGAACACAGGTTTTAAGGTCAGAGAAACATTGGAAACCCAGGAAGTGAATAATCTAATACAACTGTGCAATATCACTAACACATTAGTTCTAGCAGTGAGCAACTTGAAACTTTGATAAGTGGCTTCAAAACTAATGAACTAACACTGTCGACATTTAAGGAGGCATTTTTCTAATCATACATAATATTACTTAAGTCAATCTCCTGTGAGTAATCATAACAGTGACACTTTTAGACACTCAATGCAATTCTTCTTAATCACAAATTGGAAAAGAAAAGAAAAAGGTAACACTGGATGTAAATGACCAGGTTGTATTACTATCCGTATCAAGTAATATTGTTTATGAACATAGATATTGATCTGTCGTGTTTGCTTAGCAAGAGCAAAGCATCAATCTGCTCATGTTCACATCTGAGTGGTGGACATGTATTTCTAGCTTCCTCTGTTTCCTCATCTATTTCCCCTTGGTCCTCTGGTTCTGGTGCTCACAGTCTCAAAAGTAACTAATAGCTAAAGACACAGGGGTAAGGTGGAGCTACATCACTTCCAGATCAAAAGACCTTGAAACATTCAATGGGAACTCAGGTCAGTGACCTTGACAATCAGTGATGTAGCACAACGTCTGTTGAAATAGGTTTCCTAAATGACAGCACACCAGTTGCTAAAATAGCGATGTCACAACTTCACCCATTAGTAGAAATCCCACCACTTTGACATTTGAATTCGGTGATGTAAACAGGATGGCACAATTTTAGGTCAGATAGCGAAAACATATATGTGTACATATTTGAAACATTGCAAAAAAAAACATTTCCACAAGTTTGTCCCTAATTCTTGCAGAAACTGGTCAATTTAAATGCAACAAGCTGATTCACTTTGCCAATTTTCCTGTAGCCAACGTATTGATTAATTTTGATCACTGGTTAAAAACGAAAGCACCCCATTTCTATTTTAAATGATAGTCTAGAATATAATAAAAACATATTATTCTTGACAAGCAGGATCAAGCTAGTTGCTTTCATAAGAAGGGGGGGACTAATTATCAATGTTAAACACAATAACAAAGCACGGAGGGCCGGATCATAAAACGTTTTATATTGGTGCTATTACATGTCCCTGTTGGTAAGTAAGGCAGTGCTTTCTGCAACCACATTTTTCTATTGTATTATTGAAGCACACGTATGCAGGTGGTAGTGTGTGAGAAGAATGTGAATATTTTCAAGTACAGTTTCTTGTGGTAGTGATATTTTGTGTTGTTTTGTGCTGTTGTGTTTTGCGTTGCGTTACTGCTTTCAGTTATTTGTACTGTGGTTATGTTCGTGTTTGATCGTTTTGTGGTATGCCCTGTTATGATTTTGATGTGTTGTTATTTTGCTATGTGTTGTGTCTTTGTGGTGTGTCCGGTTGTTTGTTTTAGAGTTGTCAACAAAATATGCTGCATTAGCAGTCAAAAGCAGCGCGTTCATTAAGGGTTCCAGTGCCTATCATTTATCACGCTCAAAGTTTTTATAATAACCCTTCTCAAGCTCTCGCAACTTTTAGGACACCAATCACATCATAACTGGTTCAGAGACCAGTCTTAAATTATCACTTTCAGTGCGCAGTGATAGACTTTCTATTTTTGACTGAGTGAGCAGTTTTCAATTAGCAGGAAAAGTTGTGAAAAATACACTTCAGTTATCCCATATCTGAAACTGTCTACTTTGTACGTATCTTCTGTACTCTTTACAGCAAAAATCTGACCTGTGATGTAGGAATATTGTTATAAATGCAGAGGTGTCCGGTTTGTCTAAAACGTACTTTACTGTAGATTAGTTGTCACTACCTAGCGCTAACTTGCAATAGTAAAGTTTCTATAGATACTTTTCGAATGCAGTTGTTGTACAGTGTGTGCACTCTATCTATAGCTTGCCAGTGCTTAATTTGAGCCGGGCCTTTCCGGTGCTAAGTACTTAATTGGTTTCCGGTGCTCGGCACCGGCACCTAATTGTCAACACCATACCTAGAACAGTCTACCACATGGTGGCGCTGCTCATCTAATTTAGAGATGAGCAGAACCACGGTTGTTTAGGAATACAATATACATTAAAATTGCTAATACCTGCCTCCCCAGCCATTCCTTTAGCTTTGGGGACCTGGAATAATCTGAACTGTCGCATTTACATGCGAGAGATGGTTAGTAGTTGTTTTGGCAGCGATGACAAGGGCGATGGGTGGTGCAAGCTGCAGTGGCCTCCCGGTCAGAGCCCTGGCACTTAATATTTTACAAATTAAGCACTGAGCTTGTCATCAGAGGAAGTGAGGACATGTGTGCAATATTAGCCAATTTGCTGAAAATGAAACAATAACTAAAGACCACAATACAAATTTATAAAAATTGTTTCTGTTTTCCTCATTTATATTGCATGTATTGTCTGTAATTATAATCCATGTGTACAGTAGTACAGGACATGGGATTCTGAACATACATGCTCTAATCCCGAGCATCCCCATGGCTGCAGCAATGAGTAAGGGTCTGATGGTTCGGAAAGTGGTGGTATATTCTAATCTGTGTGCAAAATCCTGTTTATTCAGGAATCACAATTCTGAGAAACAGCACACCCCCTCTATTTTCCCTAATACATTTCCGAAGGGCAAACCGCCAGGATTTTCTATTGTAAATATAGATTCCATATGAAATATTAAGAAGAAAACTCAAATCAGAGGTATTTTTTGCACTGGGTAAATACCGCAGCCTAGGGGCATAGTTATTCACCTGCTGCGATAAATATCTCACGCTTGACTGGCCCATGTTTATCAGCGCCCATGCGATAACCTTACATATTAATTCACAAATATATAGCATGATTGGTGTCAACAGCGCTGATTATAAACATGAACTGAGCAGGAAATGAAGAGCATTCTATAACATCATGTATAGCCTAACAAGGAAAAACATTATATTTAAATATTTTAAATAGGCACTCTAAAATGTGTTTACATTTTATGTTTTTACATTTCTAAGTGACAATTGTTGTATACACACGGAATGAACAAAATAAATTGTTCGCTTTAATAAAAAGAAATTAACAGTAAACAAAATAGAGCATGGAAAGGACTAGCATCGTGTTTGTCTGCCCCACAGCGGATTTGATATCATAACATTATTTTTGCAGGGTAATTAAGTGAATGTCCTTACATAAGGCATTCCAAATAGACCGAACTCCAGCATTCCGGTGATGGCCCATTTGATGTCATTCCAGTTGGCAGCGTTGTCTCCCAGCCAGTGCCCTGAGTATTTTCCGGATCCAGCAAATGTCGACCGAGAAAATATGAGGCTTCTATTTCCAGGGAAAACCGCTTTGATGGCTCTGAAAACGAAAACAAAAGTGCATTGAAGTGTTTTGCGTGACATATTCATGAGAGGGGATTGGCGAACAGCTCAGTGTCCGCGCTGCCCTGTCCAAAACCATTATCCAAAGAGCTCCAAACGACTTCTTGTGTTTATTGGACCGCTCAAGGCCTGGCAAATAAATCGTTAGCTTTAAAAAGCGTAAATTGCCAGGCGGTGTCAGTTAGATGTCCTGCCTTGTAAAATCATGTTGTTGAAGTTTTGCTGCATGGAATTTTAATATTTGTTGGAGTGAAAATGTGTCCCTTTCTAAATTATTTTGAAGCTCCTATACGTATCATTATGCCTCCAACAGAGAGGCTGTGGGAAATTGTTTCTCTTGTTTTTATTATCAATATTATTTTCACATAAAGACAAGCATTTTGTGGCGGATGTTAATGCAGGTAACTTTGCTTCATGAAACAGAGGCCCATGGTGAAAGCTACCCATTCGCAGCAACAGCGCACTCAACCTCCTTTTAACCTACCTTCCCTCTTCTATCCCTCCACTATCCATCTCAATCCAAATAACAGACTAACATATCCACCGCTCAAATTAATTTCATATCTTCACTATACTAATTCACCACCAATCCTTTTGGGTTCCGGAGTAGCGTGCTACTTGCAAAAATGCACTTTGACGCCTCGTCAGGGGTAGTAAGCGCTATATAAATGCAATTACAATACAATACTCTCACCACACTAAACAGACGTCGAATGCAATCTAGAACACGCACAACTGCAGAAACAAGCATTAGCCTTAAAGAAGAACGATGTTCCACTGCACACTTAATAATCCTTATAACCCAGGAACCACACTAGCACTGCGGTACATTGTTACCAAGTACCCCTTAGTTAGCTCGCATTGCCCCGTAAAAATACACAATTTACCAAAATAGTTAGTTCTTTGTTGCGCTTTATCGAGAAACCATGTCATTGTTATTTACAAACCTGTTTTAATTTGTATGGTAACAACATGCATTCAATTGTTAAGACAACTTCAAATATAGACTCTAGAAATTTTGTTTTTTTGCATAGTATTTTAATATATTGTTGTTGAAATTTTTAATTTTAATTAATTAATGGATCTGGAATTTACAAACCTCATGAGCTAGTAGTTCAATTTACATATATTATACGATTTGTGCACACATGTCCATTTTTTATAATCGAAAAAAAGTTCAAGACATCAGTGATATAGCACCAAAGACAGACATTTCCTGACAGTATATATGTGGTAAGTATTACTTGCTACAGGTATGTGTACGTATTTCCAATATAATTTGGGACTGATCAATGGAGTCATTTACACTATACATCATATTCCCTCTATTTGAGGTTAAGTATAAAATTGAGTGTGCGTCCCCACATTGTAATCATATGAATAGTAATTTATTGCATGACGCATAAGGAAACGGTGGGGGCACTGAGCTCCCAAGTACAACAAAAATTCTCTTACAGCCATTGTTTTAGACAGAGAACCTTATCATAGTCTTTTGAAGTGGTAATATTGGGGTGCTGAATGGGTTGAATTTCAGTCACGGTTTCATCAGATTCACTGAGATATGCGCTATTGAATGGATTCTCATTAATGATAAACTTAAACAAAATGGTAGTCACATGCATGTGTGAAGGCTGACTGGTGAGGACTCAGGGCCGTATTTATCAAAATGTAAAACAGCGCAGAGTATTAAGTGACCTTGCTGCGCTGCACTGCATTACAGGTAAAGGGCAGGAATGTTCTGTAGTTATCACCATGCTGCGCATTCCTGCCTTTTCCCAACGCTGGTGCATAATGTGCTGCCTAGCACCAACGCCGTCACTCTTGCACCATGGTGTGAGGATGCCTGCATTGTAAGCAGGATTGTCTTTGTGCAGGAAGCGGCACCTCCCTGCACAAAAATAACCCCTTGAGTCATTTTCCTCTTTCTATGTTTGCTGCAGAATGCAGCACAATTAGAAAGATGAAGTAACAATGAGAAATGAATATATTTCTCCTCGTTACACCTCCTCTGTGAAGGCATAGCACTTTGGCACATTCCCAGGTCTTAGAGTAGTCGTAAATCTGGGAATGCGTCAAAATCCACAGGTTTTGTGTGGGAACACCCAAGCACCACTGATAGGACGCCTCCCTGGGGCAGAGTAATGCAACGCAGTGATATTCACTGCGCTGAATTACTCTGGATGTATCAAGCCACTCAGGGCCACACAAAGAGGCCTTGCGTGGCTTGATAAAACACATTTTAGGGGTTGCGTCACTTTTGCACTGTGTTGCATGGTGCAAAAACGACGCATCCCCTTGATAAATATGGCCCTCAGTTTAAACCATTGCTGAGAAGAGGAGTGCCCAGCTGTACTCTCTGATATAGGGGACACTGGCAACCAGAAATATGTTCTTACACATTCTGATTCCTTGCATCTACAAACAAACTGACTGCTGTAAAATTGTTTGCCACCACCTACTTCACACAAATGGAAATTATGATAATATATGCACAATCGTTCTGGATCTTGAACAGACTAGGGAAGACACCTGCAGAACGCGCCACTGACTTCTGGTGAACCAGTCTTCACTGGGGCATGCTGAGGACAACACACCACAGACTCCTTCAGGCTCTTTTACTTGGCCAACTGCTGAGTGCCATATAAGGTGCCCTCATTACCCAAGGCACGGGACACACCACAGACTTCAGGTGAGCCAGGATTCATCGGGCCACTCAGAGGACCACATTCCCCTGACTCCTGCAGGCTGCTCCACCAGGCCTGCTGCTCAGCACCATATAAGGCACCCTCAATTCCATTGGCGCGAGGTGCACGCAGGTGCGTGTCCAGGTGAAACAAGGGCCAAGAGCGGGTTTCTGCATCTGTTGGCGGCCAGGCGAGGCTGTGCTGGGCCACCCCTCTTGGCACTCATATTTGTGAACTTGATGTGATCCCTCTGGCTTATTTGAGAACCATGCAACATGGGTAAGAGGAAATCTGTGGCACTCTCTATGCCTTCCAAGGATCATCCTTTAAGTGCTACTTTAACTAGTTTTCTTACTAATGCTATGGGTGCTCTTAATTCAGAGATAGGGTGTGTGAAAGAAATACTGGGCGTAACAAAAAAAAAGCATTATTAAGGGGCCTATATAATGGTGCAGCAGCAGATTCTACATCCCCATCCAGTTAATACTTCCACACACAGAGAATAGACAAGGAAGATATCCAACCCAAGTGTTTTTAATGGGGACTTCTCATTTGACACCAATAACATAAGAAAGAAAGTTGATTCCTCTGTCAAACTGGCTTCCAAAAGTGTTGTCACATTGACAATTCACTTATCTGCATCTTCCACCTGATTGAAGCTACGCTAGCGGCCAAGGGAAAGACCTTAGATGCGGGGTTCATTGAATTCCAGACCACATTTAATAGTGTATCACGGCCAAGACTCAGATGACTCAGTACTTTCAGACCAAACACCAATTGGCCTCCAGAGACTTTTTGCAGTGCTAACAGTTTACTTTAAGGGCAATCACCTGAAAGTGAACATAACAGAAACAAAGGTGATGAAAATGTCCCAGTAGCTAGCAAAAAAGGGGACATGGTTCATCGAGGGAGAGGTCATAGAGGTGGTAATCACTTACAAATACCTTGGAGTTTGGTTAGACCACAGGGGCTGTTTAGCAGCACATATCACAGCCCAACAGGGGGTAGCCAACTCCCTTGAAGGGGCCTTTTGTAAAGTAAAGAAATCAATGAATACTCCAGACCTATCTGCCCTTTTGAAGGTAATAAGATGTACATTTCTCCCCACAGTGGCCTATGGAGCGCTGATATTCAGAAGCAGAATGGCCAACTGGCTGGATAAAGCATAGTCATCTAGCTATCGAAGAGTATTTCTGCTTCCGAACTGCAACACACATGCTCAAATCTGACTAGTGTTTGGGCTGACCTCACAGCAATGGTTATTAAAATCCAGATTTGTAGCATATTGCCTGAAAGTCACGCAGGCACAGGAGTGCAAGCTAAAACATTCAATCTGGGAACTAATAAGCAACCAGCAAAAAACTGGCACAAGTTTCTAATGCATGCTTTGGAGTCTTTAGAAGCATGCTAAATATGGACAAGTGGGCTGCCTGTTCCCATGGTGGCCAAGCTGCTGACCAAACAAGCTCGGTTAATATCGGCAGACCTGAATGCACAATCGGTGAAAAAATTGGGGCATGGCAGCTTGGCCTTAACACTCTATGAGCCAGGGTCCAAGCCATCCTAACTTTCTTTGCCCCTAACCTCACCCCAAAAGTTCAGTTAATCGGTCTGTACTTCATTTTAGTCCAGATGAAGTCCTAATGATATGGGTGAAGGAACCTGGAGGAGATGGACAAGCGATGCTGCCACTGTGCCTATTGAGAGGAATCATTGACCCATGTGCTATGTATCTGCGAGGAGCTGATCCTGTTAAGGAAGTATTGGCTTCAACCAATTTGGCGCACTTTGAATATACAGACCTGCCGAGGAGCCATAGAGGTGTGTTTGAGAGCGGAATCTGTACAATTGGCAGCTTGCTTTGTGAAGTTTATGAAGGCAGCAGTAGCACTGCTGTATGCTTGGCAATCATAAGAGACTGTGTTCAGTGCAGAACCAGTCATAGCTTACAATGACCAGTCAGTCATAGAAGAGAAATCTGATTTATTGACACCCCCTTTGCACCACACCCTGCCCAAAGCAGGGGTGAGAAACAGCATACCAATTACCGACTTCCGATTGGAATGCCTGACCTTAACATTAACACACCATTGGTGTTTTTTTGTGGTTTTTATTAATGAATTACTTATGTGTGCTGTTCTATTCTTACCGTAGATATTTTTAACGTGAGGGTTTTTTTTGTAATGAGTTTAAGTAATTGTGCAATAAATAAATTAATCTAATCTAACCGCACAGCAAACTTGCGGCAGGAAAACCGGTGCTGAAGGGCAATGCGTGAAGTTTCATCTCTTGAAGCAGCAACCACGTCCAAGGGCCCAGACCTGGTGTTGGTACTACTTGGGTGGTCAGAACTCCCAGTATAGGAGTATAGGGGAGCTGCATTAGAAGTCTTTCATGGCCCTGAGACTTCCAACAAGAGGCGAGTACACACACACACACTTGGAGTACTTGGAAAATAGGATTCCAGAAAGCAAAGTCCAGTTCTTACACTGCTCACAGACAGAAACAGCAACTGCAGGCCAACACAGCAAAGGGACAGTACTCCTCCTGACACCTCGTCAGCTCTTCTTCTTGGCAGAGTCCTCAGTCCAGAAGTGTTCTAAAAATGTGGGGTTACAGGTCCAATAATTATACCCCATTTTGCCTTTGAAGAAGGCATACTTCTAAGGATAGTGTTTGTAGTGCACAGATCCTGCCTTGCCATTGCCTGACTCCAGACACACTACATGGGGTAGAGACAGCATTGTTAGAGGACAGGCACAGTCCTAATCAGTTGTCAGTGATAATTACTCCCACCACTCTAGCTCAGGAAGGCCCATCAGTCTGGTGATGGACAATCAGCATATGCAGGGCACACCTCAGCTCCCTTTGTGTGACTATCTAGAGTGAATGCACAAACAGCCCAACTGTCAGTATAAATCAGATGTGGATTCCACAGGCAGGCAGAGGCATAGGATGGTAAAGCAAGAAAATGCTGACTTTCTAAAAATGACATTTTCAAAAATACAATTTAAAAACTGCCCTCACAGAACGAATGTGTTTTTAAATATCTGAGTTCAAGGAACCCAAACTCCAAATCTCTTCTCTTCCCAATTGAAAGTTACACTTGTAAGGTATTACACGGCAGCTCCAATGATAACCTATGGGAGTGATAGTCCTTGCAATAGTGAAACACGAAATTAGCAGTATTTCACTATCAGGATATGTAAAGCACACCGGTACATGTCCTACCTTTCACATACACTGCAACCTGCCCCTGGGGCTACCTTGAGCCTACCTTAGGGGTGTCTTACATGTCATAAAAGGGAAGGGTTTGGCCTGGCAAGTGGGTTCACTTGAGAGGTCGACATGGCAGTTAAAAACTGTCCTTGCAGACACTGCAGTGGCAGGCCCGAAACATGTTTGCAAGGCTACTTATGATAGTGGCATAATCAGTGCTGCAGACCCACTAGTAGCGTTTGATTTACAGGCCCTAGGCACTTTACTAGGGACTTACCAGTAAGTCAGCTATGCCAATCATGCATAACCAAATATAATCACAATTTGCACAGGGAGCACTTGCACTTTAGCACTGATCAGCAGTGGTAAAGTGCCCAGAGTTCAAACATCAGCAAAAACTAACACTCTAGCGAACAGTCAAAAAGACAGGAGGTAGAGGCAAAAAGACAAGAGAAATCATGGAAGGATGCCAGGTCTAACAATCCCTGAATATCAGAAGATGCAGGCCAGCTTTACTTCACCTCCAATTACTGCAATTGGAACTTGTTTGTATAATGGTTCACAAAATCAGCTCAGCTGCAGTAAGATTGAGAAATATGCTCGGCAAGTAATGTTTTAACCTTGTTTTAGTCCTTTTAACATGTTTTTAGCATTCTCAATGAGCTATAGAAAAATTAGTGTTTGTTTCATAAGGGGCGGGATTATTTATTTGTTGCCTTAATATCCCCCCTCATTATATACGTCACTTTATTAATTAATGTGTACAATTCACATTGGATATAAGAACGATTTGATGTACCATAAGCCAGATTACTTGTATGTTGTTGTTAATATTTCCCTTTTTTGCACAAGTCACTTTAGGAATTCATTTATGTAATATATGTCAAAATTGCTGCTAAGTTTTAATGTTGGAATAAGGATGATTTGATGATGATGATGATGAGAGCTGCAGAAAATATTGTATGTGCAGAGATATGGAGAAATGTGTACTGGTGATAGAGTGGGTTTTGTGAGAGCAGATGTCATGGTGTGGACAGAGGATATTGTGTCATCAATATGTCATGAACAGTCATTGTGACAGCTGTGAGAAATGTATGACTTTTTGAAAAACCAACTAATAGACCTGTCATCCTTAGGGTGGTCTTTCTTAAACGTTTTGCCTGCTTACCCTCACTTTGTGCTGTATATTTTTGCTGCCCTTAGGACTTTGAGCATTTTACCACTGCTAACCAGTGCTAAAGTGCATGTGCATCTCCCTTAACCATGGTAACATCGGTGTGTTCACAATTGCCATATTTAGTTTACTTGTATGTCCCTTGTAAAATTGTATACCATATACCTAGGGCCTGTAATCTAAATGCTACTAGTGGGCCTGCAGCACTGATTGTGCCAGCCACACAAGTAGCCTTTCAAACCTGTCTGAGGCCTGCCATTACATTGCCTTTGTGTGCATTTTACTGCCCTTCGACTTGGCATTTAAAGGGACTTCTCAAGCCTTAAACTCCCCTTTTATTACACATAAGTGTAAGGCAGGGCACGGGCTTTCAAGTTTTACTTGTCCTGGTAGTGACAAATGGCTAAATTCATGTTTCACCGCAGTGAGGCCTGCTCATCTCATAGGCCAGCATTGGGAATTATTTAAAACACTTTTAAAGCTGTAATTCCTGATCCGAAAGGTGTAGCAACATCATGTTTCATATCTTTAGAATGTTGGTGAGGAATCCGCTTTTGAATTTCACATGACCATTTCAGAAGTGCCACTTTGAGAAAGTGGGAATTTCTCTGGTGATAAATCCTCTTTAGTGGTAAAGTTGAATTTAACTTTACAATTTGAGAAAAGCCACTTTTGTAAAGTGCAAAAAGAACAATTGATGGACGAAATGTTGCACAATGTTAAACACTCACCCATAGTATAGTGATCTGGGCCTAAATCCATTGTTTTGTTGCCCACCACGCCATTCCAGTTTGGACCCAGCCACATGCAAATCAGGTCCTCCCTAGAGAAACAAGCATCCTAAGACTGGTTTTGGGGTATCACCCCTCATCAGCCAGGATAGGTTGACTCCTGTTTTGTATATTTATTGCGTTACCCTAATTGGGATGGGTATGCCCAGACATGGAGCCAGTGCTTATGTTCCGGTTCAGAGAGGACCTGGTTTGGCAGTTCCGGCTGGACTGTTCCTATTGGAGCAGGGTCAAGACTGATGTACATATAGCTGGCTCCAAACTGAAGTGGCATAATGTGCAGAATACCGATGAATTGGGATGAGTTACAGAGTGATTACCAGTGGCTGAGTTCTCAAGCATTCTGCCCATCACTGTTTTGTATACTTATTGTGTTGCCCTGATTGGGATGGGTATGCCCAGACGTGGGTCCCATGCACACTGTGTCACTGGAACCAAGCTGTACCTGGCTGATGAGCCAATAACTGGGATGAAACCAGTCCTGGGTTGCTTGTGTTCTGGTTCAGGGAGGATCTGGCTTGGCAGTTCAAGCTGGACTGCTCCTATTGGAGCAGGTTCAAGACTGATTTGCATATAGCTGGGTCCAAACTGAGGCGGCATGGTGTGCAGAATAATGATGGATTGGGATGTACCCTAGAGTGATTACCAGTTGCTGAGATTAAAGCACTCCACCCATCACTGTTTTGTATATTTTCAGAAAGTGGACATTTCTCTGCTCTTACCTTTGCTCTGCCTCCTACAAGTCTGGGCTAGGTGACAGCTACACTTTGTGTATTCCCTTAAGACAGCCACAAATATAGGAAGGACTGGGTGTGAAAGAGGACTCATCTGCATTCATCTGCATTCTGATAGCCTTCCTGGGCAGGAAGCGGGAGAGGTGGCTCATGATTCCATCTGAATAGGTTGTCTCCTGTCCTCACACAAAGGGCTGATTACCTCCCACAGATAGCCTGGTGGATGGGGCTGGGTTGAAAGAGATCCTTGTGTACTTCAAAGACTTCCTTTGAAGTCATCACCTACATCAAAGGCACTTTGGGTGTGAGTACTGGGGCTATGACCCTATAAGATGAGTACACTACTGGACCTGGGAAGAATTCTGCTGGAGTAAAGACTGCTATGCTGTAAGGATTGCCACTTTGCTGTGACTGACTATTCTGAGGAACTGCTCCTCTGCTTTTGCTGAGCTGCCCTGCTGCCTGCTGATCTCTGTCCTGCTGAGGACAAGGACTGGACCCATCTCACTTAAATCCAGGGTGACTCCAAGGGCTTGATGGCTTGCCTCCTGTTTACTGAAGTTCCAGAGACACAAAAGACTTCCTGCAGTCCTGCTGGTGCTGCTGGACTCTGCCATCTGTGAGTCCTACCCTTGCCTGAGGTCCACCCTCCAGTCCTGGGCTTCACAAGTGGGTTCTGCAGCTGAGCTGTGCAAAAACTAACGCATTGCCTCAACTCTTTGAGAAATTCCGCTGCTTTGCCCTTCAACACCGATGCAGAGGCAACTCGACAACATTGGATCCACAGCCTACGCGACTCGACCACAACACTCTGCGCAGCTCAATGACGAGGCATTGCATTCACTGCAACAGAGCTCAACAACAACGCTAGACCCCCTTTGCGCTGCTCGACGATGACAGTAGGCTCTCAACATTGACAAAAGCTCCATCCTAGGTATTTCTTCAGCGGGACCTGTCTGGGTCCTGTAGCCAGCCTGCCCTCCATTGCTGTCAGCCTGAACTTTGAATTTGCACCGGTCCCTCATGACCTCAAGTAACCTTTTGACCGCTAGTGACTTCTAAGCACTGTTTTCACATTTAATCTTTAAAAATTCATATCTCAACTTCTACTTATTAGACTTTTGTTGTTTCAGTCTTGTTTTACTCAGATAAATATTCTCTATTTTTCTAAACTTGTGTGGAATCATTTTTTGGTGTTTTCATTGAGTTACTGTAATTTAAGTGTTGCACAAATACTTTACACGCGGGGCATATTATCAAGAACGGCGTTAAAATTATCGCCGCTTTAGCGGCAGAAAACTGACGCTAAAGCGGCGATAATGGGCTTGATAATATGCCCTTGAGAATTCCAATAGAAGCCCATGTTGACACCAGAACATGGGCTTCTATTGGAATTCTCAAGGGCATATTATCAAGCCCATTATCGCCGCTTTAGCTGCAGTTTTCTGCCGCTAAAGCGGCGATAATTTTAACGCCGTTTCTTGATAATATGCCCCTTTGTCTCTTAAGTTAAGCCTGACTGCTCTGTGCCAAGCTACCAGAGGGTGAGCACAGGTTAATAATTTAGGTGTGTATATCTGACTTACCCTGACTATAGTTGGTCCCTACTTGGACACAGTGCAAACCTCTGCCAATTATAGACAACATTTCTAACATCAACATATGCCCATTAAAAAACAAAATGAATTCATAATTTGCCCTGGGTTCATTTCTGAGAAGGGTGATATAATTTTTTTTTTTATCACTGAACCAAATCCTGTGCAATTATATTTACAACAATCCTTTGAGAAGGCCAATCAAGCACACAAATCATAAACAGCACCACCTTCAAATAGAGACAAAAAATGATAGAACAGATTACTCCTTGTTTGTATTGCACATTTGACTCACACGACTCAGACAAGCTTTTGTCCCACAAAAACAAAAAGAATGAAGCTGCTCTTACTCTTCAGTAGACAGAATCATTGCATGTCCATATAAACTGTGAACATCATAATGGTCTCCCCACGTTTGTTTGGCATCCATGCAGATGGTTTTAGAATACATGACTCGGTCCAATATGTCTGTAGAGGAATATTGAAAGAAAGCAGAAGATCAAATCACTTCCGTCAAAAGCCAAGATGTACTAAATACCCGATACAATGGTCAAGTTGGAAGGACCATGCAGTAAAATCAACCAAGGCTAAAGCCAGTCCCACACTTTGGGGCCCATTACAAGTATGGCAAAACAGCGTGGGGGGAGGGGATGACAATACCATCCTGCCTGATTATTCCTTTTACTTGGTTCAATAAGACATACTGTAGAATCAAATGCGTTTCTGCACACATTTTCTTCACATAAAAACTAGTCCGGAAACAACCACTGCTTGGGGGTTGACCTGGGGATTCTGGGTCTTGCATCATTTCTCTAATTCTGGGACTGATAACTGTTGATGCCTCTTAATTGGGGGAAAGGCATCCTTAAATCCACCTCCACCTTCCCTGTCTAATCACAAGGCATGTAGTAATTGTTTTTCTCAGGCATAATTTATAACATCATTCTGATGTTTCCAGATCTGATTTAAAGATAACACGGAATAGGAGTTACAGCACCTGAATTCTACACATTTTAATTCATTCCGACCTGATTTTCCAGTGACAATTTCACTCAGAAATACCTGGCAAAAAGTGAACATGAAAAAATAGTTGCTGTGTAAAGTAAAGTGACTGCACTAGACGGGATGCTGGGTTTAGACACAAACAGTTGTGAGCAATCTCAGGTATTGCAGCGACAACCATGAGGGCCAAAGTGTTTCAGCTGGTCCCCAGAGAAAATATAGATACAGAATATACCACTTACTTTTAGCATAAACATTCACACATATTAATGTGGGATTTCAAAAGAATAGCTGCGATTTTTTGCAAATATCCATAAAGTTGAAAGAATGTATTCCAAACACAGAAGTGAATATCTGGAAGCAGATTCGCCATTTGTACCAGAGCTGATTTTTTAAATCAGGTCCATATTTTTTGTTCTTTTGTTGGTATCATGAAAACTAAGAGTATAATCATTATTTGGGATTTTTCAAATATTTTGGCAAGCGACTTTGTAACCCATTTACTCAGAAAATAATATTAACACCTTTTCTCTCTACTTAAAGTGGAAATTGAAAACTAAAATGCACTAATGGTAGTGCGAAATTAAATACGCCCCGTTTTCATAAGGATAATGTACCCACAAAATATACTTTCAGCAGCGTAGTGTGGAGAAAATTATAAAAAAACGCATATTTATTCATACTTGGCTACAGTACTTATGCGACACTGAATGTTAAACGGAAATAGGGACACTTTGCCTGATTGTTCAATAATCAAAGATACAGCCTTAAAAATAAGATAGAGTGATACTTTCTTTTTGAACATTTCATTTAGAGATGCAGCAGGTGTAAAAAATTGTAATCTAGAATAAGAACAAGCATTTTATTAAACAAAACACTAAACGTAAATGTCCCACTTTTCATATGAAAATTATCCCATTGAGACCTCCACAGCCATTTCCATAGTTTTTGGGCGTAGTCAAAGCTTGTAAGAAGAAAATGTCCACAGCTTGGTACCCCCCTTCATCAAAGTTATGCTATCTATAATTTCATTCATTGTCCCACTATCTCACATTCTCTCTGTGGCACTTGCCAGCCAATGGCTCAAATATTTAGCTTCAATAAAAATAATACTCCCAACAATGTTTAAATGTTTCAAAATAGTAGCTACAAATATCAATGTAAATTTGGGACAATAGCTCCTAAATCTCAAAGCATAACTTAAGTATCTAATTTTTAAATAAAGTTTTGACAAACTATATGTTCGTTAGCTTTACCATTCACTGGCTGAACACATACAAAACCAGACCAGTGTCTGGACAGAAACATAATTAGGGGATGTAGATGCAGCTGTGTTGGAAGAGCCCGACTTTTTACTTAATTCCACCACTTGCTAATAATTCTGAACAAGTTGCTCTTGACCTCTTGAAAGGACATGATGGGGAGGATAAAAGCACTCTTAAGCACCCGCCCTTTGTGTATCTAGTGAGCTCGCCGAACTCTCAGGCTCCACTTTCTAAAAGTGGTTACTGTCCACTGTTGTATTGGAAACTCTACAGAAGGAATATTTTCACCTCCAATTGAGACGTCTGCCTGTTTGAGTCCCAACCAGACTAAATGGCTGATTTACGGTTTGGGAGGCAGTGTGGGTCTGGCAAAAGTATAACTAAAATATTGTGTCCTAAATATGTTTTTTTTTAAAGAATGCTCAATTGGAGATGAAGATACATACACCCAAAGGAGCAATGTTTTTGAAAACAATGTCTAGGAAAAGTATATTGTGTCAGTAAGTATTTAGGCAACAATATTATGAAACTCAACCTTTTTACTTGTTCTTACGGCCATGGAGGCACATGTCTTGTTCAGTCTGCCACCTCCACAACGAATTTCATTACCTTGGGTGGGTCCCTGCTTTGTATCTCTCACATTGCCCCCTTGTTTTCTGTGCATAAATGACATGGGCATCCATTTTCATATGTATGCTGATAATATGCAAATATTGCTCAAATTCCGCTCCAATTTGAGTACTTCCATTTCTGCCCCACATCTTTTGTTTCATTCAATATTGGATGGCTTCCAACTTTTGCAAGTTTAATTCTTTCTAGACTTAATGATAACCAGGATTTGTGAAGCGAAATGGCAACCCTCTCTGAGTCCAATACTTTCTCCTGTTACAATAGTATAAAACCTGGGTGTCATTCTAGAATGCTAACTTAACTTATTAATATTACAGGTACCAGTTCATGCTCTTGCCATATGAAACTTCTGATGAAAAAGCTGTCCTTTATTCCTGCAGAGTTTCGTAACCAATTAGTTACCACTTTCATCCATCAAAGTTGTATTGTGGTGATTCTTGCCATCTGACTTAGCGGAATATGTAATTCATAAGGCTCCAGGTGATTCAAAATGTGGCTGCCCACACCAATGTTAGGACAACCTTGAGGGAACTTATTACTGCTGTTTTGATGCATCTTTATTGGCTTCTATTAGCCCAGGGAATTTGATTTAAACACTGGTGATTGTGTTCACAGGGTCATTCCTAGTGGTGCTACCTGATATTTGGCCGATATGTTTAACATTCATCACTCCTTTTGTAATTTGCGTTCTCAGGGTTCACTTCTGTTTGATGTTCCCTAAGTTTGCTCACCTTTATATGGTAAGAGACAATTTTTATATGCAACAGACAAAGAACAGATTTCACTGCTAACTAAGCTGGAATGTGAGTCCTCCTTGGTTAAAAAAATGAATTTAAAAGACTATTTTTTGAAACTGCATTTTACAGAAATTTCCTATAGTGACATATGAGTTTAATTAGCACCAAGAAGCCCCAGCAATAGTGTGCTCTAAAAGTACCCTTATTACACAAATGAAAGATTTTACCTTTTGCCTTCAAACAAATTTATGAGTTGAACAATATGTTATGTTGTGTTAAAAATATTTGTAAAGTGCATGGCTGCCCCAGCAACATGGCGTCCCAGCGCTAGCCTTAGAAAGGTCAGCCGAAAGAAGGCAAAATAAATTAGGTAGAGAATACCCAGGTCTTCAGAGCCTTTCTAAAAGTTCAGTGAGTCTGAGTACTCCTGATGGACAGTGGTAGTGCATTCCAGAGGGCAGGAGCCTTGAAGCAGAAAGAGTGCCCTCCGGCTCGCACTCTTTTGACACGGGGGACACAGGCCAAATGAAGGTAGGCTGAGCGTAAGGCTCACGCAGGAGCATATGGTTGGAGCAACTTGGAAAGAATAGAAGGCCCCTAAAATGTCAAGTAATTATGAGCCATACATAGGGCCTTAAAATGGGTTCTCTTGTCCACAGGCAGCCAATGCAGCCTGTGGATAAAGCTAGAAACAGAGCAATACTTAGGGATGGCAAATAGTATCCGAGCTGCAGCATTGAGGGCCATCTGTAGTCTTTTATTAGTTGTCTTGTTGGATCCCAGATACAACACATTGCAGTAGTCCAGCCTAGAGAGTATAGTTGACTTTTTAATAACCTGGTAGGTCTCGGGTAAAAGAAAACCAGGATGGGTTTTAGCCCCCGTAGAAGTCCAAAACATACACCTATCACAGATTTCGCCTTTGCTTCAAAAGTGAGAGCGCTGTCAATCCAGATGCCCACGTTTTTTACCACTCCTTTTGGCTGGGGCGGGGCCTAAAGTGGAGGGCCACCAATGGTCACCCCATCGTTGAGTGTCTCGCCTTAGGAGGAGAATTTCTGATTTGCCTGAATTTAGCTGTAGGCAGTTAACCTTCATCCACTCAGTGATAGCCATCAATTCATCTTGGAATGTAGCCAAATTCTGGGTAGACTTGTTGGTCTATATATTAGAGCAAAGTGCAGCACTCAGGACTAGATTTGCAATAACATAAATTATGCAATGAAAAGTCTATTAAAATGGTAAAGTTGTCTCCTCAGAGAGCAAGTGGCTGGTTACTCACAATCTGATCACCTGCTTACCATCAGTTGCAAAAGATCTCAACTCTGTGCCCACCATAAAACTAACTACTGCCATAGCAATGCCCAGTGTGGTTACACGTCAAGCAACTAAAGAAACCATTCTAATTAATGTCAGTAGATGGCTGTGGAACAGTACACTTGTGTCTTGAATCACCTTACCTTATCTAAAGATTTGACAACTAAGCCTAACTCTTCCTTGATGCTTATATCCTTGATTGAAAATTTTGTATAAATCCTGGTTACGTTATTACAAAGTTAGGTTAAAGTATAATAAATTTAGGTTTGGAACAATAAGCTATTTTGGAGTGAAGTGCCAACAATACACCAACAGTGGAAACACCATAATATAACTAAGCATTGTACAAAAACAGAAGAACTGTTTACTAGATTGTGATTTTTAGTTGTTCTTTATTCCATACTCCATGCTGTACTTTCAAACACATTGTGACTGGTTTACAAAGATTTTGCTGATTATGAGGGAATTATCTTGTAGAATTCCTGCTTTACTCCTGAACTCCGGAATAAAGCATGTAGTGGCTCCTGGTGTCATGTTAGACTTAAGGTGCACTTTATCTGTCTGTACATTGCACACCATTAATTGGGTGTGTCAGGTGCAGTCCACAACAGTGTGCCCTACTTCATCTGGGATCAACACACACCTGCAGGGGGAACACCACAATAGTGAAAGGAATAGTGCCTCTTTGAATCTGCTGGGCCACCTTTCACTGCAGGTGCAACTCATCCTGTTTTTTATAGGATGCAGAGAACAGCTTGAAAATGAGTGCAGTGAGTGACAGCAACCAATTGCAGAGGCTTGCCTGGGGAGCCTCTGTGACCTGAGGGATCCACTCTCCAGGAGAACCCTCAGGTGCAGTTGACTGTGTCCCACCTCTATGTGGTGCACAGTAAGTGCACATCCTGATAACAATCTTTCCTCTGTGCCTGCATCTGTACTATGGCACGAGCCCAGAGGCAAATATTTGACTCATTTGCATGAGGTCATGGCTCCATGCAACAAGGACATGCATCTTGTGGAGCATGCTGATGCACATTTAGTGCTTGAGCAATTTATATTACAGATGGCACTGCACAAACATCTGCAGCCTATTCTCCAATGTAATCAATCAATTAAGGGTTGGCGAAGTGCACCTACTCACCCATGAGGGTCTCAAGGTGCTGGGGGGAGGTGGGGAGCAGATCCATCTAAGTGCTGGGGTCATTCGAAGAGCCAAGTATTGAGGTCCTTCCTGAACTGGGGTAGTGTGGGAGATAGTCTGAGGTGGAGGGGTCGGGATTTCGAGGTCTTGGCAGCGAGGAACGAGAAGGACTTTTCTCTGGTTCTGGTCTTGTGGATCCATGGGACTGTGGCCAGGACGAGCTGGGTGGAGCGGAGGAGTCTTTTGGGTGCGTGGAAGGGAAGGCGGATGTTCAGGTATACTGGTTCAGCATTGTGGAGGGCCTTGTAAGCGTGGATGAGGGGTTTGAAGATGATTCTTCTGTCTGACGGGAGCCAGTGGAGTTCGCAGAGGTGTTGAGTGATGTGACTGTGCCGGGGGAGGTCAAGGACTATTCCGGCTGCGGTGTTCTGGACATTCTGGAGGATGCAGAGGTTTTTCTGGCTAATGCCGGCTTATAGTGGGTTGCTGTAGTCGAGTCTGCTGCTGATGAGCGCATGACTCATGGTCTTTCTGGATTGGGTGGGGATCCATCTGAGGGTCTTTCGCAGCAGGCGGAAGGTATTGAAACAGGCCGTGGTTACTGAGTTGATCTGGTGGTCCATACTGAGCGATGCGTCTAGTATGATGCCAATGTTTTGTGCGTGGTTCATGGGGGTGGGTGTAGTTCCTAGCGCAGAGGGCCACCAGGTATCGTTCCATGCGGAAGAGTTGATCCCAGGATGAGGACTTCTGTCTTGTCTGAGTTGAGCTTAAGGCAGCTGTTCTTCATTCAGTTGGCAATGACTTTCATCCCTTCTTGGAAGTTGTGCCTGGTGACGTTGGGTTTGTTGGTGAGGGAGAGGATCAGTTGTGTGTCATCGGCATAGGAGACGATGTTGAGTCGTGGTTCCTGATAATGGTTGCGTCAAAGCACACACTTGTTCCACACCGTGGCATTTTTGAATAATACTGCCTTAGTTTATCCTTGAATTTGAGGGTTATACCATAACTTTTACACAAATAGGTCACAACAAAATGCCTATGAATTTTGTCATTGAGTGTGGGGTATTCTTTGGGGGGCAGTGAGTTCCATTGATAGGAAGGAGCCTGGATAGGCATCTGGAAGGAAATTGATAAGCTCGAAAGGAGATGGTACGCTGGACCTTCATACGGTGATCAAAGAGTATCAAAGACAAAATTCCAAAACTGCATGACTGCTTACTAATTGGTGCTCTGAATTATTAAAATATGAATCCTGCTGGAAATCAGTGATGATATTCTGTACACCTTTACACAGGAGCAAAGGCCTAACACTTTCATATTCGGCCCAGAAAACATTTCTTTCTGACAGCACAATGAACAGATCGCATGCATAGAATTTGGAGTGGTACTTCTTGTGAAAGTGACATCTAGGAGGTGTCCCTGACAAGGAAATGCCTCCCTGTCCTTGCCTCCTGAATACATCCTATATCTTTAGTCATGGAGATGATTGTTTGCACAAGTGAGTCTGAGAGGGTCTCTATCCACGCATTGCTGTCCTTCAAAATACAGAAAGAGAAAACCCACATCCATGTAGAACAGTATGTCTCTAATAAAAATCACCATAATCATGTTTTTGAGTGTTTGAAACAAGATTTAGAATGAAACTGGTATTCATGGGAGCCGGAGTGTTTTCAATTAACTGCCTTTATTTGGCCCTCTTGCTGTTCTGCATCATGGAGGTTAGTGACCCATCTTTTTGGCAAAATTATGAAAAAAGAAATACATCGGACAGACATTTTTTAGTGAATACTTCAAGCATAACATGGGTTATTCAATTGTTACTAGCTTGACCTTACGTGGGAGAGACATTATATATGTGCATTATTCGTTGGCTAAGCAGTCACTGTAGTATTTTTCTTTCCTTACCATGAAAACGTAAAACATGTAAAACAATGCCCTGCCCATCTTAACTATTTACTTACGTGGTGTGAACGGTGGGTAATTCAATTTGTTTATGGCACAGCCCGTTTTGGAGCCTTTGATGAAGCTGGAGACCTCATTCATATCCTACAATAAAGAAAAAAATAGCATTCTCTGTTGTTATAAGTCTAGAAGTGAGGACTTAGGGTGGCGTATCTAAGACATTTGTCAAAAACGTTGAATTCATTAAAGCACAAAACAACAAAGCATTTCTACAAAGTCACTTAATACTGGTCATAGGAAGCAGAATGCTGTGTGGATCATTAGTGAAGGTGAACTCTACATTGAGAGTATACATTATCATTCATAAGTCAACGTTACATACATTTGCATTTTTAAGTCCAGAATTATCCTGCCCGTAAGCATTATATGAAATCTCATCATGCACTCCATGCAACCCAATATGCCCAGATTTCTAACCTATGCAGAGCAGAGGCATAATGCGGGCGGGGGGGGGCGACACTTGTAGGGCCCTCAACCCTTCAGGGGGCCGCCAACCCTTCAAGAGGCCCACCCACTCATCCCAAGGTCAATGAATATCTGTGAGATATGGTAGACTCAGGGGCCCCTCGCTATACTCTGCAGGGGCTGCTATCATTTTGCATAACGTCACTTATATGCTGAGATTTGAAACCCGATGAACAGTTTACAACCACTGGTTAGCTAGAAGTTATAAGGTGTATAAATAGTATATTTTAGGTACCTTAAACTGCATTGACAAGGTGTTCATACTTGCAGACTCAGAAGTCAAAACAAATAAGAATTAGAATTCAATTAAACTAAGAAATGCAAAGGGTTGAGGCGAAAAAATCAACAGCTTCCAGAGCCACAGCTATAATATTGGCATTTGTGTTAAGAAAGTGCACAGTAATTCCTCTGGGTGGCCAAACGCAGTTACAGTGAACTCTCCCTTGGTATTGGCGGTTGGAGCAAAGAGGATGATGCACCCACTGTGCGTCATCTGTGAAGCCGTTCTATTGGCAAGCCGCACGCCCCTCAGTACAAGATAGCGATTGGTAGGCGATGTTTTCCTCAGCATCTCCTCTGGTACCTGACAGGTGGAGAGGCTGAAGGGGCCACAAGGAGTGAGGGAGTGAGTGCAGAAATGAAAGAGGCAACAGTGTGCAGGCTACTCCAGGCTACTCTTATGAAGGAGATCGGAGGCATCAGGGCTATTGTGTGTATGTTGCAAGGGCTCAGGACGGAGACTAAGTGAGGAGATTACTCAGTTCTTCTGAATCAGGGAGCTGGGTGGAGAGGCACTCGTTAAGGCGCAGAGAGTTCTTTACCTTAAGACCTGGCTGTTAGAATTTGTTGTTAAAAACTCTAAAAAGTTCCTTAAAAATTGCAGAATAGAAAGACTGAGTGCAAACTGAGTTAATGCCAGAGCTGGGATTCATTTCTACTGCCCCATAAAGCCATTAGGGTGCAGAATTTCTTTCCATAAGATGAAAAAGGTTGGGCCTGAATGTGAACAAAAAACTTTTTTGCACAGTGATAGAGCTGTGAAGTTGCCTAAAGTGCAAGCTGAGGGGGTTAATAACAGGTTAGTGCCCTGGGACTTATTGCCTCGAGCTAGTTCTCAAGATCTCTACAGCAAATTTCCATGCTCATTGCTGAAACAAAGATGCAAGTGGGTGCTCCTCCCAAAGTGAATGAGTTAGGACCTGACTTTAATTTAGATAATTGTTATCAGGCAATAGAAGCACTCAAACATTCCAATGAATCCTCAGAGTCACTTGCCTCAGAGACCTAAAGAGGGTTCTCAAAGAGAATATGCCAATGCTGAAGGACTGTTCCCTATTTTACTCAATTTCAAGCTCTAAAATCCAGGTCTGATCCCCCTGCACAGACCCAAACTGTCGGTCCCATTTGCTTAAGGGAACTGATGAGGAAATCTAAGAAGGCAACAGGTCCAGAAGCAATTAATAATTCAGAGGGGCAAGTAATTAACCATTCTTTTATGTGGGGGCAGAATAGTACACATCTTGTTAAGTCAAAATGATACTGGACCTAATCAGGAGTAGGAGACTTTTCAGATCCAAAATACCATTCAACAAGAACCTCAGGAAATTAAACAGATGTATATGCACTCAGCTTTGAGCATTAAAGTCCAGTTGGAAAAACTGAGGAGAAATTTGAGACATTTGTTCAAACAAGAACTAACAGTCAAAATTTCCTTGCCCCATCCATGGATTCGATTTCACTGCATTTTCTGTTAAGCAGATTTGTAGATCGCACTATCCCCCAGGAGGGTGTGTTGGTGCTGAGCAGGTTTGCATCTAGTCACACTTAGGGCCAAGGGGGACTACTTGAAAAGCTAGGTTTTCAGCTTCTTGCAGAAATTCAGAAGTGAGGAGGAGCCTCTAATTTGTAGCAGATGGTTGCCGCCCTTTAGGAGAGAATAGAAGAAGGACTGACTGCCAAATCTTATTTTCTGCATACATTGGATTTGTGCAAGTAGGAGTCTGGATGAGCAGAGGTGTCTGGAAGGTTTGTGAAAGCAGGGGCTATTGTTGGGGTATGCTGGGCGAGTGTTATGAAGTTCCTTAAAAGTGGGTGAGGAGTTTGAATTGTGCTCATTTGTGACTCGGGAGCCAGTGGAGTTCCTTCAGGTGTGTAGTGATGTGAGTGCGGCATGGGAGGCTGAGAATGATTCTGGCTGCTGAGTTCTGAATGGTCTGCAGCCTTCTGGTGAGTTTTTTGTTGATCCCGGCATAGAGGGTGTTCCCGTAGTCCAGATTACTTGTGACCAATGTGTGTGTGACAGTTTTCCGAGTTCTGTTTGGGAGCAACTTGAAAATCTTCCTCAGCAGGGTGTTGGCTCTAGCTCTTTTGCCCACCAGGTGGAGTCCAGCAGTATATACTCTTCCCAAAGATCATGATTCTGTTCCTGTCTGTGTTCAGCTTTATACAGTCAGTCTTCATCCAGTGTCTGGTTTTAGTCATTCAGGCTTTTAACTTGATCCAGGTAATGGGTGACTTGTCAGTTAGGGAGCAAATGAGTTGTGTGTCATTGGCCTAGGAGAGGCTGTTGATATAGTGATAGTGGATGGTGCTGGCTAGTGAGATTGTGTATATGCTGAAGAGAGTCTGATTCAGGGAGGATCATTGCGGAACTCTGCAGATGAGGTCTGGGGCATCAGAGGTGTATGGTGCCAGGCTGACTGACTGGGTCCTTCTAGTCAGGAAGCAGAAGATTCATCAGAGTGCATGTCCTTGGAGTCTAATGTCATGTAGGAGTGGAATGAGGATGGGGTGGGAGACTGTGTCAAATTCTGTGCAGAGATCTAGGGGGATAAAGGCTGCCATGTCTCCTCTGTAGAGAGTCAGGCTGATGTCATCCCTGGCAGCAATGAGGGCAGTTTTCATGATGTGGCTGGGTCTGAAACCAGACTGAGTGGTATTGAGGAGTTTGCTGTTGTTGAGATATTTGGTGAGGTGTCTATTGATGATTTTTTTCGAAGACCTTGGCTGGGAATGGTGGCAGAGTGACAGATCTGTAGTTGGCAAGCATTGAAGGGTCTGCAGAGGGTTTCTTCTGAAATGGAAGCACATTTGCATGCTTACAAGCATCTGGGAAGGTGGTGGAAGAGGTGGAGGCATCCAGAATGAGTATGAGCATGGTGCTGATGGATTGCAGTCGTTTGGAGTAGGTTTGGTGGGAACTGGGTACAAAGGGGCCCCTGAGTGGATGAACTTCATAGTGGAGGCATGTGTCTACTGATGAAGGACAGTATGGTTAGCTTTTGTTCTTTGGATAAGATTGGGAGGCACTTGTTGAGGTCTTTGGTCTGGTGGCGACCTGAAGTTGCTGTAAATGGAGGTGATTGTGTTGCCAAAGAATTTAGAGAGATTGTTGCACACGTCTTTGAGGTAGTAATCGAGCTGAAAGCGGCCAATGGTGAGATAAAATCTTGCACAATGGTAAATATTTATTTGCTTGTGTTGGTGCTAGCATCGATGCAGTCCGCCAGGGTGGTGCATTTGTTAGACTGGATCATTTAGTGGTAGCATCTTTGGGCAGGTTTGAATGTGCTCCTGTATGCATTGTCCAGACTCATTCCCCATTTGTGCTCTAGTTTTTTGCAGTGGTGTTTCATCAGTCTGAGATCCTCAGTGTACCAACTGGCCTGGGGTCTAGCTCTTGTTGCATGGCTGTGTTTCAGGGGCAGGGAGTCAGCGCAAGAGGTGGTCCAATTATTGAAGGTCTTGATGGCTTTGTGGAGGCTGATGCTGTATTCAGAGCAGTGGTTGTTGAGATAAGTGTTCCAGTCCTTGTCAGTGATGCTGTTCCAGTTTCAGTAGGCTGGTCTGGAGGTGCTGCATGTGCTTTGGACCGGGGCAAGATCCTGAACTTGATGAGCGCATGGTCTGTCTAGGGAACTGGGGGGGGGCCTGTTAACTCGGATGTTGCTGAAGTTGGTGAAAATAAGGTCCTAGAGGAGTCTGGCAATTTGGGTAGGTCCCTTTACTTGTTGGGCGGGGTCCAGGTTTCCAAGGTCTTCAGTGAGTGCTCTTGAGTTGGGGTCGGCATGATCTTCGAGGTAGAAGTTCAGGTCTCTGAGTAGGGTTAATTGCTAGCATTGAGTGCGCATTGAAGACCGTGATAGTATCAGTGAAGTTGGTGCGTGGTCCTGTAGTCTGTAGATGAAAGAGCCACTTAGGGTGAAGGTGGCTGTGATGTGGAGCTTGAATGACAGGCATTCTATATTGGAGGATGATGTGTCTGTGGATGTAGTGCAACTGATGGTATTCTTGTGGATGATGGTGATTCCAGCTCTGGGCTTGTGAAGTCTGTTTTGTCTGCCAATCTTGCAGCTTGTGACGATGGCTGTGGTGGTGTCAGGTGCTGATGCTGGGGTCAACTAAGTTTCTGCGAGGAAAAGTAGGTCAGGGGCTTTGTCGTGTGGCAGGCCCCAGATCTCTTTGGCATGTTTGGTGAGTAAGCGGATGTTGAGGAGCATGCATGCAAGAGTTGGGTTTTGTGTGGGTGGTTCAGGACTGTTTGAATGTGAGAGATTTGGGTGTTGGGTGCTGTTGGTGTGAATAACGTTGGGTCTGGGTAAGTGCATGAAAACCTGCAGGAAGTAGAGGAGAATGATCCCTCGATGTTGTGGGGTGCAGCGATAGGACATGAAATGATTTATGATTCTGCTCAGAAGCATAAGGGACCCAGGCTGCTCTTCCTTCAATTCTGATAACTGGGTATCACAGCCAGCGTATTCCAGCAGTCTATATTAATATTGGATCATGAGGGCAAATTGCAGCTTTTTAGTGATTTAAAAGCAGCTCAATCTGCAAATAGTGAGTAAGCAAAAATTATGATTAAGGCAGTATGGTTTTGAGTCTAAAGAGAATACTATGGGCCAGATGCACGACCTTGAATTGCGGTCGCAAACGGGCAATCGGCCCGTTTGCGACCGCAATTTAGGGCATGGCAATGTACAAACCTCATTTTGCGAATCGGTAAATTTTAACAATTCGCAAAATGAGGTTTGCGACTCGCTATTAGGAAGGGGCGTGCCAACGGCTTCCCTTCCTAATAGCGACTCGCATTTGTATTTATGAATGTTTTGCAACCGCAATTGCGGTCGCAAAACACTCGCACTTTACCACCTACTTCAAGTGGGTGGTAAACCATTCGCAAACGGGAAGGGGTCCCCAGGGGACCGGTTCCCCTTTGTGAATGGGTCAAAAAATATTTTTTAAGGGCAGGCAGTGGTCCCAGGGACACTGCCTGCCCTTAAAAAACGACACTGAAAAGTTTCATTTTTCTTTTTTGTAAATGCATCCCATTTCCTTTAAGGAAAATGGGCTGCATTTAAAAAATAAAAATGCTTTATTCAAAAGCAGTCACAGATATGGTGGTCTGCTCACCCCAGCAGGCCACCATCCCTGTGAGTGCTAGCCATTCTTAATGGGGTTGCAAATTGGGCCTGCCTCATTAATATTAATGAGGCATGCAATTTGCGACCCCATTAGGAATCGCAAACAGTGTCTGAGACACTGTTGTACATCCCAATTTGTGAGTCGCAAATTGTGAGTCGCAAATCCTACGCAATTTGCGAGTCTCAAATTGGTGTGTCGTACATCTGGCCCTAAGAGTTTTCTCCTCACATCTAGGGAGCAAATCTTTCTTAGGCACAACAACATGGTGCCATTCTTCACGGACATAGAACAGAGGGGGGCCAATGCTGGGCATGTTCACATGGGTGAGAGAACAAAGAGAGGGCTGGGGGTGAAGCCAGAAAAAATGAACAGGAAAGTGTTGAAATGTTAAGCTTTGCAATACCGGTTGGCACTTTATTCTCCCAACTAAAACATGAGTTTGAATAAACTTTTTAAATAGGAGGATAGCAATATTTGCACTAATATGTGACATTTTAGAATAGTGTGCGTAAAAGGTGCTAATTGTCTCCTTTAGGAGGAAAAGCCCACAAAAGAAAAAAACTCATGACAATCTTGTAGCTAATAATTTAGGACGAAGATTAGAGGGAAGAATAACAGCAAGGTACCAGACTACCAGACTCTTCTAGACATCAGCCAGGAAATAAGACTCAAGCAAGAAGTCCAGGTGAATGAATTCCACAAGGTCATTGAAAACTAGGAACAACAATCTGGGACAAAATGGAAAAAAGGGAAGAAGAACACAATGTAAAATTGGAAGCAAATTTGTTGCAATGCATCCAAGCACTTGAAAATGGCTCATTATGTAGGATACTGACAGGCAATAACATCATACGAAGGATTCTGCCTCATCTTGAAATGAGAACCTCTGTTAACATTGCACTAGCCACCCACCATCTTAGATATGGCTGGTATATAGAGCTTGTACAGACCCTCTTTTATGAATTCATGGAGTTCACCAGGTAGAAAAATGAGAAGTCAGAGTTTGACATCCTTCGGCCTGGGCTCACAGTCGCTTGGACCTCCAAGCGACTGGGAGCATGGGATTTGCATTAGGTGTGTTAGCATCCTGGGCATGGTATTTAAGACACACCATGCAACAATGCAAACCACACTTCCTCACTTTAAGCTTGCATGCTGCTTCTGGTGAATTCACGCGTTCAGTCTTGGTAGAGTTACAACACTGTAGAAAGTAGCAGATTAATATGTATGAGAGAAAAAGCAAAAGTAAAAGTGGCAACAGTGAAACACTAAAAGGTGTAAGAAAAAGAGGCTCAGCACAGGCATGCAAGTATTTCGGAGACTTATATAGCAGTGAAAAAGGAGTGTTATGATCAAAGATGAAGATGGATTCGAAATTTTGCCGAGTGAAAAAAGCTATGTACATCGACTTTCATGTTTGAGGTGAAAGGTTGTGAAATCAGTTAAGGAATCTAGAGAGACATAATGTGGTGCATGATGAGTGAGAAAACAATTAAGAAGCGTGAATTGACAATAGTGTTGTAGGGAAAGTAGATATGTGACGGTATTGTTGTTTTGTGGCTAACAAAGCAGAATAGGAGTGTAAATAAAATTAGGAAGGGTGAAAGAAAGCTATGGATGGGATATCATCATCATCTTTATTTTTGTAGGTTTTACATGCTAGAGCACCAGACATTTGAGAGGAAATGGGTCTGGAATGAAATATATGGATTAGTAGGAGGGACACAAACATTTGATTCCAATACAGAATAGAAATATGATATGGAATATTTACAGTTGAGTTAGTCAGTAGGATTACATAGCATATGGAAGATAAAAGTGACACAATCTCACAGAAGGTGATGACTAAACTCATCGAAAGCAAAGAAGGTAGTAGCACTTTGAAGGTAATATAATTAAAGAGGAGAGAAGGCTAGAATGTAATAGTAAGGAAAAGTGTAATCATCTTTCACTGGATGGTGGAAGATCCTTTTATGTTCCTATTGCAGTCACCCCTCCCCCTGATGCTGTGCTTGTGCCTTCCCACATGAGTCACAAGTGGAGGGAGAGACACAGGAGAAGGTCACAGCTGTTGGTTTGCTGGTTAATGGAGTGATGGAGCTCTGGGGTTCTTATCACAGAATCCTGGTACATGCTGCCTTCTTACAGCCCCCGTTCTTCTTACTAAGTTGGCCCCTTTGAGACCACCTACTGGGGCAGCTACTGGCACCATCGCTGCCCTGGACCGACACCACTGTACCCGGCCCACTCATGGAGTTGGGTGTACAGCAGGGCAGCGGGTGGCAGCTGCAGTTTCTGCGTTTTGTTTAGCTGCAGTGCTGTACCCTTGGGTCTCCCATGTCAGTCTTTTCAGTTCTGGGGGGTCGCCGTTCTACAGTGGTATTGGCTGCTGATAACTTGATCTCGCAGCCCTAGGGCCCAACCAAGCAAGTTGCCAACAAGTGAGCAGCAGGCCAACAATGAATCATCTGCACTGGAGTCAGGAGTTTCTACTATCCTCTATGGCTTTGGCTTCTGTGGGTGGAGGTGGCAGCTTTAGTTAGACCAGGGAGAGGAGGTAAGTGGACAACTACGGTTGCTGTGCTGCTGGTTGGTTTTGCTGCATTGCTACATTGCCCAAGTGTTCCGCTGGACTTGTCTCTATTGCTTATGGCTGTTACACTTGCCTTATTCTTACCTATACAAGGCCTTGGCGGTGAACTCCGCTCCGTTCGCAGAGTTTGCGGAGTTTTCTGTACTCCGCGGAGTAGTACAGCAGAATGTTTTCCCTGTTCGCACTTGCGAACGGTAAGTTGGCGAGCACGAGCGGCCGCTCGGGTAGAATTTTAACTCGAGCGGCAGGAAGATCAACGCAAACGGCAGTTCGCACTGCACTCCGTCACTTGCAGAACTCCGCAGAGTTTTTTTGTCACTTGGCGGAGTTCCGTGTAGAGAAACTCCGCGAACTACACCCGGTTGGAACCTATACCGTGTTCTTTGCGAATACAACTCCCCCCACTCAGGATGCGCACCAACATATAAGGAGGGGACTACAAGTCCTAAGTGACTCTGGAATCCAGGAGGCAGCCCTCTGATCTTCCTCACCTGTTCAGCTAGCGAAATGTTTCCCCTGCGGGACCGGCCTTTTCCCATTAGCGAAGAAGCAGGGCGCCCCCCCCTTGGCCTTTCTGACTGGGGTTTATTACAAGGTACTGTAAATCTGTGCACTGGCACGAGTAGACTAGGGCCTGTACTGTATAGAGTTGAAGTCACAGTTGTGGTGCTACGGTGGAACCCCTGATAAACCTTTCTGCAATTTTAAAATGGGCAAAAGGAAGGCTGGGGATGGGGCCCCATTGTCCTCCAGAGCTAAAAAGAAGACCTTATCATCGGCTGCTTGGAACTGTGTATTGGACCGAATCGACAATCTTTTCTCTGAGTGTGTGGACATTACAAATCCAACTGCCTTACAAAGTGTAAATGATACCGAATCCTCCCCAAATGACGCAAGAAAGTGTATATCTCAGATGTTTAAAAAATCTCATAGGGGTATGAGGGTACTTCCTGGGGGAAACCATTCTAAACCCCCTGGGTTGTGTGAGCCTTAGAAACCACTGGCAGTATGTAATGAAGATCCAATTGAGTGCTAAAATCGGTTCTCGATCCTCTGCCCTGATGTTGATGTAAATGAAGGGTCTCATACTGATGTTCCTAGAGCCCCCACCCAAGAATGTTATTTAATGCTTCAATGTTTGATGAGAGTAATAGGGGAGTTGAGGGAACCAGATAGTGAGTTTGATGAGGGTGGTTGAGAGATTTGAGTAGAAGGAAGAAAAGAAGCAAAGCCCCATTGGCACTGTAGTGGTGGGTCACGAAACAGCGGGAACATATGTGTCTGCCAACAATGGGGATCCTCACTCTATGTTGCAAACTTAGCAGGTACCATGGGGAACTATCCCCCCGCTTCCCCCCATGGTTACCCCATCTGTCGCTGCATGGATTGCCAGCATGGGTTTTCAGCTAGGTAGTACAGGGTTGAAACCACCAAGTAGGAATTTGGGAGCTTGCCCTGAGTGGGGACTGAGTACCCAAAGCCTGTGGCACCCTTCTGTAGAGAGCCCCCAATTGTCTTGTTGCAGAGGGGAGAAAAGGGTGTTCCATACCCAGACAGCTTGGGAGTCAGTGGGTCCAAATCTATCTTACACCAATTCCTAGGTTGCTAGGGGGCATTAGTGAAGATCAAGAATCACTCATCAATAAAGTTACGCATTGGTTTCGGGAAGTCCATCATTGCCATTCTTTTAGATGGAGTGACATAGTGGGTGCTGAAAGACTAATTTCCCCTTAGAAGGATCACAATAAGGTGAAGGTCCAATTTTCACTTGGGTACGTAGTCGATGGTCTTATGGCCATGGATTCTAGAGCTATCCTACAAGCCAATACTAGTATTGTGATAAAGTATCGGGTTCCCGGAACAGGTGTCAGCAGCGCCCCCAGGTGATACAGCCAGGCTGTGGGGGACACCAGCCATGGGTCAAATGGGCCCTACCATTGACTAACAATGGCTGCTCAAGAAATCAGTACAATTTAGTAAGCCCCATTGCCAAACCTTGCTTTAACCAAGCTCCTGACTCTCACTTGTTAACTAGCTTACCTCCTGAAGTGAGGGGGAAGCAGCAAAGTCCTATTGTTCTTGGGTCTGATGGGTGTTGCCATATGGGAGCAGGTCATATTCAATCTTACACACCCGGTAGTGGAGCCGATGGCTGGTGACTTTCCACCTCAAATCCAGTCCAATTCTGTCATGGAATGTAGCGGGGATTACAAAACGGCGCTCTGGGGTGGATTGGGGTAATTGTATAGATTCCCATGATGTCTGCCTCTTTCAAGAGACCTGGTCTTTGTCTCCATTTCATAGAAGTGGGTTTTCTTCTTTCAGTGTAAATGCAGTCCAGAGTGGAAAGGGAAGACCCTCTGAGGGGCTAGGGATTTGGATTAAAACATCTCTACACTTTAAAATCAGAAAATCCTATATTGATTCACTTGATGTAATGGCAGTTGTGCTTGTATTACCTTAGGGTATGGTTCTAAAAATGTTTAATGTTCATAATAGAAGTGGAAATGGATTTGCAAAGTCACTGGTTTTAAACACACTTAAGGTGGCGCTTTCTGAAGAAACAGGGAAGGGTTACCTTTTGGTGGTAGGCGATTTCAATACCATTTTTGAACCTTTAATTGACAATCCCTCTGAATTGACAGCAGCCTGGAATAATCAGTGAGGTATTCCCCAGCTTGATTTGCCATGTGTGAGATGGTCCTCCAAAGCAGAACAGGCATTGGCCCTAACCCTTAATTTTGATCTTAGAGCCGCAAATGGTAGAAAGGCATCCGATTGCCATGGAATAATGACATACAACAGACCTAGGTATCAGAGTAGGGTTGACTACTTTTTGGTAGACGAGAAGCTATGGCTGGTTGTGTTAGATATAGAAGTGGTGGATAGATCAGACAGTGATCATCATGCACTAAACTTAACTCTATCTGATAATTCCAGCTTAAAACCCATTTTGCGAGGGCCTAGTGATCTGGGTGGCATTTCCTCAACCAATAATCATAAGAAGATTGTATGGAAATGGGTGGAAACCTTAGCCCTAGAAGCAGTTATTGATAGAGTGGAGAAAGAAGTAGACTATTTATCATCCCTTCCAGCGCATCCAAGGAGAGAGATGTTGAGTGTGAGCAATGCTCTAATTTTTCCAAAGTATAGGGGTTTGTTAGGTAAAATGTCTAAAGGGAGTTTAGGAGGACCAAGACTAATACTTGGTTTAATAGTAATTGCAGGCTAGCAAAGAGTGAGCTCGTATTGCCAGTTAAATCCAACTCACGCCCCAACATAATAAATTGTAGGGCCCAGTAAGCCAGGCTTTGTTTAGGGCCCTGACTTCTAAAGATACCCATACCTTTTGGCATACAGCATCAACATGCTTACATGGTCCCGAAACTTTGATGGAGTTTTGTGTACAACCAGATGTTTGGGTGACCCACTTCAGTAAGTTGTACACAAATGGAGGTGCTAATGAGGAGGGCGATAAAATTATCCAAAATGTGGCTGCCCAAGAGGATGTAAACACCCTTGATTTTACCTTTAATGAGACCTTGACTGCTATTAATACTTGCATCCCAGTACGTGCAATATATTAACATTTTATCCAATGCTATTTTGTCGGGCCTTGAGATCCCCTCCTCGTGGAAGCTAGCGGAGATCCTGACAAATTACAAGAAGGGGGATTAGAGCCAACCCAGGGAGCTATCACCCCATTAGTCTAATTGACTCACCTGCAGGACTGAATTACAGAGGAGGGTATCTGACTTACAGTCGGGTTTTAGAGCAAACGTCAGTACACTAGACCAGATCTTCCAGTTGGCTTGTATATACTGGTTTGAGGTACTATTTAATGGGGGAAAGCTGTATGTTGCTTTAGTTGACTTACGCACAGCGTTTGATCTGGTCCCACAAGGGAAATTGTGGAGAGTACTAGAAAACATGGGTATCCCTCCTTCTCTTATGACTATCGGCAGCTGACTGAACCCTTTAGGGTAGTTCAGGGAGTCAGACAGGGTTGTGTTTTAGCCCCCACCTTGTTCTCCCTGTATATAAATGGGGTGATTGATCACTTCAGTGAGGATGGGTGTAAAGAACTCAAATTGGGGGGGAGGGAAGGGTCCCGGCCCTTATCTTCACCGATCATACCCTATTGATTTCAAAGTCTCCCCGGGGGCTGCAATTGCTGTTAGATCTTTTTTCTTCCTTTCATGTTAAGCGGGCCTGGAGCTTAATAGTGCTAAGGCCAAATGTATGTTTTTCTCTAAAAAACAGGATGATCTGTTACAACAGGCAGATACTGGTGGAAAATGCATGCATTGATCGGGTGTCTGCATTTGACTATCTAGATATCAGAATGACAACCAACCTGAGCTGGGCCGTCCAGATAAAAAAGTCTCATTTGGTGCTCACCCAGCAGACTGCAAACATAACAAAGGTACATCGTAAGACCGTCTCCCGAAGGGTTGCCCCGGCTCTTGAGATATACAATGATAAGGCTATCGGCTCTGTTTTGGATGGCACCGAATTGTGGGGCTCCTCTAATGCAAAATGTCTTGATATGGTGGAACACAGTTTTCTGAGGGCCTTATTATCACTTCCCATGAGTACTCCCCTTACACCCTTATATTTGAATCTTGCCTAGTTGGTGATTTCACATAAAATCCAATGCAGATGGTTAATTGTTTGGTACCAGCTGTGGACCACCACTGAATTGGAATCCTATTGTGATGATGCAAAAGATTTTATGGCCATACGGGGCGTAGAGAAGATCCCATGGTTTTGCACAATAAAATCACTTTTGCATATGTTGGGTCTTGGCATGTATTGGTCCTCTCCTGAGTTGCTGTACACACTTTCCTGAGACAAGATTAAAAACATGTATTGAGAGACTGTAATGTGGTTACTGTGTTAAAGAGCAATGGCAGCCTCACAATGTATTTTATTGATTTTAAACCTTGTATGTGTTATAAGGTAACCATTGACAAAATTGTACCAACTCTAGCTTGTAAATTATACCTTCAGGTTAGATATGGCACCCTCCTGGATAAAGCTTTTAGTGACAAATGGAATGATGAGAGGGCGGGAGACGACCAGTGCACAGCAGACCCTGGGGATAATGAAATGCTGGAACACATATTGTTTTTCTGCCCTCAGTACTGTAGGCTTTGGGCCAAGTGGATTGTGCCCCTCTGCAAGAACTTAGGCACAAGAAGTCATTTGGTTGCCTTTAGAATTCTGAGAACAAGTACAGGTAGACTCCATGTATTTGGTGTGGCAACATTTCTTATGGCGTTCTGGATTAGGCATACCAAGTGCCAATCGATTCAGGGTCCTTGTGACTCCATTCCACGTATTGTATCTACTGACAGGGGCACTGGCTTTGTATTTGTAACCCCAAAGCAATCTTGGACCTATTGCTTTCATATGTCATGTGAAGATCGTTTTAGCAAGCCATTAATTCGTAGATTGCTGTTTTTAGCCTGTAGGAAGAGTTGCTTCTTTTTACCTTTAATGTTTATGTTTTTATCCATCGGTATGTTTTAATTTCTGTATTTACCTCTTGTTCAACAGCTAGTTTGTTTGTATTTATGTATTTTGTATCTTGTTTTTATTATCTGTGTGCTTTAATGATCTTTGCGATTGAAATAAAGTATTTGTATGGTATGGCTAAAGTGTTATCCCAAGCAAGAGAAGAAACAACATGAAGGGGGCATGGACTGATTTCAAGATGAATGACAAAGGAGTAGGGACCAGTCAATTTGGGGTGTGAAAGAATAGATGATGAATTAGCTAGAGCAACAGGGCTACTGTTGTTGAAATGGGTACAAAACATTTTTGCCAGAAGAAAAAAATGCAAATATCCCTTATGCATGATCTCCTTGAACAAATGACCACTATAAATATTTCAGTTGAATAGTTATGTCACCTTTGCATTCCTTGTCAACAAATTGGGTCCACAGTAGTGGCACATGCATGCAAATAAAATCTACTTGAGATCTTTTCCACAATTCTATACTTAAAGTACTCTTTTTTTAAAACCAAATTTGCGTTGGTCTAATAACTCTGTTTTTATCCTGGTTAGGTTATTATTGCTTACTATTGATATTTAGTAGTCACTTGTCAATAACTCTCTAACACCATTAATATATAATGAAAAGAACATACATTTTTCAATTCTATTTGATATTTATATTTTTTAAAACCATCAATAAAGTAAATTACTTACTATCCATATGCCATCATATTTTACAATTTCGTGAAATTTTACACACTCATCCACCCACCACTTTGTACATTCTGGATTTGTATAGTCCGGAAACACAGTTTCTCCAGGCCACACCTATAAAAATAGGAAATATATATTTATAGGTTGTTTGGTTCAGATGACAAAAACAAACCAGAAATTCTGCGTTTTAATAGAGCTTTCTTTTTAAATAATATGATATTTTCAGTTGCTAATGCACACACCTGGATTCATCGCCTGCATACCCTCATGGCTGACAAGCAGCGCACTACAAATCCAACTTACATGACATTACATTACACACATGTTGCATTTCCATTTTTATTTCATTTATACTATGTCTTAAGATTTCTGCGCAGAAAACTAGTCTGATTAATTTTAGGTACTCACAGTCTATTTAAATACAAAATAGACTTTCACACATTACGAGAAGAAAACCAGCAGATTTTAAACTAATGCTCTTTTAGGGAAACAGAGAAACTTTTGAGATGGGGGATTTACTGACGATTGGAGATTGATAATTTGTCCCTCTATTATAGAATAAATATTGAGATATGTACATTTTATTCCTGTACACATCTGATTTTGGAGAACACAATTATTTTCACCAGTTTCCTCATCGTTTTCTAATCTTTGAGAACACTTGTCAACAATTATAATATGAAAAATGAAAGGACTGATTCACAAAGGTACTTGCACTTTTTTTTAAAGTTTACACTTGTTTGTAGTAACTTTTCTAATATTTTGACATTTACAAACAAGAGGAACGATTTACAAATATAAACTGTGACGAAAGTCTAACTTTACGACTTTCGGTATTCACAAAGGAATTTACAAGTAGAAAAGTTAGGCTTTTGTCTCATTTTAACTTAAGTTTTGGTCTCAGTTTGAGTTAAGACTAAAACTTAAGTTAAACTGAGGCAAAAGTCGAACTTTACTGCTCGTAAATGCCCTTTGTGAATACCATAAAGTTAGACTTTCGTCTCAGTTTACCTTTGTGAATCGGGCCCTATTAGTGTTATTTCACTACTAGAAATTTTATGAGTGTAATTTACTACTACTAACACCAAAACAGTAGTAAAGTTACTACAAGTGTAAACTTACTCAAAAGTGTAAGTTTACCTTTGGGAATCAGGCCTGAAGTGTTTACCACATGGGAAATAGTATTGTGATAGGAAACCACACCCTAGTAAACTCCTGGATTTGTATCTAACTTTAAGAAGGGTACCATTGGACCTGGCCCTCTCTGCAGAACCAGCCCACAAATTTGCCTTCACTCATCCTGTTTTCTAAATGAAGTTTTTGTTGGCATTAGGACTCTGTACACTTTACTACAGCTAGTCAGTGCTAAAGTGCTTGCGCTTGCTCCCTATAACATGGTACAATTGGTTTAAACCTAGTAAATGGTTCTACTTGTAGCCAGGGTCTGTAAATTATGCTACCAGTGGGCCTGCAGCACTCATTGTGCCACCCACTTAAGTAGCACTTGAAAACATGTCTCAGGTTTGCCATTTCAGCCTGTAGTGCATTTAAACTGCTAACTTGACCTGGCAAAATAAACCTCTTGCCAGGCCTAAACCTTCCTTTTAAGTTCATTTAAGTCACCCTTTGGTAGGAGCTAAAAAGTCCATAGGGCATGGGGGCATTCTATTTAAAAAGTAGAACATGTGATCCACGTTTTACATTTCCAGGTAATGAAGTATTCCTACATTTGCTTTTCACTACTGTAAAGCCTATCTCTCCAACTGGATAATATTTGGTTAAAATTAAATTTAAAAGTGATAGCTTTTGATTGAGAGCAGGTAGAGATGTCATGTGTGGACTCAAATGAAATGCAATTTAATATACTCTTTAATGGTAAAGTTCGATTTTAAGTCACAATTCTGAAAATGCCACTTTTAGAAAATTGACCTTTTCCTGCCCTAATCATTTGGAGCATGCTGCCAAAGTTCTGGGTCATATGATGACTGTCAGTAGCTTAGCTGTGCTGCTTTAGGTATTCCTCCCAGACAGTGCGATAAAGGGAGAATAGCTGATGGCACCATCGGTCATCCTGCCATGATGCATGGGGCGGAGTTGTTCCCTGCACCACTTACACTTCAAAGGGCTGTCTCTAGCATACACACAGGAACCTGACACTAGCCTTTTAGCATTGCAGACTTCTTAGAGCCTTGGCAGGAGAAAGGATGAACTTTCCAGAACCAGATGCGGGTGTAGCCTGAAAGGCTAGCCCACTTCCAAGGAAGGCACAAGGTATAAATAATGTACCGTCAGAACACCTCTTCAGTACACTCCTATACCTGAGGAAAACCTCAGAACAACTGCCTGGACCCCCAGAGGACTGTCCTACTGCCTGAGGCCGGCCTTGCTTTCCAGAGGACTGCCCTGCTGGTACCAGTGGACTACCCTGCTGCTTGAGACCTGCCTTGCTCCCTAGAGGATTGACCTGTTGCTACATGCCTGCCTTGCTACTTGAACCCAGAACTACCAGAGCAACACCAAGGGCTAGTTGCCTGACCTTTTTTGTGAGCTACAGGAACATAACAAGCTCCAGAGACCATGAACCCTGCGCCTGGCCTCTGCTGGAGTGAGTCTTAACCCTCCAAGTTCCCCCCCTCAGGTCCTGGACACTTGGATGTGGTGTCAGAGGTGCTGCTCCTGCCTAACCTTAAAAGTTGGGACTTAGAAAGATTTTAACCGACAGAAGACCGGGACCTACCTGTCAGCCAATGCGACCATGGTGCTGCATTATTCTCTGCAGCAGTAAATCCTGTTCAGTGGGGCTTCCGAGCAACGGTATCTAGCCTCTTAGAGCCCTGTTCAGCTATGGCTTGCAGCTTTGTTCCGCTGGAGGTTTTCAACTTTTTAAAAAGTTGTCTGGTTCCTAAGGTAAAATTCATCACCGGGCTTGATGGCGACAGGCACCCCATCCACGACGAAAAACTCAACAGCCTGGAAATCCAGCATCTCCTGCTCTGAGCTTTTTCCGACCAATGTTGACGACTTCACCGAGACTTCGTCCAACATTGCCTGGTGACGATGACTCAGGATACAACCTGCTGGCTTACTTTCTCTTGAACTTTTCTTCAGTAGTTTTTCTAAGTATGAAGGTAAGCCAAGACAGGGCCCAATAACCTTGTGTATCCAACCCGTGCTCCATCGCAGTTGGCCTTAACGTTTGACTTTGCCCCGGTCTTGGGCGACCTGATACCCACAGTTGGATCTTTGATCTTTTAGGTGCTAGATTTTACAACATTTTTATAAATTCATAATTCCAGTTCTACAGATTGGATTTAATTTATTTTGGTGTCATTGTATTTATTTGATTTTTCTCTGCAGTAGGATTTTTCTTGTGTTGTGTCTTTACTTCATTACTGTTTGTGTGCTGCATAAATACTTTGCACTTTGCCTCTAGGCTAAGCCTGACTGCTTTTGTGCCAAGACACCAGAGGGTTAAGCACAGGTTAATTCTGTGACTTTTGTGGTAAACCATGACAAGGATTGTCGTTGTTGCTTGAGTAGGGGTTTCACTCCCCACAATCAATAGCTCAATTTTTTTGCAGGTACCAAATCCGAAATATACTTAGGTAGGTTCTAAAAATGCTTTTTGTTTCCCAGCATACATATGGGATGTTTGTTTTGTGCTTTCTCATTTGAGGCTAAACTCACTTATCTTGGTTCCTACTCCTGAAAGGCTTTTTACATCACGAGGCACAGAGCCAAAAATTTGCAAGGTTGGTTCTACACATTTATTATGATTAATTATTCATATATAAACTTAATTTATTCACCGTAATTCATTAAATGTTTTGTAAATATTCATGCCTTTACAACCACTCTAGGTTCAAGTTAATTTCAGATAAAGTAAAAAACATTTACTATAAAAGGTACAGTTTAAAATGATTAATAGAACAATATTTAATTTGAATTTTAAATGTAGATTTAATTCTTATAATTAACAAAATTGTTATTAAAAATTATATTTTGTGGTTTTTTAATCTAGACAATGACAGCAAAGTTTCATTTTGCATAATAAAAGCAGGTCAACAACAATGATTTTCTTCATTTGCTGAATTATATTAATTAAAAACTGCCTTTGCCCATGTGAGCAACGTCATGGCCTCTGTTATTCACAGTCACATTTTCTCTCTTACAACCCTTCTACCATATTTGATGCTATAGATCACATACTCTACTGTCCACTCTATGTAATCTTGGTATCACAGGATTGACATTAACGTAATTTGCATGCTGTCTCTCTGACAGTTCTTCCATAGTCTTCTGGTGATCCTCACTCATCCTCCCTTCAGCTCTGCCAGTAACTCTCCACAAAGTTTGGTCTTTACCTGTCTTTACTTCTCCTTCTATACCTTAGCTCCCAGTTGAAAACATTAATTCCTTTGGCTTTTCTGGGATACTTGGTCTAATTTAAAGATATTGATTTGATAAATGTCAGTGCCAGGGTTTTATTTCCAAAATAGAGAGTCAACAGTATTCTATACCTCATCAAATTAACGGGAAAAATTATATTATTATCTTCCAATTCTCAGTCAGCTAATTAACATTGTGTACTCTGTCTCTCTTGATGTACTTGCAAACACAATAAGATGATGGACAGAGTGCTGAAACTTTTCAACTAAAAGTTTCACAACTCCTTCCATCATTTTGTTGTGTTTCTCATGAAATAGTAAACATTATACAAGGAAGAAAACTGAGTTAACAAATTATGGTTCATTGTATGAATTTGGGTAGCCCAATATCTGGGCCATTGCATTTCACTAGAACTTTGCAAAACCACATTTTTTGGGAGCTAGAGTTTCATTTCAAGTGTGTTTTTTCTTATCATGAAATAATTGAAATCATTCTCATTTGTTTCATAAGTTGTTTGTGAACTGCTTTTAAGATACTAAAAAATGCCTCTTTCCAAATTGTATACTTTTAAGAATGGGAATAAACATGTTTAGGTAGCTCCACATTCCTCCTCATATCAAGTAAAAGTTGTTTTTTTGTCCTTGGTATGGTCACTTATCAAGAACGGCTTCAGTGTAATCATCAAACTTCCATTATTCTGAGTGACTGCATGCTTTCCTCTAGTGTCAGGTTTCAGTAATCAGCATAGATTGGGAAGCCATCTGTTAGAAAAGTCTCCTTTAATTATTTCAGAATCTAAATGACCACAGTTTATGACTTTCCCAGAAGTATGTCCCTAACTCCTCAAGCAGAGTTTTAGGCACCAGGTCTCTCTCTCTCTCGCCAGATATTTTAGCTTCTAATCTTCTTTAGTCAGCAGGACCCTTTTGGAGTTGAGTCCTTCTGTTTTTGTGTACTAGAAACAGATAAATGGGAGGCCAACAACTTGATAATTGGAGAGAGAGCAGTTCCAGTCTCTGGATGCCAGTAGGTTTCAGGAGGTGTTGAGTCCTTGTGTAAGTCATCTTTTTTCCAGCAGAAGGTAGAAGTTAGGATTCTTCTTCGAGCAGGACCTTCTTCTTCCCATGGAGTCTTAGGAGGTCAAGTAGAGTTTTGAGGTGGTGGTGAAAGGAGCCCAAGGTTTCTCCTGTGCATTAGCAGGTGCAGGTGATTGGATAAACTCTACCACACAGTCCTAACTATTTTATCTCAGTCCTCTCACCTCCTTTAGCCGCACTTACTTTTTGCCTTATGTATAAATTGCCCAGGTTCCTATGTATCAACGTATCAGAGCATAGATGCAACCTGCTGGACTATTTTCAACTTCTAGGTCCCTCAACTATCTGATAGGGTCATAACTGGTTCTCCTTCCTACTGTGGCTGGAGCCTGACTGTCTAGGCGGGTCCTAGAAATGAACAGCAGAAATCTTCCATGGAATTTCCAATTGAGAGGAAGTGCCAAAGCTGTCCTGTGTTTTCCCAACTGCACATGTCCACTACCAGATAGCTACTCCATGCTAAGTGGTCAGTATTTAACTCTCATTAACCCTTTTTGGGCCCAGAGGCAATTCATTGTCCTCTGAGACAAAGGTGTTACCTCTCCGCACCAAGGATGTGCATTCCAGCCCTGCAGGTGTGATGAGTGACAGAACTAGTTTTAAGCCAGTTCTGGCTCAGACAGTTTAAAGCACATTTCTACAAAGTTACTTTTCTGCTTAAGTCATCAAAAAGCTGATTCCACTATTTAGTCAGATTTTAAAAACTAAGGGGCAGATCTACAAGAAAGTGCCGCAGCGCGGCACCGCATGCCCTTTAGCTGCACCAAGCTGCGGCACTTTCAGAGCACAGGAATGCAACATATTAACAATGATATGTCGCATTCCTGTGCTCTCCCCTGTGCTGGCGCTCAAACAGCTGCCATGCGCCGGCGCAGGCACCCTTGCACCATGGTGCAAGGATGCCTGCGTCATGGGGAGATTGTTTTTGTGCAGGAAGGGGCACCTTCCTGCACGAAAACAATCACTACAGGCATTTTCCTCTTTCAATGCGTGCTGTAGAATGCAGCACGCATTGAAAGAGGAAAAAAACGAGGAGAAATGAAAACATTTCTCCTTGTTGCGCCTTGCTACGCCACCCTTAGGGTGGCGTAGCATACTGACACATTTCCAGGTTTACGATTCCTCGTAAATCTGGAAATGTGTATGGTTCCATGGGTGTTGTGTGGGAACACCCACAGCAACACCCATGGATTGCCCCTTTCACGTAAATTGCTGTGTGTAAAGGGGCCGTATTTACAAGGACAAGAAAAGCCACGCAGGGTGGCTTTTCCTGTCCTTGTAAATATGGAGCAGAAAAATGCGTTGCTAGTGCGTCACAAAAAGTGACGTACTGGCAGCGCAAGGGGCTTGTAAATCTGACCCTAAGCATTTTTCTAGTCCTTCCCTAAGCAGAGGTGGAAAATAAAGATTTTAATACTAACATAACCTTTTGGGAAATGTTTAGCCCGACCAACACTTGGCTTTTATTTTACTGAGAGGGTGCACTAACCCCAATCTGTGATGTGCCTAATTGTATATGTTAGTTTCCAGCCCAGTGGGCTTACAAGGCACACTTTAAGGGTGACTTATGATCTAAAAACATGGGCTTTTCTTTCATAGCAAAGGCTGTCTTCTATACCATGTGTAATTACAGTGCATTTAAGCTGCATCCCAGCCAGAACACAGTGATGCTCCTGGTAGACATATATGTTTATCAAATTTATGGATGGTGTAAATACACAGTGCAGCCCACGTGTGACTTTTACAGTTTCTTGCCATCGGTGCATTTTAGGCATCATTAGAATTATGGGGAAGTTCAATAGGCCAAATAGAGAGTGTCAAATACTGTACGTGTTTTAGAAGAAAAGTACAGGCACTTTACTAATCTTTAGCAGTGGTAAAGTGCACAGAATCCTAAAGCCAGCAAAAGAGGGGTGAGAAAAAGCGGGAAGTATTGGATGATCATCCAGAACAAGCTACAAAGGATTACCCCAGAATTATGGCATGGACATGAATCCGACCCTCCTGGTTCTATCAGAAAAAAATGAGGTGTTAGGCAGCAATACAGGAATTGGTATTGGCCACTAAATTGTTTGTAGCCAAATGGCTAATTTCTTTGAAATAGCAAGTTAAAAAGCCTTAAAGAAATCTGCAACGGTCCTGGTCACCTCTGTTAATTACCAGTGATCTTAAAAGGGAAACTGAGCTATAGTTACATTGGAGAGTTGTTGAGTTGCTTTTAGAATGCCAATGGGACAGGGTACTTGTGGATTGGATCTCATACCTGTGTATAGAGATTACATGATAAAGAGTTACCATTTAATCTTTTATTACCAATATGATTGTTTATGTAATTGTTTATATTTCTATGGCTGCTTTCTTCAGGTGGCCTATAACACACATGTAGCTACATTGGGTCTAGAAAAATATAATCTGCATTGTTTTCGTTATCTGCCATCTATCATTGGTTAGAAAGGAAAGAACAAAAGTACAAATATGATGGCTATAATTGTAAGGCGGTGGTACCTAGCATAAATCCAGAGCAAAATGACAGACAGTGGAACGTTCGCCAAGAGTGGCCCTGCTGGGTATCCTAGAGGATCTGGGAGGAACCTGGAGCAAACGCACGATTGTGGGCATGAACATACTACTCACCAAAAGGGACATAGCACTCTGTGAAAGAATTCACAGGAATAAATCTTTATTTCATCACAATATTTTGTTGTAACTGATCTCTTTTCCAGCCTTTTGCTTTAGTTTATACTAATAGCCAAACTCACAAGGGATTATTGGGCCACCCTCCTCTTTTCTTAACATGTTCTTTGAAGCTTTGTGGGTAATCCACACATTTACACTTTTTCTAGTACCCACTATCCTTTACGCCGTGTGAGCGAGGCTCTGTAACTTACCTAGTTTGATGATATTTACCAGCATCGGATTGAAAATCAACTTTGTTGGTGCTGCTGTGATTGATGAGTTCTAGAACATCAGTAATAGCAGCTGTAATTGATATGCCTTAGACAAGGAAAGTCATCAATTTATCTTTATGGGGAGGTGGTCCTTGGTCCCTTAACTTCAAGCAATACACAGACAATTTACAGAATCTGTGATAAACTCAAGGCCTGGTTTTTCGACTGAGACTTCGCACTCACAGTGCCCAAATACCCCTAGGGGTGACAGTGTTGCGCTATACAAATGCTGATTGATTGAGTGAGAGATGCTGATAACCTTGACATTATCAAGGATTATCCACACCAAACACAAAATACAAGAATTTACAGTAATTCACTCTGCAGTCCAATTCTTTTACATTCTTCGCAGCAAGCAATGATATACTACCAGACCCTGAAATGCACTTCTCTGAAGTCGTAAAAAAACACACTATCATTTTGAACTGTCAGTTTCAATGGCCTATGGATTGCTTCCTTTTCCAGCTAATATTCAATACGAATATTAATATGGCCATTTTTGGGATCTCATATATGATGTGATATGCTATTTCATGCCTCCAGATTCATTGTGGAAATCTACCCACAGACTATTAACCATAACTTATTTAACATTAGAAATGTATGTATCTAAAGTTGAACGATGAGCAGTTTAATGGTTACCTCTCCAATGAGTGGCGTTTTTCCATCTGATATGTTTACCCACACGCCACGTGCGGTGCCGCGATCGTAAGCCTCATACGGACCATTGATGAGAGGTTGTGTACAAATAGCAGGGTCCTAATGAAAAAAAGAAATCAAAGCACATTGAACATGTTTTCCTCTTAAATTAGACATTGCTGCAATTTGAAACCTATGTGTGGAACAATTACCAGAATGATGATGTGTCGCTGACCATGCACGTGCAAATCGTCTGCAAATTGTGGGAGTCCATCAAAGTTTACTTTGTCAATTGTGAAATCTTTCCTGCCTTCCATGTAATCGATATCTGTGAACTGGACGTCCTGAAAATGTAACACAGAGAATGTTATGATTCGATATCTAGGAAAACCAAATGCTTTCAGCAGAGAACAGGAAGAATTATTGAGATGATGGACCATGATACCATAACTTCTCATGCATTTCCCAACTGCCTGTTTGTCCAAACAAGCTTTTTGTCATATCGATATGACACCCTTTCTCCATGCACATACAATAGCGGCATTCTTTCTCATTCTGAATAAATACCAGCTCAGAAAAGGCTTTCAAAAAAGTACATGTAGAATATTGTTATGTTTGGACCCCCCCCCCACACCCATTGTCATTGCTTGGGTATCAGCCATGAACTTCTCTTAAAATGCTCCTGTGTTCTTTAGTCTTTTTCCAACTGTATATGTCCTCATAAAAGCAAATGTTCTTTTCATGTCCATTGTCATGGCCTGGTGTGAGCACTACTTGTGTGCCATGCATGTGTATACATGCGTTTGAAGGTTGGGTAGTTGCTGTGAAAGAAAAAGTATTGTTTCACTGGAACCCAAATAGGGAACCAATCTCTTTAAAAATAGCTACTGTATTTCTGAGGGAAAGTGACCATTCAATTCCTTTCCACACAATGAAAAAATGAAGTAGCCACACTTGTGAGGACAGATATTATTAATTCCACTCAGTAAAAGAACACACAAAACTTCAGGCAATTTACATATTTTATTGCAAAAAAAGCAGAGCACCATAGATAATTCAGACACTTGATGGAAGATTGGGTGGTAGATTCACTAACAGTTTGTGCCTGGTTTATGTCGCCAAAGTGATGAACACCAGCACAAACTTTATTTTCAGGCACAAAATTGTATTTGTGCTGGGAAGTATCCTAACGTAATACAAAGTAGCTCCCGTGCTGCTTTCCACTGCTTTGTGCCACCGGGACTTCCCATGGGTGGAACATGGGCGTTCCCATGCAACCCGCCATGGTTTGACATTCAAAGCCCTAGCTACTAACATTCATATATTGGGCTTTGCACCAGAAAATAATGCATATTTGAGACTGGTGTTAAAAAGGAGAAATATTTTTATTTCTCCAAACTTTTCTGACTTTGCATGGATGCTGCATTGTGCAGCACACATGCAAATTGGGAAAAGCTTTATAGTTGTCTAATCTTAGCACTTTGAACTGGAAAGGTAAATTCACAGTACAAAGCCTATGCCAGACATCGCACAAACTCCTTTGCACTGTGTGGCAAAGGTATTCCCGTGGCTCTAGGCAGCCTGATTATGGGGCAACACTAGGAGAGAGAACAGGATAGTGCCACATCTTAGTAAATATTTCATGGGCTGCTCTCTCCCTCTCAAGCACCACATTGCAGCAGCATTGGCTCCTGCACTGCAGTGTGTGAGAACTTTATGAATCTGTCCCGAGGAAACAACACTTTGGCAAAGATGAAAAAAGAAAAGAGCTTCAAGACAAGAGGTTGTGGTGCCAGAATACTGATATCAGGATATCATCTGCTATATATATTGAGTTCTTTATTTCCACAAAAGTATCACCCATTGAATGTTGATAACAGAATGTCTACAACCAATCAAATGACGTATTTCTAAATGATACTTAGGAGATTATATTTTTATATTTATGTCAGATGATATTTTTCTACACAAAATTCTGACAAACAGATGTCAAATTACTTAGCTCACTGAGGAAAAAATGAGAAGAATTTTTAACTTGGAGAGAAGATTAGGGAAACAATGGTTCACTATTCTGTGAGCCATTCTGATATAGATGGGAAAAGAAGAACAACCTTACTGACCTTCCCTTGGCTGAGAACCTTTGGAAATGTGCTACAGGTTGAGAAGAGAGCCCTTAGTTGGAGAGATTACTTAATCCTCAGAAGCAAACTATTTTACATAAGACTCAGAAGCAATCTCTCTATATGTGCAGTGGTATTTATGTAGTGAAAACTGATCAAGGGAGCACCAGTGTTGCACATTAGGGGATACCAGGAAAGAATACAAGATCATGAACATGAAGCAGGAACTTTTGTCTCTAGATACCACAGCATTACGCATGTTTACATTTTTAAAGCAAAGGTAAATCAAGTGATTTGACCACAGTCTCACAATTTGTAGCTGAAGATGTAGGGGGATATTATCAACGCTTCGCGTTAAACATCGCAAATCACGCTTAGCGCGATTTTGAATATCGCCGCCTATCGCTGGTTTACATCGCTGTGTTAGCGGCGTATTTACAACGTCTTGCTCACAGGCGATGTACAAACCTGCGATAGACGGCGATATTCATCATTAGCGTGTGAAATCAAGCGATGATTTCACACGCTAATGAAAACCTTGATAATAGGGGAGTGTGGACGTAACCAAACAATCCACCTCCCATTCAAAACATGCCTAAGTCAAGTTTTGACCAGGCGTTAAGGATCCTGTGAAAACCGCGGTTAGGGCGGCTTTCATCATCGCTTCGTGGTTCCGGGGCCGCGTTGTTAATAACGCGATGTCCTGTTCGCAACTTTTTGTCATGGTGTTACAGGAAGGAACGCCTACTTTGCATCTCATTAGCGATGTATATCGCTATATCGCTAAGATGCGTGGCGTTACAAAAACGGCAGCTAACATGCGCTAATGCATGTTAGCGCCGCCTTGCTAATAGGGTGATGAAATTATCACCGCTTTAGCGGCAAAAAGTGCCGCTATAGCGGCGATAAGGCCCTTGCTAATATGCCCCGTAGTTTGAATCAAGATACCCACATTCAGAGTTGTCAGCACCACAACTAGTCTTTACCTCCTCACCACAACTTCCAAATAAATACAAGAGAAAGCAGCAACCTTGGGCATGGAACACATTAATGTTGCCAAAAACAGAAGTAGCACAGATGGCTTAGAATGGAAAAAGGGATTGCAAAATATAAAGAAAGGCGTTGGTCCAGAGTTTTTATTGCCTCTATAACCCCTGTGATCCATTATATGGGCGGGCGTAATTCCAACAGGTAGGAATTATTAGAGATTACGTTCACCCAACCATAGTTGAAATCAGAGGAGTACATTTAAAAGGAACATTTACATTCTGTTACAAAAAAATACCAAACATCCCTGGCATTTTGTATTTCTGAATAATGTTTAAGTCAATATTAAAAAAAAAAACATGACTTGGAAACACATAAATTAAGTTGCATTCAAGCCTCACTTACACAAGGCAATCCAATGTCTCGATTCCGCTGGACCACTTCTTTCACTTCGTTAAGGTTTTTATAACCCCATCGACTAAGATGAAATCCAAGACTCCAGTATGCAGGCATTGCGGGTTTCCCAACAAGCTGAAATTGTGACACAATAAAAATTCACAATGTTATTCTGGTGCATCTAGAGAAATATATTAATTAAAAAGTAAATTACTCCTTTGAAAACTTGTTGCAATTTCCTGTAATCCTGGGCAACTCTTTAAAAAAAAATCAAAATTAGACATTTTTGCATTTGAAGCTCCTTGCCCATTCCTTATTCTTCTTCTCTACCAGTGTAGGCCTTTGTGGAAGATGGGAATAGTGGCCTGTGAAAAAGGAAGCCAATAGTAAATGTTGAAATGAGCAAACAGTAGTTATCTTCCTATGAAAACATGAGTTTCTCAGGTCTAGTACTGTGGAATTAAAGAATGCAATGTCAATAGCTCTTCTTGAACAATGCTTTCATGGGGGATGTTCAGATGTGAGGGGATGATAACAGGCAGAGCATAATTAAAACAAAGAGTTACAGAGAACAACCTGCCGTGTTTTACATTTTCTGGAGACAACTTATGTTGATATTTTGGCCAATGAATTGGAAGCGAGTATAGATAATACTATGCTGAATTCATTACTCACATCAGGCATCATGGAGCCACGGCAAAAGGGAAAGATACTACATCCTTCATAGAGTATGTAGGAGATCTGCCTTTTATATTTCGTCACCCCTGATTTGTGCCTTTACGTGGTCTCTATTTTTGCTAGTATTATGACTCTATGCTCTACGGCATTGCTGTTTACTGACTCAGTGCCTGTGTTTTCTCACTAAAACTATACTGTAAAATTGGTTTCACCAAGTTGTTGTATTTAACTTGCCACCTGTCAAAGAAATCATACAAATGGCATGGAAGTGATATATCTTATCTGGGATGCAGTGTGTTTTTACATCACCTACATACTTGTCAACAATATGTGGCTTGAGGGAGAACCCCTGTGCTCTGGCCGGGGTGAAGTTTAAAAGTACTACAGTGACACCTGGAAGGGAAAAAGTGTCTTCGACATATAGGAAAACCTGCTTTTATATATTAGCCAAGTCATCACTATATATAGAGTGTAAATCCACAGGGCTTGGTGCTCAATAAATAAAAATGTGGTGTACTACCCATTGGGAATAGTATGCTCTCAGAGTAAATAATTACCCCAAACTATTTTTATTCTGTAGAAACCTAGATAGAAGTAAAATGTGTTATCCATATTTAGGTATGGCACATGCTATAGAAATGTTTAAATGTATTTTTCTTTTAGCTTCAAAAATCTAATCCAATGGTGAAATTAGAGCTTTAATAACTTAATAATTTTACAAAAGTGTACTTTGTACTGACTGAAAGAAAACCAGTTTGGAACTGGTTTGACTGTCAGCTCTTCTCCAGAGGACTAACACACACCCTGGGATGACTTGTTAATGACCCTTCACCTGGTAGGCAATGGCTTGGCCTCTGGCAGAAAGAAGGCAGTGGTTCTGTCAGCTAGTGTGACTTAGCAGGGATTAGGCTTCCAAGAGAGGACCAGGAACAGCTGGCAGAACAAAGGGAATCTTTCACTATTCTTCCTTTGACTCGGATATGTCAAATGGAGTTGTCATGAAATACTGCCCTTCATTCCAACGGCAGTTTAGACTTTCTAGCTTTATCCCAGAAGGAGGGAAACACAGTTCTGTCCCTGACTGGGAGCAGAACCCTTTATCTACATAAGAAATTGGCTATGGGATGGACTGGACCTCTTTCATGTATAGGACTGTGGAAGCAATCTTGGCTCAAGGGACTTTGGGAAGGTTTTCAATAAATCAAGAGAGGAAGTGCTGAATATGGAGGTGAGGATTCTGTGATATAGTAGTCAGGATTGGGTGTTGGCAATTTCCCAGATAGTGGTTAGTGCACAGGATATGACTGGACTTTGACCAACACATCCTCAAAACACTCTTGAGCTACTCGTGCAGCACTCTAGCACTGATCTTCCAGACTGCAGGAAGATGACGAATCAAGGATTCCTGCCTCCTGCTGGCACCCAGGGATTAGAGCAGGTCTCCAAGGGTCAAGTGGTAGGCCTCCTGCTAACATATACAGGTAGATTAAAACTGTCAATAACCACTATCGAAAGGCCGTAGTAGTCAAGCCTGGTGCCTAAACTTCTACCCAGAAGAACTGATGACTTCTGACAAGACCAGAAGAAACTTTCCCAGCAGAGGGAGAAAAGTGAGACATAGTCATTTGTTCCACATAGGAAGACTGGGACTAGGACAAAGAGCTGAGGCTTCTCCAGGGTGCACAAACTCTTGTTGGATTGAAAAGCATGATTTTCCACTTGTTGCTGTGTTGCTACCTGGTTTTGCAGGACCTTGTATTAAGCCCAAAAGTAAAAGGTATGACTGCGTGGCCTGCTTCAGTTACTATTGCAGTCCACCTGAAATCATGCTTAGCTCCCTGTAAACCAAAACTGATAGTTTCCATTGGTTGGCGCTTTATGCTTTTTTGATATTTTTGCCTAAAAATAGAAAATAAATCATATATACTTTCCCCATTATCAAATTTTAATTATTTTGGTGTCTTCTGCTTATTTCATTTGCTTCTATTTATAAAATTGATAATGAAATTGTATTGTGTTATTTCTCTGGGTAATTGCCTGCTTCTTTTGCCACAGCTACTAGGGGTTGAGCGGAGTTTCTCTTAGAACTGTACTAAGACATGTATTTCAAGTGTGTTTATTATGTTTGTAAGAGTACCACCGTCACAAATTAATAACTAACTTTTGACAGAGTGCTTTCAACAGATTCCATTTCCTCACACTCCTGTCCCTGCAGTCTCCATGAAATGGATGAGCCAACACACCGCAGGTATTAAAATTGTACACACAGAAAATCCCCCTTCTCCTGCCATTAACACTGGCAATGTTATTTGTAGGAAAATGATGGATTGGAAACCGGATTATTCAAAATGTATGAAACTCTTCTCAGAGGCCCTCAAGACGTCACATTTTTAATCAGCCATGGAGTCAAAAGAATAACATTAAATATCCCACATCTTGCCTTCAGCAAACCTTTGATAGTCTGTTATTTTCTGCTAAGTGAGTCTTCATGGAGGGCAATGTACTTCTAGATGCTATGACAAAGGGGTATTGTCCAAGCTCAACAATTCTTGGGTATTTGAGGGGTGTTTGGACAAAATATCGAGTTCAAAATATAGGGACTCATAAATAACGGAAACAAATATTGGGATACAAAAATATTGTGGTATAGAATATCGTTGTCAAGAATATCGTTGTTTTGGTAAGTTAAATTGTTTTTAAGAATATTGTTGATTTAAAAACATTTTCAGTTGATTTTTTACTTAATTTAATTTGTTTTAGCTGTGATATATTAATTGTAGGTGTTAGTATTGTTGGTGTAATTGTTTTTAATTTTAAAGCTGTATTTTGTAGTTTTTAAGGATTGTATTAATGTTATTAGTGAATTATATTGTTGTAGAGGGTTTTGTTTGTAGGGTGGCAGAGTGAGAAGCTATTTTAATTAGAAATATGTTTAACTTATTGTTAATTTATTTTTATTGTAAGTCAATTTATTAATTGATTATTAATTACGGAACGTTTTAGGTGTTATAATATATTTTTAATTCAAAATTTGAATTTAAATTCAAAAGTTATTTAGGTTTATTATTGGCTATAATAGCAGGTTGTTTGGTTTGTAGGGGTATAGAGTGGGAAGTTTATTAAGGTATATGCAAATATAAAGTATTGCTAATTAATGTTTAATTGTTAATAAATTATTTAGTTGATTTTGGTTATGTAAATAGATTAATACTGATTTTTAAGTTATAATTTAGTTGTGGGAGCTGGGTTCATAGTAATTGTATTTAAATCTAAAGCTAACTGTTTTCTCTTATTAATTATGTATATTACTTAATTTATTATTTATTGTGTAATTGTTCTAATGTTTTATTCATTTTAATATGTATTGCAATTTTTAGATGTTTATTAAACATGTAGTTTAATGCTGTTTTATTATTTTAGGTGAGTAGGTTGCTAAGAATATAAAAATATTACACTATTTGTATTAATTTATATTTATATGCAATTTATTAATTGGAAATTAATTAGGTATCATGAATTTTATTTTTTTATTTTAATTTATTCTATGGAATGTGTGAGAATTTCTTTATAAGACAATATTTGTTGCTTAAAATTAATTTGTTTTCATGTATTAATGGAAATTAAATAAATAAGTGATTATTTTAATATTGTGTTTTTTGTAGTTAGTGAAGTTGATATTATTGCATGTTATATGTAACTTTTTAAAATAAATATATATGTATTTATTTCTGTATACTGTAATTTAATAAGGGTTTGTGTTCAATTTTCTTTTACTAATTTAATTGATTTGTAGTTATGTATGTAATCCTTTTTTTGTCAAACACTTTCCCAGCTGATGCTTAGACTGGAGTGTGAATAGTAAATCTATTCCCTCCTCCAAGGTCCAGCACTTTCCCTCCTGTTGCTAAGACTAGAGTGAGAATAATAAACCTGCTCCCTCCAAAGTCTAACACTTTCCCTACTGTTGCTTGTATTGGAGTGGGAATAGTAAATCTAACCCCTCGGAGGTCCAACGCTTTGCCTACTGTTGTAATGACTGGAGGAAGAATAGTAAATCTAACCCCTTCGAAGTCCAACACTTTCTCTAATGTTACACTGACTGGAGTAGGTATAGTAAATCAAATACCTCCGAAGTCTAATGTTTCCCTGGTATTATAAATGTCATCAGTGATGTCATAAATGATGTCATAGAACATGCCATGAGGGATGTCATATGTGAGGTCATAAGCAGTGCATGGCGGGGCCCAAGTTATGGTTAGTTTTGCTAACTATAACTGTTAAATGTCTGTGTTTTTTTTAGTTCAAAACGTCAAAGTTGTCACTGACTAACTATAATGTTACTTTACTCTTTGTTGTTTTCAGTGAATTACTAAGGTAATAAAAACAGATCTTTTTAACCCTTGGTTTTTCCAGTGATATATATATATAAGTATGCTTAAAGACTTTGCCGTAAAAATGGCAAAAGACTGTATCCCTTTCTATCTCTGCGTGGATAGCAGTGTGCAAATCCTATGCTTGTTGCTGTTATAGGGTGCTCTATACACGAGGCTCTCCACCTAAACTTGCGAACTACCCAAAGTTCTCTGCTTCTTTTTTGCATAACGTATGCGCCACTTTATGCCTGAAAGGGTATTATTTTGACTTATACTGGGTGCCTACTTGTGTCTGGACAAAGCTAAACCTCTCTGAAGAGCTATAATGATAGCAAAACACGTGTCAGGGGTTGCCTTTATTCATTTCAGGTTGGCTTGGAAGGTCTTTTACCAATCCAAAGCTGTAATATGTGCCTGGAATGGCAAAAGGATTTTGTCATTTTACAGCTCGGCGTGGATGTCACTGTGCTAATCCTATGCTTAAAGACTTTGCTGTAAAAATGGCAAAAGACTTTGTCCCTTGCTATCGGGTCATGGATGGCAATGTGCTAATCCTATGCTTAAAAACTTTAAGGGAAAAGCAGACATTTGAGGTGCGCACATTCAGAGTGTCGCTATTGTTGTAGGGTGCTCCATACAGGAGCTGCTCTCCACCTAAACTTGGGAACTAGCCAGAGTTCTACCTGAAAAGGTAAATATATATATATATATGCTTTTTACAATAGTGAATCAAAAATATCTAAACAAAAATATAATGTAAAATATATATTTAATTATATATATAAAATTTGATATTTGTGAATTACTTGGGAAGTATACACTGGCAAAAAAGGGACATATTCATCTCTGCTTTACAGCTTTGAGTAGTGCCTTCGATTTTGTGGATCTCACCCTATTGTGGGTGACCCTGATTGAAATGGGAGCATCAGAAGAAATTGTATCACTTCTGTCACAGATGTAATCCTCTTTAACAGCAAGATTTAGATATTGGTTAGATCGGGAATGTACCTCAAGCTTCAGGGTTACCAGGGGCATTAGGCAAGACTGCATCCTTGCCCCTTTTTTATTTTCTTTTTACATAAATGGGGTGGACAGCGTGCTACAAGAGGTGGATGCTGACATGCCGAAAATAGGCTCTTGCCCAATACCTACGCTCTTCTATGCAGATGATGCAGTATTAATTTCTAGAACCGATAATGGACTTCAAAAGTTGAATAATACTATGCAGCATATATGGAGTAAAAAGATCTAAAGCTCAATCTGTCCAAAACCCTTTGTGATGGTCTGTGGAAAGGGAAAAGCAAGTAAAAAAAAAAGACCCACTTTGCGAGAGACCATAAGCTAGTAGAAGTTCCTATCTGGATGTAGCTTTTCACTCTCTGGCACCTGGGGTCCCCACATAGGAATGGCTAAGCTTAAACGCATAAAGTCAATCAAGTCTTTCTTTAGATTTACCAAACAAATTGGCCACATACCTGTACGTGAAATGGCACAACTGTTTAAGAGTAAATGCATTCCAACCGCCACTTATGGGGCAGCACTATGGGGCAAGTCAGAGAATACAGTAGTACAAATTCAGGAAAACACTTTCCTTTGTAGAGTTTTGGCTGTCCCCAACTCGGAATCAGCATATGTTACCCACAGAGAATTAAATGTATCATATCTGGAAGACACAATTCACCTAAGTGCAATCATTAGCTGGTATCACATATGGAGCAAGACTGGAACAACATTTACAAGAGAATCAATCAAGACTGTCTTTTGCTCGAGCCCCATGATAAGATTCCTTGGCTGGTCTAACTGAATAAACTACTCAAAGAAATAGATGAAATATCTCCCTAAAGTGTCCTGCCAGTATCTTACAGTTCAGCAAGAAAGAGCTGAATATGATCTTTATGGGGAAAAGGGGGGCCGAAATAAAAGAAAGTAAAAAACCGACTGTATCAAGGTACCTGGCAGGACCCTTACACCAGGGCCCTCAAGGCTATTTATTTAGGAAAACAGACATCCAGGAAAGATTTTACCTCACAAGATTGAGGTTGGGCATCCTAAATCATTCAGTTGCTTTCCCGAGAAAGGAGGCATGGTCAAAACATTTACCTACATGCCTATGTGATGAGAAAGCTGCACAATCAATTAAGCATTTTATACTGTTTTGCAGGTTTTATGCCGATATTAGAAAGCATTTCCTACGTCCCCTCATCTTAGCTGAGAATTTTTATTTTACAAGACACCCTAAATTGTGTATCTAAACTTGAGTCTAATGTTGTCTGTTGTGCTGTCTTTGCCTAAATTGCACAAGCAATTTTTGGAAGGAAATTACTTAACCACTTAGATGGCATGACCTACGAAAAAGATTAACTGGGGCAATAGGCTTAGGATGCGATATCATGCAGAAGCACAATAAATGGCTGATGCATTATCTTGGATTATATATATACTAGACAGCACTTCTATGTACTTTCATGGCTAGTCTCTATTACAGGACACTCTGGGGCCGATTCCGAATCGGGCCGGAAATCTCTCCGACCGAGCCGGACCCGGAGAGATTTCCGACCGAATCGGACCCGTGCAGCCCGACCGAACGAGTACGATGCGCACGTATGCCATCGGACTCGATTCGGTCGGACTCCCATTGAAGTCAATGGGAGCCGGTCGTACAACGCGTACGCGGGCTCCCATTGACTCAATGGGTGCGAGTCGGACAAGGGGCCCCCTATAGCGGGTACGCGGCGAAGCGACTTGCGCTGTACACGCACAGGTAGGGGGGACCCATGGGTCCCCCCTGTGTGCGACTCGCGCGGCTACGCGTACAGGGGGGTCCGACACGGACCCCCAAAGTACGGCTCCGACTGCTCTTTCGAGCCGGAGTGCGCGGCTCGGTCGGACTGCTCGCGGCGCGCATCGTACTTACCCAGCCGGGGAACGTCTCCATTGCGCGGTGCGAGTCGGGTCCGTGTGAGTCGGTCGGAGCGTGTTGAAGCCGCATACGAGTCGGTCGGCGATTTCGCGGGCGCTTGCATCGTACTCGCTCGGCCGGACCCGCGTACGAATCGGTCGGGAAACAGGGCTCCGAATCGGATCCGGTAAAGCCGAATCCGATTCGGAGCCCTACCGGCCGAGATCGGAATCGGCCCCTGTGTACGCATCTTTTTGCACATTTTTGTATTTCTGCACATCAATGACTAGCTTGCACATCTACTGTATTCTTATATTAATAATATATGTTTTCATCTTGTTGATTGTATGCTCTTTTATGGATCAGAAAAATCAGAATAAATAATTATTTAATTTGATTTGATATTTGTTATGTTTTTCACTGATATTACAGTCCATATTAATTTTTTTTAAATATTTTTATACGTACCATTATAAGTATAGGAACTTGGTATTGTAGTAAACAATATTTTTGACACAGTATTTTTGTCAGCTATATTTCTTACCAAGATAGTGTGTCATTTATCAAGTGAAGATCCTGCAACCATGTGGATGAACTAAATTATGTGGTTCTTCTTATTAAAGTAAGATTGGCAATTAACTATTGACAGCCTTTTTTCTGATAAAAATTGGGAGAATGGCACTAATTAAAATGTATTCTTCCATTATTTCTTTATTTATTTTTAAAGCCACTACCTTTATTAAACCAGAAAGAGGACAGCATGATTTTTAGAATTCATTTAAAGTATACCTCTGGATCATATATGTACAAACAATGAAAGCCAGTTCCAAAAGATAAGGCAGGTGTAGCCTTATTTAATATTTGTTGAAGTGATTTTGCATATTGGATTACTGAGATTAGATGCAGTTTAAATAGCAACAACCTCTTTAGTGCCAGATTTTTTTGAATGTATGTTCATTTCTCACTCTCCATAAACATCCCCATGTAAAACTCCACAAGAACAGAAGCAGGATCACAAAGCTTTTTCACATTTCTACAACATGTCTATTTTGAATGCAGAAACGGATTTGTTTCATTGTATGTGGTGTTTCCATTCACCAGATTGTTAGAGCCCTCAAGAGGAGTAAATTAGATTATTATATAAATTGAGATTTCAGGTCAGAAGAGATTACTCCAAAAGTCTCTACAATTAAATAGAAAGTGAGAGCAGAAACAAAATATTTTCAGTTGTGCAGCTTTATGTAGTGTTTAGCTTACTCACTTTAGATGGTACTAATGGAATTTACTCCTCAGAAATTGAAAACATTGGTCATTAATATGGCTTGCATCTGTGTCCTTTGTATGAGAAACCTCTTTGTATCTTTCAAAATGTCAAAAGAAAGTAAATAATACACAAGTCACATTGAATGGATTAAGTGTTGCAAATTATCCTGTACTTCAATCAGTGGTTCAGAAGTTTCAGTATGTTCCTGCCTCATTATATCCCAAAAGGTGCCCATTAATTTAATCCAGCTCTTACAATTTTTTTTGATGCACATAGATGGGCTGCTATCATATGCTCTGGTCTTCTAGTCAATTGGAAGGCTATTGGGGATCACATTTCATTTTTCTGTCATAGATAATTAATTTAGAATTGTTCCCCAAAGTTGGACTATTTGACGTGGAAAAGTAGGTTCTTTTCGCTAGACCAAAAATGTTGGTTCTTATCCTTATCTTCCTAAAATTATTAATTAACTCAGTGTGTACCATGGCATTTGAAGTAGGTTATCATATATTCATCCACAACGGCAACTCTGTACATAGAAAAGATTTGAAGTAGGTTATCATATATTCATCCACAATTGCAACTCTGTACATAGATAAGATATTAAAACCATGCAAGGAGGATGATTAAACTATATTTGTAACTGATTTATACAGTTATTGCTTTTCACATTTAAACTTTAAAAAAAAAATTGTCTGTTCTATGACCATACCTCTAAGTAATCTCCCACTACTTCCTCTGGAGTATTTCCTACCATGATGTAGAAATCCAGAATGCCCCCTATGGTTTTGTAAGTTACAGCGGGAGCTGGTTGGAGAGTAATATCTGCGAAGAAACACAACCAGTTGGTTCCCAGCTCAGGCATAATTTACATCTACAGATTGCATGCATAATCAAAATGAACCACTCTTGTACATGGAGTAGATGCTTATGTTTATAATTGTATCGTAATGCGCATTCAAATATGGTAATCACAAGTTCACACACCAATCAAATAATCTAGGATTTGTGTAGAAATTACTGGTATGTATGGAAAAGTTATTCTTAATCAGAAAAAGAGCACATACATAAAATAAATGTAACATCTGTGACCATTGTAATTATACACATTTGCATTAATACAATATGAGTAATGTTAAAACCTGTGTATGTGCCAAGACCCTTGGCAACAATTTGTTGTGCATTTTAATCAATGTGTAACCTATGCATGGACTGATACTGGACAAACACACATATCTGTAATTTTGCCAATATCTAATTTTGAAACAAATTATTTAATGGAAATTTACAGACAGTTTTGTTGTACAATTTAGACTTCTTCATGGAAATGTATGTAATAACATAATTCCCTATGGTAAAAAAGTTAAAATCGATGAGCTAACATAGATGGAGTGTGCGTGATTCTTTTCCAGTCTAAACTCATACATTAACTCAATAAATCTCTGAGTTAGTACATGTGCTGCAGACAGCAGAGCTCAGAAGCACGAACAGCTAATTATTGCCTTGTATGTGGAAGTTCTGTTTTCAACAACGCAGTCATTTACTCAAAGATGTTTCAAGTTAATGTATGCCCTGAAGAATGGAAAAAGAAATGCATAGATCTCTTCTGCATTGACACAGTGAAAAGTATGAACCATGGTACGACCCCAAATGAGCAAAGTGTAAAATGTGAAATTGTAGACTGTGAAGTGGAAGGTGACTCTGAGTAGAGTCACAAGGAAAAAAGTGCCATAGTATTTGGACATGGAATGCAGCAGTACATTGAATTCAAAGAAACTGGTAGTTCATAAATGTTTGGTAATGTACATTCTACTTTTAGATATAACTGTTGGAAAATGATTTAATAGTGCTCAAAACTTCCAAAAATCAAAAGGTGCACGCAGAAAAGTTAGTTATGCATGGGCAATGGGCTTGTCAGGAAGAAGGACCAAAACACACTAAGGGGTCGATTCCGATCTCGGCCGGTAGGGCTCCGAATAGGATTCGGCTTTACCGGATCCGATTCGGAGCCCTTTTTCCCGACCGAATCGTACGCGGGTCCGGCCGAGCGAGTACGATGCGAATTCGCCGACTGACTCGAACTCGCTGTCGGAGCTGTACTTTGGGGGTCCGTGTCGGACCCCCCTGTACGCGTACCCACGCGAGGCGCACACAGGGGGGACCCATGGGTCCCCCCTACCTGTGCGTGTACGCCGCGAAGCGCTTCGCGGAGTACTCGCTGTAGGGGGCGCCCTTGTCCGCCTCGCACTCATTGAGGCAATGGGAGCCCGCGTACGCGTTGTACGACCGGCTCCCATTGAGTTCAATGGGAGTCCGACCGACTCGTGTCCGGTGGCATACGAATGCATCGGACTCGTTCGGTCGGACTGCACGGGTCCGATTCGGTCGGAAATTTCTCCGGGTCCGGCTCGGTCGGAGAGATTTCCGGCCCGAATCGGAATCGACCCCTACATGTAGAATTCTGTAACCCTCTGCAGGTGTAGAATATCCAAAAAAGTGCATTAATCATGTGAAAGAATACGTCTAAGACAGCTTTACTTGGGAATATTATTATTTTCCTTATGTATTTTCAACAATCCATAAGACGTGTGTGTGGTAATGACATGCACACGGCAAACTCTCAGAATTCTTAGTAGTTGTAATTTGGGTCTGAATGAGGTAGCTTCAATTTAAAACAAAGAAGGACTGGATTTGCAAATAATTTCCATCCTGACGTTTGGCTTAAACATAAAAAACATTGTAATTTATGAATGTGCTGATAAAGCACAATTGTCAATTTTGCTTCTATACATTGCCTGAAAACATCAGTTATGCCTACGTAAAATATGGAACTGTACATTCAGAAGTAAAAAATGTGGTGGGAGTTCCAGGATGGACTCACCAATTATTGAGGAAATGATAGGGGCTTTGGCAAGGATGTGCTATGCAAAGAGTTAATATGCCTTCAAAATTAGTGGACTTATAATTAATTCCAAAATTATTCTAACTGCATTTTCGTCGCAGAAGGGAATGCTCACATTACTCCTAAATGTACCTTACTGATGTGACTAAAAGTGGGGCAAAGTCCAAAAATCAAATCAAAAGTGGGAGAACGAAGGCTCAATGCTTTCTGTTAGGAATAGAAAATACATGGAGAAATGAACATCTGTGGACTTTAGTGTGCTATGTATCTAATGCAGAAATAGTGCATGAGTGCTGTTATACAATTAGTCATCAATCAAATTTCACTGTGTACCTTTACTATTGTGTTAGATATACATGGATTAATGGTGTGCACACAGAGGGGCATATTTACAAGAAAGTGGCGAAGCGTGTCGTTAAGCCAAGAAGGCTAACGACACGCTTCGTCACTTTAGAAAGCCAGGGCAGCACCAAATTTACAAGAATATGGTGCAGCCCTGCGTTTCCCCCTGCGCTGGTGCTTAATTAAGCTGCCTAGCGCCAACGCAAGCACCCTTGCACCATAGTGCAAGGGTGCCTATGTTGAGGGGAAGATTGTTTATGTGCAGGAAGGTCTCCCTTCCAGCACATAAACAATCTTTAAATGACGTTTTGTAACTTCTATGTGTGCTGCTTAATGCAGCACACATAGAAGTTGAAAACTAAATTTTTTTTAAATGATTGTTCATGTGCAGGAAGGAGGACTTTCCTGCACATAAACAATCATTGGCATTTGCTGTTTCTATGTGTGCTGCCCAAGCCAGCACTCATGGAAACAGCAAAAACGAGGAGAAATAAAGCATTTCTCCTCATTTTGCCTGTTTAAGACCAGGTTTTCCCTGGTCTTAATTTTGGCGCTGCCTCCTATTTACTCTGCTCTTGTAAATATGGGGCAGTGTCAAAATCAATGGGTGTTGCGGTGGAACGCCCACCTCAACACCCATTGCCCACCCGTTTCACGCTAAGTGTAGTTTGAAAATGGGCCTTAGTTACAAGGCAGTGTTAAGCCACGTTCAGTGGCTTAACGTAGCCTTGTAAATAAGGCAAATCTCCTATCGCTATCACAACGTCACTGAAAGTGACGTTGTGGTGGCGATAGGGGCTTGTAAATATGCCCCAGAAATGCTTATGACTTGGCTAAAATATGTAGACTACATGAAATTTTGTAATGTATGTAGCTTTCAAGCTATTATTATCATTGGCAATAGATTCGGTGACAATGGCAAAGATAGGAAGAATTAAAGTGTCAATTCTACATGAATGTATGAGTAGATATGCTGAAGCAATTAAATCATGTTTAAAGGAAACAAAGAAGGTTTTTTCAATCATTATTTTGATAGATATCAAGCATTATCTCTTTATTTTTTGCCATTCAAGTTTTCGTTCATACTATATAAACTTGCACCAATGCTGAAAATGTATTTACTGACCATCCAGTGTGGAAACAAATTTTTCACTGACTAACTAGTGTGCTTTTTTTTCAATCTTTCAGTATTTTCAGTCTTCATTATTCTTCAGGATTCAGAAATGTTTTTATTCTCTTTACATAAATGTTGGAATATGCAAACATTGTCGAAAAATTGCCCAGCTGCAGTTAACTGGTTCTTTAAGTTTGCTCAGTCTCTAGCTAATTATATTGATAAATACAGAGTAACCATTTGGGTGAAATAAACTTGAGACTACCACTATTCTTTGTTGTTTTGTATAGGTGTGTCAGCAGTAGTTTACTGAGATCACCATGCCGGAGGTGGGTGCATTTATAAGTGAGGGCATTATAAATACTATGAACATGATCCCTGTATGGATTGTCTGGAAGAGTATAATAGAGCAAACAGATTCAGAAAGAGTTGTGTCAAGACAAAGCAGGTTACTACTCATATTACAAGGATTTGCCCCAATAAGGCTCAGAAAGTGTATCTTCTTCTTGTCTATTCACGCTTAGCATTATGACACTTCAGAGAAATATAGAAGTTAAATATGGTTGAAAGTAGGGCCTGATTAGCCACACACTTGTCACAAAATACTGGGTGACAATTGCAAATAGTAAGTGCTAATAGGTTGTTTGCATAATTCCAAATAGGGATGGGTTACAATTCTTCATAGCTGGTGAATATTAAAGAGGTAGGTCGCAAATTGCAACTTACTCCAATTGGAAGCCACCAGAAGGATGCTAGACTGCTCAGTCAACAGACCTCCATGTCTGCCCATCTCTGTGATCTAGTTTAAACAAAGCAAACAGCACTGTGTTTAGTTTATATTTTCTAAAAGGTTTATTTGAGTGTCCACTCCAAAACTTTTTTAAATTGACAAAGTGGAAACCGCCCAAGGGGAACTGCTTCTATTTTGTGATTACATCCCCAGCACAACGCAGGAGTTGGTAATTTTCCAATATTTTGCGACTGAATTACAGTCGCAAAACATTGATACATCACCTACTGATTATCAATAGGGGTGGGTGAAACTCACGGAAGCAAAATTCTGCTGAGTTACATGAAAACTCTGTGAGACTCCACAGAATCAGCACATCACGCTGATTTTTAGCAACAGGAGTTTGTTCCATGCTGCAAACTTATCGCAGACAGCACCACGTGGTGCGCCAGAGGGCGCTGCTTCTTTGCTGTTGCTCGAGTAGATTTTCTATTTGAGCAGGAGCTTTCTTACAGTGAATGATCGCAACAGCCCACGATCACCCGCAATCTCGCCCAGTGCCATCCCAGTGCCCAAAAATCATGCTAGAGGATGCCAATTCTCTCTTGTGTTCGCCAACTTAACATTGGCGAGTCGTGCGCGAGAAAAAACTCTACCATGCATCAGTTGGCTAACTTTTTCCGGAACTCGCAGTACAACAAGCTTAATGCGGAGTGGGCAAAACTCCAGGAAATCCACCGGCGGAGCGGAATTTATCGCCTACCCCTATTTATCAACCTATTTTAGGAGTCAGTAAAGATTTACAGGTTTCTAAAATGGGATCAGTACACAGAAATAAACTATTTTGCTGCCACAAACACACCTATTTTGGAAATCTCTGTGGTTTGTATCACAAAATACGTTTGTACATCAGTTCCTTAGTCATTTCAAATGACAGGTGACAGAGTACTACCGCTTGTTCAGGCCACCAGGGTCACAAATGTGTAGCCTAAATGGGTGAATATACTTTCAAAATGAGAAATACATGGATTACTTTCAATGCAGACATACAATTTTGCACCACTGAGAAAGTGCTGGTCTGCAGAAGGAAATATGTTTGGTTGTAGTATACTGTTAAATTGCTGCTAAAAGTTTGAAAAAAAGCAAGATATATGAGCTAATATAGTGTAGAAAAAATAAATGACTGAGCAATGGCTAAACTACAAGAAAGCCCAATCTAAGTGTGGAATGAATGAAGATGAAGTCGTAAAAGTCACACATGACTAGATTCATTTGGGGCACAATCTTGAAAATGAGAAGAAAATTGATATGCTTGCAAGTGGCTACACCACACTTTCCTTGAATATCTTGTTGTTTTTTTTTAAAGAAATTGTTGAAAACAGAATTGTGTAGTTTCAATGTAATGGGTTTCCATAAATGCAGTTATTACAAAGAATGACAATGTAGATCAGCATTAGCAATAAAAAGTAATTCTTACCCATGGCATTACTATTCATTAGGAAAACCCCAAATGCAAATCCACCCTTATCTTCTAGGCACATGAAGAATGTCTGAGCACCATACAGGTTATGTCCATCCTGCAAATGCATAGGCACATTAATGCATATTAATATTTACAGTCAGTCATTTTGTTAAATGCACTGACAGACATTCAAAAGCAATCAAAGACATATATGTGAATGCAAAGAAAATATTATGAGATTATCAAAGTCACACTCTTGAAGTGCAGTGATTTTGTTTTACAAAGTACCACACAAAACTAGGAGGGTTAATGACAGCATTATTTCCTCTTGAAAGGAGAACATTTCTGCATGTGTAAATTGACATAAAAACATATATATTTTTCAAAATGTGATTTCTTTTTATCCTTAAAAAACACTATAACTTTGCATATTTTTATATATTTATTTAACAGGTTTCTTGATTGTAATTGTGCAAATAGTATTAGAGTGCTTTGTACAGATAGCATTTTGTTTTTCGCAAATGTAGCAGTACTGATCATCAGAGTGCACAGGCCAAAGTTTCACTCTTTTTCAAATTTTGTGCCAACCCCTAGAGTTCCCACTGCTCCCAGAACTCAATCCTGAACAATAGTTTTTTCCAAAATAGAAGGGCAACAATGTAATCTTATTCTTTTCAGCTGGCCATTCGATTAAATAGCTGTAATCACTCTTTTTCCACTCTTGTTTACCCAGACTCTGAGCAAACCATCAAGCATCATACCTTATCTTAAGATCTTATTAAATCCAAAACATCACTTTACTTTGGCAGACCCAGCCAACGCGTTTCATCCCTTATAGGGACTTCATCAGGGCAATTATCAAAGGTTTCTTTTCCCCATGACCATTGTTTTAATTCCGGTCACTTTGATTAATTGATTTCACATCTTGCTTGATGTGCCGCGAGTTCTCGTAATGACATCCGATAGCTCATTTCCCCATGAAACGTGTTGGCTGGGTCTGCCAAAGTAAAGTGATGTTTTGGATTGAATAAAAGATCTTAAGATAAGATACGATGCTGAATGCTTTAATACAAGTCTGGTAATACACGAGTGGAAAAAGAGTGATTACAGCTGCTAAATTGAATGGCCAGCTGAAAAGAATAAGATTACACTGTTGCCCTCCTATTTTGGAAAAAACTATTGCACAGATAGCACATAAACAGTTGGACTAATAAAATGGTACAAAGAGTAAAGAGAAAATATTATGAGCATAAGGTTTACAACATTAGCTGGGTGTGGATGAAAAAATATATTTTCTGTACGTTAGGGGTAAGATAGGAAACTATGGGACCTATCTAGACTATGGCAGATGTGCTATCCTGTCACAAACGTGATGAATATCCTGTCCACCATATAACAAGAGCTTAGAATATAATGCACATGTAAAAAGGAGAACAGGATATCTGTCATATTTGTGACAGAGTAACCCATCCGCCAGACTCTGAATGAGGCCCAATGTTGGGAAGGCAGATTGTTCCAATGATTTAATGCAGAGCCTGAAAATATTGATTCATTGAGTGGGTGGCCTTTACTATTACTCTTTTCATTCTTAATACTAAACCCAGCGTGACTACCAGAGATGGTAATCATATAGGCCAAATACATTGTTTTTTTTTTGTTTTTAACTGGGTGAGCTTCGTCTGTGATGCATACATTTTTAAATGTGAATCTTATTTCAAACTTTATCCAATGTAAGCCATTCAACATCCAGAAGATGTAATCAAATTTTCTCTTAGATGAGATGATTCTGGCTGTGGGATGAAATAAAGCTTTTTGTGGGGCAAGGGAGGAATGAGGAACATGTGTTGATCTGAACTTGCAAAAACCTTAGCAGCAAAAAATTACTGTTTGGGCTGCTTTTTCATGGGCATAGAACAATAAGTATTGGATTTTCGTGAGTAAATAAAGGTAAAAGTTGGTAATTTGGACCAATTTTTTGATGAGAGGGAATAAGAAGTGAAGCATGAGTATTGTTGATGGATGACATTTTCTTGTAGTTTGTGTGTTTTTGACATACTTGTGAATAGGTCTCAAGCCTCCAAGGGGGAACTCAATGATTTCATGCGTAAGGTAATCAGTTTGGGGGGTAATATTTAGACTTGGGGAACACCACTAGGCATTGGTCACTTGTTGAGGATGTGTTTAACAGTCTTCACTAGTTGAGATTAATTGGAATTGAAAGAAGAGAACGCTATCAGACTTGTAGAGGATGTGAGGATGTGTTTAACAATCTTCACTAGTTGATATTGGTTGGAACTGAAAGAAGAGAACCCTATCAGGACTTGCAGAAAATAAAATTTTGTGTTTCAAGCTTGTGAACAACAGTAAACATTGTCGGTTCAAAAGCTGCTAATGGATCATAAAGACTGAGTAGACAGGATTCCCCTCTCATCTAGAATGTAGTGCATGTCAAAGTATTTTTAGAATACAGTCTGTGCTAGTGCATTAGCTAAATAAAGTTTTGTTTACTGCAAGAGGGTGTTCATCACGTATATGACCATTAGACTGATTACTCATAATGCACTGCCTAACTGGGCATCCTCTCCAACATCTTTCAGATGTCATGCAAAAGCTAAAATAAGGCTCGAACAGAAGCTGATTATCTCTCCTTCTTCCCCTTTTATGCTAAAGTTTCCATCTTGTTGTATAAAACCAGACAAATAATTTATCAAACATTTGATGGGAAGTTCCAATTGTCTGAATATTGAATTCCTTTTCTCCTAAGTGCTTGAAACTTTATGAACAAGCATGACCTTGCTTTTCCAGCTAATATGACTGTTCGCCAGTTTCCAGTTCTAACTTGCCATGTCCTTGCTCCAACACTTTTCTTTTCTTCGCCTTCTTCCTAAACCATCCTCCAGTTTCCCATGGTGTCCTGACACTTTGATACAGCCATACAAAAGATATTGGATGTAAGTTATAACAGTTCAAAGCGATCCAGTCAGTGAACTATAGAACCCTTTCTTTTACACTCTGTCTTGTGCAACTTCTCCTCAAGAGACAGGTATGAAATCTCTCTAGAACCCTGCAGACTGAATCCTCTTGAATACTCCTAAAAGTGATACTTTTAATTAAAGCATTAACTCTCAAATACACATAATAGCCATGAAATAGTTTGGTGGTACCCATTATCTCAAACACCATAAATCAAATCCTACAAAAGAGAATGCAAACGTGGCAAATTGCTAGCAATCCTGATGATCATGCTCCCTTTACCAAACAACCTCCTTTTGACCCTCATCTGACTTGTGCCTCAAGCAGAGAATTCTGGTTTATGCTTAGCACAATGTTGACTTTTTTCCTCCACAGCGATGTCACAGAATGATGCTTCCCATCCAGTACTTGCAAAACATATTCCCCTGAAATACTATAAAATCTGTCTGGCCTTGAAGGCAAAATTGCAGGAGGGTCAGCAATCTACACTGAGTCTCTCAAGTATCTTGATTACTATCCATTAATGATCACACTCAACTCTGCTTTACACTCACACAGGAGAGAGATACCTTATCAGATCTGATAAATGGTAAGGAAATATCTCTGAGAATAAAACATTGAACCCCTGTAGACTGGCTGGATCATTTCCTATATATAAGCTACACCTTTCGCTATTTAAAGTTGAATAATGATCGGACCCCTTGCATGAATTTACAGGTCTTCTGAATTCCAAGTGAAGTTTCCTATTTAAAAGAAAAAATGTTGTTGCAATTTTATGTTGAATACTTGCTTGGGGTATCACTTCCATTCAGAACAGAATCCTACTTTCTAAGTAAATATACTCATGCCAACCTTCACCTCGTAGGTGTATTTGTATGCAGAGTTTGCAATTTTGAATTGTAGAAACAAATAACTGTTGCTTGGATTCAAAACTATAAAATATTTATTATTGTCCTATTTGCAAAAGGTTTTTGATATAATGGACAGTTAAAATGAACTGTAATAAACGCATATATAAGATGTATTAGATATGAATGAATATATTGCTTCTATAAATGTGTCTGAATTCCCTCACACGTACCCCATTGGGAAACCAATCCCGTGTAAAGATTGACCATGTCTTCCAATTCAGATCATGAAGATATTTCTTATGCACGTGCTCTCCTAGGCCATAGATATAGTTACTGGGGAGCTTGGTTGAGAGTTGCAAATACTGATTTGCATACTGCAGCGGACCGATTGAAGTGTCAAACCTAAATAAATGAGAAAAACAAAGCATGTTAGTTCAAACTAAAGGGAATATTTATCTTGAACATGGTGATCTCTTATTCCCCCTCTCATAGTTGGAGTGGGTACCAAGGTACAGAGCTTTGCACAAGGGAATAATGAGTGCTTTGAACCTTTATTGCATCTAATACAACACCCCTGACAATTTTTCTTAGACGAGCCATTGCTTATAGTTTGTTTGCATTAGCATCATGTAAATTGAGAATGCAGCATGAACACAAACCATTTGCAAATTTGGGTATCTACAAGATACAACCGGTTTACCACCTTTGTATAAATTATTAGGACAAGTTGGAAAAACTGTTGCAACACTGATCAATTCTGATTATATTTGCTATTTTTGTTTCGCACTAAAGGATTTTTAGACGTCACTCATTATTTAATGTGAAATATTTATTGATGTCAATTCACCGAAATGCCATGTGTTGCTTTAAATCTTCTGCCATTCCTGCTCAGAAGTGACCAGTTCTTTTACCCCTAGGAGCTACTTGACAGGCTCCTCTTTGTTGCAGGGGTTCAAGGGAAAGAACAAGGGGGGATACTACAAACAAAAAAACAAGTTTTAGGAGCCTTTATAATTCTCTCTTACCGTCACTCCCTTCATGATGTTGATAAAAGGGGTAGTAAAGGTTATCTTAAGGATTTTGAGGGTCCTGGGCAAGAAATATTATTTGGGCCCTTGTTTGAATGAAATTTGAATTTCCTTACCCATTTTTTGCTAATTCAAGGCCCATGTTGCTTAACAATATTGAATTAGAAGTTAAAGATTAAGATACAAAAGTGTAGTGAGCTCGAGAGAAAGTTCACTTTCCCAAGGGCCCCTTGGAAGGTGGGGGCCTTGGGCAATTGCCAACTTTGCCCATGTTTTAAAATGTCTATGAAAGGACAGTGCCAGTGGTGCCAAGTGTGGGTCCTTAGTAGCAACTGCTTCAACTGGATACCTAAAATTATCATATGTGACCATGCCCATTTATTTATTTTTATTTTGTCCGCATTTCATTTTAACCTACCTAATTGTTTTGCCTTACTTCAAATACCATAGCAAGACACTTTTTTACAGGAGGCCACTTTGGATTCAAGGCAAAGGAGCAACATGGAACGCTGCCAAAACTAGAAAAGGTTATACATACAGTAATGTCTAACTACTGGGCACTGCAATATTTGCTTATGTTTAATTGCTATTATGAAATTCTAACACAGGTTATTACGATAGCTTGATATTTATATGTGACTGCTACAGTTCTGTCATTTCATGATGCGTTAAATAACTGATGTTATATTTCACCAACTACATTTGACCTCTTTTATTCACCTTAGGGCAATTAATGGCACTCACAACTGAGCAGGTAAAGGGGCCATCCAATGAATGATGTGAAATTAGGTTTAGAATGCCAAATAAAAATTAAACTGAGGAATATTTGGAGTGCCTATTGTTCCAAACGTAGACCTGCTTAAAAAGATCAGTTTTTGCTCTCTACACTAGAGGGCCCTTTTACTTCACAAAGCTATCTTGCCATTAGTTTACCAGTTTATTGCTCAAAGAAATCGTTAGTGAATTTTGGGAGATGTTTTGAAATCTTTGTATTAAAACTGCACACAATTAATGGATTTACCATTCCCAAGATACCTACATTTTTAATTTAATTTTTTATTTGAAAACGTGAGCCAAAATGAAAATGCATTATAATTATTCATGGGTCAATCACATTTGCACATACATCCATGTACGATGACAATAACACTTAATTAATTCACCTTGGGACCAATTTGCAAAGGTCTTGGCTGTAAAGCGTGAAATGTACAGTAATTGGCTTACTCATGACATTTGTGTGCATTTTTTATTTTATGGAATTCAGAATGCTTTTCCAGAAGTACTTTGGGAACTTGTGACTATAAGAAGTTGGGTTATTAGTAGAGGGGGAAGCTGGAAGCCCTACTCAGGCAACAACTACAATCCTTCTCAGGGTTAATCACAAAAGTCACTAAATTAACCTGTTTTTAACCATCTGGTAGCTTGCGACTAAAGCAGTCATGCTTAACCTAGGACAATGTGTAAAGTATTTATGCAGCCATTCAAACAGTACTAAAGTAAAAACACAACACAAGAAAAATCTCAAACCAATTTAGCTAAAATAAAGTACATTTAAATTAATAAAATGACTCCAAAACAAATTAAATCCAATCAGTTTAACTGGATTTATGAATGTTTTTGTGAAAAATAGCACCGTAAAGAACACAGCGCCAACTGCGGGTATCTGATCGCACGAGAATGGGTCACAGTCAAACATTAAGGCTGACGGCGATGGAGCATGGGTCGTATACAAGGGGTGGATTGGGCCTGGTCTTGGCTTACCTTCAGACTTGGAAAAATTCTTTAAGATCATTAGGAGAAGAGTGTTATGTGGGGTAAAGTAACAGGCTGTGTCTGAGGAGGAGCCATTCTTGTCGGAGAGACACTGGACAAGGTTGCAGTGGAGGCATCTTCTTCGAACTTAGATGATTTTCAGAGGTCAAAATCCTTTAGCAGGACTAGGCTGCAGACTGCAGTTGAAGAGGGCTACATGAGGCAGGATGCCTTCATAAAGAGGTCCAGCTGAATGGAATGTGCTGCTGCAGAAAAGTATGTAGGAGAAGGTGCGGCAGAGTCAATCCCACCGGCGATGCACCTTTGTCGGATCAGCTTGCAGGTAACTCCCGGTCTCCGGTCAGTATTCAGAGCAGTTTATGGTGAAAATGTTTTTAAGTCTCACGTTTTTGGTTAAGTACCACCAACACCACTACCAAGACTCCATATACCTGGAAGGCACAATTTGGGAGTTAGGACTCACTCCAGCAGGGGCTACTAGCAGGGTTCTATGCCTCAGGAGCTTGTTATGTTCCTATAGCTCACACAGGAGGTTAGCCAATTAGCCCTTTGATTTCCTCTTCTGATGCTGGGTTCAAGGAGCAGGTCCAGTCTTTCTTCTTCAGGACAGCAGGCAGCCCATCCACCAGCAGGGCAGCCCTTTCAGCAGCAGGACTGCCCTTCCAGTAGCAGGGTAGTCCTTCTTGTAGCAGGGCATTTATGTAGTCCTTTTTTGGGGTCTTCCACAGGTTGAGAAGTGATCTGAATAGTGGTTTAGAGGGTCCACTATTTATATCTGGTACCAGCCTTTTTATGTGTGAGGACATGCTGTCCTACCCCCACATTTGGTTCTGGAAAATTCTTTCCTTCCCCTGTGAAGGCTCCAAACTCTCTAGAGTGAAAAAGGCTGGTGTCAGGTTCCTTTGTGTGTGCTAGAGGAAAGCCCTTTTCAAGTGTAAGTGTGGCAGGGTACAGCTCGCATCCAGCCATCCTGGCAGAATGACCCATCCTGTCCACACCTAATCCCTTGTGTGTCACTGTCTGAGAGGAATGTACAAAGCCCAACAGCAGAGCCATTTACAGTTAGGTGGCCCAGGACACTGGCAGAAGACACAACTGTTTCAAAAAGCAGCATTTTCAGAATTGTGACTTGAAATCCGACTTTACCATTAAAGAGGATTTTAAATTACAATGTATTTGAATTTAAACAGTATATATCTGCTCCCAAACTAAAGTTGGCACTAATTAAATGTAATATGGTAACCCAGTGTTAGTCAAGAGAGAAATCGACCTTACAGTAGCAAAAAACAACTTTAGGCATTTTTCACTACCAAGACATGTAAAACTTAAACCTACATGCCCTATTTTTTAAATACCATGCAACCTGCCCTATGAGCTTTGGGGCCTACCTTAGGGGTGACTCATAAGCATTAAAAATGAAATATTAGGCCAGGCAAAAGGTGCATTTTGTTAGGTCTAATTGCCAGTTTAAAACTGCATTACAGGCTGCAGGGGCAGGCCTGAGACAGGTTTTTAAGTGCTACTTTAGTGGGTGGCACAATGTGGGCTGAAAACCCTCTAGCAGTATTCAATGTACAGGCCCTGGGTACATTTAGTACCATATCCTAGGGACGTACAAGTACATTAAATGTGCCAATCAATTTAGCACTGGTTTACAGTGGTAAAGTGCACAGAGTCCTAAAGCCAACAGAAATAGATTCAGCACAGTGGAAAAGGTGAAGGCAAAAGGTTTGGGGGTGACTCTGCCGAGTGGGCTAGGTTCAACAATGACTGTTGCAGATTCCCAGGAGAATTCATACAAAAAACTTTGCACATGGGAAAATGTAGGAAATGTGCATTAAACATGTAGAAATGTAATGCCAGAATGTACTTGCACTATTTAACTTTTTTTTTCTCAGAACCTATTTTACCACCTCCAGAAACCCATTTCCCCACACTGCCACTGATTTTGGGGGTGTTCAAGTCCTTGTCCCAGGGCAAACACAGTCTTTCTCCTTCACTTAACTGGAATAAATATGTGATATTTTCAGTGTAGGAAACTGCCAAACTGTTGAAATAAAAATTGTGAATAAATCCATTTAAGAAGATGGAAGCCAAAGGATTCAGAACAGGATTCTGCTTTCTTAAATGCTATTTTTGCTTCTAAATCAGACTTATATTTGCTAATTGCTTCATCAAATGGCCTAACAAGACTTCTATGAGAGATTCTACCAAGGCTCTTCAATGCCTGCTACCAGCTCAGTGTGCCTAAGGATGGAGAATACAACAATAATTTATTTAACCCTCAAATGCCTAGACCAGTGAATCAGTCACTGAAGGCTATATCAATTAATGATCAAACACACACAGGACTCCATATTAACTTTCACTTCTTTCGGCACATTGTTTGTGCAGATTATTTGGCTTCATCCCTTCTGGTCCTGATCATGCTGCACTTGAGTTTTATGTCCAGAAGACGATCCGCCTTGATGAGTTAAGGAAGCAAGTCAAAAATGGGTTGAAACGTCGATAATATTAATATGTGCTCTGCAACCACTCTGAACACGTCTAATAACATATATGACTAATACTATTGGCGCAGCCCACACAAAGCAACTACTACGGACACTATGTATGCTTTATCTATGAGTTTGTTTTGATTTTGTCCAATGTATGTGTCTTTCACTTGTTCACAGTTCACTTATATGTTACTAAACTAGGCAGCCATGCTGTAACGCGTGTAATATTGTAAACCGTGTGTATACTTAGCTATATGATTTTCAATATACAAAGTTAATATGGAGTCCTGTGTTTTTGATAATTTATTAATATAGACTTCAGTGACTGATTCAGCGGCTTAGGCATTTGTGGTTTACAGAAATTATTATTTTATTCTCCCACAGGACCAGCTGTAGCTATATAACATTGTTCACCCAGGTTCTGAGGGACATGTGGTTACCCCATTCTTTTTAATAGATTAGAGATGGAGAATGGGAAACATTGTCTAACAGTCCACGGGGCATATTAGCAAGACCGGCGATAAAATTATCGCCGTTTTAGCGGCAGGAAACTGCCGCTAAAACGGCGATAATGGGCTTGCTAATATGCGTTATAGAATTCCAATAGAAGCCCAGGTTAGATGTGCAGGACATCTAACCTGGGCTTCTATTGAATTCCATAACGCATATTAGCAAGCCCATTATCGCCGTTTTAGCGGCAGTTTCCTGCCGCTAAAACGGCGATAATTTTATCGCCGGTCTTGCTAATATGCCCCCACATTTTTTAACCTTAAGAAAACTGGTTTTAGATATTTGCTATAGAATGCTCCAAAAATCATGTCCTAATGTGGGATACTTCTGTTAAGGACTGTCCATACTTCCATTTGTTCATTAACAACTCCTAAAAATAATTCTGAGCAACTTCTGACTCATGAGCTAACAGAGCTCCTAATACAAGATGGAGGGTCTCAAGTTCAAAGCCTCTCTTTGATCACAAACCCCGTCATTCCCAAACTCCCAGAGTTTGCTTTTAAAAGAGGGCTTTTCTTTATTTAAATAATTTCTGAATCACAAATAGGAGCGGTGTGAAAAGTTTGTCTCCCTCCTAACGTCTAGTTTGTGAAGGAATGTATCTATACACGCAAACCATTGATGAATTACTGTCTTAAAGTTGGGGTGGTAACTAATTCACAAAGGGGAGAAAACCTATTAAGAATCATGTTGTCATCCTCGAAAGGAGAATGCAGGCATCCAGCGGACAACTGCCTGCACTCCCCTGAAGTTTTACAAAACAGAAAGTTTTTTTTTAAAGCAGCACTGGTTCTTTTATTCCTTTAGGGAGCATGGGTTGTTTTAAAAAAATAAGTTTTCCATTTAAAATGCAATCACAGGGTTGGTCGTCTGGTGTCCCATGTGGAACACAATCCCGGTGATTGTAGCCAATCACAGAGAATCACAAATTATGACCTGCCTAAAAAATATTAATTAGCAAGGTCATTCTGTGACATCCTGAGAATAAGTATTTTGTGAACTGACCTATTATTACATTGTTATCAGAAACAACGGTTCCTGTGGAATAATAAGACTCTATATTGATAAAGAGATGCTTTACATTCGCAATGGGAAGGGTTAAAGTAATGTCAGGGGGAGAAGAAACCACATACACCTTTGTATCAGTTTCACACTGTTGTGTTTTATAATTCACAAAGAAAATATATATACAATGAGAAAAAAGAACAGTTGTGTGTGGTGTCCCCAGTGAAAACTGGAACCTAAAGCATTGGTGACATATTTGTGACAATTTTACACGGTTTCCAAAGTATTATAAAAGTCGACCATTATCAAATGTACACAGAGTGGACTGCGACTATATACAATGATACGCGCTGGTTTAATGGTTCGCTTTCATTTTGTGTCGATGACGTTTCGACCCATTGTGCAGTGTAGGGTCTCATCAGGACCTAGGAATGTAGGGACATCTGGTTGGTAGACTGTGCAGCCGTGTGAAGAGTGTGTGCCACAGGTGAGTGATAGTGAAAAGGAAAGGATACTCACACGGGACCCAGCCGGGTACCCAAGTGAGGGTGAAGGGCTGGCATTCAAGAGGTAGCACAGTGCTTCCAATAGGATAGTGTAATGGAGAGGATGATGACACACAGCAATGTGTGTGGATTAGTAAGACTAGTAGGAACTCGGATTTACTGCTGTTGTATACACGAATAATGATGTAGTCCACAGGAGGTGCATGCGCGCCGACCTGTGTCTCGTAAAAATTGCCTCCTGTTTAGTCGATAGGGCAATGTGGTGAGTAGTAACCTAATAATAGTTTTCCTGCACGTGTTCTGTACCAACGCGCATTCGCCCAACAGTGTGAGTCTGTCTGCATGGGTCTTCAACCGGGAGAATTCTGGTATTATGTCGAGTTCCTTAACGCGTGTTGGTCCAACGCGTGGGCAGCACGACAGCGTGTGTCTGTCTGCTGGGGGCCAAATGACGGGTCATTAATAGTCCACACACATTGCTGCGCAGTCTACCAACCAGATGTCCCTACATTCCTAGGTCCTGGAGAGACCCTACACTGCACAAAGGGTCGAAACGTCGTCGACACAAAATGAAAGCGAACCATTAAACCAGCGCGTATCATTGTATATAGTCGCGGTCCACTCTGTGTACATTTGATAATGGCCGACTTTTATAATACTTTGGAAGCCGTGTAAAATTGTCACAAATATGTCACCAATGCTTTAGGTTCCAGTTTTCACTGGGGACACCACGCACAACTGTTCTTTTTTCTCATTGTATATATATTTTCTTTGTGAATTATAAAACACAACTGTATGAAACTGATACAAAGGTGTATGTGGTTTCTTCTCCCCCTGACATTACTTTAACCCTTCCCATTGCGAATGTAAAGCATCTCTTTATCAATATAGAGGCTTATTATTCCACAGGAACCGTTGTTTCTGATAATAATATATCTACCCTGGTTCCTTGTGAGTAGGGTTCCCTTGTCCTTTGGTCTCGACTATTAGTACATTGGGCATCAAAAAGAAGGTGATGGATGGAATGCTTGAATTAATCTCAGCCACTGACAATTGTATGCGCAACATCCCAATCCATAATTTTTCACCCACCATGCCACCTCAGTAGGAACCCAGCCATATGCAAATCAGTGTTGGCCCTGCTCCAAAGGAACAGTACAGCCCACACTGCCAGGCCAGGTCCTTCCTGAACTGAACACAAGCAACCCAGGTCTAGTTTCGCCCTTATTAGGGCTCATAAGGTGGGAATAGCTTGGTTCCAGTGCACACTATCAGTACATTGGCAGCTTTGCTAAACATTGCTCCATTCACAAAAAAGTTGATGCGCAATTGGTGACCACTTTTCACAAAAATAGTGCATGAGTCCAATGCCACCAACAGCTTGAAAAGTAAGAATACCACAATGTTATTAATTCAGGGACATTAATTTTCACCAGCACTATTTTTACTCCTGAAATGGTCATCCTCCTCTAGTAATTTCATAAATTAAAGATCAGCAACAGTATATATCAATGGGTATTTATCGTTCAGATCATGTTTTCATAGAAAATGGCTTTTTTGTTGCTAATAACTTTGGCACCGTTTGACGAATCTTCATGAAGCTTTCCAAAAAAGTGTTACTTTTTGCCTAGTTTGCACACTGAAAGTTTCGAGGTGATCCATTAACTGGTGGATGAGAAAAAGGGGGTGTCCCAAAGCCCATTTTCTCCATTTAGGGGCATATTCTCAAGGACTTATCGCCGATTTACCGGCACTTTAGCACCGCAAAAGTGGCAATAGATTTATCGCCCTATTCTCAAGCTGGTGCAAACTGCCGATATCGCCAGTTTCCCAGCGATAGCTTCCGCAAAAAACATCGCCACGGATGAGAGCAACAACTAAGGCTAATGATATGCGGAGTAGGCGTTCCCGTGCAAAAACACACGAAAACACCACTGCGCGATATTCTCAACGACCAGCCAGATCTGCGATGCGATCCAAAAACAGGCGATAAGGGGCATTAGCAGCAGGGATTTAACACCTGCCTTTTACTGGTGTAAAGCAGGACGACAACCTGCAGTAGAAAGGGAGCCCAGCCCAGAGCCACATCTGAAGACCAACAGATGTCATGGAGCCAATGATCATGCAGCTTGGAGACCCAAGAGGGCCACAACACGCACCGCCACCACCCCCAGGACCCCCCTCCCGGACCACTCCCCCCCCCGGACTACCACCTAGGCAGCGCAGAAGAAGACAGTGGACGTTTCTAAAATGCACCAGCCTCAGACACTCAATGCCAGAGAATGCCATTGCCCACTACAGGCTCAAAAGGACAACCATCCTCCGCATCCTGACCCACATTGCCCACAGGCTGACGGTACCAACACAGCGGACAACCAACATCACTCCGCAGCAAAGCTGCTGGCCGTGCTGCACCTGTTGGCCACTGGTACCTTCCAACCAACAACTGCCAGAGTCGGAGGAGTCTCACAGCCAGCCCTATCAAACTTCCACACACATGTCCTGAATGCATGTCCACAAAAGCAACGGCGGTCCCCTGTATCCGCACCACACGCTAGTTCCAATTCGTAGTGTTCCTGCGCAACCAACCCCAACGCCAGCCGTTGCTTGACGCCCCTGTGCTCCTGATCCAAGATTGTAGTTACTGAAATGGGGGTGCGCCAGGTCATGAAGTCTAGTAGTCAACAGTAGTGTAAAAACAGTTCTTTATTACAAATACATAAATCAACAATACGAAAAGCTCAGCCAACGCGTTCCATTCCCAACGGGGAACTTCATCAGGGCAACGTGTGGATTCAATTAACTGCATATGCTGCGGTAACTCCTCAATACAATTCCATATTCCGAAAGTCAGTATTCGGAAACCTGTTGGATAAATGGTGACAATGGTCAAGTCTCCGTATAGTCACAAACGTAATCTGGTACAGTGTATTGCACTTGGACAAACCGGAATGCTAACAGGTATGATAAATCCTGCATAAAAAGACTGTAACAGAAGTTCGTGTGGGCTTAACCTTCATAGGAAAGTAAAGGAAGGTGACGACCACACGAACTTCTGTTACGGTCTTATTATGCAGGATTTATCATACCTGTATGCATCACGGTTTGTATCAGCTTGATACCCCTGCACCTTCACTTCCCCCACACTGTGCAGGAACAGCTGGAGACCAAGCAAGGGAACTACGCCATAGCTGGCTTCCCGCACGTGCTGGGGGCAATTGACTGCACACATGTACTACTTGTGCCCCCTTCCGACACTGCACACAATAACCGCAACAGAAACTACACGCTTTCCATCAATGTGCAGGCAAAAGTGGACCACCGGGGCCTGTTCACTAATGTCGTCGCAAACTTCCCAGGCAGGGTGCATGATTCCTACATCTTCCGCAAGTCCATCACCAACCAGCGCTCTGAGGATGGCACCTATGGAAATGCACTGCTCGTTTGTAAGTCCCAACTGAACACACCACACACCTCAACTCCACAATCATACAACTCACAACTGTGGGAATGCACACGTTACAAAATCACATACAACATGCCAATCAACATGCCCAACTACCAGACACGACAACACAAGTAACTGTGGTAACCGTGGCCAGCCATGTAGACAAACCATCCACGGCATGACACCTCTGCCACACAATTGCAGAATGTGGGGAGAGGTGGGAACCAAGTATGTGCGAAGGAGGCAAGTGACCCATCAATAAGAATGTACACAATGCCAAGTGTGGCGGTGATGTGCTGGACAGACTTCAGTATGCAGAGCACAGACATGTCCTTGTGGACATATACTGCTGGTGTTTGTAGTGTTGTGGACAGTGGATGCAAACAGGTTACCTCAGGCAGCGTGGAAGACCTTGGACATGTAGCTTTGTCGTCCCCCCCTGTAAGTGTGAGCGGAGTGGCCTTGGCCAGCGTATGTCGTGAATAAATAGCCCGGGGCTCTGGGCGTGGTTCAGTTCCGGGATGGCCACCATAGTAACTACTGCGTGTGTCTCTGTGTCCGCCATATCCTGTCCACAGGCCTACACACACGTGGCCGACCACATTCAACTGCCAGATTCACACTGGAGACGAGGTGGCTACGTCCCAAGCCAACACGCGCACATCTCGTCATCGCATGCAGGGCCGTGTCTGCCAGGGCAGCACCCCCCAGCCAGCCACGACGCCGCCACCATGACCGGTGGTGCCTGCGCGATCATGTGCGCCTGCTGCACCCCAGCCCTGGTCCCTAGACCGGTCCGCCGCCCAGCGATGACTGGCCGCCCCTGCGCACCCAGTCCTCAATGCTCACCTGCTGCCACCGGCGTATCTCAAAAAGGGTCCACCACATGCCGGTGCAACCTCCTCAGCCGATCGCTGGATTCCGCGCCACAGGCCCCCAGCGCACACTGCGGCACCGCAGAGTCATGTGAGTGCTGCCTACGGCGTACACTGCGGTCCAGCAGGGCCCTCAAATCAAATCGAATCCTGATTGGCAGGACGGCGTATCGAGGTCTACGCATCATCGCAGGCTGCACACCCGCTCAGCTCCTCAAGTGCCACCAACTCAGTGCACCGCAAGTCATCGTCCCGTGGCGGTAGGCCCATGGCGGCCGCAGTGCAACAGGTGCCACTAACCCAGTGCGCCACAGGTCATGGCCCCTTTATGATTGAGTCTCGTGGTGCGGACGCCATCATGTCACCTCCGGCAGTGGGTGATGTGATGTGGTAGGCCCCTTTTATTGGCAGGGTCACATGTCCTGTGATGCCTGTGCTGGATGGGTGTGGTGCGGGTGTACACCAGCCCTCAGGGAGTGGCTGTGGCATGCTGACTAGACCAGTGATCAGCAGATCACTACAGGGAAGACCTGGGACATGTAGCTTTGACGTCCCCCCTGTAAGCGTAAGCGGAGTGGACTGGGCTGGCGTATGCCAGTCCAGCATAGGGGTGTGAACAATGAGCCAGGGGCTCTGGGCGTGGTTCAGTTCTGGGCTGGACAAGGCAGTAACTAATGCGTGTGTATCTGTTGTAGTGTCGGCGCCACCCAGACCGCAATCGGCAATGTTGCACCCTGTGACTCAAGTTCCACAACATGGGCAACATGGACGAAAGGGGGAATCACGGACCCTACATTCATCCATACTTTCATACTTGAATGATCATAGACATGACACATCTGTGTGAATCTGAATGTTTTATTCACATTCAGGGGAGTGTTGAAGCTGGAGCAGTACAAGGCCATGCAAACCCCACCTTACATTGTTGCCCCGTGGAGGGCCAGCCAGAGTCCTTTGGGAATGACAAGTTCATCGGAGGAGGAGGAGTTCAGTCCGCAGTCTGATTGCTGTGTCATTGGTAACCAAACAGAATATGGCAGTCCATGTCGAGGTCCAAGGTGAGTGTCGCAGAGTGTATCGGGGGACAGTGGAAGGTGATGCAGAGGGCAGAACCAAGCAGAAACAGGCCATATGGCGGAGATGAATGCTACCGCTTCCTTCTTACCACTAAGGTAGAATCATCCGCATCTTCGTCCTCTGATGTTTCATGTGCCTCACATGGGGGTGGTGGTGTTTTGTCAGCAGCACTGTGTGGCACTGACACATCAGGGGCCGGAGGTGGAATGTCTGCCGCACTGTGTGGCAGTGACACTTCAGGGGGCAGAGATGTGGATGTAGAAGCAGCATCAGCATTCATCGGCGCCAGGCATTGTGGCAGCAATGCCATGATGAGGGTCTGCAGGGCATGGAAGGTCCCAGCTACATCTCGCTGGTGTGCAGCCGTGGCAGCCATTCTTTCCACCTGCATCCGCTCCCTGTTCTCCATGATCCTCCGCATGTGTTCCAACTCCCGGCTGACATCGCTGGAGCCACTCCGACTAGACAGTTGTTCTTGTCTCAGAGTCAGGACTCCAGTGATGTCAGCCAAGGACCGTTGGAGAGCATGGAGCGGACTGTGGGTGTCCGTTAGGGACTGTAAGTGGTCCCTGATGGGACTTAGACACCCACGTATGGCATCCAGTTTGGCTGCCATGAGGTCGAACCCCACCCGCACTTGATCAGCCATCTTCTCCTGGCACCCAAACACACGGCGTTGGAAGGCCATGTGTTGGTTCGTGGGGGTCCTGGGAGTCAGCCGTGGTGGTGGGTGCTTCCTGCTGTGTGGTCTGTGCAGGGGGTGAGGTCTCCTCAATGCAGCTAGGCTGCCCTGCTCCTGGAGGTGAGGTGCCGATGCTGTCCATGAGCTCTTGGAGGGCATCGGTGTCGAAGGTGTGGAGGTCCTCTTCGTCATCAGTGAAGAGCTGTTGAGTCTGCTCTGCAGGAGGTGTTGATTCTCCCTCTGCAATGTGAAGGGGAGATGCAGTTGCACATTGTGTTCACATGTATGTTGACGCTTTGTACAAGTTTACATACAGACTGCATGACAATGTACATTGTGACTGTTTGGGAGGAGCTGCCTATTTGATGAGGGACAGTGGACATTTCTACACCATCAGGGATGTGTGTTTGTACTTGTACATTGTCATCTCACATTTCCCTGCTATGCCAAATGTGATTGCCCAGTTTCTACACACAAGCGGCACCAGTTGTGTCCTCTGTTCTGTTGTGAACGTATTGCAGTTTGTACAACATTGTTGTCAATGTTGATGTGCTCTGAATGTTATGTGTGTGTGCTGCATTTTGGGAGAGTCGCCCCTGCAGCTCTGATTTTGCTGCCTCTTGTCCCTTTCAGGCGGTGTGCCTTTGACTTTGGTGCTTATACAGTGCTGAGATGTTGCATACTTGGGTGAATTGGGCTATTGGTGGGAGTTGGGAATCTGGGGCATGGTTTGTCCTCAGATGTGTTGTTGACGTCAGGGGTTGTTTGTGCATGTGGATGTGTCAGAGTGTGACCTGCTCCTTTACGGATGTGGTCCACACTCAGCCACCTCAGTATCGTGGCGTGCAACATGTCATGGTATATTGACTGCAGCCATGATATTCGTCATGCAGTGTCACTTGCATTGTCAGTGTGGCTCACAGACACGCCGCTTTGCTGGGTTTGGCACATGTGCATGGGTTGGTTGTGAGATTGGTGATGTGTGGGAAGGGCCCCCTCTGGGCACATAGTCAACGGGGGCCTACTTGCTGTTTCTAGGTGTGCTGCAGTGTGCTAAGGGGATCAGGGACATGATCCAGAGTCATTGTGGGTGTGCACTGTGCTATACTTAATTGTGCATGTGTGCCATTGTGCCCATCTCCCCCGTCCCCCCAGTCCCTGGTCGTTACTCACCCTGTTGCTGTTGTGTCAGATCATGTTGAGCAGTGTCCGGTCCCCCAACTCCTGCCACCTTCTCCACACTGATGACTGTGGACACCATTTCCTCCATCTCATCCAGCTCCTCCTGTGGCGCTGGACTCCCACCTCCAGTCTGCATTGCTGACTTCTGGTTGTTGCCGAGTTTCTGCTTGGTTTTGCGCTTCACATCATTCCAGCGCCTCTTGAGCTCTTCCATTGTCCTCCTCAGCACTCCGACTGCATTCACCTTGTCCAGGATGGACTGCCATATTGTATTTTTAGTTGCCAATGACATAGTTGAGGTGACGAACAGTTGTTGATGGTGTTCTACCACCTCCGTTATCAGGATCCTGTTTTCCTGCGGACTGAACCGCGTCTTCCTCTTCTTCTTCTCCTTGCCCTTCCCTGACCCCGAGGTACCAGGCTGGTCCTCCCTGGGGGTTGTGGGCTTCTGATTGTCCTCTGTACTTGCTCCGGCTGCCTCCATTGTGCTTTGCAGTTGTTTTGGTTTTGTTTGTGGTTTTTTTTCTGCTTTTATGGTGATTTTTCCCGCCTGACATGTGTGAATTGCAGGCCTGGCGCAGCTTATCGCTGATTTTTTTATCACGGTTGGGCACATCGCAACTTTTTTCACGTTCGGGTTTGGATTTTTATCGCCATCCAGGTAATTTTATCGCTGACATTTGACACGTTATCAGGAAACTATTGCATGTTACCGCCGTGTTGTGAATATGACATTGACAAGGAGTTATTTTCCCGCGATAGGCGGCGATATGAAAAATTGCGTTAACCTATTTTGATGATGATTATCGCACGTTCTTGAGAATATGCCCCTTAGTTTTCTTTAGGGACTTTAGACTCAGCTAAAGCCAAACCACTGAACGGATTTACACCAAATTTTGCTGAAAGATAGAACTTGGTCTAGAAAGAGTGCTTTTTATGATTGGGTGTGAATCTATTCTGTAGTTTTAGTGCAATTAATAGTATGAAAAATGGTATATCTAGGGACATGGAGCTTCCTCATCAGACAGACCTCAAGCTGAGATCTGATTGGCTGCCATCACATCAAACAGGAAGTGGTGGCAGCCATCTTAAAACTCAGGACTCAGTCCCAAGTCCCAAGAAAAAATGCAAAAGAAGATGTATAGGTTAGTGTAGGGATATCCTGACCCCCTAGGCATGTTGCGGAACTGCACCTTGGGGTCAAAAACCCTTTTTTTAAATGTCTTGAATTTGCAGAGACTCTGCAGCAAAGTTTTAAAAAAATAGAAACATGGGCTCCTGTGCTTCTTATTAAATCCACAGGATGGCCAGGGCTCGGGGGAGCAAAGGTAGGTCATTTTTCAGGAAGTGGAGTCAGTGGCCCCCTCTCCCACCCTCTGAGAGGACCTGGTGACCCATCCCATGGGCATGAAGTAAACAAAATGGAAGGGGATGTGCAGGCCCCCTCCTGGAGCATAAAAAGGAATCAGGGGACCCCATCCCCTGGTGCTGAGTAATCAGATAATGGGAGGGGGTGGGCGGCACCCCTCCCGGAGCCTACTTGGGTCCTGGGAACCACATCCCCTGGTGCCAAAAAGCTAATAAAACGGGAGGGGGCCATGTGGCTTAAAACGGCCCCAGGAACCCCATCCCCTGGGCCATCACTTTAATTAAAAGGGAGTGGGGCCTGCCTCCCTCAGCCGCTAAGGGCATTAATGCTGGCAGGGAAACAGAACACATATTGCTCCTGCCCGGAGACAGCATTAATGTTATGACCTCAAAAAAACTACAGAAATTCACCAGTAATAGTTATCTCAAGTAACTATAATTTGTGCCCTAAATTAACTATAACTCGTGCCCTACCATGCACAGTTTTCCCATCAATAATTTAGTTGCAAATGTTGTAGTGATATTCTCAATGGTGTCATAGAAGATGTGATGAGTGATGTAATATTTGGGGTAATTAGAAGTGCATGGTGAGGGCTCGAGTTATAGTTACCTTAGGGTGCAAGTTAGAGTTACTTGAGATAACTATAACTGGTGAATTTCTGTGTTGTTTTTAGTTCAAAATGTCAATGTTGTCACTTACATATTCACCTAACTATAACGTTACTTTGATCTTTGTTTTTTCCAGTGAATTTCTAGCTATTTGTTTAAACCCCACTAACCGATGGCCGTGCACAGCAGGGGTTGGTTGCAGGGCCTGGCTTGGGTCCTGGCTCTGCAGCAAACCCCTCACAGGCAGCCAATCCTATGATGTGCACGGCACAGCAGGGGTTTAGCAACAAGCCAACCCACCCGGAGGCAGCCAACAACACCTACGGGTAGCCACCTCCAAGCTGTGCACAGTCTTAGGCCAAGCACACCATGGGGATGGCAAAAGGGCCTGGCCAGGCCCTGCATATAATTAAACAGAGGATGCCGGCATGCAGGTACCCTCCCCAAGCCTTAATAAGCTCGGGACCACATCCTGGGGCCAAACACGAGACAAAATGGGAAGTGAGCCTCCCGACCACCCCCTAAGCTTTCTGGGGGCCTGGAGACCCCATCCTCGGGGCTAAAATCTAAAGGGAGGGTGGTGTGCAGCCCCCTCCCCAAGCCTTATTAGGCTCCGGGTACCCCCATCCCTCGGGCAGATTTTTGTTTAAGAGGGGAAGGGGGTTGCATGGCCCCAGTCCCTGAGCCATATTGGCCCTGTAGACCCCATTACTGAGGCTCCTTTTTGTTTAAAAGGGGAGGGGGGTACGTGGCCCCCTCAGCAAGCCTTCCCGGACCCAGGGAGCCCATCGCCAGGGTGAATGATGGGTGCCCCGGTGCCCACCCAAGGGCAGCCAAGGAGCACATGTTTGGGGCAACGGGGAGAGCCCCAGGACCCCGCTGGAACTGGCATTTCTCCCACACAGAGGTAGCAGCTATCTATGCTTGGCAGAAATATGTGTTCTGTTTCCTTGATCACAACAGCATGGGCTGAGAAAGAGAACACTAGTTTGTGCCCAGCCAGCAAGAGCAAATTAAAACTCCCGCTGGCTGGGAGCACACCTAGGGGCCGATTCCGATGCGGGCAGGAAGGGCTACGACTGTCGGTCGGAGCCCTCCTGCCCGCATCAGAATTTGCTGTTCGGATTCTATCCGACTGAGCCATTCTGATTGGGCTCGGTCGGAAAGGGATCCGACTCGGTTTTCCGGATGGCTTCCAATGGGCTAGGAGAGCCCGTTCGCCATCCGGAAACCCTTCAGTACTCCCCCGGCGGACTCTTTCTGGCCGAGGGATTACGATGGCAGTTTCCCACTGCCTTTTAGTGCCGGCCTTTCTGACACAGAAAGGCAGTGGGAAATTGTCTTTGGGGGCCCCCAGCAGGGTCCCCATGGGTGCGAGGCCACAGAATGGCAGCCTCTGTTGATCCCCCACCCGGTGGCAGGCACCTTGGGGTGCCTGCCACGGGTGCAGGGACGAACTGCACCTCTGCACTTAACAATGCGAGCATGCATTCCGTTTGGAATGCATGATCGCATTGTTAAGTATAGGATTGCGATAGAACAGGGTTTGGTCGCATCCTACTTGCAGATCTGGAACCGACGACAATAGGTTGTTCGGTTCCAGTTCCTGTCCGATGTCGGACAGTCTCTGGTCCGTTCGACATCAGAATCGGCCCCTTAGTGTTTGCACCTGTTTGGTGGTAGATTTAAAAATGCTCTCGCCAAATGGGAACAAACATGTTTCTGTGCTCTCACTATTGCACAGGAAAACTACTGTGTCCCAGGGTGGGCTTCCAGGTACACAGTCACTGAGCTAGTCCAAGGAGATAGGGTCTCTGGGGCCTATAAAGGCTCAAAGAGGGGGGCCGCCCAGTCCCCCTCGATTTTAAATAACAGTACGGCTCCAGGGAATGGGGTCTTTAGTGGCTCAGTGAGGGGGCTGATGAGCCCCCAGGGGGGCTCAGAAGGGGGGGGTCATGTGGCCCACTCCCTTTTTTAAAAGAAATTAGCCCCGGGGATGGGGTCCCCAGGAATTTTAATGGGCATTGGGAGGGGGCCCTTACTCGCATCCTACCACTTCCTACCATTTTTTATTTTGTTTTTGCTGCAATCCCTTGGGAGTCCCATAGGATCTAACAAAAAAGCACCGAGGGCATATCAGCAAGGGCCGGAGTTAAAATTATCGCCGCTTTAGCGTCCGTTTTCGGACGAAAAGCGGCGATAATTTTAACGCCCTATTAGCAAGGACACGCTAACGCGTGAATCCATGCTTCTTCGCCCTTTCTCTTATCGTCCAGCTTTGCATCTCTAATGAGATGCAAAGTGGGCGTTCCTCCCCAGAATAACGGGAGAAATGTCGCTAAGCGACATTTCTCCTATTATCAAGCCTCACGCAAAGAAGCATAGCGACAAGAAAAATAGCGATAACCTCTGTTATCGCTACTTTCCTTACGCCTGCTTTGAAACTGACTTAGCCATGATATCCTATGGAAGGTGGATATCATGGCTAAGTATGTGTAGCCATATCAGCAAGCTATCGCCAAAAGTTGTGCGATTATCGCTGGATTTCCAGCGATAATCGCACAGTTGGCAGCTTGCGCTCTGAATTTTATCGCTTTGGAGATAAGCGTTGCTGATAGCACGCTATCTCCGTGATAAAATTCAGAGTTGGCCGGCGATAATTATCCTCACGCTAAGAGCGCTGAGCGATAATTATCGCCAGCCCTTGCTGATATGCCCCCAATTTGTTTTTATTTTGGCACCAGGGGGGATCCCTTCGGGTCCCCCTCACAGGGACTGGGGGAGCAAGGTATCCCTACTCTGCCCCCTCATATTATTTGTTTTCAAACTTCAGGACAGGGGACTAAGTCCCCGAGTCCTGTTTTGGTTGCCAGCAACATTTTTCTCATGTTCTTGGCAGCCAATCAGAGCGTTTTCTGTGCAAGAAGGCCCAAAGGAAATAAAGCTCCTGGGCCAATCAGAAGGCTCTATTTTTTAACTCTCATGCGAACCTGACTGTTCAGATATACAAATATTTTAAACTTTAATTTGACCAAAATTGCTGAGCAGATTTACAACAAATCACAAAAAGCACAATCTGTGAACCAAGCTCTAGCTTACAAATTTGGTTTAATTCAGTTCAGCAGTTTTTGCGGTAGTGCTGATTAAAAAAAAGTCTATGGAAAATGCATGAGGTAATTTCCTTTTGGAACCCCTTTTTTCTTGGCACCCACTTGACGGATGAACCTGAAACTTTCTAGGAAGGAGCTGAAGTGAATTTGCTTTTTTGGGAATGTTTTGTGAAGATTTGTAAAATGGCACCAAAGTTATTAGGAAACCAAATAACATCGAGGGTAAGAGATATATATATATATCGCTAGTCAGTCGTCAGTAGGTAGTTATAGTTAGGACCATGTTTCCATAGGAAAAGCATTTTTTGACTTGCCTATATCTTTGGCGCCGTTTGACGAATCTTCACAAAGTTTCCCAAAAAGTGTGCCTGTGATTCTTGTTTTCATTAATTATTATGGAGTTGCCCTGGGTCCCTCAGAACCTGGGTATACTGTGATTCTTGTTGCGCATGGAAACTCTTGGGGTGATCTGTCAAGCGGGAGCCGAGAAAACGGGGTCAAAAAAAGTAATTTTATATTTTAATTCCTATAGGAGTTTTGGACACGACTACAGCCCGAACCAGTGGAAGGAATTACACCACATTTGGCAGAAAGGTAGATTTGATTACACAGATCACGGTTTTAGTTATTTGGTGTAAATCCATTTAGTAGTTTTTTAGAAATTAAAGGAAATCAAAATTTGTAAATCTTTGGGCTAGACGACTTCGTGAATAATGACAAACTCATGCAGCGGTCTGGAGAATTCTGACTGACAGCCAACACTTCAACCAGGAATTGTTGATAGCCATCATTGGACTCGGCTTCAGCCAGGTCCCAAAAACAAAACGTGAAAAAAAGAAAAGGGGGCAGGGTAGGAATACCCTGACCCCCAAGCCTTGGGAGGGACCCCAGCAGAGCAAAAAAGGCATTTAAAAAAACAAAATTGCAATGAATGTGTGAAATGTGCAGCAAAAATGTTTAAATATACAATGCATGGCCTCCCATGCTTGTGTGTATATATATATATATATATATATATATATATATATATATATATATATATATATATATATTCACTGAAAAAACCATAGGTTTTAGGGACAGTTATAGTTAGTTGGACATTGCACTCGTACAAAACCCGTGAAATTCCCCCGTTATAGTTAATTCAGCTAACTATAACTCGCGCCTCCGCAATGCACTGCTGATGACATCACATATTACATCACTCATGACATGGTCAGTGACATCACTGATGACATCACTGATGACATCTCAAATGACATCACTGATGACATCATGCAGTGACTGTGTGTTTCTATAAAGTTTAAATATGTTTACTATATATGCCAAGGTGTATTGAATAATGAGTGGGTGTATAAGTGTCTGGATGGATGATTTAGTAGGTGCGTGACTGACTCTATAAGTGAGTGATTAAACATATCTTACTAAATGCATGGGTTAGTGACTAAACTGTGTGAATGTCTTTATCCGTCTGTCTGTTGGTGTGTAAGTGGCTGCATGGGTTTGTAAATAGCTACATGAGTGTCTATATGAGTTATTGATTGGTTGTCTGAGTATCTGTATGGGTGCCTGAGTGTTTGTGTGGATGGGTTGTGTGTGACTGCACATAGATGTATCAGTGGGTGATTCACTGGGTGCATGGTTTCAAGAGTGCATCTGTGATGGACTGTATGGGTGGGTGAGTGTGTGTATGGGTGTGTTAGTGAGTGAATGTATATCTCAGTGGTACATGTGTGAGTAACTACATATGTGAAAGGCAGTATATATGTGTGTTGGAGTATATAAATGGGTATAAGTGAGAGTGTGTGATTGTGAGAGTGGCTGTATGGATGAGTGTGTACTTGTATTAGTGATTGTATAAGAGTGTAGGAATGTGCTAGTATTTGTATGAGTAAGTGAGCTGGTGTGTGTATAACTGTATAGGTGAGTAAATGGCAGTGTGATTAATTATTTGCATGACTGACTAGGTGTGTGAGTAACTCTATGGATGAGTGGCGGTGTGTGAGTGTCTATGTAGGTGTAGGAGTGCATATGATAGTCCTGTACTGAGTGACCGTAAGTATGAGTGACTGTACAGGTGAGTGAGTGGATGTGTGTGTAGACCTAAGAATCAGTGAGTGGGTATGTAGTTATAGGTGTTGGAGTGTCTATGGTTTTGAGAATGGCAGTCTGTAATTTAGAGTGGGTGTATCAAAAGTTATATTAGGGTGTGAGAAGATGCATGAAATTATCACATGGATGATGTCATGGATGATATCATCAGTGATGTCATTTGAGATGTCATGAGTGATGTCATCAGTGATGTCACTGACCATGTCATGAGTGATGTAATATGTGACGTCATCAGCAGTGCATTGCGGGGGCGCGAGTTATAGTTAGCTGAACTAACTATAACGGGGGAATTTCACGGGTTTTGTACGACTGCAATCTCCAACTAACTATAACTGCCCCTAAAACCTATGGTTTTTCAGTGAATTTCTAAGGTTTTTAAATGCTAATTTCTAACTATAACGTGCCTGAAACCTATGGTTTTTTCAGTGAATTTCAAAGGTTTTTTAAATGCTAATTTGTAACTATAACGTGCCTGAAACCTATGGTTTTTCAGTGAATTTCAAAGGTTTTGTAAATGACAATTTTTAAATGTATTAATTGTTATATTTATTTTTTTGATACTGATTTACAACATTTTTTTAAACTATTTATTTTTAGATATTATATTTTTTAATTACATTGTAATTACATTATACATTACATTACAAAATATACTTTCTCAGAATGAATGACTTTAGTTTAAATACTTTGCAAATAGGCAATAGACTTTTAAGTACAGTAGTTACAGTTGTTGCAATGGGCAACACAATTTCAAACACAATGCAACATTGAGCTCAATGTGAATTTCTAGTTAAATGCAATTAGTTACTTTATGGATTACTTTTCTAACCACAGGACTGGATCCTAGATTCAGTCCTGGGACATCTCCTGTAAACAGTTGAGTAAAAGCGTTTTGGTTACAGTAGTGATTTTTAAGGAATATTATTGTATTTTAAAAGTTGACACTTAGAAACTTTTTCACATAGAATCACCAATGTTATCCTATGGGAGGAAATTCACTTAGCAGGTAAGTAGTGTTATCGTTACTTTTTCTTACTCAGTGGTGGATCCTGGATCCAGCACTGGTGCATCTCCTGTAAACAGTTGAAAGAATGCGTTTAAGTCATACAGGCGATTTTTAAGGAATATTTGTTGTTTGTGAAAATCAACACTGAAACTTTTCTGCTGAAAACCAGACAATGGATTCCTATGGAAGGAAATACAAGTTACTGGTAAGTACGGTTAGAATTACTTTTCAGGGTCAGTGCTGGGCTAAAAGATGCAGCACTGGGTTCTCTCCTGATAACAGGTGAGTAAATTGGAATTCGTAGTTCGGTTGATTTTAGAGGAATATTCTAAAGTTCCAAAACTCCACACTTAGAAGAATTTCCAAGTGAAACCAGTCAATGTTAGCCTATGGAAGGAAATTCAAGATACTGGTAAGTACGGTTAGAATTACTTTTCAGGATCTGTACTGGGCTCAAAGATGCAGCACTGAGGTCTCTCCTGATAACAGGTGAGTAAATTGGAATTCGTAGTTCGGCTGATTTTAGAGGAATATTATAAAGTTCCAAAACTCCACACTTAGATGAATTTCCAAGTGAAACCAGTCAATGATATCCTATGGAAGGAAATTCAAGTTACTGGTAAGTACGGTTAAAATTACTTTTCAGGATCAGTACTGTGCTCAAAGATGCAGCACTGAGGTCTCTCCTGATAACAGGTGAGTAAATCGGAATTCGTAGTTCGGCTGATTTTAGAGGAATATTATAAAGTTCCAAAACTCCACACTTAGAAGAATTTCCAAGTGAAACCAGTCAATGTTAGCCTATGGAAGGAAATTCAAGTTACTGGTAAGTACGGTTAAAATTACTTTTCAGGATCAGTACTGGGCTCAAAGATGCAGCACTGAGGTCTCTCCTGATAACAGGTGAGTAAATCGGAATTCGTAGTTCGGCTGATTTTAGAGGAATATTTGCACAATGGTGAAGGAAGGGGGTGGGGCCTGAGGTGACATGTCTGCAAACACGCCCTGTGGCGCGTTTTAAGTTGGAGAATTAATTCCTCCTCAATCCCGAGGGTCCCTGGGGCCAACTAGCCCACCAGATACCTCCAGTATGCGCCAGAGAGCTGAGTTGCAGAGAGGTGTTCAGAGGCCACGCCCCTTTTTACAACACTCTGCAACGCAGCTCCGTGGCGCTTACTGGAGGTACCTGGTGGGCTAGTTGGCCCCCAGGGACCCTCAGGATTCACACATGTTACTTCAGGACCCGCCCCCTCCCTTCACCACTGTGCAAACGTGCCCCATGGCGCGTTTTAAGTCGGGGGATTAACTCCCCTTGAATCCTGAGGGTCCCTGGGGTGCAACTAGCCCACCAGCTACCTCCATTAAGCGCCACGGAGCTGCGTTGCAGAGAGGTGTAAAAAGGGGCATGGCCTCAGAACACCTCTCTGCAACGCAGCCCCCTGGCGCATACTGGAGGTTCCTGGTGGGCTAGTTGGCCCCCAGGGACCCCAGTATTGAAGGGGAATTTGTTCCCCCTCTGCAAACGTGCTGTGTGGCCCCCCTTCTTTCTAATTATTTTGGGCCCTGGGGACCCCATCCCCCAGGCCCTGACCCCCTTTTATTTTTTTAAAAAAAGGAACGGGAAGGGGACCGAGTGGGCCCCCCTCCCGCAGCCAGTTTCGACCCGGGGACCCCATCCCCCGGGTCATTGCCACCTTTTAAAAAAAAAAAAATTCATGGAGGGGGGCTGCGTTGCCCCCCTCCTCAGGCCTCCTTAGGCCCGGGGACCCCATCCCCGGGGCCGGCCTTTTAAAAAATAATGTTATTATTATTTTTGGGGAGGGGCCGCGTGGCCCCCTCCTGGGCCACTACTTGCCCCGGGGACCCCATCCCCGGGGCTGGCCCTATCTTTTGGGGTCCGTGGGGGACCCCAACGCCCCCACGGACCATGCCGGCTCCCCGCCTCCTGCGGGAGCCGGCATTGCTTTTCCACCTGGGGAGCTGCTAACATGCAGCTCCCCGTGTGGAAAAGCAATGTGCTTTGGATATTGGAAGCGAGAGCAGGTTTCCTGCTCTCGCTTCCAATATCCAAAGCAGGTTGCAATGACAGGACGGGAGCCGCGAGGCTCCCGTCCTGTCATTACAAACTACAGACTACAGTGTCCCGGGGTTAGGCACCCCGGGACACTGCAGGAGCCGGCCCTGGGGGGTGGTGGTCCCCAGGGCCACCACAGGCTCCAGGAGGGGGGCCGCGCGGCCCCCTCCCATCCTTTGCACAGCCCCGGGGAGGTGGTGGTCCCCGGGGCTTGGGGGTCCATAACAGATCCCCACATTTATTTTCTTAGTGCCCCGGGGAGGTGGCGGTCCCTGGGGCGTGTGGGGGGGCTGAAGCCCCCCCACACAGGTCAAGTAATTTAAAAAAAAAAAAAGCCCCGGGGGGTGGCGGTCCCCGGGGCTGCGGGGGGGCCATGTGCCCCCACCAACATTATTTATTTAAAGCCCCGGGGGTGGCGGTCCCCGGGGCTTGGGGGGCCTTAGAGGCCCCCCACATTAAAAATAAATAAACCCCCGCATGCCCCCGGGACTTGGCCCACCCGGGGGCAAAATAGCATCGAAGCGCGGGAGACTGCGCTTCGATTTTTTTAAATTACGATGGGATCCGCGCACCCTAAGCGCATCCCGCCGATTTAAAAAAAAAAAATGTTTTTTTTCTGCCCAGGGGTCCTTGTGGGACCCCCTGAGCAGACCTAGGGGGTCAGGGTGTTTCTACCCTGCCCCCTTTGTGCGTTTTGCGCACTTGTTTCTTGTGTTTTTTTTTTTTTAATCGGCGGGATCCACGCACCCTAAGCGCCTCCTGCTGTTTAAAAAAAAACAATGCTTTTCTCTGCCCAGGGGGTCCTTGTGGGATCCCCTGAGCAGACCTAGGGGGTCAGGGTGTTTTTACCCTGCCCCCTTTTTGCGCTTTGCGCACTTGTTTCTGTCCCTCGGTTCTACCGAGGGACAAAATGGCTGCCAACACTTCCTGATTTGGAGTGTTGACAGCCACTTGACAGCCAATTAGCATGCAGCTCGTGCTCGGGAGGGTACGCGGACCCTACTCGGCCATAGATATATATGTGATTTTACTTTTGATTTTCTCAGGAACTACTGAACGGATTTACACCTTTAAGCAAAAGGCACGACACTGAACCAAGGGCTACCTCTTTGCCAAATTTGGTGTAATTCCGTTCAGCAGTTCGGGCTGTAGCTGCGACTAAAGGTTCCTATGGAAAAATGAATGGGGAAAACACGTTTGGGACCCCCCTTTTTTCTCGGCCCCCGCTCGACGAATCACCCCGAGACTTTCAGGATAGGAGCCGACCGGAGCGCCCCAACAAGTTGGAAGCTTTCGCGAAGATTCGTCAACCGGCGCCAACGTTATTGCAAATAGAATGTTGTGGATTTCCTATGGAAAATAGGTCCTAACTATAACTATCTACTGGCGACCGCCAGTAGATAATATATTACCTACTGGCGGTCGCCAGTAGGTAGTTATAGTTAGGACCTATTATCCTTAGGAAATTCGTAACATTCTTTTCACAATAACTTTGGCGCCAGTTGACGAATCTTTGCAAAATTTTCAAAACTTATGGCCCGCTCCAGTCCGCTCCTATCTTGAAAGTTTCGGGTGATTCGCTAGCGGGGCCGAGAAAAGGGGGGTCCCAAAACATGTTTTCTCCATGTTAATTCCCATAGGAAACTTTAGGCACGGCTACAGCCCGAACTGCTGGACGGAATTACACCAAATTTGGCAAAAGGTAGCCCTTGGTTCAGAAGCGCCCTTTTTTTAAATGGTGTAAATCCGTTCAGTAGTTCCTGAGCAATTCAAAAATAAAAGTTTCGATATCTATGGCCGCGGTGGATCCGGCACCCTCCCGACCACGAGCTTCATGCTAATTGGCTGTCAACACTCCAAACCAGGAAGTGTTGGCAGCCATCTTGTGACTCGGTAACCGAGTCAGAAGAAAAGAGAAAAAGAAACGCAAAAAAAAAAGAAAAGGGGGCAGGGTAGAAACACCCTGACCCCCTAGGCCTGCTTAGGGGGTCCCAAAAAAGCATTTTTTTTAAAAAAAAATCAGCAAAATGCGCGCCGGATCCGCGGATCCGGCCGCAAAACAAAAACAAAACGAAGCGCGGGCTCCCGCGCTACGTTACTAATTAGCCCCTGGGTGGGCCAAGTCCCGGGAGCAGTGGAAAAAAAAGTGTGGGGGGGCCCCAATCCCCCCCACACTGCCCCGGGGACCGCCACCTCCCCGGGGCTTGAATAATGAGTTGCGGGGGGCACGCAGCCCCCCCGCAGCCCCGGGGACCGCCACCCCCCGGGGCTTGTTTTTTTAAAGTTTGGGGGGCCTCTAAGGCCCCCCCAAGCCCCGGGGACCACCACCCCCCGGGGCTTTCAATATTTATAATAGCGGGGGGGCACACTCAATGAAGCAACGCAGATTGCTTTTCCACAAGGGGAGCTGCATGTCAGCAGCTCCCCATGTGGAAAAGCAATGCCGGCTCCCGCAGGACGCGGGGAGCCGGCGGGGCCGTGGGGGGATTGGGGACCCCCCCACGGTCCCCAACGTGAGGCCAGGCCCTGGGGATGGGGTCCCCGGGGCTGGAAGTGGCCCGGGAGGGGGGCCACGCGGCCCCCCTCCCCTGATTAAAAAAATAAAATTAAATAAAAAAGGAGAGGCCAGGCCCCGGGGGATGGGGTCCCCGGGGCCATATTTGGCTTGAGGAGGGGGGCCACGCGGCCCCCCTCACAAAACAAAAAAAAGGATGGCCAGGCCCCGGGGGATGGGGTCCCCGGGGCCAGAAGTGGCCCAGGAGGGGGGCCACGTGGCCCCCTCACCAAAAAATAAAATATTAAATAAAGGTGGGCCCCGGGGGATGAGGTACCCGGGGCCAATAGAGGCCTTAGGAGGGGGGACCATGCAGCCCCCCTTCCTATAAAAAATATTATGTGTGTGGCCATGCCCCGGGGGATGGGGGCCACACAGCCCCTCTTCTTAAAAAACACACACAAAAAAAAAGTACGGCATCACAGCATCACGGCTAGGCCCCACCCCCTCCCTGCAACACTCAGCAAACGCGCCCCCTGGCGCGTTTAAAGTTGGGGAACTAATTCCCCTTGAATACTGGGGGTCCCTGGGGGCCAACTAGTCCACCAGGTACCTCCAGTATGCGCCAGGGAGCTGCGTTGCAGAGAGGTGTTCAGAGACCACGCCCCTTTTTACACCTCTCTGCAACGCAGCTCTGTGGCGCTTACTGGAGGTACCTGGTGGGCTAGTTGGACCCCAGGGACCCTCAGGATTCAAGGGGACTTTATCCCCCAACTTAAAACGCGCCACGGGGCGCCTTTGCACAGTGGTGAAGGGAGGGGGCGGGGCCTGAGGTGACATGTGTGCAAACACGCCCTGTGGCGTGTTTAAAGTTAGGGAATTAATTCCCCTTGAATACTGAGGGTCCCTGGGGGCCAACTAGTCCACCAGGTACCGCCAGTAAGTGCCACAGGGCTGCGTTGCAGAGAGGTGTAAAAAGTGGCGTGGCCTGGGCCACCTCTCTTGCAACGCAGCCCTGTGGCACTTACTGGAGGTACGTGGTGGGCTAGTTGGACCCCAGGGACCCTCAGGATTGAAGAGGAAATAATTCCCCAAATTAAAACGCGCCACAGGGCGTGTTTGCACACATGTCACATCAGGCCCCCCCCTCCCTTCACCACTGTGCAAACGCGCCCCGGGGCCCGTTTTAAGAGGAAGTGTTAATGCCCCTGCCCTATTATGTACTAGGGCCTTACAGAGGAGTTCATGCTAATCACAGGGGTACTCCAACGCATAGTGTTCCCTAGTGTATGTAGGTGTTTTCACTGTATTCTAAGTGTCTTTTAGCATAGCAGTGGCTCTAGGCCTGGTTAGTCCGAGTCAGTTACCACCAGTTCCCGTGTGAAAAAGTTGTGGGCACAGGATGATTTTGCAACAAGGCCTCTTTCTGCTCCTCTGTTGGTTCTTTCTGCACATGTCTTGCTTCTTCCTGCTCTTTTCTTCGTCTTTGTGGACTTCTGTTGCTTCTTTCTGCATTTCTTTTGCTTCTTTCTGTGCGTTTTTTCTTCTTTCTTCACATGTCCTACCTCTGTAGGCATAGTTAGAAACTAGCATTTAAAAAACCTTTGAAATTCACTTACAAAACCATAGGTTTCAGGCAAGTTATAGTTACAAATTAGCATTTAAAAAACCTTTGAAATTCACTGAAAAAACCATAGGTTTCAGACACGTTATAGTTAGAAATTAGCATTTAAAAAACCTTTGAAATTCACTGAAAAAAACATAGGTTTCAGGCACGTTATAGTTAGAAATTAGCATTTTAAAAACCTTAGAAATTCACTGAAAAAACCATAGGTTTTAGGGACAGTTATAGTTAGTTGGACATTTCACTCATACAAAACCCGTGAAATTCCCCCGTTATAGTTAGTTCAGCTAACTATAACTCGCGCCCCCGCCATGCACTGCTGATGACGTCACATATTACATCGCTCATGACATGGTCAGTGACATCACTGATGACATCACTGATGACATCTCAAATGACATCACTGATGACATCATCCATGTGATAATTTCATGCATCTTCTCACACCCTAATATAACTTTTGATACACCCACTCTAAATTACAGACTGCCATTCTCAAAACCATAGACACTCCAACACCAATAACTACATACACACTCACTGATTCTTAGGTGTACACACACATCCACTCACTCACCCGTACAGTCACTCATACTTACGGTCACTCAGTACAGGACTATCATATGCACTCATACACCTATATAGAGACTCACACACCGCCACTCATCCATAGAGGTACTCACACACCTAGTCAGTCATGCTAATAATTAATCACACTGCCATTTACTCACCTATACAGTTATACACCCACCAGCTCTCTTACTCATACAAATACTAGCACATTCTTACGCTCTTATACAATCACTGATACAAGTCCACACTCATCCATACAGCCACTCTCACAATCACACACTCTCACTTAGAGTCATTTATATACTCCAACACACATATATACTGCCTTTCACATATGTAGTTACTCACACATGTACCACTGAGATATACATTCACTCACTAACACATCCATACACACACTCACACACCCATACAGTCCATCACAGATGCACTCTTGAAACCATGCACCCACGGAATCACCCACTCACACATCTATGCACAGAATCACACACACCCCACCCACACAAACACTCAGGCACCCATACAGATACTCAGACAACCAATCAATAACCCATGTAAACACTCATGTACCTATTCGCAAACCCATGCAGCCGCTTACACACCAACAGACAGACGGATACAGACATTCACACAGTTTAGTCACTAACCAATGCATTCAGTAAGATACGTTTAATCACTCACTTATAAAGTCAGTCACACACCTACTAAATCATCCATTCAGACACTTATACACCCACTCATTCTTCAATACGCCTTTCCCTATATATATTAAACATATTTAAACTTTACAGAAACACACAGTCACTCGATGATGTCATCAGTGATGTCATCAGTGATGTCATCAGTGATGTCATTGACCATGTAATGAGCGATGTAATATGTACTCGTCATCAGCAGTGCATTGCGGGGGCGCGAGTTATAGTTAGCTGAACTAACTATAACGGGGGAATTTCACGGGTTTTGTACGAGTGAAATGTCCAACTAACTATAACTGTCCCTAAAACCTATTGTTTTTCAGTGAATTTCAAAGGTTTTTTAAATGCTAATTTCTAACTATAACGTGTCTGAAACCTATGGTTTTTCAGTGAATATATATATATATATATATTGCTGACATGTTCATACAGGTTCTATGCATGCAAATAATAGCATATAATAATAAGTGGCGGTTTCCTAAATTGTCCTGACGTTTCATAAAAAGTCACTTACAAAACTCTTGAATTTGATTTTCTGATGACTTTGATGGCAAATGGTTTTTCCGTTATCTGTACAGCGTAGTCTGTATTGCTGGCTTCAATCCCTTCAAAAGGCTTTACGTGATTATGAGGAACTTCAAATCGTTTGTTGTTGGGATCAGTAATCTGCAAATTGAAATTAAACCAAATAGAATGTTATCTGGGTGTATTAGAGAATAGATCAAAGTATTTAATTAAAGATTGCCATGTTCCACATATATGTTATGGAAAGCATAAAGTGTAGCATTCCTGTTTTTAATTTATGGAGAGATGGAAGCATTCATGAAAATTGTAGGCCTAACTTGCGATTGTAAATTTGCCAAATTACCAACTTACGGGTGTGTGTTATGACAAAGTATGGTTATGAAAAGGCACTTGCATTCAGGTAGTATGTTAAGAAATATATGGTACTGAGTCCTGATTCAAAACAATGTAAGACCTATGCAATTGCTTACATTTTTTTGCAACAATGTAATATTTATGTAACATTGACTAGAGTTGAGCATGAGATTTAAATGTGAATTTTCTGGTCCTTGCCATTCTAACCATTACAGTTGAAAAAAAAAGATACACTGTGCAGAACCAGGGCTCTGGTTTCTGTTTTACTATACAGAGCAGTTCTTTCTGGGCATTTTGAAGATACTATTCATTTGTTTTTCTTTAAATATTTTGGCCTATGATTATATTTATTATTGATTTTGCCCCTTTTATAGAAGGTGCGGCAAATGTGTTCAGCATAGTTACAGCTGGAATTCAGATGTTGGCCAAAAACAACCATTTATGTATGTAATTCTTATTAGTGCAATGCTTATTCTTATTAGTAAAATAATATCTAATATCAAGTGTGAAAAAAAAGACACTTTTTTTGCACTTTTAAAAAGTGCAATACTCTAAGGGGCTCATTATGATGTCAGGCGGAGTCACTTCGTCCGACACCGACTCGGTCATGGGACCGACTGACACACGGTCGGCGGTCCCGACCGCCCCATTAGGATGCGACCGAACGCTGTTCAGTCGCATTCCTATATTTAACTAAGCCGGCCATAATGCATTCTCTCATAGTGAAATGGGAGGTGTGGTTCATCCCTGCACCCCGTGGCAGGCACCAGAAGCTGCCTGCCAAAAGGTGCAGGGATCAACATGAGGGCACCATAGGTACCCCCTCGGCCTCCAACCGGAGGCCGTGCACCAAAGGGGGCCCAGTTGGGGGACCCCTAACATGCTTTCCGACATGGTTTCCATGTCGGACAGACCGGCATGGAAACCATGTCGGAAACCGTGATCGTAATCTCAAGGGCGGAAAAAGCCGCCCTTGAGATTACAGGCCAGATTCCAACTGGCAGACAGGTTCTCCGAGGCCCATTGGAAGCCACCCGGAATGACCGGCCAGTTTCCTTTCCAACTGACTCCATCATAATGATGCAGTCAGAAAGGAAACCGACCGGGCCATTACAATGCGGGCCTAAAGGCGGTTGGTGCTTTTACGGGCTGTATCGTAATCGGCCCATAAGTATCAGTGGTGCCTTATAGTGCAATTTTAGCTTTTAGTCAGGCTGTCAATCTGGGCTTCACGAGAGAGGGCGCCATGGTAAGATTGCGTTAGGTAAGTAACACTTATGTGGCTTATACTTGGCTGGACTCAATAGTGAGGGTTGAAAGATTGGCAGGGTACGTGGAACAGCATCGAGCATATTCTGGCTTCTTTTATTGAATAATCTCCTTCTTTTCACTTTTAATCAACAAGGACTTCTCAATATGTTATTTTCTTTTGAATTCAGCAGTACAAATATAAAGAATTTCGAATTATAGTTTCCCCTGCATTCTTTCCTCTGCTACCTACTCATTCTCCTTCACCTGTAGATATTATGTCTTTTGCAATTCCTTGTGTAATCTTTTCACCACTAGGTATGCCACCATCTTGGCTATTTTCATCCTCATTGCCTTCAGAAAATGTGACTTTCCTGGAGAGATGAACTGGCACCTCTGCCAATTTTCTCCAAAGGAATAGGGACGTCGGATATCTTTAGCTGATTTCTTTCTAGTGCCACAAATGGGACTGGGCCTCTGCACCTGATCAACTTCCTAGGCTTACTGGGCAGCATTTCACACGTCTTCATGCGGCACCTTGTTCTGCGGCCTGTGACAGGATGTTTTGGAGTTGAGCTGTTAAGAAGAATTGTGTCAATAGTTTATGTGGTGTAATGGTTCCAACTGGCCCTCATCTACAGCATTTGTAATATAATTGGGGGTATTGACTCCTGTGTCCTCTATTGGGAAAAGAGGTTGGTACTATGCAGTGGTGACTTTGACAAGCTGGTTACCTAAATACCAAACTGAGGCATGAAACTAGACAAAAGGGTAGTTGGAGAGGTAACAAAATAACAGGACTTGCAGGTTGACCATTAGTGATGGGAGAGAATAAATCAGAGGATTTTCAGAATGAATTTTGACTTTCTTTCCTAGGTCCTTCTAGTATAAATGAGTCTCTGGAACATATCAAAATATCTAAGGCTGCCCAAGACAGAATCATACCCAAGTAAGAATTGGGGAAACTATCCTCAACCTGCAAGCTCCTAATGACCAAAATGCTCTGCTAAAACACAGCTCAATGATGCACTCACGCTTGGTGTCTGTACCACTGTTGGGTCTCCCATTTGATTTGCAGGTGTCAAGAGCTGTGCAAACCTGTGTCCCACATGGCCCTTATGAGCACATAGAACAAATTCTCATCTCTATGCTCACATGGCTGCCATGTAAAGTTAGACAGACCCCTGTAGCAATGACTGAAGAAAGCAGAGGAGATGACAGCACATCAGCTTGACAACGAAACATGGCCATGAAGCAAGGATCATACGTCTTGCAGACATCAGTATGCTGAGTAACCTGTTTGGTAGTTAGCACTTCATTGATTAGTGATTTAATTTGGTTTTAGTGTGCAAGAGGCTGGTCTCTGCCACTGCGAAAAATGATGTTGATAGTTCTTTATTATATAAGCTCTGGTACCAAGTGATACATTTATATATGCTATTTATATCACATTTACTGTAACCATAGTAGTAGGTTATTCAGTGAAATTTTAAAATCGAGTTGATTTAGTAAAGAGATTAATCTGTCAATCCATCATAAATGGTGTACTGGGGCTAGTGCACTTCATTAGGAGATGTGAAAAACTGCTCCTGCGAATTAGTGAGGACATGTATTACTCATTAGATATTGAGTAAAAGTTCATTTTCTTTCAAAATAATATCGGATTACAAGTGAAAATCTTTATAGTCTTAGTTTAAAATACACTGCGTTATTTGTTAGCCAAATTGCAACCATTTTACAAATCAAACACTGAAACAGGCATTCCCTCTTTTAGACTACTTGATTATCAAAAATGCTGCACTACCGTATGCAAATTATTCATTGAACTGCTCCATTTTGTTTCGGCCAATCTCTGTCTGGATTCCCAAATATTCACTAGCCTTTTAGGTTTACAAATCTTTTTCCGATCTTTTCTGGATCAACAACTGAGAATCTGGCAAACTAATAGTGTGTCAAAACAGAAAAAGTGTTCAGATAAGTTCTTAATCTTCTGTGAACCACTAAGCAGTATTTCTCCATATCTACCACAAATAGTTACATTATATTTCTATTAACTCTAGGTAGAACAATGTAAACGCGTAAAATTACGATCATATTTTCTCAAAAGACGCTGTCTAAATTGGAATTTGCAAGAAAAATGTCTTGTTGGAATGCTCCTCACTAAGAACCCATTAAGAAGTTGTTTGACCTCAAATAAGACGTTTACCAAAAGGAAGAAAATGTATACCTACACATGCGAAACAGCAACTACTGCTTAATTATAACATTAATAAAAAAATAAATGAATAAATAAATTAAAAAAACCTTGAAGTGAAATCGTTTTTGAGTCTGCATTTCTGCTGTAAAAAGGACTGTGTTAATATCATCTCCAAACACAGTGGGTGCTGAGAGTCTCTGTAATGAAGCTTCAAAACCTATAAGAAAATACAAGAGACCTCAGTACTTTCTCTATGTAGCTGCAGGAGTTTGTTAATTTGTGTCACAAGCATAGAATAACTACATATTTGCTTTACCTGACTTTGTTTTCCTTCGTCCTCCAATTACTTCATATCCATGGGTCTTTGGGAAAAAGCACCATGGGGCATATGTTTCATTAAAGGGACTCCAACAGCAACCACGCTTCTCACATAAATCCTATTTGAATATAAAAGTGTTAAGATATTACAACATTTTTCAGATTGTAATCCGCTTTATATTTCACATTTTAGATGTTTTTCAACTGAAAAAGAACGTTCTTCTGCATTAACATTCATTGGACACGCCAATCCTATTGGAAAGAAAACTAAACAATAAATAACGACTAGGGAAACCTGCGGTAATACAGAAAATTAAGGTTGTTCTGGGCGGTGGTAGGATGGGTATGTGTGGGGGCTGTGTGCATTTACATTAGAGAAAGAGAGAGACAGAAGAATCAGAAACATAACTGATGTTAGACCATTAGACCATGTATGAATATATATATATATATTCACTGAAAAAACCAAAGGTTACAGGGACGTTATAGTTCGGCTGACATTTCACTCGTACAAAACCAGAGAAATTCAGCAGTTATAGTTAACTGAGCCAACTATAACTCAAGCCCCGCAATGCGCTGCTTATGAACTCACATATTACATCACTCATGACATGGCCAGTGACATCACTGATGACATCACTGATGACATCTCAAATGACATCACTGATGACATCATCCAGTGACTGAGTGTTTTTAAAAAGTTTATGAGTGTTAAATATATATACCAAGGTGTTGTGGTGAATCAGTGGGTGTATAAGTGCCTGTATGGATGATTTAGTGGGTGCGTGACTGACTGTATAAGTTAGTGATTGGGTGTCTCAGTGAATGTATGGGTGAGTGACTATGTTGTGCCAATGTCTGTATCAATCTGTCAGTTAGCATCTAAGTGGCTGTATGGGTTGGTGATTGGGTACATGAGTGGCTGTACGGGTGATTGATTGGTTGTCTGAGTACCTGTATGAGTGTCTGTGTGGGTGGGTGAGCGGGTGTGTGACTGCCTGCATGGATGAGTGGGTGGGTGAGACAGTGGCTGTATGGGTTAGTGAGGGCATCTGTGAGGGGCTGTATGGATGACTGAGTGCGTGTATGGATGTGTTGGTGAGGAAATGGATAAAATCCCTGTAACCTTTGGTTTTATCAGTGATTTTTCTAAGGTTTTTTAAAAGTATATTTTCTAACTATAACGTCCCTGTAACCTTTGTTTTTTTTTTACTGAATTTCTAAGGTTTTTTAAATGCTAATTCCTAACTATAGCGTCCCTGTAACCTTTGTTTTTTTTTGGGTGAATGTCTATGGTTTGTAAAGTAGTTGTCACGTTTGCAGAGTTGTGGAGAAAGGGGGCTCTCAGAAATTCGGCTGTGTAGGGCTTACAGGAGGACTTCTTGGCCTCCAAGGTCCCTCAGGAGTAAAGTGGACTTCATCCCTCAACCAGTAGTGTGCTGGGAGCCGTGTTTGCAGAGTGCAGGAGGAAGGGGGCTTGGCCTCTGAACATCTCTTAGCAATCCCGCTGTGGGGGATTTACTAGAGGTAACAGGAGGGGTAGTTGGCCCCCAAGGACGTCCTTGCAGGCCAACTACCCCTCCTGTTACCTCCAGTAAGTCCCACACAGCAGCATTGCTAAGAAGTTGTCAGAGGACATGTCCCTTTTCTCCACCACTCTGCAAACCCCACTACTAGTTGGGGGATGATATCCCCTTGGCTCCAGAGAGTCCTTGGGGGCCAACAAGTCCTCCTGTTACCTCCAGTAAGTCCCACATATGGATTTGCTGAGAGATTTTCAGTGGCCATTCCCTTATTCTCCACCACTCTCCAAAAGTGCCCCCTGGTGCAATACTAGTTGGGGGATTAAGTCCCCTTGGCTTTTCAGGGTCCTTGGGGGGCAACTATCGCTCCTGTTACCTTCAGTAAGACCCACACAGCTGCATTACTGACAGGTCGTCAAAGGCCACGCCCCCTTTTACCGCCACTTTGCAAACGCAGCTCTTGACGTACTACTGCTTCAAGGATAATGTCCACTTTAGTCCTGAGTCCCTCAGGAGGCATGGGGACCTTATCCCCCCACCAGCAGTGTGCCGAGAGGCACGTTTGCAGGGTGGTGGAGAAAGGGGGCATGGCCTCTGACCACCTCTCAGCAATCCCACAGTAGGGGCTTAGTGGAGGTAACAGGAGGTCTTCTTGGCCCCTAAGTACCCTCAGGAGCCAAGGGGGCTTCATCCCCAACGACAAGTGCATCAGGAGGCGCGTTTGCAGAGTAGTAGAGAAAGGGGGTGGGGCTTCCGGCGAGTTGCTGGCTTTCTTTTTTTTAGGAAAGGCGGCAGTGTGGCCCACCTTCCCCAGACTATTTTGGGCCCAGGGACCCGACCCTTTTTAAAAATAATTTAATTCCCAAAACAGGATGGGAACCCTCGTCCCGGGCCGCTTTTGGCCTCGGGGACCTCATCCCCCGGGGCCTGTCCTTTTTCTTTTTAAAAAAAGGGAGGGGGGTGCGTGGCAGTCTCCATGGCAGGGGGGACCACGAGGCCCCCATACTGTTTTAATTAGCCCCAAGGAGGAGTTGGTCCCCAGGGCTGCGGCCCACCTGCATACATAATGAAAAGAGCCCTGGGGAGGTGGCTCTTCCCCGGGGCTTTGATAAGGCCTAGGGCCGGGGCCCCATGTGCCCCCCTCCTATATTTACCTTATGCCCCCGGGACCTGGCCCACCCGGGGGTTTATTTTAAAGCGAGCGCGGAGCCCGTGCTTGCTTTTTTTTTTTATGTTTGCTGCAAGTTCCCAAATATTGTGATTTTACTGCAAGGTTTAAAAAAAAGAATGCTTTTATGCCATGGCAGGATCCCAGGGGGACCCCAAGAACATGGCTTGGAGGTCAGAGTGTTCCTACCCTGTCACATCAGCTATATGTATTGGCTGCCAGCAAAATGAGAAAATGTTTGCTGGCAGCCAATACAGGACTCGGAGACTTAGTCCCCTGTTCTGAAGCTTAAAAAAAAGTGATGTAAGGGAGCATAGTCGTGATACCCTGCCCCACTAGGCCCTATTGATGGGACCCAGAGGGACCCTCCTGGGTCCAAATTAGAAAGAAAAACATAATTTTTTGCTACAATCACATGAGACTTCTGTGGGATGGAAAAAGAAAATAGCAGGCCAGGGTTGCATTGTTTAAGGGGAGTGGGTGCCCGGCCCCCCTACCTGAGCCATTATAGGCTCAAGGGAGCTTACCCCGGGGGGCAGCTCTTCATAAGGGTAGGGGGCATGCAGCCTCTGTCTCCAAGCCATTAAAAGCCCCTGGGAGCCTACCCCCAGGTCGAAATGTCCCTAAAAGGGGAGGGGGCCAAGCAGCCCACCTCCCTGAGCCTCCAAAGGCCTCAAGGACCCATTCTCTAGGCCAATTCCCTTAATTAATGGGAGGGGAGCTGTGGGTTCTCCCTCCCCAAGCCAGTCAGTCAGTATAACCATGAAAGCAGCCTTAATATAAACGATCCATGGGATGCTAGCAGCGTGGTCAGGGGCCTGACAATCTTTTAAAATGGAGCAACTAAAATGCTTTCCTGGGCAAAGCCACACAGAGATCCAGAGGAGTAAGGGCCATGCCATCAATATATCATCTAGGTGCCCAATCCCTAGTTTCTCATGGATAATAATGGAGGATGTACTCTAGGGGAAAGAATGTAGGTTTCTGAGAAACTTGTTTTCATGACTTTGCAGCAAAGACACATTAGTGTACCCCCACATGTCACTGCCATATGATGTTATGGCAACACATTTGGCTCTGTAAATATCAATCATAGTGTCCCCAAAACTGAATCCCCCATCAAACTGGACCAGACACAAAATCTGCTCCCAGCCAGCGGGAGCTTTAAAAATGCTCCCACCAGCTGGGAGCAGACTTGCGATCTATTTCAAACAGATTAACAGATTGCTCCTTCCGGGAATGAGCAGCATAAATAGCACCTCCCTCCATGAGGGAGCAATGCCGGCTCCCGCAGCAAAATGAGGGGTGCCGGCTGGAGCTGTGAGGGCTCTGGGGATCCCCCTGTGGCCCCTAACATGTTCATGGTGGGTGCACTGGGTGGGCACCGGGGCACTTACCTATTTCAAATAGAGGGCCTAGAGGGTGCGGTCCCCAAGGCAAAATAGGCTTGGAAAGGGAGGCCACGCAACATCCCTCTCTTGTAAATTAAATACCGCCCTGGGGATGGGGTCCTTAGGGCATGATGAGGCTTTGGGATGAGAGTCATGCAGCCCCACTCCTTTTTAAATATATATATTTAATACATAAGCAGACTGCGCAGTTCTCTCCCCATTAAATATATAAATATGTATACATATGTATATACAGCCCTGGGGGGATGGGGTCACTTGGGCCAAATGAAGCTTAGGGTACTAGCCACATGGCCGCCCTCCCCTTTAAAATAAATAAGGCCCTAGGGAATGGGGTCCTCAGGGCCTATGAGGCTTTGGGAGGGGGGCCAAATTCCCCTTTAAAAAAAAGCACAGACCTGAGGATGGGGTTTCCGGGGCCTAATGAGGCTTGTAGAGTGGGGCCACATGGTACCCTTCCCTTTTCTATTGGTTTGGTCTCAGTGGATGGGATCTTTGGGGCCTAATGAGGCTCAGGGAGGGGAGCCGCCCAGTCCGCTTCCCTTTTTTATTATATTTGTTCCCCGGGGATTGGGTCCCTGGGATCCAATAAGGCTCAGGGAGGGGGACTGTATGAGCCCTTTTTCCTAGATTTTGTTCCTGGGAGATGGGGTCCTAGGGGCCCAAGAAGATTTGGGAAGGCAGGTCGTGTGGCCCCCAGCCATTCTTGATTCTATTTGGCCCCAGGGGATGTGGTCCCCGGGCCTATTAAGGCTCAGGGAGGGGGGTGGCATGTCCTCCTCCCCTGCTTAATTGTATTTGGCCCTGGGGGTGATGGGGTCCGCAGGGCCAATTTAGGGTTGGGGAGGGGGCTCCATGCCCCCTTCCCTTCATGTATATGTTTTGGCCCCAGGGGATGGAGTCCCTGGGTCCCAAAGGCCAACCCTACACTGTCCATGCTAATAGCTGTGCACAGTGTGGGGTTGGCAGCCTGCTGGGGTTTTGGTCACAGGGCCTGATGGTAGGCCAAGCCCTGTGTCCAACCGCCGCTGCACGCGTCTGAAGTCTGTGCACAGTGTGTGGTTGGCTGCCAGCAGGGAGTTGGAGGCAGGGCATGGCTGCAACACAGGCCCTGCAGTTAAACCCACACCCTGTGGACATTCCCCTGGTTAACATTATGTATGGGAATAAAATATTATTGTATCTTTAAAAAATCTAGAAATTTACTGAAAAAACAAAGGTTAAAGTAACATTATAATTAGAAGTGATAAAAAGATACTTTTTTGTTTTTAAAAAAACCTTAGACATTCACTGAAAAAACCAAAGGTTCAAGTAACATTATATTTTGGTGAATATGTAAATGACAACATTAATGTTTTGAACTAAAAAAAAAAACACTGAAATTCGCCAATTATAGTTAGCACTGCTAACTATAGCTTGCACCCCCGCCATCCACTGCTTATGACCTCACATATTATATTACTCTATGGCATCATTTCTGACATCACTGATGACATCTCAAATGACATTATTGATGACATCATCCAAGCTTCTTTTTACCCATTAATCTATAAACTAGAATGGCATTAGAGGCCTGAAATTAAGTGCACAATAGCTCAGAATAATATGAAGCATCCTTAATGCCATCACAGATACAACTCCATAGTTCACATTAACAATCAACCATAGATATATAGGAAACCCTCATTACATACGGTGTTCAATAAGTATAGAACTGTTCAGAGAAAACCAAGTTCGTCAAAACACTCAACTTTAGTTTTAAAATTAATGTCCTACTACGGACAGCTTTTATCCGTATCAAACCCCTCACAGTCACCGAACCTACATTGAAAAATGAAGTTGATATGAGTAGAAAAATGGGTACTGTAAACAGTGTTTACTCTATGGAGAGTTTACTCAGCACCATAATGTTTGCAGGCAGTGAAAATTTCATGAGAGATACACCACAGACTATTAGAAAGCATCTATTTAGAACAGTGTACAATATATGCAACACTTGTCAAAACAAACACTATTCACTTAAAATAACCAAGGTCTGGAAGTGCTAAAGATAATACTACCTGCAACCTTCATACTGTGGTGAAAACTTTACTGCTAGTCCATCACTTGAAGCCGCACAAGCACATGTACATGGGTTAGTACCTGCTGCACAAAGACTGTAATGCAGAAATTGTAATGCTGCAACAAGTCTTTCTAATCATTCTAGGCTGGTTACAATACTTAGGGCCAGATGTACGACCATTGAATTTTTCGACTCGCAAATTGCAACAAATTGCGAGTCGCAATTTGCGAGCCGCAAAATTCTATTATTATTATTATTTAGCTTATAAAGCGCCTGGTTACTCCAACGGAGTGTCCCCGCGCTAGAACACCATCAGAACCCCAACAACTGACCTAAGCAAGCGACCTTCCTACGCCACACTGTACAGCAGTGTCTCAGACACTGTTTGCGATTCCCAATGGGGTCGCAAATTGCATGCCTTATGAATATTAATGAGGCTGTTGCACTTTGCGACCCCATTGGGAATGCCTAGCACTCCCTGGGATGGTGGCCGGCTGGGATCAGCAGACCACCATGTCTGGGACTGCTTTGTCAATAAAGGAGTTTTTTTCTTTAAATGCAGCACGTTTTCCTTAAAGGAAACGGGATGCATTTAAAAAAGAAAAATGAAACTTTTCAGTTTCATTCTTTAAGGGCAGGCAGTGGTCCCTGGGACCACTGCATGCTCTTGAAAAATATTTGCGCACCCATTCACAAAGGGGAACGTTTGCGAATGGTTTACCTCCTACTTGAAGTAGGTGGTAAACTGCAAAACACTCATACATGGCATTTGCAGTCGCTATTAGGAAGGGACGCCCTTGGCACGCCCCTTCCTAATAGCGAGTCGCTAACCCTATTTTGCGAGTCGCTAATAGATTAGCGACTCGCAAAATAGGGTTAGTACATTGTGCCCCTTTGCGACCGCAAAAAACGGTCGTACATCTGGCCCTTAGTATCTACTATGTAGAATTGTTGCTCTGTTTGAATCTTTTTCTGCAGGACCTAAAAACTTATGTGGAACATACTGGACACAAGTCGGCAACTGTCATCTGCACACAGAGTTACTCTTCCATACAAATATTCATAATGTTCTCAATATCTATACACACCTATGTTGCATTAGAAGCACAATTGTTTTGTAAACACTCACAATCATTAGCTGGACATAGGCTGTACAAATCTAGGTAGAAAAGTAATATGGTAGTTACCCGCCACTAGGTAAACTATAAAATAAACTAGCACGCTCATTGACTGATGTCATTAGTAATGTCATCAATGATGCCATTTGAGATGTCATCAGTGATGTCATAAACTATGTGTCATAGAACATGTCATGAGCAATGTTCCCTCTAATTTTTTTCTTCTGTGTGCGACAGTGTGGGATCTCTGTGCGCTGCAGCCATGGCTATGTGCGCTAGGAACCAGACCGCGGATGTGGGTGCAGTGCCAAATATCATTCCAAACTTATGCTTAAAAAAGTGAAAAGACAGTGCATTTCCGCACATGCAGCGCCACGTTAAGGGTCTTAAGGCAGGTTTGCAATTTGGATACACACGCCATGACATGAATTGGTTACACAGGCAAGTACACTTCGGGTTTAGAAAAGCACAAGACTCCAATGGTGGTACCATCATAAGATTTTACTGCTGTAGGTGTAATGTTACTTGTTGTATTATATATCTGGATGCAGAGACAGAAAGAAGCAACAAAATATCAGCCAGGCGGCACTCTAGGCTAAGCAGAGAGATTTCTAACTTACGTGTTATCTAAAAGAAATGCAGCAATTCCAAAAGCACAATGTGTAAAGCATGATGGTGCTCAGACCTGTCCAGGCCGCCCGCTCTGTCAGGGGGCACAGGAGCTAAATTATTGGCTACGCCGGCAAATTATTTCCAAGCAGCCCAAGACGGCTGACTCGAGTTCACTGGGCGAGGGAGAGTGCACTGCTGCATCATGCAGTCAGGAGACAGCGGTGAGAGGGCCAGTCATCACGAGTGGAGAGTCACGCTGCCGAGGGGAAGAAGAAGAACTACAGAACAAACACAGTAAATATAACCACCAGCCACTGTCAGTCACAGTATACCAGTCACAATCAAATTGATTTAATTTTAGGAAAGCGCATGATACTCTTTCTTTGGAAGTTCCCATCTGCCTATTGAGGAACATCAAAGCTGTAAGCCATACACAGGGTAAGGTAGTACGCCCGACTTGCTATCGCCGCTGTAATCTTTAGAACACGAGTTGGTGAATTACCTGGTGTGTATTCTAGCACCAAATGTTAACGTTTAGCCGAATACATCCGCCTTTGACAGAATAACTGAATAGCGCGATCCACAGTAAGAACTGAGCTACAACTATGAACTAAGTGGTGGGCAAATTAAACACTGTTTTTCTTATTGCGGTGCTGGCTGCAGGCACAGAGAGGGTGTGGGATTGGTGTCATATAGTTCACTAGGGGCATCAGTGGCAATGTACTGTGTGTGTGCTTACCGGACTTCATAGTGTTGTCAGCATCGGTGACTGAGACTATGCAGGATGTTTTTCATTTTACTAGCCTTACCCTAGAAGGCATTGCTGCTGCTTAGGTGGGCGGCTGGGCCCCCATAAAACAGCATGCAAGGGGCCCTGTAGGAATAAAAAACTGCTGTCAGCCAGAGCGAGAGACTCCTGAGGATAATTGCCTGTGGCTCTCCATGTGTTCTGACACATCTTTATATTGCAGCTATAGACTTTTTCCTTCCTTCCGGGCTGAAGCACCAAAACACGTCGCAGCTCAAGACTGAAAACAAACCCGCTCTCAGGCAATGGTGGAAAGCAGCAGTCAGGTAACTCACCCCAGGGTTGATACCTTTTCCAGAGAAAAATTGGCCATTAGTTGTTATTCAAAGAGTTTGCAAAGACCTGGACCTGATACTAAACAGGACTGAATACAAAACTGAATTTATTCATTTGTAACGTGTCATTTCTGTATACGTTTACTTTAAGTGTTAGTCCCTCATAGATCACCTCCAAAACACTTTTAAAACTGCTTTCTATTTATATTTGATCTTTATAGTATGTACAGATAACATGCAAAAATTCCAGCATTAAGTGAGTTTGCTTATTTTTGTACTGTCCGCAACATCAAAATATCTGCCCTATGTTCATTTGATTTCAGCAGGATGTGCTTAGCTGTATTACGGTGCAATAAAGTGCAAAGGCATGGGGGATATGAGATGTTTTAGGATGATTTCTTTACTTTTATATCTTCTGGGCACACAAATCATATCAGTATCTTAACTTTCCATTTTAGGGGTTTTGAAGCAGTTTCAAGATATTGTAGGTCTTATTGATCGAGAGGGTGTAATTTCCAATATTTATCTCATTCCATGCACTTCATCACGTGGTTTCATTCTTGAGAAAATGTCACAATAAGGGGGAGATTTACTAAGATTTTGCACCGTGTTTGCGTCACAAAAGTGACGCAAAACCGGCACAAAATCTTTTTTTCCCTATTTACTTTCCAGCTCTAAACTTATTTAGCAGTGGAAATAACGGAAAAGTAATGCGAAGCAAAGCATAGCGCTGCTTCGCATTACTTTTTGCCATGGGGGTGTACCAAGGATGGAGCATGGGCGTTCCCATGCAACCACCCAAGATTTCTCACGCTAAACCCAATTTACTAAATAAAGTATATTAGGTTTGTTGTGAGAAAACTGCGCCCTTTTCAAGTAGGCGCACGGAAGGAGAAATTCTTTAATTTCTCCTTCCTTTTCTGACTTTGCATGCGTGCTGCACTGTGCAGCACGCATACAAACTGGGAAAAACTTTGCATTGTGTCTGGGCATCGTATTTTGTACAGGAAGGATACCCTTCCTGTACAAAACCTATGCTAGACTAATGCACACACCTTAGTGCTATGGCGCTAAGGTGTGTGCTTGGTGCACAGCAGCTGTAATCAGGGCCGGCGCAAAGGAAAGGGGAGGAGAGAGCCACATCTCTGATGCCCCAGCCTTGTAAATATGGGGCTGTGTTGAAAAGCAAGGGGTGTTTCAGCGAAACGCCCACAGCAACACCCATTGCACACAGTTTCACATTAAGTGAAGCGTGAAAAGGGCCATTATTTACAAGGTGGCATTAAGCCACATTAAGAGGCTTGACGCCGCTTTGCAAATAAGATTAAGGGGATATCGCCACTAGAACATAGTTAAAAGTGACGTTCTGGTGGTGATATCCCCTTGTAAATATGCCCCATGGTTACTACATGCTTTGCTGCCTTCAGATCTTTTTTCCATTTTGTCCTCAATGTTTGTCTACTTGATACGTTGACAATGTTTGGTTGTTATTGCACAACTTGCAATTCAGGTTCCATAGCAATTTCATCTTTGCGTGCAATTTCAATTTGCGACAGAACTTGAAATGAGGCCTTAGGCTATTTTAGATGCAGAGCTATAGAGAAATATAAGCATTGATTTGGTAAATACTTAGGTGATTCCAGCATTGTTCACATCAGCATACTACACGCATCATTGTGTGATTGCCGGGGGCTAAGAATATTTGCATAGTCTTCTTTAATTGCATTACCACAATTCCACTAGCACTTCAATGCTTCATTTCATTGTGATAATCATGCAAAACTAAAGCAGACTCAAAATGGTTGACGTACCTGCGTGCCCATTTGGTCTGGAATGCAGTCTATTCGTTGTGCAAGTTCTAAGGCTGGACATTGTGGATCAAACACAACTGTATCTGTACAAACAATAACAGCAGCATTAACCGTTGTATTAGAAAAGAACCAAACAAGTAGAATGTGAGCAAAACATATTCTGTAGTAAAAATTCATATACTATACATAATAAAAATATAAAAGTTTGCAGATGGACACAAATATTCTATACATTAAAGGTCGAAATGGCACAATTGGTTAATTTCTACGTTCATTAAAGCCTACATGATGATATTTTATAGTTCAACATTATGCTAAAAGTTTAAATGAAAACATTGATGTTAAATACTGTTTTCGTTATAATATATATAAGAATTATGCCTTCTGTAGTTGAACCTGTTTTTGTTGGTGTTAGGACTGCTTACCAGTGTTTGAAGTGCTCTGTCTCTTCCCTCCAAATATGGTGGAATTGGTATAAACCTCATTGGTAAATTCAATCTGCTTACAATGTCCCTAGTATTTGGCACTACATGTACCCATCGGCCTACAAGTAGATGGCAGCCCTTGTTGTACCACGCATTTAACTAGCACTGAAAAACATGTCTCAGGCCTACCATTGCAGCTTATAGTGCAATTTTAAACAGCATTTTGACCTGGCAAGGTAAACATTTCTTCTTTTTAATACTTATAAGTCACCCCTAGGGTGGGCCCTAAATGTCCATAGGGTAGGGCACATGGTATTTAAAGAAAAAGTAGGGCATGCACATTTAAATTTTTTCTTCACCTGGCAGTGAAACACCTCCAAATTTGTTTTTCACTGTGGCAAGGCTGGCTCCCCCATAGAACAGCACAGGGTTACATTATCCTGCATGACTTGACTTTGCGTCTAGCTAGAAATATTATTCAAATACTTGTTGGAATAGGAATTTAAAATCCAACCTAATGGTCGTCAGATTTTTATTACTATTTATATATGCCACTTTAAGAACATTTGATATGTCCTGCCAAAGACAAATTTGTCTTTATGACAGTGTCCTGGGTCACCTGACTGTTACTGACTCTCCTGCTGTGTGATGTGTTTTGCTCCCAGACAGTGGACAAAGGAACTAGATCTGGATTGGTGTGGGTGTTTCTGACAGGATGGCTGTGGAGAAGCTGTTCTCCTGCCCTCATTGCACTTCAGAGGGTAGCCTGGCGGCTGATTCCAGCCCTTCTAGCCTTCAGAAGAAGCCTACGCCATCACTGGCACATGCAGCTCACACCTGGTGCTGCCCGCCCTTTATTTTACTAGCCAAGCTGACGCCAAACAGTAAAGGAAAGAACTGACCAGAACTTTTAGAGTAAGACAAAGGTGTGTCCCCCACACACAGGGTGGAATTGGACATAATAGTGGCATCCCCAGAACCTCTCCACAGAACACTCCTAGACCTGGGAAGACTCAGAAGAAGGTCCTGCTGTATGAACATTTAAGAAAGACAGGGCCTGCTTCTTTTGAACACAGGACCCTAGAAGTCCTTCCATGTGTCAGTTGTCTGTCCTCCTGTTTGAGCTACAGGGACATAGCAAGCCTTAAGAGGCACACAAATGGCGATGGGTTGGAATGGTACCCCAAGAGATTGCAAGTGGTTATACTTATTGGAAGCATCCTCCTATCACCATTTGTGTCTTTGATATACCACCCTTAGTGGTCAAGGGTATGCCTAGATGTGAGTCCCTTGCTCACTGTGCCCTTGGAACTAAGCTACACCCAACTGAAAAGCCCCTATCAGGGCAAAACCGGTCTTAGGTTGTTTGTGTTTCAGTTCAGAGATGACCTGGCCTGGCAGTTTGTGCTGGACTGTTCCTATTGGAGCAAGGTCAAGACTGATTTGCATATGGCTTGGTCCAAACCGAGGTGTCATGGTGAGCAATAGAACGATGGTTTGAAATGCTGCTCCGAGGGATTGCCAGTGGTTAGACTAATTGCAAGCATCCTCCCATCACCTTTTGTGTGTTTGACTTGCAAGCCAAAGCCAGCAAAAGATAATAGTTTTGGGCACAGAGTCCAAGACTTAAAGATTACTGCTACTTGTTGGTTCGTGGGTAGCCTTGAATGCTGTTAAGAACCAAAGCGCTTTACCCGACTGCTGGACTTTGCCTGTCTATTGAAGTCGAGCACAACACTGGCCTGAAGCTGCAGTGGACCTCGCCGACCTCACCGTCGATGAGAAAAAAACCCAGAAAAGTTTCTAAGTGTGAGGGAAAAATCATGACAGAGACCAACCAGGCTCCTGCATCCGACCCCGATGTCCATTGCGGTCAGCCTGAAACATTAACTTTGCCCCAGACCTCCTAGTTTGAGGCACATAAACTACAGATAAGAGGGAAAAGCAGTGATTTTCCAACTTTTAAAAACAATTTGATGTGAATTGCAGTGATTTATGAAAACCATCCAAAAATTATAACTCTGGGTACCTTCATCAGAGTTTTGTCATTTTGGTATCTATTAAAAGATAAAAATATAAACTGTTTTATTAAATTGGAATGGAATTTTTATTGCGCTGTGTTTCTTACTTATTGACTGTTTTCCTTTGAATCAAGCCTGACTGCTCTGTCCCACAGCTATCCAGGACTGAGCAAATGTTTAATTTAAAGAAACCTAGCTAGACCTGTTATAAAAAGGTCCATTATTACGTGATGAGGTTTCACAACTACCACATCTAATAATTCACTTTCTCACACCATTATATGGATAATAAGGGCAAATATTCCTGGTGCAGATAGCTGAGCCGGTTGCTCCGTTAGTGGGTGATCTTTTAACAGCTTTAAGAGTTGAGTGCACATGCAGGCACACATTGTTTTCAGTGATAATGCCTGCCATGTATGTTGTGTTGAATTCTACAAGCATTGGCAAAGCCAATCAGTCAATTAAGAATATTTGGCTTTACCAATGCTTGTTTCATGAACTTTTGATCTGTGCTGGAAACAGTTTTTGGCTGGAAACTCCAACATATGCAAGACAGTATGGATTATGTCACAAGTGTGCACATGCATAATTGTGCCACAAAAAGCTGAAGCCACGTAGTCAGATTGTTGCAGTGGTCCGACCACATATGCCCCATGCACATATGACATCAATGAAGATAGAAGTAATGGTATTACACATATTTTTTAATGTGGAAATAATAGTGATACCATTTTTATTGCTTTCTTCCGGCTCTTCCAGCTGTCAGAGAAGCTAAAATGTTGCTACAACATTACAATGCCATTGCATATACTGTTGGCTTACTAATAGAATATCAATGCAGTTATATTTGAATTTTAAATTTGGGTTTTTATTTCAAGCCACAATAAAATCACAGGGATTAGAGTCGCATAGATGTATGTGAATTAGAGGCTCCCTAACAACTGAAGAACCACTCAGTTCTTCATGTGCAGTGGATTTTAGCATTACATATTAAGTTCACTTGTAGTTTTTCAGAGGACAAAACACACCACACAAAACTTTAGATAATAAGCAATACACATTTAAAGGTAAGAGTGCACACGTACAAAGCAAAATAGCCTAAATCACATTGTTTGTACTGGTCCAATGCAACTTATATACCCTGTGCACTTCTGTGTGCTAAGTTATTTGAAAGTATAGCTTATTGATCACTTAAATGCAATTCAACTGAGGCACAATTTTCTGCATCATTTCCAATAAGCAGAATTACAGACATTTTATAGATGTTAAACACTATTATCTTTCATTTTGTACTTGGTGAACATTTCTGGCAATTACATGGCTTCTTAGTTTTTTTGAGTGATGCTTTGCACGTCATATATAACATCATTGAAAATGATTTACGGTCAAACAGACGATCTCTATGACTTTAAAAAAATCCCATTTCCAATCATTGATTGGGCTTTTCTAAGCAATGTAATCAGTGGTATGTATTTTTTATTGCCATCTGAAACAGAACAGAACCGATGCGGTTGTCCATCATTATTAAAGCATAACTATATCATTCCCTTGTACTCGGACAAAACACAAAGAAAAGGCAAAAACAAATGTGCCTTGGTATTTTCTCATAAGCTATGGAAAAGAGCAAGGCGCACAGGACCAAAAAATAAGTTACAAGGACAAAAACATGCATATAAAACACAAATATTGAACAATAATAAAAAGAATTGTGTGATTAGGGATAATAGACCAAAAAAGCAGAATGTTGAACACCGAAATAAACACAATTGTGAGGATGCATTGAAATAAAAAAAAGTCCACCTATTACACAGATTATAGTAGGATTTGAAAAGCTAAACATATGTGAATCAACACATGATATTAAAAGAATGACTTGTCCCAAACTCTCATGGGAATGAAGTATAATTCCTGTTTCAATGGCCCACAAAACTGTATGACCTATTATACAAAGGACTCTTCCGATCAGATGCTCATGTGGAGACTGTGTAAGTGAGGGCTTACATTGTAGAGCACCCTTCGTATGTTGTGAATAACCTTGTTGCTGAGGACTAACTGGGCAGCCATAGAAAATAGTGGGTGCCCGTGAAGTCCCCTTGAAGCCAAATAGCCATTGGACGAGGTGCCACTTAAGGTGATGGTTTTGGCAGTAAAGGCTCAGAGTAGGAAAATTCCAAATCTGCACTGGCCGAATTCTTCTCATCAGTCAGATACTTTGGCTCCTTCTCCTGGTCAAGATTTCTACATACAGACTTAGGGCCTGATTTAGAGTTCAATGGTAGGGTTACTTCATCACATATGTGACTGATATATCATCCACCATATTACAAGTGCATTATATCCTATGGCACATGTAATACGGCAAACAGGATTTCCTTCACATTTGTGATGGAGTAGCCTGTACGGTGAACTCTAAATCAGACCTTAGTCTTTTTTATGGAACTCAAAATGACCCAGCTTGGCAAACCTGTATCTGATGCTGATGAAGTCCTCTCAAAATCAGACACCTTTGCCGCAAGGTTCTTTTGAAGATCTGGGGTTCTTGGAAGTTGAAATATTTTTTTAAATCTCAACTTTTAAGACTTTCTTGAGCAGTTCTTCATGGACGATTCTAAGGCTTCCAGGTTCTCAGCGACAGCACTTAGCGGCCAGGACTAACTCGTGCAGAGGTCACCAGTATAGTCCACTCCAGGTCCAGTTGCAACTAGTCAGTTAGACACTTAAGGAAAATTGGCTCTTGGAGCTTCCTGTGCCCCTAAAGCCACACAGCAGGTCAGTCGACTGACCCTAGGAGTCCACTTCTTAGTCCTCAGTGGGAGCGGGTCCAGCCTTTCACACCTCCACACAAGTCACATATAGCAGGTTCATTCCTTTCCAATTCTTTTACATATCTAGAAGTTTAATGATGAGCTGGGGGTGGGGTACTACTTGGAGACTTCACTAGCTAATGGGTGAGGGTGACTTCTGGCCACTCTCAATGAATAAGGATAAACTTCCGTTGCTCAACCTTTCCCAGTGCTGTAGCACATTGTGGTTTCCTTATTGCATACTATCCCACAGTGCACTATTCAAAGTAAAATCCAGGATGGGACAATCCTTTTTCCGTTAGAGGTGGCTGGTATGTTAGCCAGAGGTCTGTTTAGTGAAATGACTCAATCCCCTCCTCCTCAACTGCCAAACTAGTTCTGGCATCAGGTCCCACTGCCACTGGACTGGTGCCAAGCTGGCTGTAGTCTTTCTTGGGAACAAATGGTTCTCTTTCCCAGGTCCCTCTTTTCAATTACCTATGAATGGGAAGGTCTTACCCGAGTCCCTTTCAAGTTAATGAAGTTGCTGAACCCTCCCCAACTGTCCTTCCTCTGTTAAAAGGGGTCACTCTTCTAACATCTAATTCTTCCTGTCAAAAGGCATAAGACATTATTTCTAGTCTGGGAGATATTTTCAGACCTCAAGAAGAAGAATAATTAACAGCAGCTAGCTGCTGGCAGGCAAATGTTATTTGGCCTACTGGAGGATCAGGCAAACCAAGTCTAACTTTTTGGATTTTACTTTTCCTAAATATTTATCAAACATCTGACTTCGCCTATAAATTGTATATTTAGCAAACATTAAAAAATGTGGTTGAATTATTCCGGTAGCGTGTCCCAAGCCAAAGATTATAGAGTTATGATTTTATTCTTACCTTACGTTTTACTCATAGGTAAGCTACAACACTTCAAACTGAAAACAGCTTCTAGGGGCTAGTCACAGCAGGTACAGGCCAACACTAAATTCTTGCATGTATCACTATTATATACTAGGCACCCTCCCTTGTAGTCTGCAAGGTCTACTAACAGGGAGGCATATTCAATAATTAAAAGCAAGACTCGTTCATGTTAAAAAGGGTTACTCTGACAGGTTCACCAGCAGGTTTAAAAGCTACAGCAATCAGGCAATAGAGCTAGGCGTGAAGCCACGTTTTTCCCTGCCAGCCTAGTTGATAGCACAACATGTGCTGCACCACACAGGTGACATTTAATTTTTCCATGCCATTGGTATATTTCCCTAAACCATATACTACGGACTTACTTGAAAGGTAAAGATGCCGACTGGAAATTAGCAAGCTTTCCCATGTTTTAGGGATCAAAGCACAAACACTGCAGCCTGGACAGAAATCTCCTAGTGTGCGGAGTTCAAAAGCCAACAATACCAGTGACCAAAACATGAGGGGTAGCCACACAAAAGTGGCACTTTTGCTCAGAAATGATGCCCTGAGATGGTTCCTACGTGTATGCTATAATAATTTTATTTTTGGTGCATTTATTGGATTTTTTACGTGCCATCCTGTCCCATTATGGCCAGTCCGCAGTAGCCAAGACTCTAAAGCTGCTTATGGTAGAACAGAGCAGGTAACCAACAAGAAGGTCTGCTACATCTGGTCTCGATTACAGTGTCTTCTCCTGGTTAGTGTGTGAGGTATTAAGGGCCTTATTTATGAGGCCTTGCGACAGTTTTGCGCTGCTGTTGCATCACTTTTTGTGACGCATTGGCGGCGTAAAACATGCCCCCTGTTGTGCCCTATTTACAAAGTGATGCATCTAAGCAGATGCGTCACTTTGTAAACCCCTGCGCTACATTACACCTGCGTCAGGTATAATGTAGGCAGGGGGGCGTTCCCACGCAAGTAAGCCTCCTAGAAGTGACGCAGTGCAATCTATCAGATTTCACTATGCCACTTCTAGGACGCAAAATGCGTCAAAACCTTCCGCCTGCCTCATGGCAGGCATAAGGGTGATGCAGTGCTATATTCATGGAACTCCCCCCTGCATTGCTGGAGTTGCGTCACGCTTCCGACACAACTCCAGCAATGCATCATTTTTACACCGACAGACGTCAGTAAAACTGACATATCTGTCATTCCTTGCGCCATGATGCGTCATACAGTAAATATGACGCATCCATCATGTCGCAAGGAGGGCGCAATGAAAAGTGACGCATCGCTGTTTTCACGCAGCGATGCGTCACTTTTCATAAATAAGGCCCTCAGGGTCTGATCGCTTTTTGAAAGTTTTTAACTTGCCATCCTGTCCCATTATGGCCAGTCTGCAGTAGCCAAGACTCTAAAGCTGCTTATGGTAGAACAGTGCAGGTAACCAACAAGAAGGTCTGTTACATCTGGTCTCGATTACAGTGTCTTCTCTTGGTTACTGTGTGACGTATTCGGGGTCTGATCACTTTTGAAAGTTTGGGTTGGTCCTGAAGGTGGGTGGCTGTGTTTCAAAGCTTCCCTTAGTAGGTTTTCTTGAAGGATTTGGAGGATGGGCAGATTTTTCAGCAGCACCAAATGTATAGGCTTTTGCAGAAGAGCAGCAAATGTACATTATGGCCAGGATCGCAATTTAACGAAGAATTCGTAATCGATGCTTTAGTGTATTTTTATCAATATAATATTGACAGTTGTGTCGTTCTCTATATTTTACAAGGCAAACATTCAAATAACCATGCATAGTCCAGCATCACCGCATGTAGCACCTATTGTCTTACTTGCAAGAAAATATACACTTTTGTATCACGGTGTCACTTAAAGAATTAATTAATCACCTAATATTCGTGTATCAATGAACATCGGTGTTAGGTCATCTGTTGTCAGGAGGGAAACCACATGTTCAGTTATTTTTACCTGTTTTCGTTCCGGGTTCTCCAGTGGCCAGAAGTACTACGAGGACGACGGCCACAATGACCACCAATATGAACATGACAATCAGAGCTATTTCCAATCCACTGAACTTTCTTTTCTTCCCCATCTAGTTGCAAAGCAAAAAAAGGCGCATTAAATCCCATTTCAAGAACACGTAACATATAGATCATTCAGTTACTATTGTATAAACACTGCAATTCACGATCTGTGTGAAAATATCTCTTGATATTACACGAAATCCAGTTTTTTAAAATACAAAAAAATACGCCAGTTTGGAACTATGGAATATAACGTAGTCCTACATTAGATAGATACATGATTCAATATTCTTACGATTAAATAACAAACATTAAAAAGTACGATTTGACCAGAGTTTAAATAGCTGGAATGTTTTTAAAATTAAAAATAAAATTCACAAATGTGGGTCGATGCTGCATTAAAAAGCTCTACATTTTAGGACTACGCAGCTTCAAGTGGTGTTAACCTAAAATTCCCTCCTTTAATTGTGCAAAGTTTGATAAAAGTTGTGTTATCACTAACACAAATGGTATTTCACAAAGTTGGTTGAGTCCCCACGAGCTTGGAGGTCAGAAGACAGTTTGGCCATCATTATTATTACAGTGGAATTGGGGCCCTATTAGCAGCTGCTTCCATCTGCTCAATGGATGCCATCAACTTCTTACACTGGGAGCATTTTTTAATCACTGAAGGACCTACAGCTCTTTACCTGGCCTCTTATGGATTGTGCAGGTGGAAAATTCCAACTTGCTCAAAACAAAGTGGGCATTCCATTATTTGAATGGTGTGGTTTCCCTTAAATTACAGTGTTTAATTTGTAAAAAAAAAAAAAAAAAGTAAGTCAGATCCCACTGCCACTGGACTAGTGCCAAGCTGGCTGTAGTCTTTCTTGGGAACAAATGGTTCTCTTTCCCAGGTCCCTCTATTCAATTAAGTATGAATGGGAAGGCCTCATATCAGTCCCTTTCAAGTTAATGAAGTTGCTGATTCCTCTCCAACTGTCCTTCCTCAGTTGAAAGGAGTCACTCACGTCACACCTAATTCCTCCCTCATCAGGAGGCCACTGCAGCTTGCACCACCCATTGCCCCTGCCAGCACACCGTATGACAGAACAAACACAACCACTAACCATAAAACCCTACAAGTGTGACAATTCAGACTATTCCAGGCCCCCAAAGCTGTAGGAAAGGTTGGGCGGCAGGTATTAGTCATTTTAATGTATATTGAATTAAATAACAACTGTTTTTGTGCTCATCTCTAAATTAGACAAACAGCACAATAATATGGCAGACTGTCATAAGTGCCAGTGCTGACAATTACGTGCCGGTGCGGAGAAATGGAAACCACTCCATTCTCCCTACATTAGTCAAGATCATGAACCTCTCCCTTGAATCTGGCGTAGTACCTGGGGCCTGGAAGCACGCCATAATCCGACCACTGCTAAAAAAAAACAATTTAGACCCAGCACATCTTGGGAATTACCGCCCCATCTCAATGTTGCCATTCGTTGGGAAGCTGGTGGAAAAACACGTGAACAGAGCTCTGACAGAGTTTCTGGAAGCGAACCAATGCCTCCACCCCACACAAATGGGATTTCGGGCGCAGCATAGCACGGAATCAGCACTATTAACAGTGGTTGAGGAAATCAAACTGTCTCTGGACCAGGGTAGTTCCTCAGCTCTAGTACTTCTGGATTTGAGTGCAGCGTTTGACACGGTGGACCACCATATCTTGCGAAATAGACTGAAGGTCATCGGGGTCCAAGGCAACACTCTCCTATGGCTGGCTTCGTTTCTGGAAGGGAGGTCATTCCAAGTCATGGAAAACAATCTCCTCTCCAGAATGATGTCGACCTGTGGGGTGCCTCAGGGCTCCTCACTGAGTCCGACACTATTTAATGTTTATATGAAGCCATTATCACTCTCATGATAAGCAAGATGGCGGCTTCTTAGGAGGCCGGTAGCAGCGCGGACTGAAGGGCTGCAGTGTATAATGAAGGATCTGCGGTACACATTGGAAATTAGACGAATTTAGCGTGGATTAACAAAAACTGATGTTCCCCAGGCTTTGCTCTCGATCTTGTCATTTCTGTATGTGGGCGGATCGATTAAGGCTCGACCTGTTAGTTCTAAGGTTGGTAAGGCAGTACTTACCGCGAGCGGATTGGTGTTGGTGGACCTGGCCTCTCTATGCGATGGGTCCTAAGAATCCAGGCCCGGGAGCTGTCCCTAAAGCGGGAGGAGCTGGTGGAGTACGGCAGACACGGGGAGATCCCGCTGGGGAGGCAGAGAGACTGGTTCCCGCAGAGCCAGCTTCCGCGCGTGGACGCCGGACCCAGACGCAGCCGCAGTTCCAGCAGGCTGAGGTGTCATCAGAGAAGCGAGGGAGAGGCGGGGTTATGGGTAAACAGCGCCCCGCTGGCCCCACAGTGATAGACCTGCTTCAGAGGTCCCGAGAGCTTCCGTCGGGTGGCGGAGGAGCCGGTAGACTGCCAGCAGACAGGCAAGCCTCTGAAATGAACACGAAGGTGAAGACAGGAACGGACTCTCCCCAACAGCAGATGGTAGCTGAAGTGTCTGCAGCAGCTGAGGTGTCGGTAGGGTCTTCATTGGATGAGACGGTTGAAGGTAGGCTCATGGACTCAGATGTTATTCAGCAAAACACTCAAGTAGACTGTGCTCAAATGGGGGGGATGTAGAACGGCCCCCAGACATCGATGAGCTTTCAAACAGTGGCGGTGTGAATATGACTGAAGGTCAGGTTCAAGTGGTAGCCCAAGCTGCATCACGGAATAAAGAATCCACTCTTGCAGAAACCGCCGCAGAAAAGCCAGGAAGCAAAAATAAAAACAAAAGCAATCAACCGATGGTACTAACATCAGCCATTCAGCAGCAAGGCGAAGAGGAGACAGGGGAAAAAATTAATAAAGCAGACCCCGATAAAGAGCCTAGTGATTGTTTCTTTTCAGTTTCTGAAGGGGCAGGATGGTCAGAGGATGGTCTCGACTCCTCCTCTGATCTTAGCAGTATTGAAACCGATCTGGAAGGCAGCGAAGGAGCTCAAGCTCGCACTGCCCGGAAACGAAGACGGAAATCCAACACACAAAGATTGGGAGGCAAAGACCTAAATTGGGACTATACTCTGACCACTCAACTGGCAGGCTCCCCCTTAGGTGAGACCAACACAGTAGTCAATCAAGATTCCCCATCATTAGATGCTATATACCAGGCAATATTGATTCACAGAGAGGAGACACGTCAAGACAGCCGGAAAGCGCAGTCCGCTATGCGAAAGATGCAAGGGGTTGTCAGGAAACTCGCCAAATCATGTAATATCATTGGGGATCGTATGTCCGAACTGGAGGCTAGAATGGTTACGGCAGAGTCAGATTTTACAGGCACTCAAGCAAAGACGGAAGAACATGACGCCCAGCTGAAGGACATTCAATGGAAGCTGGAGGACCACGAGAATAGGCAGAGGAGGAATAATCTTCGCGCACTGGGGGTTCCGGAAGGAAGCGAGGGATCGGACACAAGGGCTTACATAATCAAGACATTTAAAGATGCATTTCCAGAACTTACTGATTGGAACTGGTCGCATGAAGTTCAGCGGGCTCACCGCACCCCTTTTAAGCCAAGGTATCCACTGAAAGAAGACTCAAGGCCCCGTGCGATTCTAGTCTATTTTGGAAACTTTCTGCTTCGCCAGGCAATTGCAGAAAAAGCCAGGCCTGAGTCAAAAAGATCAAGCGGGGGGTGTCCTTTTTGTGCGCCCCGATTTTTGTCATGCTACAGTGGAGAGGAGGTGGAGATTGAGGCAAATGATCAAGCCTTTCCAGGATAAAAATATTCAAGTATATTTAATTAATCCAGCACAACTGAAAATTTACTGGGAAGGCCAGACGCTCTTTTTTCCTCAGAAATCAAGGCGAAAGAATTCCTGGATAAACTGGGTAGACCAAAATCATCAGGTCCATGACTAAGCTTCTGAAGTTAGCTCAGATGGATGGGGGAACTACACGCTAAATTAGGCACATGTTAGAATTATTAGCCATGGGTCCATTATGTAAATGTATCTGTAGGTATACTTTTCTATGTATCTATATATATATTCATGTATTTAGGTGTTTTCTTTAGTTAAAAAAATTTTTTTTTTTTTTTTTTTAGCAGCCTCAGTCGGTCGCGCTGCAATCATCACAAGCACAGACATAGGTCTGAGCGCTTCACCAGGGTGGTGTTCGGGGAGGGGTGAAGGGGACGAAGGGAGGGGGGGCTGGTTTCCAGCAGGGTGGGGTCCGAGGGGAGCGGGGGGTGTTGAGGGAAAAGGGGGTAAAAAGCAAGATAAACTTTATATACCCAGAGTTGAACATAAGGTTCACGAAAAAAGAAAATGTTCTAAAAAGAATAAGGTAGTCAAGACTAGGCAGGCAGATATGGATGGTGCAAGGAACCAAGGGAAAGATGGGTAGGTTAAATATCTGTACGATAAATGTCGCGGGACTGAAAGATCGGAATAAAAGAATAATGTTGGCTGAGCTTGCTAGAACGAATAATATAGATGTTTTATGTATACAAGAAACCCATGTTCCCTGGGAAAAAAGGACCATGATGTATATGAGAGGTTATAGCATGGTGGCTTGTACATCTCAGACTTCAAGCATTAGGGGGTAGCAATATTTGTAAAGACTATTATAGGGGGAGCTAAACGGAAGTCAGCCGATATATTGGGGCGCTGGGCAATGGCTGAGCTAGAGGCGGGGGTTACCATCTGTGCAATCTATGGCTCAAATCAAGATGACCCCGAGATTTTAGAGTACCTCGAGATAGAATTAGCTACCTGGTCAGGTCCTTTAATCATTTGTGGTGATTTTAATATTTCTGTTAATCTAGGTAGTAGAATGAAATACTTGGGGCGGAAGCCCAGGGTGTATAGAGCTTTAACTTCCTTGGTTGACAGTCATGGCTTGATAGACGTATGGGGGAATAAAAAAGGTAACGATCCGGGATTTACCTACTATTCTTTTCCCCACAAGAAATATACAAGGCTTGATTATTTTTTTGTATCTGAGCTACTTATTAACAAGGCTGGGGTTAGAAAGATACCAAAAGTTATTTCGGATCATAATCCGCTAGTTCTTGATATCGAAGTAGAGACTTTCAACAAGAAATATAATAAATGGACCCTCGATAAGAAACTCCTGGTTAGTCAGCCTTATATAGAATATATCAGGATTTGGGCTCAAGAATTCTTTGATATCAATAGATATAGCGCCTGCCGCAATGTGGTATGGGATACCTTTAAAGCTGCCTTAAGGGGGAGACTATTAGTTTTGTTGCACAAAAAAAAAAGGAGAATCACCGAGAAAACGAACGTTTGCTAGCAGAGCTGGCAAGGGTAGAGGAAGATCATATAGCCTTGGTAGCACAGGGACAAGAAGCTACAGCTACACAACTGCAAATGGTCTCCCTAAAAGCAGAAATAAATAGTTGGCTCACACAGAATTCGGCAGAAATATATCAGTCACAACACAGCAAACTGTATGAGACAGGTGAACAAGTAGGGAAACTGCTGGCACTGCGAACTAGGCAGGAGACTGTTAAAAATCGAATAGTAGCTATTAGGAAGGAGGCGCAGACTTATACTGAGACCAAGGATATTCTTGGGATATTTCAGGAGTATTATCAATCTTTGTATAAGGAAGAGGGAGGGACAACCCAAACAGGTAGTTCAAGCATTGTAGAAACTGAGGTAGGGCCTTTTTTGGATATCCAAACTAAAGAGGAACTGGACAGTGATTTTACGCTGGAGGAGGTGTTAGCAGGGCTGCAGGAGCTACCATCAGGGAAGGCAGCCGGGCCCGACAGCATTCCGTTGGACCTATACAAACAGATTCAGAAGGTGATAGCCCCCTTACTTCTAGACTTATTTTTAGGGATACAACATAGTGGACTGGTACCGGAATCCTGGAGAGAGACCGACATCATTATTTTTCTTAAAAAAGGCAAACCACCAGATAACCCATCATCATACAGGCCCATATCCCTGATTAATTCAGACACCAAATTATATTCCAAGATATTGGCTAACAGGCTGGGGAGGATCATTGGCCGCCTGGTTTCGCCCTGGCAACACGGGTTCATTCCCGGTAGGGGTACGACCGATCATATCAGACGGGTGATAACATTATTCGATATCCAGGCCGCAACGGGGGGGCAGATGGCCATGATCCTCCTCGACGCGGAAAAGGCGTTTGACCGGGTGGCATGGGGTTTTTTATGGAGGTTGTTAGAGCAAAAAGGTTTTGGAACAAGAATGGTTAGGGCAATAAGGGCAATGTATGTTAACCCCAGGGCTCGTCTTCGTATGATGGGGGAGACTTCAGATAATATCGCTATATCAAGGGGAACGAGACAGGGTTGTCCCTGCTCCCCCTTATTGTTTGCCCTATATATAAACCCCCTGATAGAAAAACTTATAAGGAGCCAGATAATCAAACCTGTAGTATCCAGTGGTTTTGAAACCAAGATATTGGCATATGCAGACGATGTTGCTATTTTAACAACGGATCCTGCTAATGCGATTAAAGAAGCTACTGCTATCGCAAAGGAATTTGGGCAGCTGTCAGGCTATTCCCTTAATGTAGATAAGACTCTCATTGTCTGTACAAATAACTTAGATTTTAATGACCGAAGGTGTGTACAGAATGCTACATATCTTGGGGTAAGGATTAGCTCGGCAACTAATACAATATTAAAAATTAATTTTGAGCCAATGATTAAGATTATTACTGCGGATTTGAGAAGAATAGATAGACTGCATTTGTCAATAATTGGAAGGGGAAATGTCCTTAAAATGACGATGCTGCCGAAAATGTTGTACCTCTTTCGCGCTATCCCACTTATGATAGATTTAGAAATCCTAAAAATGTTGGAAAGTATCTTTTCAAGGTTTATTTGGCAGTATGGGAAAGTCAGGCGCTCTCTAAAATACATGTCACTCCCGCAATCTCAGGGCGGGTTAGCAATTCCCAATGTTGGATTCTATCATTGGGCTTGTCTACTCCACCAGATGTCGATACTATTTAGCTCCCCTCTGAGCCAAGATATGGAGGAGGATAAGATCCCGACGATATTTGAACTTATCGTTGGGACGGATGCTAAAGGGGTGCTCATGCGTCAGACTAAACCAAGGTACTTTAGGAAGCTCCGATCAAAGGTTATGTACAGCGCCTGGGAAGTATGGAAAAAGGTGCAGAAGGTTATGACAATCCCCAAAATAAATTATTATACATCACTGTGGCATGCGCAAGATCTTCCACATTCCTTTAATGACGTGATGGGTAGGCAATGGGAGCAACTAGGCTTAACAAGGGTAGGCGACCTGTTTGAAGCAGGTCAGCTACGCACGTTCAATGCTCTACAGCAGGAGTATGGAATTTCTCCCAGGCAATATTTTAAATATGTTCAAATCCGTGAGTACTTTATTGGTCAAGGATCAACGATATCCCCGGGGGAAAAATTCCAATAATAGAGCTAGGAGCTGGGAGCGGTAATAGGATTAGGAATATCTATGGCCTTTTGCTCAAAAGTATCCAGGATGATCTTGAGACAATTGAATCAGGATTGGCAGGGAAATTACAAGATCCGGATGTAGATGTGTATATGTCCCTGCTAATAGCAGGCAAAATTCTTCGCTCAGCAAACCTCAAGGCTCAGCACTATAAGACGTTATTTAACCTCTATTTCACCCCAGCTAAATTGTTTAACTGGGGTATGAGGGAAGATGATAGATGCCCAAGGTGCGGACAAGGGCCAGCAACGCTAGTTCATATGTTTTTTGACTGTGATAGATTGCTACTCGTTAAGAAGGAGATGATTAGTTTTTGTGAGAAGCTGTTAGGAAGGAGCATTAATTTATCCTCCACATTGATGTTAACGGGTTATGATAGTAGTGCTGGCCTGAATACTGCAGAAAATTATTTCTTATTTATGTGTACAGCAGTCTTAAGATTATTAATAGCTGCAAGATGGAAAGACGCGGACCCCCCTACCTTTTCATTGTGGTTAGCGCGGCTTATGGGAGTATACAATCAAGAGATCGCGCTTTACACCTGTAAGGGGAGGGGTGCAAGGAAACTAGGGCAGGCAATATGGTCACCATTAGATAGTTGGAGGAAGGGATTGAGACGACATGAAATCAATAGTAGTAGCGGAATAGAGATGTAAAATGAAACTGGGGCACGTTAATATGTGTATTCTGTATTTTCTGCACCTGAGGTTTGTAATATGCAATATTAATCTTAGCGTTTTTTATTTACTGATTGATAAACTATCTCAGTGCAGGCTTAGGTTATATATGAACTAGGATTTTGCGGTATGCTTTTTTGTTGTTTATTATTTATGTATTTATTTATCTATTTCTATTTACTCTTTGTATCAAATATCACAGCCAAGTGTATATATATTGTTACTATAATGTAATTATTTGCTTATTATGAAAAATCTATATTTTCTTTTTTAATTCTATCTATTTTCTATAATATATGAAATTCTATGTAAATATGTGGGTATATATAAATAAATAAAAAAAAAAAAAAAAAAAAAATGAAGCCATTATCACAGATAGTTCAAGAATATGACGTCTTCATGACAGCCTACGCTGATGACACCCAGCTGGTGATCTCCTTAGACCCCAGAACCAACGGGGACTCCGGCAGCCTAGCGCCCTGTATGGAAAGAGTGATGGGATGGATGACAAACAGCTGTTTAAAATTGAATGGGGATAAAACGGAACTAATGGTTCTCAGCACTAAAGCAGTCCCTAGGCCATTAAGTAGTTGGCCTAAATGCCTAGGTAACCCTCCCACTCCAAAGGAATCTATAAAAAATGTGGGTTTCTGGCTTGATAAGGACCTAACAATGGTGACCCAAGTTAAGAAATTGACAGGTATATGCTTTGGACTACTCAGAATGCTCCGCAAAACTTTGGAGCGTATCCCCTAGTGCTTAGAAAGACAGTAGTCCACTCCTTGTTCACATCACGCCTCGACTACGGAAACTCACTGTTCCTAGGGGCGCCCAAATTTGTGATCAATCGACTTCAAGTGGTCCAGAACGCTGCAGCAAGGTTACTGTGTAAGGTCCCAACCCCGGAGTCAGCCAGGAAGCATCTCAAAGCACTACACTGGCTTCCGGTGGAGGACAGAATCAAATTCAAGGCACTCATCATGACCCACAGAGCTTTACACAACAAGGGTCCAAGTAAAATTAGAAACCTGTTGACCCTTCACGTCCCAAATAGAAACCTGAGATCCGGCTCTGAACGTCTGATAAAAACCATAAGAGTCAGGAGAGCCAGATGGGGAGGTAGGTCATTCTCCCTCCTTGCACCCAAGTTGTGGAATTCATTACCACGAGAATCTCGATTTCTGACAACGGAAGCAGCATTCCGGAAGTCGATTAAAACATGGCTGTTCCAGCAGTATTATTAATCTATCCTTAGCCTTCTTGTAGCAGTGGTCTCGCATCGCTGGGAAGCCCTTGGGCAGCCATGCGCTCTACAAATCTAAATCTAATCTAATCTAATCTAACCACCATCTCAAATTAAGCACTGTCCATAAAAATCAAGGAGTGATGTCACCGTGATCATGTGCCATATTACAAATGGAGACACACCAACAAAAGGTGCTCAAAGGATGCACTCAATTTACAACGCTCTGTTGCTGGAGGATAATTTGTCCACCAAATCCTCAGGCACAGAAGTGGAGAGGGCAAAGAAGGTCCAAGGGACTCTGCAAGAATACACATCTGGGTTGCAATTCCAGACTGTGCTCTCCCAGGGGGATAGATACTGGACAATGCCTAAGGATGTATAAGGGTGGACCTAATGTAAAGAGAGAGAAGAGAAAAAAAGGGAGGGCATGAGTAGCTGAAAAGGACACAGTAGATAAAAAAATGGGTGAGGAGGTGGTTGGAAGGGGCTATGGAAGAGGAGATATGTGAGGGGAGGAAAAAATAGCAAAGCATGTAGCGTGCAGGAACAGGATAGGATAGGATAGGATGGAGTGAAATTAAGATATCGAGGTAAAGAAGGTAGAGGATGAGAAAGTAAGGGGCATAGGTGGAATATGAGAGATAAACACAAGAAGGAAGAGGAAATGGGACAGAGTGGAGGCAAAAACTAGGAACAGAGAAAACAGGGAAATGAAGGGGAGAAGAAAAGATGACAGAAAGAAGGGAGAGAGTGGGGGAAGGTGTAGTTTGGAGAGCAGGGAGAAAAGAGTAATGAAGAGAAAAACAATAAAAAAGGCAAAACGGTATGATAGATCGACCCACAGCGTCCACTGAGACTCTTTAATAAGTTGCTGTGTTTAAATTACATGGAGGAGATTATAATGCATGTCCTGTTGGTATCCTTCTTCTCCAGTAGATACAGGAGGCAGAATCCTTTCATTAGGAATCTGAGAACGACTGAGAATGATGGTATTGGTGCCACTCTGAGATATTTTGAGTGACTAGAATCTTTATATTGAGCAACACCAACACTTGGAATTGACAGCACTTAGTAATAGCAGAAATCTGTCTTAAACAATTTATTATTATTATTATTATTATTATTATTAATGTTATTATTATTAGTTTGGGCCGTGTACCCTTTGATCTCTCACATATTAAAATAAGACAACATTTATGTTCAATGATATAAATATCTTTTAAGTAAAGTAGACCCTCTATTGCATGTCCACGGTGCCCTCATCTTCTGTCCTCCATCCCTTCACGAGTTGCACCACAATTTGAGCAATACTAGCAACAACAACCTAGCAAAAATAGATTGTTGAACCCTGGCACATATTTGAGTGTTCTATTTTGGCTGCAGTACATATATAGCTTTAGCCAGCCCTTAGGGAAATTGTTCTGAAAAGCCACTTTTGTTGCTACCATTTTTGAGATCCTTGTGGCAAGTTTAAGCCCTAATTACCTAAGGGAGGACCGGACTTGACTGAAACAACGCAAAAATTGAGTTTTTCATTAGGATCCCTTAAGGTTTCTTGGATTTTAGTCCATTCTTAAAATGTTCTGGATGGAGTCAGACTCCAAAGTCACCTAAAAACACAATGAAGGTGTGTTTGCTTGGCTCGGTCAAACGGTTATCTTGCAGGCAAATATTTATGACCAACCACCTTAAAAATATATTTTATTATGTATAAACCTAATATTTGAACTCTAAAAATTATTTCTGACTCCTAAAATTGGTTGTCATTTCAGTAGGAGTGGGAAGGAGGTGTCCCGCCCTAAATAGCAATTCTTTAAATGTGCCAATGTTTTGCAACCAACATCTAGTCCTCAGACCTTGGTCCCAGGACATCACTCTCCCCGGCAGCTCCGCGGCGATCTGCGTCGCCCCTGAAGCCAGCCAGCCCTCCGTGGTAGGGTTCGAGCCCACCCTGAGCCCGTTTTTTTGCCTGAGTGATCCATTGTTGTACTTGTGCTTGGTACTGTTTTCGTGAGCTTATATTATCGTAATTGTGTCTGTTACCGTTATTTTTAGGTCTTCCTCATTGTGCCCCCCATTGTGTTCTTGTTTTTTCCCCGCCGTTTTCACCCCGTTCCCGCCCCGCTCCCGCCTCCCAGCTGCTCGTCCCTCCCCTACAAATGCTGACCAGCGGACGTGCAGCGGATGCGCAGCGGAGGCGCGCCTAAGGCAAGCCCGTCTGCGCCCGTCCGCGCCTGGACCGCGCCCAGCACCAGACCCCCTGGCACCCACGACCTCCACAGGACCCAACGCCGTTACGATGCTAACACCCTCCACGCACTCAACGCCGGCCGAAATTCTACCTGCTTCCAGGCCACCCCGAAGCTCACCCACGGAACTACACCAGCTGCAGCTACACCAGCCAGCGCACACCAGCACGTCCCGCCCATCCCAACACTGCAGGCCACAACCATCTCAGCTGCATACTGCTCAACACCTGCTCAGTGCACGAGCACGCCATCGAACTCTGGGACCTGCTCGACTCCTCCGCTCCGGACGTCGCCTTCCTGACGGAGACCTGGATGAACACCTCCTCGGCACCGGACATAGCCAGAGCCATCCCGGACGGCTACAAGATCACACGCAGGGACCAGAACAACAACAAACCAGGAGGAGGAATCGCCATGATCCACAGGAACACCATCAGAATCTCAACCAGCACCGAAGACGCCCTCAGCATGGCCGAACTCCAACACTTCCAGATCCACGTCAACAACAACACCACCCTCAGAGGAACCCTCGTATACAGACCCCCGGGACCCCGACCACAGTTCAGTGAATCCATCACCGACCTCATCAGCACGCACGCCATCACCTCCACAGACTACATCCTCCTCGGAGACCTGAATTTCCACCTCGAGAACACCAACGACAGCAACTCCACAACACTGATCGACAACCTCACCAACCTCGGACTCAAACAACTCGTCACAACACCCACCCACTCAGCTGGACACACGCTCGACCCCATCTTCTCCGCCAGCGACCACGTCACCTTCAGCCACACCACCGAACTCCACTGGACCGACCACCACTGGAAAAGAGTCACCGAAGACCAGCTCATCACCACACTCGCCCGAGACCTTCCACCCGAGCCCTCCGAGACCAACGCAGCAGCCCACAACTTCAGGCAATGGATCGAAGACTGCGCCAATACCCTCACCCCGATCAAGAAACCCTCCAACAGGCGCACCGACACAAGAGCCATCTGGTTCAACGCCGACCTCCAGAACTCCAAGTACACCTGCAGACGACTCGAGAAGCAATGGCGCAATGACCAGACACCAGACAACCACGCAGCCCTCAGGAACGCCAGACGCAAACACCACCAACTCATCCGATCCGCCAAAAGAACCTCCTTCAAGGAGCGTATCGACAACAACGCACACAACAGCAAAGAGCTCTTCAACATCGTGAAAGAACTCGCCACCCCCAGCTCCAGCTCCAATGACGTACCGCCGTCACAAGAACTCTGCGACTCCCTGGCTACCTTCTTCCACCGCAAGATCGCAGACATCCACAACAGCTTCGACACCCAGGCACCGACAACAGACGCCGACACCCCCGACCCAACACCCACCAAACACACCGACCTTCTGCTCTCCTGGAACAACATCAATGACGAAGACACCCTCAAAATCATGAACACCATCCACTTCGGCTCACCTTCCGACCCCTGCCCCCACCACATCTTCAACAAGGCAAGCTCCATCATCGCACCCCAACTCCGAAAGATCATCAACAGCTCCTTCGAGACCGCCACCTTCCCAGAGAGCTGGAAACACGCCGAGATCAACGCCCTCCTCAAGAAACCCAAGGCGGACCCAAGGGACCTCAAGAACTTCCGACCCATCTCCCTGCTCCCGTACCCGGAAAAAGTCATTGAGAAGACCACCAACAGACAACTGACCCACTTCCTAGAGGAGAACAACATCCTGGACTCCTCCCAATCCGGCTTCCGCAGCAACCACAGCACCAAGACCGCCCTCATCGCCGCCACTGACGACATCAGGACCATACTGGACAAGGGCGAAACCGCGGCCCTCATCCTCCTGGACCTCTTGGCCGCCTTCGACACCGTCTGCCACCACACCCTGCGCACACGCCTCCACGACGCAGGGATCCAAGGCAAAACCCTGGACTGGATAACCTCCTTCTTCACCGGCAGAACCCAGAGAGTCCGCCTCCCCCATTCCGATCCGAAGCCACCACGATCACCTGCGGCGTACCCCAAGGATCATCCCTCAGCCCGACCCTGTTCAACAGCTACATGGCTCCGCTCGCCAACATCGTCCAAGCACACCACCTCAACATCGTCTCGTACGCCGACGACACACAGCTGATCCTCTCCCTCACCAAAGAACCGGCCATTGCCAAATCCAACCTACACGAGGGGATGAAGGGCGTCGCGGATTGGATGAAGACCAGCCGACTGAAATTGAACTCAGACAAAACGGAGGTCCTCATCCTCGGCCCCACCCCCTCCGCAAGGGACGACTCCTGGTGGCCGACCTCGTTGGGAGCTGCCCCGACACCCACAAACCACGCACGCAATCTGGGGTTCATTCTGGACTCAACGCTCTCTATGACCCAGCAAGTCAACACTGTTTCCTCCTCCTGCTTCAACACCCTCCGAATGCTCCGCAAGATCTACAGATGGATCCCCACCGAAACCAGGAGAACGGTCACCCAAGCACTCGTCAGCAGCAGGCTGGACTACGGCAACGCCCTCTACGCAGGAACCATGACTATACTCCAGAAGAGACTCCAACGCATACAGAACGCCTCCGCACGCCTCATCCTCGGACTCCCCCGCCACAGCCACATCACCACCCACCTAAGAGATCTGCACTGGCTCCCGGTCAACAAGAGGATCACCTTCAAACTCCTCACCCACGCTCACAAAGCACTCCACAACGCCGGACCAGCTCACCTCAACGAACGACTGTCCTTCTACACCCCAAACCGCCAGCTTCGCTCCGCCGACTTCGCCCTCGCCACCGTCCCACGCATCCGCCGAATGACCACCGGCGGCAGATCATTCTCCCACCTCGCCGGAAAGACATGGAACACCCTCCCCGCCCACCTGCGCCACACCCAGGACCTGCTGACCTTCAGGAGACGCCTCAAGCCCTGGCTGTTCGACCAGTAGCTGCCTCCCCCCCCGCCCTCCCCACCCCTTAGCGCCTTGAGACCCTCACGGGTGAGTAGTGCACTCTACAAATGATTGATTGATTGATTGATTAGTCACAAAACATTGAACAAGTTCCAAAACCCAAAATTAAGTTGGTAAGCCATTCACACTTTACAATTTAAAAAACACAATGCTGGGGAGTAAAGGTAGTCCAAGGAACTAGTGCCAATCCTCAAACAAACTTTTTTTGAAAGTTAACTTTAAAAAAAAAAACTTTAAGGAAAAATGGCTGCATTTTTAAAAAACGTTTATTTTAATTAAAAGCAATGACAGATATGGTGGTCTGCTGACCCCATCAGGCCACCAGCCCTTTGACTGCATCCAATCTGAGTAAGGGCCTGGCTATGAGTTTGGTGGTGTGGGAGCGGGCCGGCATGCCACCACCCCGCCAAACTCCTCTGACGAATGCCCACCTGTTGAAAAGTAACAATCCGGGTAGGCAGTCCTATGGCAGCTGGCCCATGGTGCTGCTTTCCAAAGGATCATAGGAGAGCATTAGAAAGGCAGCACCGTGTGCCCGCCACAGCACGTTCCAGCAAATCATGGACTTTACAGTCTTTAATAGTCTTTACAGGAATGTACAGTCCATGCCGTGCTTGAACTGGGGGTGTATACACACAGGAGGGCAGACAATGGGCCCCCCTGCATGCACCCTCATGCATCGAGGCACCAGCGGGCCATGTAGGGCCCCCTAAGTTTCTTCACCGCCAGCTATTTCATTGTGGGCTCACTGCCATGAAACAGCTGGCAGTGAGGAAACTCCAAATATACTTGGCTGGGCCACAGCAGCCCTGCCATACATATTGCGGTCTCACACTGCCGCGCCACCGCCAGGGATTGCGGATCCATGGCAGTTGCAGCAGTGCAATGGCGGTTTGACTGTCCAACTTGTAATGGGGTGGTCGGATCACTTGTATGGCAGTGGCTGGACTGCCACTGCCAAGCCTCCGTGAGTCTGGTGGTCTGAGTATCGCCATAATCACAATCAGGCCTTAAGTCAAAATTTGTGACATACTTTATTAATATTCATGAAGTAAGTGGGATTGCAACCCTTTCCGATTGGAAATTTTATAAACAACCTATTAATATAAAGGTCGGCAGAAATGCTGGTTGCAATTTGCAACCAGTGTTTTGCACATCAGGCCCTAAGTTCCAACATAAGAATCTTCACTGGGCAATGGGTGGAATACTATCCAGCTGGTGAGAGGACTTTGGCAGGCATGCAATTTGAATTTTCCTGCTTGGAGCATTTCCTTGTCTGAGGGTTGCTTAGACGCGGAAACGCTGAGCCTGAAAGGGATTGAGTGTTGGTCCCTAAATATGTTTCCTGTCTCCTGCCTGGGGTCTACTGATAGTCTCCCACCTGGTAGCCCCATGGTCATCTAGTGCAGTTCAAGGGTGGAATGGGGTCCCCATGCCCTGAAGAATTTGCCAGAGAGTGAATTGGAAATGAAACATGTCAGCCGTTCTGTTTAAAATGGTCTAAACATGGTATGGGTTTTGAACATGATTGCAGGCACCATAAATTAAAGATGTGTGCATCATGCTTTTGCAACTAATTTTTAACTTTTCTGTACTTGTGAGGAAAAAGGTCTCCTCCCTTCACCGGGATCCATAGGGAGTTTTTTTTAAAGTTGCCAATGTTGAAAGAGTGAGCAAGTTGGCGAGAATCTGGTGGTTGCCTACGTGAGGCCCTTTCTATGGATACAATTTTGCATTTTTGTTCCTCGTATATGTATGATTCACCATTATGCATGGGACCTGTTCTGTTTTTATTAAAATACACATAACAGGATGGTTTATAAATATGCACTAGAACCCCCCCACAAGGGCTTCTTTTTGTGTTGTTGATTCTGACTGGAGGGAACACTTGATGCTTTTCTTTTCCCTCTATGCTCCTCTTTATTTAACAGTGGATTGTTGCAGGGCCTACTCCGCCTTACATCCTCCTGTCCAAGTTGCTTCCTTTGGGAAGCTGACCTACCCCAACAGTGTCAAGACCCCATATAAATGCACTTTGTCTGCTTCTTTAGTCTCCTCCCCCATTCACTTTTCTTTGGAGTTAGAAGTGCCCACCTCTGCTAACCCTACCTTAGAAAGGGTAACCCCCAGCTCACCCGATGAGGTTACCCATAACATGAGTAACCCCACCATGACCAACAGGGTCAGGGGACTTAACTTTTGACATGGGGTCAGACCACCATGCCAATGACAGTGCAGCCATAAAGGATAACACCCAGCAGAAGCCACTGACTGCTGTCAGTACCCGAACCACACCTTTAACTCTTCTCTGACAGGTAAATGGGCTAACGTACAGGTTTCTTTGGGTTCAGGGGGCCTGTCTGCTGTTTTTGAGTGGGGCGTTACTACATCCTGTGGCAAACACTCTCCTTCCACTCTCTCTTCTGTTAGCTGAGGAGCCACCATCGCAGTCTTAACAGCTGCCTGACTAGTCAGGGCGTCTGGTGGGTCAGGTAGAGTTTTACCAGTGTCAACTGCGGAGTTCTCCCCTACTGGGGAAGGATTTCCTTGGCTTACTGGAATTTTGTCTAAAAGTGGCCCAACTTTTCGACACGTTCTCCTTTTTCTTTTCTTCTGGGGCCTAACTGCAGGCTCAGCAACTTCAGAATCATTGGGAGAGGAATAGCACTGGGCCAGTACCTCTTTTGGGCTCAGACCAACCTCTGGGAGGTCATTTCCAGGGCGACAATCAAGGGGGAGGTCTGTTCTGACTACCAACCTTCTCCAACTAAGGGTCCAGTTATTTTAGGGGTACTAAAGCCACAGGCCTATCAGTAAACTCCCCTGGAAAAGCCCTTACTCTTCTAGTCTCACGTGGGATATACTGGTCGGAGGATACCAACCTGTCATGCGCAATGGTGTGACTGGCACAGATATCCTTCAGGGCAGTGGTTTGGATTCCATTTACCAGTAGGTGGTGGAAGTGTCTGCTTCCTTCTGGAGTCACCTACTCACTGTCTGGCCCCTCTTCCCAGTTCAAAGCTAGGACATCCGCTTCTAAGGAATCATCCTTAAAGGCAACACTGGCAACAATTGGAGGTACACTAGTGGGTTTGCTTTTAGTACAGGAAGAGTCCTTGGTTCCGTGCCCTGTCTGTTTACTGTCAAAGCTAGGGTTAGGCAGAATTTTCAATTCCACTGGCAGAATTGGACGAATTTAGTAATTCTGCATTACTCTTGTAACATGGAATTACTAATTAATTCCGGCGCTCCACTAGCTGAATTAATTAATCAGCACTGATAAATAAATCTCCACCACAGTAGGATTTCTTACATTTTTGACCTTTCAAAACAAAAGCTCGGTTTGCAGTGAGAAAAAAGATTGGAAGCGGAAGTGCTGCAGAAGATCTGCCTCGCTGATTTGCTTTGGTGGTGTTGCCTGTCTGGTAGGGCATCCCATCTAGTGCACAGTTTGTTTGTTTCCCTGAGCTGTGCCTCCATTTTCAGTTGTCATTCAGATTTGTGTGTTGGCCTACCATTTCTAAAGCTGGTTGGTGGAAAACGGGGGTGGTACAGGCGACTTGATCTTATCACTCAGTGGAAATGGGGAGCATGAAGTATGATGTGGGTGTGTCAGAGAGGAAATATCTGTTGTGTTGTGTGAGGCGCAAGACCAGAGTGTGCAATTTCTTGCCTAACAAGCAGAAGTGTTTGGTTGCTTCCAAGGCTCTGTCGGACATCACATTGTACAACACGCTGCGAGCAATTTTTCTTCATCCAAAACATCGTTAATTAGGGAAAAAAAACATAGCATGCATTTTAATTACAGTAGTGCACCAGGCGCATGTTCAATTAACATAACACACGTAATTTCACCACCATTGGTTTAGCTGCAACTACATGTAGATTTACTGCCACCTGCTGGAATAAATCCACACGGACTCAGACACTGTTTTTGGGCAATTCCTGTGGCCTTACCATTTGTGGTTTCGTTTGATTTTATGTCCACGACCATGGCATAAGTTGCATGATGTTGCATGATGACTACAATTGTGTTTCCCAGTGCAGGCAGGTGCGCAAGAGCAGGAGGCCGGGCTCGAGCTTCGGCAAGCACAGGCACGGAGCACGGAGTAGTAGACCCTAGGACGTTTTACTATACGGCAGGCATGAGACTAGAGTCTCACCTTTGGCATCTGCACAGTAGCAAGGCAGAGTGAACATTGTGCGTGGGACCTGGTTGCCTTACTGTCCCGGGTGCGTGATTCCGCCTTGCTTGAAGTAATAACAAAACAAAATCAAGTTATCTCAACATGGGGAGAAACTAGGCTATAAAAAGTGCACTGTTATCATTCTATATCTGAGCACAGAACCCATGTTTCAATAAAACTTGTCATCATGTAAGAGTGGACAGAACTCCTCAGAAACTTGAGGAGTTTTTAATTGACTTCACAGAATTCTGTGAAGTAAAACTCTACGAGTTCCACCCACCCCCAGTCAAAGCACCAACCCTTTCTGGGATCCTAGTTCTTACCCTGGTACCCATTTGTGTTTTGTGAGGTGTCTTGGGGCCCACGTTCCTAGACAGGGTTTTTGGGGCCTACAGAGGACTCATTACCTTTATCATTATGATCTTTTGATCACCCCGTCAATGACTCTTTTTGGACACTCTTGTCCTGACCGAATGGTCAACCTTGTTTTCCAGCTCCTGGGGTCCACCAGGTATTGATGCAACTTTTCAGACGTACAGTTACTTAACAGATGTTCCTTCATAAGCAAATGATAAAACCCATCATAATCTTGCACCTGACTTCCCTACAACCAACCAACTAGTGTTTTCACTGAAGAGTCTTCAAACTCAACCCAGGACTGACTCAAGGTTTTCTGAGCCTCCCTGAACTTAATTCTATATTCCTCAGTGGTGAGTCCAAAGCCTTCAATCAAGGTATCTTTCATGAGGTCATAGGGTTCAGCATCTGTGTGTCAGGAGTCTATCCCTGCACTTTCCTGAAAACAGCTCCCAGAGAATCCCTCTCAAAGTCTGTAAACCACTTAGTGATAGCATCACCTTCTAGCATCACCTTCTGAATATTTAGGGACAATCCTTTTGGGGATTTTAGGGTCAAAAGCTACTTATTTCTCCCAATTTAAGTCTGTGCTGCCACCAGAGATGTGTCCTAGGCCTAAGCTAACATCTTAACCTCAAGGGCCACACTCTTAGCTAATTTTTGAAGATCTGGATGTTCCTCATCTATTTCTTCTGCTGTTAGAGGTACTCCCAGTAAAAGTAATGTCAGAGGTAGTATCTAAGGAATTCTCATCCTCACTGACATCCTCTGTATCATCTGGTGTTTCTTCCGCAGCAATGGCTCTACCGTGCTCAGCAAGCAGGGTCTGTAAATGAGCCTTGTTAGGTTTCGACCCAATGGCAAGGTTCCATGCTTTGCAGAGATCCTTAAGTTGGGCTAACTTAAATTTTCTATAAGGTGCCAGGTTGAGCCCCTGGCTATTACCCTCTGTCTCAAACATGTTTTGAAAGAAGTTGGGACCCTTTTAAAAAAAGAAAAAAATCTAAACACTTTTAAGGCCTAACTAATAATCTTTTTTAAATTTCTAATACACAGTACTGGGCGATGTAACCAAGGCCCTAGAAGTTCAAATTAGAAATTTGGCAAAAATCAAAAAATTGAAACATATTTTTGGCAATTAAAGTTAATTGTTGATTCTTTGGTGGATTCACAATACTGACAGAGTGGTACAGCAAATACAAAGGGGTCGATTCCGATTCGGGCCGGAAATCTCTCCGACCGAGCCGGACCCGGAGAGATTTCCGACCGAATCGGACCCGTGCAGTCCGACCGAACGAGTACGATGCGGCCGTATGTTATCGGACACGAGTCGGTCGGACTCCCATTGAACTCAATGGGAGCCGGTCGTACAACGCGTACGCGGGCTCCCATTGCCTCAATGGGTGCGAGGCGGACAAGGGCGCCCCCTACAGCGAGTACGCCGCGAAGCGCTTCGCGGCGTACACGCACAGGTAGGGGGACCCTTGGGTCCCCCTGTGTGCGCCTCGCACGGGTACGCGTACAGGGGGTCCGACACGGACCCCCAAAGTACGGCTCCGACAGCTCTTACGAGCCGGAGTGCGCGGCTCGGTCGGACTGCTCGCGGCGCGCATCGTACTTACCCGGCCGGGAAACGTCTCCATTGCGCAGTGCGAATCGGGTCCGAGCGAGTCGGTCGGAGCGGTTCGAGTCCGAGCGAGTCGGTCGGAGCTGTCGGGACGCCCGGACGAGTCGGTCGGCGAATTCGCATCGTACTCGCTCGGCCGGACCCGCGTACGGTTCGGTCGGGAAACAGGCTTTCGCATGGCTTTTTTCCCGACCGAATGGTATTGGGTGCGCCTCCGACCGAGATCGGAATCGGCCCCAATGTCTTATATCCCACTGCTGAACCACCAATGTAGGAAGCCGGCTGTATATAGACTTTGCCAAAATGAGATACACTGTGTTAAGAGTCTAGGTAAACCCAGTTGGTTTACAGAGGCACAAATGATAACCCAAATGCTCTCTATTGTGGTAGTATGGGCGAGCAATTTGGATTCTGTAGTGTAGTGCTAAGCATTTATTGTGCACACAAACTCAGTGAGTGAGACAAATACTCAATAATCAGGTAAGTACTTTTTGAGATATGAATTTGATTCAGGTTCACGCAGCACAATGTTTGGAGCGGGTATGTTATCCTAAGTGGGAAATACATATACTGCATTCTGGCATTTGTCAGCGACTTATGGGACCCTTCTGCTGGACTCAGCAGAAGGGTCCAGCAGCACTTGGGCGGCACTTGGGCAGACAGGTGCAGAGGTGTGTTTCAGCTTCAGGGTTTGGACTTGTGGGCCAGTCCAGGTGAAACCACAGGGTCCCTTGGTCCTTGAGATGCTCGAGCACGTAGAGACACTGTTGAGCCACTTCCCCTCAAGACATGAGCCCGAATTGGGTTTGTTCCATGATTTGTATTATTAAGGTACCTCATTGAAAGGTCATCAGAGTGATTGGTTCATTTTCCATAACCAACCACCCGTGTAGATAGTGCATCAAGATAGGTCCTCAAGAATTGCAAAGTAATTTACACACATCAGGCAAGGAACATGTTGACCATGACTACCACATATAGACACCTCCAACCATTATAATCGGCGGTATCCCTATTCTGGTTTTAATTGAGACGAGTGGGCTCGCAGATTAAAATTCATTTTGGAGCACCACCTTGCCTCATTTTATTTCTCCTCACATCACCTCACATCTACACCACTAGGCCCCTCACACGCACCTCACCTCTATGGCTTGGGAAAAAGATCTCCGACAAAGAGCCCCTCATAGAGTGCCCGTTTGGCATTGCAGCGCCGGCCTGACGAGGAGCAAGCCCTATGATGAAGCATGGCACCCAAATGGGTGTGTGAGGGCCCCACCTCCCAAATTGGGAGACACCCACACTCCACTACTGAGTAAGGGTGTTGACCAACCTAGCCTCCTTCTCTTCTTTCCCCACCCTACAGGAACTGCATACTCCTTCGGTGCTACATTGTAATTATTGGGGCCTGTTTGCTGGACCTATATGCGCCCCTTCTCTCTCATTTGTATTGAGTCCTCTGTTCTTATGTCAGTAGTCTTCTTTGTCCACTCCTTCGTTGTGTAAATTGACTCTCAGGTCCTAGCATCAGGGGTGCCACCTAAATACTGTATTTAGTGATGTTACAGGGAGTGTCAGGTAGTAGTCAATGGACTACTTACCTTTAGGGTGAATACACCCTCTATGTGACCACTTCCTGTGGGCAGTGGGCATAACCCTAACCCAGAGGACCTAATTCCACCAGAACCCATGGTGGTGGAATTTTCCTAGTCGTGTTCAGTTTAGGTAGCCCACCTAAGGGGTGGTACTAGCTTGAGGGTGAACATGAATTGAATTGAATTGAATTGAGCACTTATAAAGTGCACTGCAACCCCCAGAGGAGCATCCAGGTGCTATGTGTAGATAAGCTACTCACACATGCGAGACGAGACCTAAGAAGCTACTAGATCAAAGAATAAGAGAACATGGCTCTTGACTAGCTAATTGTCCCACCTGTCTTTGGACCAAATGGGCCTTGTCAGGCGGTGGCATTTCTCCTGTCTCGGGGAAGACAGGGTTGTATATCAAAGGAAATTGAAGCCTTTGAAGCCTCCTGCCTTGATATGATGATTTACTAGCCATCCTGCTTGCAGGGGATGATAACACCTCCTGCCAGATCAAACTTTGTTTACAACATCAGAGAGTGTGGGCTCTCACCTCCAGGGGGTCAGTAACACATCTGTGGTGGCAGGCTGGACAGGACCAGTCAGCCAATACACTAGAGGCCATTAGGTTTTCAGGGGGTACCTCTAAGGTACTCTCTGGGTGCATGTATTAATAAATCAATCACTGGAATCAGTGTGGGCTTATTAATATGAGGTGTTTAAGTCCAAACACCACGGGTTTCAGTGAAGCCATTATGTAATTGGGAAACTCGTTTTGACCAGTGCCCAGTACATACTTTAAGATGGCTGCCCTGTTCACCTGAACTGTAAGTAATGGAACTGGCCAGCACAGGGACATATCTGCTCATGCAGATATGTCCTCACATGTGATATAATACATGTGATATAATACACCTTTGCCTTAGGGCTGTAAGGGCCGGTGTATGGGTGACTTACAAATATTACATGCAGTGTTATGGGACATGGCACTTAGGGTGTTTGCCATATTGTTTGCACTTTTTAGAGCACCTTGTCATGCAGCCTGCAGTGGCAGTCTACATGAGCTTGGTGCTGGGTTCCTTAGAGTCGCATAAGATATGCTGCAGCTCTTAGGGACCTTCTTTAGTACCTATGCCCTAGGTACAAAGGGTACCACTTACTAGGGACTTACAGAGGTACCAAAGGCCTGGCTAGTTGGGGCTCAATTAACCAGTTACCTTGTTTTGGGGAAAGAACACTGGCACTGGGGACCTGGTTAGCAGGAACCCAGTGCACTTCAGTCAAGCTTGCACCAAATGCCAGGCAAAAAGTGGGGGGACTACTGCAACAAAAAACAGTTTTCTACATTGTGTTGTAAGGCAAATTCACAATTAAATAACACTTTTGTACACTGTGAGCCTTCAATACAAAATGGAAGCAATTTCCTGGATGTAGAGTGTTATATCACAGAAAAATCATCACCCCTCTCTTAATATTTGCGTGCCCTTTAAGAATGCCCCTTCTGTGGTTTCTCTGTCTTGATTTCTGTGATTACAACAATTGTTTCCTTGTCCCTTGTTATGCTCAGAAAATACTCTATGTTTGTGTATTTCTTCTTACCTGATTAGATACCTGCTGCTTCCAAAACACCACTGTCAGAGTAATTACAAACATGAGAAGGCTAGAATGCCTCGAACTACATCTTTATACCCTCCTTTGTATTCAGGAGGTGATCTGAAGTTGTTTTAAAGTGATCTGGCCAGCTCACTATAGCTGTCAGAAGAGAGATTTATTTATTTCTTAATTTAATTCCTATTCTCCTTCTCATAGTCTTCAATAAGATAAACAGCATTTTTCTTTGGTATTCAGTTCCCCAGGGCAGTCACTACTATAGGCACCTGCCATACTCTTTGGAAAGCCCTCAGTTATATGGTAGCATAAAGTTAAGAAACATTCTGAGGAGCTTTTATTCTCTCATACATTTCAAATGAGCAGTTCATTGTCATAATTTCTCATAGCCAAGACATACAAATGCAGATGTGTAATTTACAAAAATGGCATATGTAGATGCACATGCAAACACGTTTGTGGACTTTTTTGGGTTCAACCATGAAATATCTTAGATGTCCCTGACCTATGATAGGAGTCATGTACATTTCCTCCTCTGCCTTTGTCTACCTGGAAACTTGGTAAACCAGTGCTTAATTTTAGCCTGTGGTTTCCGGTGCTCAGCACAGGCACTCAATTTTCAACACTGACACTAATGATAGTCTGCCACATGGTGGTGCTGTTTGACTAATTTTGGGACGAGCACAACAGCAGCTGTTTGTTAAGTCAATATATCTTAGAATTGACTACTACCTGCCTCCCAAGCCATTTTTATTGCTTTGGGGACAGGAATAGTGTGACTTGCCACACTAGGAGGAGTGGCTGTGTTGGTACTGATATTGACAGCGCTGGCAGTGGCAATGGGTGGTGGAAGCTGCAGCGGTCTCCTGACAAGGGCCCAACACTCACTTTTCACAAAGCAAGCACTGTCTATATTACTCTTCCTCAGACATGGGAGAACTGTTAGCAATTGTAAATGTGGCTTTCCATTTTGAAGAAGCTTTTGAGCACTGTAGATGTCTAGGATTGGCAAACTACTTTTAAAGGTAAATCACCAAAACATGCAGGATTTTCAACTCTCCAGCTCTATATCCTAGTTGAAATCCAAGGTTTAGAATTCAGGTTTTGATTTGAAATGCATTGTGAATGGCTGCATGTCACGTTTTTGAAAAAGAAGGTTAGGTGACTGATTAAGGTATATAGGCAAGGTAAAGGGAGATGCTATCATTCTTGTACCAACCTTTAACATTAAAGAATATTTCATTTTTGTATTTTCACAGAGAGAGAGAGAGAGAGAGAGAGAGAGAGACTGAGACAGAGAGAGTTTTTGACCAGGTACAAAAGGTAGGCAGATCTTAGTACTAATAGGCTCTGGGGGCCCAATCCTAATAGAAAACCTATAAATGAGATCATTAATCGGCACCACAGAAATAGTGAAAAAAAATGTACCCACATAATTTAAAAAGTATATTTCAATATGGCACCGTAGTTTTTAAGTAATTATACAAGTGATTGTGACTGTACTACTGAATATGGAAGGAAGAATATCGACGGGGCAGAATATTGTGACCAGAATAAGGGGGGACAAAATGTCCAAGAGGTAGTGCACAGAGTGAGGTAAGGATTTACTTTTCCTAACTCCCATCTATGCACCTTTGACATAGTAGAAGAAAAAGAAGAAGAACAAAATGTCTTTATTCGGTTAAGTAAATAACCATAAAAGATATAAACCATAAAAAACACAGTAAAAACCAAAAAATTTAAACATGGCTCACAATACAAAATATATAAAAAAGTGAGTCAACCAGGTAATCCAATATACACAGGTTCTAATAAACACCAAAGACATTCTTTAAGAACAACGGAAGCATTATGGCCAGCCACCTCGAATTTTTACCACACTACTCAAACAGTGACCCATACATACACATATGGGAGCATTCCCCAACATGCAAAGAAAAAGCATGGCTGGTTTCGCTTGAGTAAGTTCAGCCTTCTTCAGGACTAGAATCAACTACATTTTCCTTGACAAATTGTAATAACTGCTAACATGAAGACATGCCGCAACGACTGCCCTGAGAAACCATCACACCTGCAGGGGCCTAAATGGCCACCTGCCACCCATCCTTTAGGAAAACTAGCCAGTGGGAGGAACACATTCATTCTAAACCTGGATAAAAGATGTTGGTGATAAATGTTATTCACCCATGTTAGGTAAGGCTACCGAGAACTGACTGTCCGGATCCACCAATAAGCTCGAACCGACGGTTTACGGAACTCAATGTCCTCATGGTTAGCTGATAGCAGCATTGCAATTTTTTTTTGCCCCACTGGTAGTCATCTTTAGTGATCCCTTCTGTGTGTGAAAAAAAGTTCGGATTACCCAAGGCTAAGAATGCAGACTTTATATGATTAAACCATGAGATACCTTATGATTGTCTAAGGAAAGGCAGTCCTGAATGATAATTCTATTAAATATGATTTCGCTCTTATACCAGATAGAGATCCAACTTAATAAAGACTGAAGTTTAAGAAAGTCTGATATATAAATAATACTAAGTTCCTCATGGACTACAAATGTAGAGGTACTCGGTGGAACACTCAGCAGCCACCTGCAAGCTTGTTTTCTTCCCACTGTATCAGGTCACAATCCCAATACCCCAGATGTCACTACCATAACTAACCGCTGAAACGCACTTGGCCTTATACACCTGGATCAGGGTGTTCACAGGTTTCCTACCCACCGTGAGCTAAAATCCATTACTGCTCCTCACAACCTGGCGAGAGCAGACTTCTTGGAATAATGGGAAGGGCCCCAGGAGGATTTGTCATCAAACAGGACGCCCAGGTAATTAAAAGAGACCATCTGGGCAATTCTAACTTTCTGACAAAAATGATTCCTAGTTTTAACAGGCTTGACCCCCAGCCTCATTGTAAAGTATTTTGTAGAATTTATGGACAAATCCAAGCCCTCCAAAAAAGACACGTAAGAATCTAAGAGGCGTTGGAGGCCTAATGCCGTCCTTAAAATAAGGACAGCATTGTCCGCATATAAGAGGACTGGGATTGCCCGCGAGCCCACCCTAGGAGGGTCAGCCTGAGCTTCCATAAGTGCTGTTTCCAGGCCGTTAATGTAGATGGGAAACAAAAATGGGGCCAGGATACAACCTTGTTGTACTCCACAGGGGATAGGAAAGCTCTTAGTGCAAGCACCCTCATTTGTGAATCTAACAGACCCCGATATTTCCCTATGAAGGTCCGCAATAAAAGAAACTAGTGCTTGCTCCACCCCCAATGACAGTAAGAGGAGCCACAGCTTTGATCGGTTCACCTGATTAAGCGCTGCCGAAAGGTCCATAAAGGCCGGAAAGACAGTCCCTTTTTTGGCCCCGGTGCATTTCTGAATCAGTAAACAGAGATTCAAACATTGTTCGAGGGTATTTAACCCAGGTCTAAACCCATACTGACAATTGGAGATAACATTCTTCTCCTCGGCCCAATCCATCAACCTTTTTAAAACAACCTGGCCCAGAACCTTCACTATGGTATCTATAAGTGAAATTTATCTGTAAGATTTTGGATCCCCTCGATCCCTTTCTTGAATACCAGCACTATTCTGAACAACGGGATATAGTATCTAAGAAGTATACATCACCAAGATACATATATGTGGAGATAGGTATAGAAAATCTATACAAACTTACATTTTGATATTTGTCTCTCAATATTCTCATCACAATGTTCTTGTCTGACAATTTTTTTGTCACAGTGTTCTGTCCCATAGATGTGCTTTCTTTGATATTCACTAACTACATCAGTGATTATATTACTAAGGTCAAACAATGTGTCAGTTGTGGCATGGTTGAACACTGTAGGGTTATGCTATAAGAGCAAGGTAAATATTTCAATTCTAAATCATATTTTTCAAAATTCAGATATGAAAATTGTGATTGAGAGTGACTAGACTGACTAGACCAATAAACTATTAAGCTTTGCATAAATGACACATTTATTTTGGAAATATAAAAATTGCAAAATAATGCTAAGTGGCAGTTGACCACAAAGGTAAAACAATATTTTTGATCACACAAGGATCGTTTTAATGGAAAACATCCCTCATCGAAAGAGGCAGGGCATGTTAACTCATGGCATAATTCAACAGTGCAAGTGTGTTTTTACCTGATGGTGATGAACAGTAACTATAGACATAAAAATGTCTCAGCTCTAAAAGCTTCATTTAATTCAGAGAAAGTAATTCTTGTAAATATTAATGCAGCTAGGCCAGCAAATGTCTGTTATGTTATGTTACGTTATGTTATGTTGTGCTGCATTGCATTACGTTACCTTACATTATGTTATATGCACTCGTACTAGAGAGCTTCATGTCACTCTATGGGCTAAAATATTTTCAGGTTAAATACAATTCTAAGAGAAATTTAAAAAAAATAAACTCACTCTGATTGGGTGAACCCGCAGTTGAACCAGGGATGGTCAATGATTTTTCCCTCAGAACTCCATAGGAATGAGTTCTCTTTATGCAGTATCTAAACTATTGCCATCTGTTTTTTTGCACACAGTTCCTGTGTTGAAGCTAGCTTTCAGTTTTATTTTCCACTCTCTTTTCAAGAACAAATGTAATCAGTGGCTAAAACATGTTGGTTTTAACTCTACAACAACAAAAAAATGAAGTAGGTCTCCAGTGTTAAGTCAATCATAGACCTGAACAAACAGCAAATGTGGAATATAAAATAAGAACAGGTACAGACCAGATTTGAAGTAGCAGCAAATAACCATGCCATAATTCATAACCGTGCTTAAGCTCTGTGTGCACTCGTGTTCTACTTGTGAGTTGGAGCTGTCATATGCTTCTTTGGAAAGGAGCATTTGACAGCTCTCTTTTCACTCAAACTCTCTAAAAATGTCCTTTAAAATTAGATTTTTCTGCTTCATGTCCCTGCGGAGGATCAGGTAGATCTTCTAAATGGTGCCATTCGTCGGACGTGATCAAGTTAAATGTCTGTCCTGTCTGACTTTGTCTGTCACAATAAACATGACACCCACCTCCACTCCGAAGTATTCATAATTGGGGCCTAGGTGCTTTACAATACCATCTCATTCTATGGTATAACTATTTATGTAGCCACTTACATAGCTGCTTAGCTCACCCAGAACTTTCAGCAGAGTATGAGCACTTTAGCAATAACATGGGTTTCAACAGACATCTTATGATGGTGGTAGCGTGCATAGGCAGAATTCTTGAAATATGAGTAAATGCTTTAAACCACTAATGACATTGCACATGGACTGGCAATCATTCACAATATGTGCAATAACAGGCAGATGAAATGAGCTTCATCTGGACCCATATGTCAATGGAGCTAAATGTGTTTCAAAGTCAACAACCGCAAAACAAAAATATAAGCAATGCATAAACGTGGTTGTGGAATTTAACATGTGTTGGACTGATATTTAATGGGGGTGACCCTGCGTTGCTTAATTTCCTTATCACTAAACAACAAAGCGTGCTTGATTCTATTTTCTGTGCCACAGTCCACAATTGTGGTGATTCACTTTAATCTGCAATGTCATTAATATTGAAAGGCAATGGTCTCTGAGTGCTGTTAAATCACAGCTCTTTATAGTCACAAAGTTCACAAATCAGGCCTACTGGAAATTGACAAAACGATTGCTGGTGTCTGGCAAGCATAAACCATTTTTCTCTTGCAGATTTCCCCTCTACCAATATTGCAAATTCTGCAGTAGTAAATCCCACTCAACAATTGGGAAGTGGGCGTTACAAACAATGGTTTGCCTTGTAAGAATATGAATGTCCACAAACGTACGTTGTGGGCATTTGCAAAGTGAAGTTCTACCCTTTATCAGAAAATTACCCAATGCCAGGCTCTAGATTAACTTTCCTTCTACAATGGGAAAGAGAGCAGATCATCCTCAGATTTGCTGTAAGAAACAAAAATGTGTTTTTGCATATAGGGTTGCCCTTCATACTGTGCGGAATCGTACAATATGTCTAATACTGTGCAGCGGATTGAGGGACGCTTAATACTCCTGTCCCCCTGATATACCTCCTTAAAAAAATTGTTGTTCAGAAATTTTAATTTTTGATTTGTGTTTTTGGATCATTAGAGACGTAATTTAGCTTGGGTAGACATTGCTGATCTGGGCTGAAATTTTCTGGATGACATTTTTAAAAATGGTGGATGTGTTGCAGTGATGATGTAATATTTCAGGAACCATGAGACCTATGTACTTCATTTTGGCGTCAAAACATAGGTTTTTGGGGTCAAGTAGTCTTATAGAGACAGAAAATAACTCCTCAGATAAACCCTTCCACCATTTTCCAAAATGGCAGCTATAATAGAGGAAGAAGAAACATATATAGACATGAAACAAAAAAATAATGGTTTTAATCATTTTATGTATACACCAAACAATGTCTATGATCTAAATATGCCAAAAAAATAATAATGTTTATTACTCCTGTTTTAGACACATTTTCATAGTTCACTTCAATTTTTTTGGCAATCGCTTGTGGTACCTTTGCACAATGTTGAACATTTGAGAAGAGTATATCGACAGGGAAATTTTTGTGCAGCACAGGTTTTTGCAAGTACATGCATGGGTCAGTTCTGCAGGTAGAGGCTTTAGACGTTTCAGAGATTTTAGCACTGCATCAATATCTTCCCAACCAAATTCACACGGATCTTTCTCTACATATGCATGATACATAACTATTACACATCTTCTGATCAAGTAGAATGATTTTTTAATGTGTCCATGCACATAGTATGATGTCGGTGGAAAGTCACTTAGCAGGGCTGATCTCATGAACTCACTGTACAGAAGATCGTCAAACGTGTGACAGTCAGAACTCATTTTCCACACACTCACAAGGTATTTTTCTATGTCACATTTCTAGCCACATTCTTCTTCTGTCTCAGCAAATCCTTTTAGAAACTTCACAGGTTCAGCAGTTAAAGCTCCAATCTTTGTTCAAATTTCGCTCGTAGTGTCATCACCTGCAAGAATATGTGCCTTTATAAGGACACTGGGCATCTCTGGGTCAAGTTTCTTGTACAGAATATGAAGCGGGATTAATTATCTTTACTCGCCTGTTCCATAATGTATCCATAACTCTGACAATCCTTGACTTATGAACATTGCAACAAATCTGAGTAGCACAATAATAACATCTGTGTCATTTGACAGTACAATGACTCAATTGGAACAATCTTGAACAGCCCGCTCAACATGTGGCACAACACGGTCAGCTTCCTCCAATGTGCTGTTACGTTCTTGAACAATATGGCCCATACCTTTTGAATATATCTCTGCAGGCACCAACTCCTCATTGACAATCATTCCATTTGCAAATATTGAAAATTCAGTGTTCACTGAACCATCAGCAAAGTTTTGGTGAGTTAACATCTCCAAGTTCATCTTATTAGATGTTGATGACCGAAATTTATTAAGTTGCACAGGTATAGGTGTTGAATTTTTGATGCAGGTAAGGTCAATTGTTCCACTTGTAGACATTTGTCTGATTCTCTCACATTCTTTGACAGATAGTTCAAGATAACAGTCAAAGACAATGTGCAGTTCTTGCAAGGTGCACACTGACTTTGATATCTGTAGAACAGCCTGATCGACCTCTCAAAGCTTTGCATGGATGAAATCTTGATAATTCCCAAATGCGACATATAGTCCACAATAACAGCAGTTTTCAATGAGGACACATTTCGCATTGAAATTCTTCAGGTGAAAGGTTTTTTTTTAGCTCTTGTATGAGTGTGTGCTTTACTGGTTTGGTTGCAGCATCTCCATCAAAAAATGCCTTTGTTGGAAGAAGACCATGCAACAGAATGTCCTTGATAAATTCACCCCTTTTGCTACATCCATCTCTCTATGTGCTTGCGAAATTTGTTTTTTTGTAACCTGTTTTGTAGTAGCTGGTTGGATGAAACTCTTATTATGGCAATTAAAGAGTAGAAATGTAGCTTTAGTGATTATGTCAAACAGCTTTTTCTCTCTCAATACAAATCTCTCCTGCCTCAGTTCTGCGTATAGTTTTGATCCATGTTCCATGACATCTAGTAGACATGTCTTTATATTGTTATCCACCTATTGTTTGGTCACAAAGTTGTGTAGTCACACAGGCTCAGTCATTTCAAAGGGATTTCCTTGCTGCTCCATGACATGAAGAAGGTTGTTAACATGTTTATTAAAACGCTCCCCTCTCTTTATGACAAGTTCATGGTGAGGAACAGTTTCAAGATGGTCCATTAATTTTGAATTTGTCATCTCTCTGAAATCATTGCAAATAGAAAGAACTTCATGGTAAACTAGCTGCCATTGAGCAACATATTCACTTGTACGTGTCTGACCAACAATTCCAATGGAGCTTTTCTGTGATCTCTGGATCATCTGTTCCAGTTTCATATCTGGAGCCACAGCATTGAACTTTCGCTCTCTGTCTTTCACCACAAAATGTATTTGCATGAATTTTCTGTAGAGGTATGGTTTTTCCACATCTAGCTTTTTCACTGTTTCGATATACCAGGACCCATATCTCAGGTAGTTTATGCAATTGAATTCATGAAACATAGTAATCAGTGACTCCACAGTCTTCACGTGCCACTCCCAATCACCTTCCTGATTAGCATGTACCAAGTTTTTCACTAGAGCTATCATGTATAAAATATTTCCCCAGTACTTGCAAAGTTCTTATTTTTCTTCACCTTCTTTGACAAACTCCATGAACTTGGTGGCATAGTTACTAGAAATCTTGGAGCACGGAGCTGCACCAAATTTGGCAGCGACTTGCTCCAACATTTTCAAAATGCAGGGATGCACCGTATTCACAAGAATAGGGTGCACCCCTGTGATTCCCCTGGCGCTGGTGCAAAAAAAGCTGGCTAGTGCAGGCACCCTGCTGCTATGTTATAAGGGTACCTGCGCTGCAGGGACGATTGTTTATGTGCAGGAAGGTGTCCCTTACAGCACATAAACAATCAATAATGGCGATTTGCACCTTCTATGTGTGCAGCACACATGGAAAGAGCAAAAAAACTAGGAGAAATTATTAATTTCTCTTCTTTGTGCCATTCTAACACCTGGTATTCCATGTCATTAGTTTTTGGCGCTGCCTCAGCCATGTAAATCTGGGGCAGCATCAAAAAGTAATGGGTGGTGTTGCAGTGGAACTCCCACAGCAACAACCATTGCACACTCTTTTGCCACGGAGGACTGCAGCGGAAAGGGGAATATTTACAAGGTCGCGTTAAGACACGCAAAGTGGCTTAGCGCCACCTTGTAAATATGGAAAATGGTGCTGCGCCACCGGAGCGTTAAAAAAAGCGGCACTCCAGTGGTGCTGAGGGCTTGTAAATATGCCCCTTGGTTTTCAGGTTTTCTGATTTTGGACTGAGTGTATTGAACAATGCTTGGCTTTGCATTATGTCTTTTGAATGACGTGCACCCTGTGCCTTGTTCACTTCTGAGATAAAATATTCAAAACCTAATTTGACCTTCTTGTTCCAAAAAGCATTCCAACTCAATGTTTCTATAGCCTCAGATAGGATGAGCATACCTTGTAACGAACGAACATAATGAGTTCTTCTCAGTATTGACTGGACAGTTTTGCCTCCAATGATTTCAGCCTCAATAAGTGCATCGTCTATGCCACATCCACTGAGATAACTTCCTGAACACCGCAACGCAATGTTTGTCATGTGGAAAATGGTCATCATTGGATAAAGATCATTAAATTCTCCTGGATTGCTCATAAATATGTCAGCTACAATACGGAAAACACAATCATCACACAAAATTAGCAGGAGTTGCTGATCTTCAAGCTGAGCACACACATTTTGGAAATTTGTTAGATATGTGTATACTGTTGCGTAGTTTGTGACTGGAGATGGTATTACTTGTAAAAACCCAACCTTTGTCAGTGGGAGTGTATTATGGGAGATCAGAGCATGATTTACAGCCCACTGAGGAACTGGCTTCTTCTCATCCTTCAGTCTGCACTGAATAAGCGATATGATAAATTCAGCAAAATCAGCTTTGTGGACTGAAGCACCAGATAGAAAAAGATCAATCAGATAGAAGAAGATCCATGTCTTCAGCCACTTTTAAACTTTCTGGTAGACTGGGACATGTTGATGGCTTGTAGTGGCAAGGCAGTTGGGTTATAGGTTTGCAGATTCCTTTGTATATGCCTACAGCTGACACAGCTTGTTTTCCAGCAGCTAATTCATTGGTACAGTCTTGAAAAAGCGCCATGGCAGTATCATGTGTGCTGGATGTTCCAGACAAAGAAGAGCTGTCTTCAAAATCAAAATTATCAAGAGCAAAAATTGTAAATCCTTTCCTGGTAAAGTGACTTGGAAGTGGTGTGCTGTCAGATTCACAAGATTTCACAGCATGAGCTGCTGACAAGTTCCTGCTCCGTACTGTGTCATTATAACTTGTTGATACACCAATCCTATTCGTTGAAGTGATTAGCTCTCTACTTTTGCATTTGTCATAGATTGCATGGGCAGTCATCATCTGTAGCAGAGTTTTCTATTTGCCCTGATGTAATTCATAAAACGTGATTTGGAAAAGACAGTACTTTTGCACAGCATAAGCCTGTCAGTCCATGAGATTGTCTTACACTTCTTCACTTATATCTTCAAAGCCATCATCAATGTTGTCTGCTTCTGTTCTGAACTTAAGAACTTTAGTTTGTAACTGTTTTGCTTTGCTGATATTAAACAATGTGCTGACGTAAAAAATGTTAAGACAACATCAGGCATTCTTGTTGACTCCCATGATTTGCAGGCTCTGGGGCATCACAAAACTTGTCAATAAGTCCAAACTTTAAATCTATCAGGACATTTCTTAAAATGGTTTCTGCTGATTTTCCTACATATTATGATCTTATTTTGGCAGCAAGAACTTCAGGAGTCAAATCAGCTGAGAACACCATAAGTGGCTCATTCTTTTTGTTAGACTGACAAAAACAAATTCTGTCACTGTACATTCTTACCAGAAAAATCTTAATTTCGTTATTATGGATCAATACAGTTTTATCAATGTTGACCATTATTTCTCTGATCTCACTGAGTGTAAGCCATAGCCAGCACTCAACTGTGGCTTTAAAATTTTATTTGCTATTTCAAAGCGTGCAAACTTAACTGAAGGCTAGCAGTCGTTGCTGCTGGGACCTCATTGTACATTCATATTTTCGAATGTATGAACGCATGCATTTCAGATGGGCATACAAATCCACTGCAAATACATTCAACTCGCTGTTTAGATCAGCTACTCAGCTGAAAACTTCATCTTGGAAGAAACTAGCTGCAGGTAAAAACATGTTTGCCCTTTGAGACTCACATACTCTGTACTTTGTTCATTCATCATTCCCTTTGGCCCTTGTTCTGGCTAAACCACAGATAACACATTGAAGATCCTCTGCTTTCTCATCAGTTGTTGGAGGTGGACGAGGGGTAGCCATCAATCTTCTAAGTGGATGGACATTGGGTGTGGTTGTCATCGCATTCTCAGAAGACTCGGATTCTTGTTGTGATTCACTGGTTTCTGCTATTATTCCATTGTATACAACTTATAGCACTTGTTGATACAATGATAAAATATTTGATCCTCTTCATCCATCAGTTTCAATCTTTGTGAACTTCGTCTTGCTGTATTTCTTCATCATCTTGAACTCTCTTCTGTCCAGCTGCAGCTGATGTTAGCTTTTCTTTTGGATTAGTTTATTATATGACACATTTTTCTTTGTTGAAGGAGACCTCCGATTTTGTAGTTAGCAACACTCTGTCAGGAGGTAAACATCCTATGCTACCACCTGCTTCACTCATGTTTAGAAATTTGAATCAACAGAAAATCTGAAACAAAAACAATATTTAAATAAATTACCAATATGATCGCTAAAACACTTCCTGAAATGTTCCAAGGTGACGATAGCCTGTTTACAAGAAACATATCTGGGGAGGTACGATCACTAGTGTGCGTAAGAGATGGAGGGGACATCTCTTTGCCACTTCGTATTCTGGTTTTGCACGAGGGGCGCTCATATGGGTGGCCTCGGCACCCCTCTTCCAGCACCTAAACCATGTTCTAGACCCAGAAGGGAGATACATCATCTTACACGGCAAATGGGAGGGAAGGGAATTATGCATTATAAATGTCTATGCCCCGAATTCAGATTGCCTCGATTTCTTCCTGGCGCTCATAAAAACAGAGACACCATACATGGGTGCAGAGGTTAGCCTCACCGTGGATTTTAACTGTGTGTTTGATGCTACATTGGATAGGGAACCTCCTAGAAATAATACAAAACCTCGAATGTCAGCATCGCTGATGTCTATAATGCAGGGCATGCAGCTATGAGATAAATGGAGGGCTTGAAACCCACTCAAAAGAGTATTTTCATGCCACACCCCAGCGACTAACACGTTTAGCCGCATAGATCACTGCTGCCTTACAACCGAGCTGTCGGCTGCAGTGGATGGAGTTTCCTATCTGCCCTGGTACCTATCTGGTCATTTGCCACGTCTGTTGACCCTGAAAAATGGGGAGGGCCGTCCAGTGATACCACTATGGCGCCTCCAGGCTGAGGTGCTCACAGACCCACCCTATGCTGCAGTAGTTTCAAACACCATAAAACACTACTTTGAGGTAAACTGGGAATCGACGACTAACAGATCAACGGAGTGGGAAGCTATGAAGGTGGTCATATGGGGGTATGCATGAGGACCACATATGGGGTATGACAACAATTAGAAAGGGATATGCAAACTCAGGAAAGACAGCGGAAGAAGCTGGAGGAGATAATACATACCACACCTCAATATGTGGTTAAATGGAATACAGCCCGGGGGGAACCATTAGAATCATGGCTTAGGTTAGAAAAATGTACATGGACAGCATTGAGACAACGGCTCCACATGGAAGGGGACTGAGCGGAGAGGGAGGCTACGCCTATACTCCAATTACAAAATAAAGACGGAGATGGTGTGTACACAAAGGACAATCCTAAGAGAACAAGCCAGGCATTTAGCGACGGTATGTAAAAATAATCTCTCCCCACCGGAACAAACACTGCAGGACTTTTTGGACAACACAGACCTACCCAGATTAGAGAGGGAAGCTGCGGAAGTCCTCGGGGCGCCTATCAACAAAGTAGAAATACTAACAGCTATAAGGGAACTTAAAACGGAGAAATGCCCTAGAAGCGATGGACTTCCGGCGGAATTCTACAAGAGGTTCACCCCACTACTTACTGACAGCCTATTGGAAGTGTACAACGAGGCGTAAGAAAATGGGTCCTTAGGTGCGACTAAGCAGGAGGCGGTGGTAACTATGATCCTAAACCGGATAAAAATCCTCTACTACCGAACTCCTATCGTCCGATATCCCTCCTAAATCTAGACGCAAAAATATAAAGTGGAATTCTAGAGACTCGACTAATGCCATACATGTCCCAGCTTATACACCCTGACCAAGCCGGGTTTATACCATGGCGGAACACCACACATAACCTACGGAGACTGGCATATGTATGGTATGCTCCATGCCTGGAGACCGAGAGTTGCGCACTAGCATTGCTAGACATCGAGCAGGCGTTCGACTTTGTAGAATGGGAATACATATGGGTGACCCTAAGAAAGATGGGGGTGGGACAGAGGTTTATTCAATGGGTTCAAATAATATACACCATTTCAACGGCTCGGGACAATTTGTACTAACAAGGGGCACTCGACAAGGCTGCCCCCTGTCCCCACTCATATTTGCTATCGCAATGGAGCCCTTGTCAGCCACACTGAGGGAAAAACTGGGGAGATGGGGAATTCAACTGGGAAACACCAACCATGTGGTCACATTATATGTAGACAATACACTGGTGTATATGCACCGTCCAGACAGTGCGGTCCCGGGTCTTCTGAGAGAGCTAAAGGAATTTGGGGCGCTATCTGGTCTTAATCTCGACCCCGGGAAATCAAAACTGTTCCCTATGGGGAGGCTGGCCGGGAAGTCGGAAAATGAATTGCCCAACGTAGGTCTCACTTGGGTGCCAGGCGGTGTCAGGTACCTAGGAATCCATCTGACACACACATCCACCGCCTACCTAGAAAAATAACATGGGGAAGGTAGAGGAGGGTATTGGTAACTCTATCAAATTCTGGAGGGAACTCCCACTTTCCCAGATGGGAAGGATAGCACTAATAAAACTGGTTATCCTGCCGAGATGTCTATATGCCCTACAGCACTCTCTATGCAGAATCCCAAATCACTACTTTCCAAAGTTAGAATGTCTGCTAGTTGAATTGCTATGGGGAAACAAGTGAAAACTAGTAAAACTCGACACACTCCAACGAAAATGGGAGGCGGGAGGAATGGAGGTACCACAGCTATACCTGTATTACATGGCCTCACAACTCCAGCATGCAGTTCATTGGCTAGATGAGAACAACAATTGGGAGAAATACCTTTTGGCAGGTACACATGGAGGGGGCAGGGGTGCCCGGATCTTACCCATACATCATTCAGCACGTAGCGGCGGTTTGGGAGTCATAAATTAAGAGGGTTGTCCAACACGTGCCCTATGCCCCAGATATGCCACTGTGGGTGACCTATACAGCAACAAACAAATTATAATGCGAGAGGAGGCTGAACACACCTTTGAACTGGGAGGAGGTCAGTTCTTACAATATGGAAAGATAGTGGTGGCCTGCGCACTCTGGCCCTCTTTTCCGCAGGAGCCACCTAGCACCTCGGTACTACAGGCAATGCTTAGCATGACTGGGGGTCGCTGATTAGTCTTGCATATATACAGAGCACTACCGGACGATCTTTTGAAGAAGCCCCTCCCAATTCAGGCAAGATGGGACGAGGCACTAGATGAGCCCCTGACTGACCAAGAGTGGATAAAAATACATGAGGGTGTTAAACGGGTGAGTTCTAACATGAGATATATACTCATACAGAACAATATCATACACCAGACTTATTTAACTCCGCAGACCATAAGCAAAATTTACCCGGAACGCACAAACACATGCCCCAGATGCTTTCAAACAGAAGCACATTTCATTCACATGATATGGGAATGCTCAGCACTGGCGCAATCCTAAGAATACATAGAAGACCGAATGCGAATTTCCACAGGGTGGAAAATTCCTAAAACAATACGGGTAGTAATATTGGGACTGCTCCCCACTCCAAAATCTAAACAAACTTAGCAGATGTTTTGTGCTGTTGGGGCTGGTTCTAGCAAAGAGATGAATAGCGATTAGATGGCTAAGTTCTGATCCCCCAACAATGGAGGGATGGCTGAAAGACTTCAGTGAACGGGCAACCGCAGAACTAAAACGGATCAGGCAAGACAAAAAGATAGATGAGGATGCACGAGCCTGGTCACTCCTGATGGTGGACACAAAGGAACCCCTCGCCCCCACTGTGGAGACAAATAGGGAGGGAGAGGATGGGACGGACGATGAGGGGAAGTCAGGTGAAGTGACAAATAGAGAATGCACTATGTAAATAAAAGAATGGCCTGCTGAGAGGTCAACATGCTTTCTCTGACCAGACATGACAGGGGGAGAGGGGAGGGTGTTAATGTAATTAAATTGTCATAGACAGTATGGTAAGCGGCAAGACATGGTCAATGTTGAGGCCTCCGAATAAGACAAAATAATTATGTATAACTATGAGAACATGGAAGGGGAGAAATACGAAGTTTGATGTAGTAATTGTAATTTTGTCTTGCTATCATGCTGAAAATACCAATAAAATGTTTGTTTTTTAAATGATGGCTAAAGCACATCATTATAGATCCAACATTTTCGAAAATGGCAGAATGGTTGCTCTGAGGAATTATTTCTGTCTCTATAAGAGTACTTGACCCCCAAAACCTATGTTTTGGCACCAAAATGAAGTATATAGGTCTCATGGTACCTGAAATATTACATCATCGCTGCAGCACATCCGCCATTTTTTAAAATGTCGTCCAGAAACATTTGGCCCAGATTACCAATGTCTACCCATGCTAAATTACTTCCCAAATAATAATACAAAAACAAAAATCAAAAATCAAAATCTCTGGACAACAAATGTTTTTACGGAGGTATATCAAGGGGCCAGGACTATGAAAAGGCACACAACAGGTGTGCCTTGTGTTGTTTTATTGGGCTAATATTACACCTGTTTTGTGAATGTCAAAAAAAAGTGTGAAAGTGTGCTCAAGGAGAGTCATGGGACTCTACCCTTACTTTAACTCTACAGTTTGATAAAATAGTGATTAAGTTATTAGTATGCTGCACATGCAATATCTGTCATCATCATTACAATCCTCATGTGACATTGGGCATACTGTAACCTATGACATTAGGTCCTTAACAGAAGGTCTCATGTGGCTTTTTTACTGGGTTTAAACTCCCACATTGATCTATCTGCAGTCATCCAGGTTCAGGATCACTTGGGAGCTCTGCAAAATACTTAGTCATCATTGACTAGTGTATTCCTCAACACTAGAGTGTTGTAGCTAGTACACTGCTTGGCAGTATGCATGTGAGCAGCAACATGAATAAACTGATTGCTCCCATCACTTTATTTATGTATTTATGTTTGCTATTTTCTTTAGCGGACACATGATCTGGGGTCATGAGAAAGCACTTCAATAATTACGATGCAAAATGATCAATCATTTTCTGGGAGAAATGTCACAGCCTGCTCGAGAGCCGATTGAAATGGGGTAAGATCACTTTCATTGTTAGCTTGTAATGGGCAGTATGGAGTGACCTAAAGCTCTAACATTTCAGTAGCGAGGCATGAGGACTTCTTTGGTAGTTGGGAGGACTCAGGGAACCCCAACGCTCCACATGTCGGAGCCAGCAAGAACACTCACATTTTAGCTACTCTAAAACTGTATGCACTTTAACTGTTAGTTGACTGTCACTTTTACACTTTGCAGCCTGACACCCCGGTCTGCACAGGGTAGTTAAAAGAACATAGGGGCCTGGGGTCAGCCAGCCATGCATGGAAGGTTTTTTGTTCTCTTCTGATCCGCTTTAAATGTATATAGGGTTTACCTCAATTAAACATACAGGGCAGTAAAGAACATTGGGTCCCGGGGAAAGCTGGCCATGTAGGGAAGGTCTTTTTCTATTTTGACCTATTTAAACTGTACATGGTTTTAATGCGGACATTTTATTTTGATTATATATAGAATGTGCTAATATGCAATGTATTTTATAAAAGGAATGATTGGAATGTTTTATGCGCCACACTATACATATGTATTGCAATGGCTTTCATTAATCAAGCAATAAAACGTAATTGAATCAATGGGAGCACCAACTAAACAACAGAGCATTAAATTAATTGGTAGCACCACAAAAATAGAGCAAAGGAGAGATCAAAAAGTTGCTTGAATGCTATATGGAGGAAGAGAGGGAAGCCTAGGGTGCGTCCTCCCGTCCTAAGCAAATATCACAACAAGGTATCCTAAGTAAAAAAAGAGGGTTGGTTGTCACAAGTCCACAATCTTCTTTTGTCAGTTTGTTAGATCCTTACACACCCTATTGGTATCATGCTTCATCACTGGATCTCATCCTGGTACCAAATGACCAGAATAGGCTTGGCCATATTCTAGGGAGCACTTTGGTAATATCCCGCCAGGGTCTATTAAAAATACCTTGTATCACCTAGGTATCCCTTTATTATTGGTGTTCCTGGTATGATTAAAAAAAGGATAAAGAAGGGGGTCTGTGGAAATATTGGTCCTACACCCTTAGAATAAAAAGCAAATTTTGTACCAATTGAGTAATAATGTAACTAGTGTTTAGTACAGTTGGCACAGTTACAAGATAACAATCATACAACAAGATTTAAAGTAAGCAAAGTTACAAACTTTATGAATTGGGTTTGGTGTGTTCAAATGGCAAAGATATTTTCTATGATTCATTTATGGATATCAGCTTTTTACTCATCGTTCTTTGCAATTTTTCCAAACTTAAGAGCAAATGGAGCACTTCAAAATTAATTAAAGTAAACTCTTTGTTTAGAAACCCATAGAACTGCAGAGAGAAGGACCATGTAAAGCAAAGGGGTGGATAGGGACAGTGTAAAAGAGATCTGAGAGGTGCATCTAGGTAAATATAAACAGAGCAAAAATGTAAATGTTAGGTTATAGTTCGGTCACACGAAAACTGACACAACTAATTATTTCAGGTTCATGTTTAGAAACCCATAGAACTGCAGAGAGAAGGACCATGTAAAGCAAAGGGGTGGATAGGGACAGTGTAAAAGAGATCTGAGAGGTGCATCTAAGTAAATACAAACAGAGCAAAAATGTGAGTATGAGGTTATAGTTTGGTCACACACACACACTGACAGAAACTAATTATTTCAGGTTCATTTTTGATTTGAAGGAATCCCACAGAAACAAACTGTGCCCTCAGTGCATTTGTATTTTGTGTTTATTAGATTACATTTTTACCTGAAAATCTTCATTTATATCAATCACTCAAAAAGCTACAGTGTGGCTGTGTTCACGTATCAAGTTTAGGTTCAGGGGAAGATGGGTGATCAAAACCACATTCACATTGAAGCTCGTAGTTTTTGGGCAATGCTCTAAAGTTGTTTAATTAGGTGATGGTCTTATGGTCCATTGGCTGTGTGTTTCGTTCTAGGGAAGCACAAAGTATAAGTGATTGAAAGAAACTGGGTTGATAGTTGAGGAGGGTAAGTACACACCTCAAGAAACAAACTCCATCCTTGTCAGGGTGATCCTTAAAAGTCACTAAATTAACCTAAGCTCAACCCCTTTGTAGCTATGGGACAGAGCAGACAGGCTTAACTAGGGGCAATGTGTAATGCATTTATGAAATACTAAAACAGTAAAAAGTCAAAACAATGCACTCTAAAAATCTCAAATCAAATTAGAAAATTAGAGAAATTTTAATGAATAAAATGACTATCAAATGGTAACAATTCAAGAAGGGGAAATGGATAAATGAATTTTAAAATTGTAAATGACAATAGTGCCAAAAAGCTTAAGCGCCAACCACATTCAGCTGGTCACTGTAGACTGGGACACAGACGTAATTTAAGGCCGACCGCAATGGAGATCAGGTCGAATACAATGATCAGGTTCAGCCCAGTTGGAGGGTTTACCTTGGTATTTAAAACTTGAAGATCAAAGTCTTCAGTGGAGCAAAGAACCAGGCTGCAGCTGGAGAGGGCTCACATCATCGGTAAGCTATTAGATGCAGTCCTGGAGAAGCCATTGAGGTTTAGAAGGACAGCTTGGAGTGGAAGAATTCCAAGGTTACCAAGGGATACAGGAGACGTCTAGCCAGAGCCTGTGTGCCCACCCCTGAGGTATAGTCAGCAAAATGAGCAACCTCTCCTCTGTGGTCACTCCAAACCAGTTCTGGGGCAGCTCTCTCGCCACTGGGATTGGTGCCATCTTGACTGTAACCATAAAAGGAGGAACCTTTCCAGATGTCATCTGACATCTGCCTTTGACAGGGGAGGCCCAGTTGAAATAAAGTTTCAGGTCACTGCCCAAATAGTCATCCTGCGAGAAGAACAGAAACATCTCTGCACACCCAGGCATTTCTCTCTGCTTTGGAAGCAGTTTTCACATCTGAGCTTGGGCACTCAGAGGTCTTCATCTGGAAGCTAATGCAAATTAGCCTCCGAAGGCTTTAGACAAAGAAAATGTAACTTTCTAAAATTACTTTTTCCATTGAATTGGGCTTTTAATAACTATTACAATGAGTTCTTGATTGATATTTCGAGGTATTTCCAAGCCAAAGATAGCATTATTAAATATAATATTGCATTCCAGTGTTTCTCTATGGAAGAGCCAGCCTTGCTACAGTGCAAATAGCTTTTAGGGGCTAGTCACTGTAAGGACATGCTTAACAGCAACTCTCAGCATGTTCTACTTTTAAAAACAAACACACTACCTTGTGGGCTATAAGGCCTACTCTGGATTGACTTCATAATATTTTAAAGGAAGGTTTAGACCTGTCAAAGTGGTTTATGGGTACAGGTCAATTTGTATTTTTTAACTCAAGTCAGGCTACAGTGCTAGGCCAGAGGACATGTTTGCACTGTAGTGGGTGGCACAATAGGTGCTGCAGTCCACTAGTGGCATTTAACTTACAGGCCATGGGCACCCCCTGTAGAATATGCTAGGGGCGTATTGATAAGTTAACTATGCCAATTAAAGTTATGCCTATTTGACCATTTTAAAAAGGAGAGCAGAGGCACTATTGTACTGGTTAGCAGAGGAAAAGTTCACAGAATTCTACAGCTAGCAAAAACAGATGAGAAAAAAATCTGGGGTACACCATGCAAAAGACTGTCCTCCAGTGATAAAATATGGATGGGTCTCATCAAGACATGGATGCAGTGAGTCATTTAATTTCTTGCAATGGATGGCATGGATTCGGCTATAGCTGGAGACATTTCTAAGTTAGTATGGCAGGAGATGGTCAAAGACAGTTCTGAAAATGGGAGTGAGGAGTTTTAACTTTGTCAAATATTAGCCATATTTTTGTCAGGACAACACAGGCTGTGTATGAAGTAGCTTGGACAGTATGGGACAGGCAAAGTTAAGGATTTCGTTAAGTGGTGGGAAAGTACACAGTGGGAAACTTAGCATCAGACTACAAGAGCAATAGATCTTGCTGATATTTATTATATTGATTAGGTTTGACTATAAAGGTTTGGCACCTTTAAATCTTGGTTGTGCTGGAAGTGGGTTTTTCTTTCACGGGTGGTGCCGCACTCTGATTGGTTCTTTTTATCCAATCAGAGGCATACCTGGGAGGAGCCTGTTGTGTCCCCAGGTACTTTATGCAGGCCGCAGCGCTGACACGCCGCTGGCGCGCCAAAGGCATGCCCGTCCGCACCTGGACGTCACCAGGAGCCAGGGACCCTGCCCTTTTGTCCCTTCAAAGGATGGTTTACTCACGTGAGGAGCTGCTCACGATGCGTAGGGCAATGTCCATGTGCGTGTCCCATTGCTGGTCTCCCTCTGAGGGTTTATGGCAATGCTGTCTCTGCAATTTCCAGCCCCATCGCCGCCTTGGCGCTCAGTTAGGCAAATTTCCAACCCAAGCCAACGTCGGCAGTATTAATTGTTGTTCGTTGGTTAAACATCACGCTGAAATTTTTGACTTACTATCCGAACACTCCTTAGATATTCTGTTTTTAACAGAAACATGGCTTTCCCAAGACTCTGTTGCTATTCCTGCCTTGGCCCTGCCCCCGGGCTTTGTCATGAAGAATGTTAATAGAGAGGTTGGTCGTGGCGGGAGTATTGCCGCAATCTATAAAGACTGCTATACTTGCACTTTTAACCAAGCACCTATTCGGGATTGCGAAAGTGCCATTTTTAAAATAGCTCTATTAAGTAACTTTACGTTCTCTGGACTGTTGATCTATCGCCCACAAGGGTCATCCAAACATTTTAGAGAAGGGCTTATTAATGCAGTCAGTAGCCTTGCACTGCAATCTGCCAACTTTACTATCATGGGCAATCTGAATTTACATCTGGAGTCCGATAAGGACCCAGACATACATAATTTTTTGAATGATCTGGCTGCCTGCCAACTGAACCAACTGGTCTTTGGACCTACGCATGAGGCGGGACATCTGCTCGACCCTGTGCTAACTAACATTCTGCTCACAGAGGCCCCAATATCGGTACCGATGGCTTGGATCGACCATTACCTAATATGTTTCTCACTACATCACACTGGCTCTAAAATTCAGAGTCGGCCTAACGCTATATATAAACGCCCCTGGCAGAAATTGGATCATCCTACCTTCCGTAATACTCTTGCCACTTCTCAGCCCACTCTCTCCTTGGATGTTGAGACGGCTAGTGCTGGCTTTGGGAATTGGATTATTCAGGCACTAGATAGGTGCATTCCAGCCAAATGGATCCATCCTAAGAAAGTCCATTCCCAGGAGTAGTTTGATGAGTCTCTTGCCAAGGCCAGGAAAAACTGTAAAATTCTTGAGCATTGCTGAAGACGCTCTTACAGTCCTACGGCCAAATCTGAATACATAGCCACTAGGAAAACCTCCCATGAATTGATTCGGAAAACCCGTGCCACATTCTTTGCTAATAAGATTAATACGAGCAATAATCCCTCAAAAGCATTTTCTCCCTATTAAAGGATATGATGAAATCTCCAGTGACTAGTGACAGTTCCATCACCTCTAACGACCAGTGGGAGGTGTTGGCCACCTACTTTATTAATAAAGTAGTGGGCATTTATGATAGCTTTCATGGGAAGTGTGAAGCCTCTGCCATGTTGAGGGATGAGTCTGCAGGAAATGGGGCCAACTCTCTGTCTACCTTCCCTTCTATTACTCTAGACGGCCTCAAGGCTTTTGTTACGAAGATTAAATCAGGGTCCCCTGATGACCCTCTCAAACCAGATCTTTTTGTCAAACATCAGGACTGCCTCCTGCCTAGCTGCTTGGATCTCATTAATATTTGCCTTTCCAATTCTGAGGTCCCACAAACCTGGAAGCATGCGAAAGTTATCCCCCTCTTGAAGAAACCTACTCTTGATCCCTCTAGGCCGGAGAACTATCGCCCGATTTCGCTTCTGTCATTTGTAACCAAAGTTACAGAATGCTATGTGAACGGCATTCTGATGCAGTATCCGAAGTCTCACTCCATATTAGTCCCGTCCCAAAATGGCTTCCATCCTAAGCACAGCACGGAGTCAGCTTTAATAGCTGTAACGGAGCAACTAAGAGCCTCTATGGATAAGGGCAACCTGACTGCACTCATACTGCTTGATCTCAGGGCGGCCTTTGACACGGTCTCGCATAGCATCCTGATTTATCGGCTGCGTGAGATCGGTGTCACAGGTAGTGCCCTTGACTGGTTCTCTTCTTTTCTGCGTGACAGGTCCTTCCAGGTCATCTCTCCACCTTTCCACTCACAGACACACCCTTTGTGCTGTGGAGTCCCACAGGGGTCGGCACTGAGTCTGACCCTGTTCAACATTTACGTTCATCCGCTGGCCTTGTTGGCCAAAACTCGTAACATACATTTGGTATCATATGCAGATGATACGCAATTGGTTTTTTCCTGTACCAAGGACTCCAGCCAGGACATGATCAAATTTCAGGAGGATCTGGCAGCCATAGCGGGCTGGATGGAGGCGAACTGTCTTCAGCTAAACTCATCTAAAACTGAGATCCTCCTGTTTGGCGGAGACTCACATCTCTGGGTAACAACTGGTGGCCGCCGGAGTTGGGTAGTCCTCCTGAACCCAAAGTCTCGGTAAAAAACCTCGGCATTCGGCTGGATATCATTCTCTCGTTTGAGGAGTATGCCAAGTCTGTGGCAGTGACCTGCTTCGGCATTTTGCGCGGCCTCAAACCCATTTTGGGTCTGTTTGACCCTCACACGCACCAGCTGTTTGTGCAAGCCACAATCCTGGCTAGGTTAGATAACTGCAACAGCCTCTTGCTTGGTGCTAACAAATCCGTGACCAATAGGCTCCAACGCACCATGAACGCGGCAGCTCGCACCTTTCTTGCACTGCCTAAGTATAGCTCGGTTTCAGGGGTGCTGCGTCGACTCCACTGGCTGCCGGTGGAGCACAGAATCCGGTTCAAAGCACTCTGTGCTACTCATAAAATACTGGCAGGTTCCGGCCCGGTGATTCTCAGAGACCTTGGCCACCACTATACTCCTTCCCGTGCTCTGCGCTCTGCGGATCTACACCTGATGCGGGTGCCACGATTCCGCAGAGCCAGAGTCGGAGGCCGTTCATTCAAAGTTTTAGCTCCTACTTTATGGAACTCAATGCCTCTCGCTATTAGGAGCATCCCCAATCTCTTGGCGTTCAGAAAGGCAGTAAAGACATGGTTATTTCAGTAGCTAAAACAGCATATTCTCCTTCTCCCTGATCCTTAGCGCTGGAACGTCCCTTTGCTGGGACAGCCATGCGCTTTATAAATTGCCTAACATAACATAACTATGTGGAGTATGAAAAGAGTACATTTTTCAGATGTTTGGCAGGTTGCGATGCACTGCTGTTGATCAGATGATGAAGAATGAGAAGTACATTTTTTCAAATCATACAAAATTAATACATGTTATGTTATGCAGGAATTTGTGAGCATTCTAGTGAGAATGAGATTCAAGAAATATTGTTTGCATGGGTTATTGAGGTGTTGAGACCTTGGTTCTGATTTTGTTGCGAACCACTCAATGCAAGGCCACAGAGTGTTACATGGCAGAAAGGAGACAAGGTATTTGTGCTAGAATGGAGTGGTGATAAAAAGAAGTAAAATGTATATTTAGAGCTAGTATGAGAATTTCAAAGAGGAAATAAAATTGTCAAGTGATATAGGGTGCAGGGCAAGCTGAAAAAAGCAGAGAACAGTGATGGCTATTTTTAATACTTGAGAGTCAGAACTAAATTTGGATCTATTATAATGTAAAATAATTCAGATAACAGTTTCCACCTTGTGCATTTTGCAAACACTGAACTATAAACATCTACTTCACCTTAAATTATATGCATTATTACTCATTCACATTAGAATGTGCTAGATGAAGTGGATAAACAGACTTCAGTTGTTATCTAATTTCTCATTAGACATATTTATATGTATAAAAAGACTCTAGAAGGATTGGATAATATTTATAATGCTTTTCATTAGTTTTTTTATAAAGCATTAGAAGCAGTAATGTCAATGTATCAGCTGCAGCATCCACTGGCATCAGAAATCCTTCTGATTGCATACTCCATTTATATGTCCCATACTAAATTTCATTGACAACATCACCAACACGTTGCTTTCATTTTTAAGGTACAGTAATTGCCATTCTAAAGCATATAATCAGTAGTTATAGTTTTGTAAGGTTTAGCAACAGAAATGCCTATTCTAGATCTACCTGCTTTGTTATTGTAGGTAATATTCTATATGCTTTACTAACACTGACAAGGTCACTACATCTGATATGAACATGTGCAATAGTGCTTTGTTATTTATTGATGAGTCTCAGATGGATGAGTGGTTAACTTTGGTGGGTGGATGGATTTGATGGAGTTACTTAGGATTGGTAACATTGAGAATAAATGATTAAATGGATGGATGAGGGTAAATGGGTTCATTAAAGAACGGGTGTGTGGGTGAAAGTATTGATGGATGGGCACACGAGTGACTAGATGGATGGATGAATATATGCAAGGATGGATGGATGGCTTATTCATATGGGTGTTCAGATGGGGAAGTGAGCAAATGGATAGATAAAGATAGGATGGCAGCATAAAAAGCAGCAGGAAATAAATACAGCACATGCCAAAGATGCCAGGTGGCCCCATGTAATTTGCAAAACCCTCAGCCAGTCTCCGGCTTTTATTCAACAACACTTTGCATTCCAGGACATAAATATACACTTTCACATATAAAAGTGTGGGGTTAAAAGTTGCAACATGTAAGGTGAGGTTCCCTAAAAAGCCTGGACTGGCAAAGGGTTTCACACATGACAGCTGGAAGGTACCACACCTTTAATAATAACCTCTCCCCATTTCAATCATCAGCTACAGAGCCCTGCAGTATGGGTAAAATTATGCCAAAGCCTTGTTTGCCCCTATGCACAATACATTGATCATTATCCTCCTCCTATCCTAAGAAATATGGCATGAGTAGAAAAAGTGCTATTAATCTCTTACCTGAGGTACTGATATCATCTTAGACATACTCTACTGTTTCATGTCCATGAAGACTGTGCAGATCAGGCAGGGTATGAGCAGTAGGAGGGAGGAATATTAGGAATAATCCAACAGAAAGGACGTAGAGTCCCTGTCCCTCAACAAGAGTGAAAGGGCCACTGGAAATGGACATTACCTAACAAAATCAACTCACAGCTACCATCACCTTTCTTCTGACAGCTGGTACAGGGGGAAATGGAATTGTGGAATGACCAACATTGCCAACATTGCCAATTGAGGATGTCAAACATGGATTAACCCACATCCAGCCACACATCCATTTCTCCTGTCTCCGTCTCTCAGTCACAAGAATGTTTTATTGAGGTGGGTGGAACACTTAAGTTTGAAGGTTAGCAAGTGAGAGGAACTGAATCTATGTTGAAATATGTAAGTAGTTTACTTTGCTGGTTTCCATCTCACCACATGCATATGACACCATATGTCAGCATTATGCAACACACTTGATAAGCAATCTTGACAACTTTACATATTTAGATTTCATCTACAACCCTGAAGCTATCTGAAGAACTCAATGTAATCAGCTGTACTTGTGTAATTGATTTATGCATATTAGATTATGAGAGGCCATTGAATTTAACAGGAAATACCAGGATATAGCTCACTTAAGGTCATCAACGTGCAATTCTGGAATGTCTAATGTGTTGTCCTTACTTTTTATCTGAGTGGTGATCAGAAAGCAGGTTATCAGAAACTAAAACCCATTTTAACCAGTATTGTGCGATCAGGTGAGATGAATCAGCTATACTAAAGTGACTGTAAGAGTTTACTGCACCTACTATCAAATAACCATGAGATAATGTTTAGAGTCAAGATATTGTGGAAAGGATATAAGCACAAAATAGGAGCAAATAAAATTCATCCCACCTTGGTTCTGTCACAGAAAGCTTTGCACTGATCAGTTAAGCGGGAGGAAAGAAAAAAGAGAGGGAGCAAAGAAAGAGGAGGGTCCCAAAACATTGATTTCCCATGCAAATTCCCATGCAAAACTTTGCTCACCGGTACAGAAAAACTGCTAAATGGAATTACACTTAATTTTGCAGGAAATTAGAACTTTACTCCAAAAGTGTGCTTTTAGATTTTGTGTAAATCCATTCAGCTGTTTTTGACGCATTAGCATTTAAAGAGAGACTTGGTTTGTTAATGAAAGCGTAATGTTTGGAGAAAGTTAGGTATAGCGGAGTGGTTGGTACCCCAGAAGTCCCGCAGTAACTACAAAGTAAAAAAATGGTACCTTCTGATTGACCGAGGCACCTTTTACTCCGATTGACCATTTCATTAAAATGGTAATGTTGCTGGTACTGGGGTACTGAGTGATCTGATTGTCTGGTCACAACTCTAAACAAAATGTTGTGGCCGGCATTACAAGACTTGGGGACTTGGTCCTCGTGTCCTGAAAAAAACTTTTGGAATAGGGGCTGAAGGGGTAAGAGAGGGTCACCCACAGAGATTAAAATTATTTTATTAGTGCTGCTGATACTGCAGTACTCTCTTGGACCCAGCACAGCCTTCCAGTGAGGTACCACAGTACTTATGTGGTCACTATTCTAGATTCCACCCCAAGGTACTGCGGTCCAGTGCCAGCTTCCCAGAGGACTTACACGGTATTGCAGTACTATGGGGTTTACACCATGTGTCGGGTATAGCAGGAGTACTCCGGTACCCAAAATATATTTTTTTTAAAAAGGAAAAGAGAATGTGGGTTGAGTGCGCATGGCTGAATGCTGTGCACAGTGGGCAGTTGGCTGCCCATGGGGCATTGGGAATCTCTGGCAAGGCCCTGTAGCCAAACCCCCACTGAACTCTACAGAAGAACTTGCATATCAAGGTGCTGGCTGTCTGTTGGGGAGAGAGCTGGCCACAAGGTGGAAGTCAAGGGCAATACTCTCTCCTTGTTACACACAACTTGTCTGTGGCACCTATCTATAATATCCCTTTAACCTTTTCAGTGAATTTCAGTTTTTTTTTAAACATAAGCTAAGTTGTGTATGTGTGAGTGTCCGTGTGTTTGTGTGTTTGCGTGTGTGAGAGAGGGAGAGAGAGATTACTAGTACAATCTAATTTCATGGAAATCCATATTCCTAAACTCCCACATGCCTCTTTATGGAAGTAATGAATGTTATCTAATTTACAGGATGCAACAGACTGAGTTTTCTAAAGCAAGAAAGTATTGTATAATTTATGACATCAAGCCATTTATTAACTTTCAGTTTCCTTGTCTCAAGATTGATTGCACTAACCTCAGATCTTATATAAGCAATGTGTCATTTGTTAAGCCTAAATAGTTTCAAATCAGTTGTAGTTTAAAAGATTCACCACTGAGAGCAATATGCACATACAGAATACCCAAAAAGAAATACAATTTTAGAGTAATGTTCCATATGATGTTCTCACATTTTCCACTTAAAGAGAATATTCTCAATGCTTGGTCTGACATGCTTCCTCCAACATAACCTACAAATATTTCATGCGCTGAAAGCTTTTAAGTCAATCATCATCCGTTAGTCGGTTAATACTGCAAACCTATTGCTGCCTATGTTAGTGGCTCTTTATTGCTGTTAAAGGCAGAGAAATTCCCTTCTGAGAGCATGCATAATCTGTCTTCTAAGTTGGTAAAGTTAGAAATATTCTCAGATGTATAGAAGTATATAGGATTCTTGGATGCATAGAAAATGTACAGAAATATCATAGAGTATACTCAAACAACGTTTTCTTGACTGTAAATCAAAATCCTAATGGTGACACAATTATGTATGTGCTATCAAGCACCAATTCATTTCCACAAGCTAAAACACTGCCTCCAATGTTCATATATTTAAAGAATCTCACAGAACTATATTGCACTGACTTCGGGAGAAGATCCACCCAAACAACCAAGCATGCCATCACAAAGTTCAAAGGGTGCACATTCCTGGTGGTCCTCAACCGGTATGGTGGTTTGTGGATAAAGTAGATGTATCTTGCAGTAGTCCTGTCCTCACGTTGGACTTTTGAACTAAGTGTTGAGGCTCATTGTGTTTGGTGTAAAGACTGTCCATTGCAAAATCATAAATCCTCCTGTAGTGCACCCCTGTATGCTCACATGTATTGTTATCATCTTTTCTATATGAAATGTTTGGTGGTGGGAACCCATATTATCAGGAGGGCAGTTCTAAAGGAGTTGGGCATTAGTTTGGTCTATTACGATCTGGCACCAGAAAGATTGGTTTTGGAATCGTTCTCAGTTTCTGCAATGTGTTTTCCAGCATTTAGTTTGAATATTCGAAAACAAGTTGGGGTAGTACTTTCCCTAATTATGCTGGAGCACTGGATGACAATTTCTAGCACAGACAATATTTCATCAATTGGCAAAATAATTCACTCAAATTTCTTAAAGGATTTCACAACAACAGGATACTTAATGCTGGTTCCATCAGAGACAATCAAAATCATGTTGCATACATAAACAGAACACTACTTTGTGACCTTTCTCTTTTTTTCATTTTGTTCTTTTAATTTACCCTTAATTACAGCAGCTCAATTCACCATGAGCACAGTTAGGAAGATCCACTTCGCATGAATCCTGAATACAAAGAGGCATGACAGAGTTGGTTGCAGGAAGTGTAGGTAGGCTCATGGTTGAAGCTTCAACCAAACTTTGACAGTATCAAGGCAGATCCATGTACTGAGGAACAGAGGTGGCAAAGTCATCCTTTCCACTAAGTACTGTTTGAAGATTTAGTTAGTTTAATCAGAGTAGTGAGAGCCCCAGCAGTCTACTGAGACACTCCAAAATTGATTCAACATTGTGTTTCCTTTTATTTTGGAGATTACATGGACTTTCTTAGGTGCTTTTTCTAAGCGTATGGTAAGGATGCATTTCCAAAAGAAAACTGAAGGACAAAAACAGAAATTTGCTTTGTTCAGTAACCCCTGAAACTTACAGCTAAACTACAGCCTCAGATGAAATCCTTTATGATAGTCCAGAACACAGGAACAAGCTTTACCTCTTTCAGGCTCTGACAGGTCACCGATCGACCCATCCTTATCAAGGTTTGGACTGGGCCCCACCTGATTTGACCTCACAGACCTTTGCAAATGAAGACTTTCCCATTCCAGATTATTTGACAATCTGGGCAGATTCAGTTTGGGCAAACAGATAGTGACGGATTTAGCAAATGGTCTCCCCCTAGGTACACACACTATACCCAGCCATCACAGCCTTTTAAAATAAAAAATCTGCCCATCCCAGGTCAGTTTGTGTGCTGGTCAGATTAAGCATAAACAACTAGGAAGTATGAATGCATGCAGGTAATGGTGCTGGCAGCAAACAGTCAAAAGTGAGGACAGACCACTTCAGGTCACAGGGCAGGCTTGGTTAAAAGGCTGAGATAATACCAGGAGCTGGCTGCAAGGATGCATTATTGTTACCTCACGTCAGGATGCAAACTTGTTGTTAGAAGCTCGTGCACAAAGTTGTAGAGTTACATAAATCGGGACTGATTCACAAAGTTAAACTAAAGGTATCTTTTAATGTGTGAAGGTCCCTGCTCCAACTGCTGAGTCATAAATGTACTATTCAATTGGGGTTTGTGAATAACAAAAAAATGGTAAACTAATACAAAAGTGTAAGTTTACCTTTGTGAACTAGGCCCAAAATATATGTGTGCAACTTCCTTGAAAAAGGCTGCATGCTTCTGCGTCTGTTTTTGTGCGCATACACAGAACAGAATCATGATACTCTGATGTCAGATCCAGAAAATTAGCTTGATGTCATCCCAAACGGCCTATCAGCTTGCATAAAACAAAATGTTCTTACACTTAAGGTAAGAGCTAAATCGTGAAGCAAAACGATATAGCACATGAGTGAGTGACATTATAATAATTGTATTGTAATACGTGCGAACCTGCAATACCTGTATAAAAGCCTGACTCTAATTTCCTTCTTAGAGGTTACTTGTGGTGTCTCTAGTTGCCTGTAATAACACAATTATGAAGCCACTCAACTGTAATAAGTTGGTAAAGTTCTGACATCACAATGCCTACTGCCAGCAGTCAAGGGGAAAGGCAGGACACGATTAAAGCTATTGTTTCAAAAACAAAAATGAACTGTTGCTTTTCCTTCTTCTGCTCTGTTTTTCTAGATGAACAATGATAAACAGACAACAGGCAACAATTTTTTTAGGCAATTATAGGAATGATAGAATCTCTCTCTATGGTTCTATGCATTCCAAGCCACAGTATTTTTTAAATGTTATTTGCACTAAACTGATTCCAATATCTTTTGCAAGAAATATTTGTAGTATGTTTAATTTTGCACTAGAGGTTTTAATTGTATTCTTTAGGTTTACAAACATCCTATCTCTTTCATATGAAAAGCACTCCACCAAGGATATAAGTGGTTTGTGGAAAGGGTTATAGTATGGTCATGTATTGTAAGGAATAAAATACCTCCTGCCGTACATTATAGGGATATTGCAAGTCACCTCTGAGTTCCATGAGATTTTACAGGAGCATGGCCTTTGATATCTTTCCTCTGTATGGTCACAGAACTCCTCTGGAACTTGCAAAATCCTTATAATATATCATGGGGGTACTTTATACCACATATAACATAACTAAGGTGACAATAGGCATGGTGATATTCTTTATCACTGAATTATTCACATGCCATTTGCTGAATTCTGATGAAGGTCAAAACTCATTTGAGAGATTTACATCCGAAGCACCAAAATTGTCTATGCGAGTAAAGTATAATGCATAATTTGATTAAAAAAACCTCTTCAACATAATGTTTGATAGCACAAAACATAAAGCATGTCTTACTTTATGAACATTTAAAGTTTTAGTGAACTCAATGTTGCAAGCAACAATGGGGATCTTTCAAGTTTTTACAATCAAAGGTAATGTATATCAGAGAACTTTTAATACTCATCTACATAAATCACTTTTTGCTGACATCAGCATGCCACCAACAAAAAAGCTAGCACTGTGATTCTATCAGCAACATGCAATGTATGATCTTGTATTTCATTGAGCCAGAAGGCATCAGTATATACAGCGTCTTATTATCATGGTAGTGTATCCACCAAGTGAAGACAGAAGTTCCATATTTTCATCACATTATCTTAAACTATTTAATTTTCTCACAAGGGCAACAGAACAATTCCAAAGTTCAATGTTGTATAAAACATTGATGCAATGCAGCATGAGTTAGTCCAGTCTCAATACCATTCTCACTATATGGACTCATACATTACACTTATTGTGCTGTGAGTACCTCTTCTCACCACTCCCAATAATAGACTATTTGTCCAGTACATAACTACTATTATTCCTCTGCTGCAATGCAACTCTCGATACATCATTTTTACCATCAAGACTTACCATTTTTGATTCACACAAACAAGCCGGTCTTCCCCTCTAGATATGTACATTTAGGGACCAATATTTACGTCCATGCACCATGACCTAAAACAGTGCAAAATGGTCGAAGTGCCTTTTTAATATAGGCCACTTAATGCTGGCGCAAACTAGCACAATCACTGAGAGATACTGAGCACTATCTCTCGATCATGTAGGTTTTTCAAATCGAGGCCACTTTTGTTAGGCTCTCAACACACTCCTATTTCTGCTGTCATAAAACGGAGAGTTACGGCCCACAACCTCCAACCCCCTACTGCGCCTCAGTTTCATGGCCAAGAGGTGAAGTTTGCAGGCTCTAAAACTAAAACATAGGGCATTATTAAGAGTTTGGGGGACAGGATACTCCGTCACAAACATGGCGGATAACCCGTCCGCAGTATTACAAGTGCATTATTTATACTGATATGATATTGTCTAAAGTGCTTAATTTGTAAAAAGATAAATGCTGGGGCTCTCGCCAAGAGGCAGCTTGCACCAACCCATTTCCCCTTTTAACACCGGCCAAAACGGAGCAAACTACTAACCCTCAAAGCAGAGATAGGATGTGGCGTAATGGCCAGAGCCGCCAACTTCGGAGATGGGTAACTAGGTTTAAGTTTCGGCATCGGCTTAACGTCCTTTGATTCTGGGCAAATCACTTAATCTCCTGGTAAATGAAAGTGTCGTTAACTGGTGCTCATGAAAAGCACCTGTGTTGGTGATTAAGTGCTGGGGCTAAGCACCAGAAACCACCTGCTCAAATTAAGCACTGATTGTCTATCAAACTCTTAAGAAGGCTCTTATTATAACTTATGTAACAGCAGACATATAAAGAACTGTATTTGAATTACCATCTCACAATTCATAAATACAGAATTAGCCGATGAAAATGCTATATTAGTGTGTCAGCGCACATTAAAGAACCCCACTATTACTTTAACATTTGCCTCCTGCAAAAAAAACATTATACCATGGTGATTTTTGCAATATTCATTAGAATCTAAAGGTTGCGTGAGAGGTTGCTAAACTACCCGGCAAAACAGCCGAGCAGGATGCACAAATACATATGTCACTGTTGCTGAGGAGAGCCTAATTGCCGGCCCTAGAGGTCTTTTATACCAACAGTTTATGCAATTTAAGAACACATCAAACAATCAATTAGTTAATCCATCAATCACTATAAACATTTTAAACCTTAAAGGATACAGATTGCCATGTTTATATTCGTATCTCTTTTTTAGTTTTGAATTTGAGTGCACCCAGTATAAAATATATATTTTGATAACAAATACTAATCAGGTTGCTAAAGAATCAACCTTTTGTATTTATATTATAATTGCATCCATGCAAATGTTTTCATCAAATGAATATATATATAATTATATATAATTTTAACGTGGCATAATAGTTACACCAGATCTCTACTGTAAATGTAAGTGTGCATAACAGAAATTAGACCCTTTCAGCACAACATTTAGATGAACTAAACGGGTTTGTAGCCTTTGATGCAATGATAAATCACATTTTAAAAATAATATGTTACACACCTTGATTACAGGCTTCTGCCTCTTCCCTTGCGATGCTCTCACACAGCACTCCGTAAGAGGACTTTCAACTTTAGCAGAAAGGCTTTATATTGGGCGTGTCTTTTACGGCTGCCTGGGTTATTAAGATGTGATACTGCCGTAGTAAAGTGCAACCCTACAGAAATAATTAGCTTGCTTATGTTAATCTATAATCGTGGTCCACGGGGCAGTAACTAGCTACAGACAAAATTGCTCAATAAAACAGCAAAACAGTATTTATTCTTACCACTTTGTTAAAAAGTAACATGAATTTCAGAAATGTACTCTGCGAATACTTAAGAAACGCCTCTGCCACGAATTTGTGTTGGCTAGTGCCTTAAATATTTGAGAAATTGGACAGCGCTATTTAACCGCCAGAGACAGAGGTAAATGGTTGTTTGACACTGGGATTGTAAACCAATGTGCTGTTTTTGTCTGGAAATGTGGCTAAATGTGTTGACTTTCTAAAGTAAATAACAAAGCACCACGCAATATAATACAAAGCAAAATAACAGCACAGCAGAAGGCAAAACAATAGCCAGAGCACAATGCAACAGAAAACCGATGCAATAATGCAGCACAACACGAACAATAAAACATACAAACAACCAGAGCACAATTCAACACTGAAAATATGCCCAAATATTCCTGCCATACATCACCACCTCCACATGTGTGCTTTCAAAATACTGTGCTAAAAGGTTTTTCACCCAGTAATGCCTTATATCTAAAAATACATATAATAGCACCAGAAAAACATGTTTTGTGATTCAGCACTTGCCTAATTCATGGAAGCAAGGCCACACATATTTTCAGATCCAGAAATAGTTAGTGTAGGGCTTTTCCAAACACAAGCAACTGGTCACTACTCGACAAGGCATAGCTTGTATTGTACCAGAAATAGGTACAACAGTATTTATGCTAGGGTTATTTCAAAGGTTATTATTACAATGCAAAGCTGAAGGCTCCAGTCCATGAGTTTAAATGATGTTCACTCTGAAATGGAAAGTGAGCCTACTGTTCTCGTCTGTGGCCATTTTATGAATAAATATTGTATTCGGTTCAATAGTAGCAAGTGTAAGTCCCCTATACCCTGGGCGAAGCACTGAAGCCTTTCCCGGCAATTGAGTAAGAGGTAACTCAATTTGTTGATCACCTGTGGTAAAGTGCTAGTTTATAGAGCAACATTGTATGTAGGATATGTGTGGGTTTCAAGAGTGAGGTCTGAAGGAGTGGTCCAAGGGTTTGAGGTGAAAGTTGAGCTGTGTTTAAGCACAATGACATTAGACAAATAGAGTCATGTTTGCTTTTGATCAGTAGTTGTCACTTGTTATACTGCAAATCTTTGCTATTGGGGCTGAGGGTGCTCTTATGATAATAATTTTGCGTGGCACTTGGCCTATGCCTTGAGTGCAGCAGAAAAGCTTATGTTGCATAGGTTAAAAAGAGAGTGAAAGTGCAGTCATCTAATAGATAACCAAATCATGAAGCACTAATCTATTTAGAAACAGGTTTTTGCTTTCTTGAATTTTTGGTGGTCTTGCCAATTATGTGTTCCAGTGTTTGGATGTTTGTGCACAGGGAAATGTACAAACATGCATTTCTCACTAGGGAGGGATGTTTAGGGATTCAGGGAGGGCTGTTTAGGGATTTAGCCAGTCTGGAATTCATAATCATTCTCTGTGCGTATTGATGTAGTTTTAGACAGAAGAATGTGGTTCTCATGACATCGACAGCCAGTGGGATGAAGAAGAGATGCTTGAAAGCACTGTGCCTCTCTATAGGCACCAATAGAAAGGCTTGCATAAATGGAGAGATGTGGTCACTTTGGCACTAATTTGAGAGTTGCTTTGTGGATCCTCAGGATTCTTCATAGAATATATAGAAGAGCTTCCAGGTACAGTCTAGTGGGCATCCATGATCCTGAAGCCAGAGAGTAGTAAGGTTACACTGTGCTCAGTTTCCACAGCTCAGAAATACTCTTTATTAGAAAATGTGTTTGAGGTGATTGAGTAACATCTAGTGACCTATTCCTTGGAGTCTTTGACATAACAAACAGGATTCTACAGAAGGATATGATCAGATCCAGGGCTGAGGTATGCCTTGAAGAGGAAAGGGCAAATGGTTTAAAGAGGGATGCAGGCATAGAAGGTGAAATAAGTCTAAGAAGGAATTGGAGGTGTACCTGAGGTCAATCAACTTGTAGAGGTATAAAAATCTGTGCCAGGACATCACTTTGAATATCTAGTCTCTCATTCTTTGAGGTAGGGTTTGATATTAAACCATGTCAAAAGTAGAAGGAAGTTTCTGTAATAATAGTGCAGCTACTATGTGTATATCAACTGTGATCTTTTGATCATCCCAGATGCCATTCAAGGTAGATGTTGCTTTTCTGCTTTGCAGAGTTCTCCATGATGGACCAAAAGAAGATTGCTATCTTTGAAGAAAGCAGAGATTTTGGTAAAAAGCAATCTTTCTTTGAGATTGCCGAGGAGTAGTGCTTTGAGTTTTAGTTCCAAAATAATATATCTGTTAGGCCAAGCCCTTGTTTCTTCTGAATCAGCTTGACATATGAATGCTTGAGATCATTATGATAGTTACTGCATGCTAAAGAGTCATTGATGACCTCTTTGGCCAGCAAGGTGACAGAGGACTGTAGCCCTTTCATAAACATCTGAGAAAGCTAGAGACTGAGGGAGGTGAACTCACAAAGTACATGGTTGATTCAATAATGGGATTTGCCCATCAATATTTTTACATTAGTACCTCGAAAATGCATTGAAAAAAGTTTAGGTGAGCACAATGAGGCAGGAGGCTACAACAGTTTAAAAATTGAGGGCCTCAGAACTTGAGAACTAACTTTTGATACGCCACTGATAACATCAGTGAAATATCTACGCAGGAGTAAAGGGATTCAGTTAACCTGTACTTGATTGAAGTTTGACTGATGTTTGTTGCATGTACCTTGAATTTGTTCTTTTAGACTTATCTAGTTAGGCTTGAAATTGTACAACATTAGTGTGATGACTTTGCAGAAGTGAAACCTCTGTAGACGGTGAGGGGCTGTGTAAACATGTTTAGAATGATGCACTGTGGAAATGCTGCTGGGAATGTTCACAGTGAGCAAAATTGTCTAGTGTAAATCAGGCTAATCAAGAAAAACCTTCACACTCCTGCAACGTCAGGTAGAAGATTCCTTGACGACTATCACTTTTTAAAACCTGTGCATGCTATTATGAGTTGGTGTGTAGCAAGCACTGAATTATTTTCTTTTTGTTACATTTGAGCTTGTGACCATTGTATGTCTTCAGAGCCTTTAGAGTGCATTTTGCATTCAGGAAGGATCAGGAGACTTTGGTCCACAGGATGTGAATATCAATATGGAAAAAAGGCAAAAATGGGGGCACTCCAAATCTTTTCCACGCTATCCCCCTACAAGAGCTGTTTTATCTGTGCCTTTTTTGGATGTACCAGTGCTCTCACTGGCTGGACCTGCTTGAACTCACTTTGAACTTCACCAGGACTCATTTATGTAGGTTTAATCTTGCATGTGCAGACTATGCTAAAGCATAATGAGTACTGCATATCAGAAGTTAAGGTGGTATATTATATTGATTTTGGTAATCATCCATTTTCCTTTTAGTCTAATTGCAGAGACATTCAGGGCCAAATTTATTAATGGTTTTGCGTCACCATGCACCACACAAGGGGACGCAGGGTGTCACAAAACCTAAAATGAGATTTACACAGCCATGCAAGGCCATCTTGTGTGGCCCTGCATGACTTGGTGAACCTAGAGTAATGCAAGGCAGTACACCCTGCTGTCTTGCGTTACTCTGCTGCAGGGAGGTGTGCCGTGGGTGGAGCGTGGGTGTTCCAATGCATCCATCCATGGATTCTGACACATTCACAGATTTCCCAACACTGGCAGGCGTGTGAATGCCTCAGAATTGTATGCCTCCCACCTGAGGCGCAACAAAGAGAAATATCTTTATTTATCCTTGCTGTTTCTTCTATCTACTTGTGCTGCATTGTGTAGCAGACTTAGAGAGATGAAAATGCCTCTGAGGATTGTTTTTGTGCAAAACTAATCCTGCCTACAATGCAGGCACCCGTGCACCATGGTGCAAAGGTGCCTGTGTTAGTTCTAGGCAGCACATTGTGCACTAGTGCAGGCAGAAAGCAGAAATGCTTTGTATGATGTTAAATACAGTGCATTCCTGCTCTTTCTCTTTCACGCAGCACAGCTCAGCAAGGTGGCTTGCTGTGTTGTGTTGCATGAAAGTTTGATGAATCTGCCTCACAGTTACCACTCACCCTGCTTTTGTTTACTCCTTTGGAGGTAACTTACTTTAATATATGAATATTGTGTACACTAGATATTTCTCAAAAGCTGGGAAAAGAAAATCTCACAGCAGTCGCATTCTCCTTCAATATGTTCTACACACACCCCTGCAAAATGTACTTCCATTCTTTTAATCTATCTGTAATGTTGTGGGGAAAGCAACAAGAGCCTGTGCTGTCCAAGTGTGGGCTTCTGGTAGCATACTGTCTATAAGGATCCCAGTATCAGACAGAATTCTGGATCCATTGATGTATTCATTCTTGACCACGTTTCCCAGAATGGCCACCTTAGATTTCTTACTTTAAATGATAACCAGTATGCAACAATACATTGCTGCCCCCCAACCAGAAATTGCATGTTACCAAACAGGGTGGCACAATCACAAACCAGAAAGATCACACTCCAACCATGCACAATGGCCCCTTGAGAAACATAATTAATATCTCTCCAGCAAGGTCCACAAGATTAATTTGTGGTTTTCATGTCAAAATGGCACTAGCTTATTCTCAAGTTCCCAATACCCAATGTGTCAGTGATGGTGCCCACCCAGGTGTACTTATTCCAACAGGAGAGGTTTGCACAGACCAATTCAAGGTACTGGTGTCCATTGCTCAAATAGAACTGCACTCCAGAATCAGACCAGCAACCCTTCCTGATTTTCAGTCCTAGATGACCTTTCTGATATATTATCTTGTCGAGGATGTAGCAGCAGTGACAATATTAATATTAACCCCTTGTGTGCTAAGGACAGAACAGTTCTGACCTCAGCCACGGTGACGTGTGCTGAGGATGGAACCATTTTGTCCTCACATAAACCCACGGGGGAGCGCTGGCGATCCCCCCTTGGGTGGACCATTTTTACTCCCCCAACAGGGATGGCAGTACTAGACCTTCCACTGCCACCCCCAACCCCCCCATTAGCAATCTGATTATTTCAGCACGCTGACCTCATTAGATGCAGCCAGGGATGTGCTGAAAGCCATTTGCTCCCAGCACGTCAAAGAAGAGGCAATCTTTTCAGGTACGTCCTGGTCCCGGGGGGGGGGCGGGGTTTACATTGCAGCTGCATGGGCAAATGAAAGCATTTTTCCTTTCCCCCTGTGCCTGTTTTGAGTGGATTCCTGCTCCACGATCGCAGATGGACCGCAATCATGGAGCAGAAAACCATAACCCTAGTCCACCAGTGATGGTGCCCACTCAGGTGTACTTATTTCAACAAGAGAGGTTTGCACAGGCCAGTTCAAGGTACTGTTGTCCTTAGCTTTAATGGAATTTCAGTCCAGATGTAGACCATATCAGAAAGGTCATCTAGGATTCTCAGTCCTAGATGATCTTTCTGACATGATATCTTGTCGAGGATGTAGCAGCAGTGACAATACTAATATTAACCCCTTGTGCGCTGTTGACGGATCGGTTCTGTCCTCAGCCACGGTGGACATGTGCCGAGGATGGAACCATTCTGTCCTCACACATACCCACCGTTACAGTGCTGGCGATCCCCGTGGGTAGCTCATTTTCACTCCCCTACCTGGGATTGCAGAGGAAGACCTTACACTATATGCAGCCAGGGATGTGCTGGAAGCCATTTGCTTCCAGCACGTCCAAGAAGAGGCCGTGTTTTCAGGTACATCGATCTCCGGGGGGGGGTATTTTTAGATTGCAGACGCATGGGGAAATGAAAGTGCTTTTTCATTTCCCCCTGTTCCTGCTTGGAGTGGATTCCTGCTCCACAATCGCAGGTGGGACCGTGATCGTGGAGCAGGAATCCATAACCCTAGACCACCAGGGATTTTTCTTGCTGTTGTTGGGGGAGCAACCCTTTAGGCAAGGGTTGCTTCCTTGGGTGCTAAAAATATCTGTGTTTCAGCACCTCCGTGGGCTGATTCGGCCATTTATTTCAGCCTATCTGCCCACCTTGTGGTTAAAACCTACTAAAAGCCACAGAATTTTTTATAAAGCTGATTACGGGAAGTAAGCTCTTGGGCAAGGGTCATTCCCCTTTAGGGATTTTTCTTTGGTAATTCCACCTCCCCAGAGGGCTGATTGACTGTTTTTAGGCCGGTCTGCCATCTCGGGAGGGGCAAGCCCACAAGACACCAGGGAAGTTTATATTTATATGTCGGGGAGTGGCCCTTTGGGCAAGGGTCACTCCCCTTTATTGGGGCAATGTTCTGGCAGTTTTCTGCCCCTCTGGCAGCTGATGGCCTTATTTTTAGGCCCATCTGCCCCCAAGGGGGATAGAAAGCCAGTAGACACCAGGGAGTTTTAGATTTATATGTTGGGGAGCGGCCCTTTGAACATAAGTCGCTCCCCTTTATTGGGACAATGTTTTTGATATTTTGTGTCTCCCTAGGGGCAGATCAGCCATATTTTTAGGCACATCTGTCCCACTGAGGAAAAAAGTCACTAGATACCAGGGAGTTTTAGACTTATATGTTGGGGAGCGTTCCCTTGGGTGAGGGTCATTCCCCTTTATTCGGGCAATGTTTCGGCTGTTTTCTATCCCCCCCTGGAGGGAGATCGACCATATTTTTAGGCCCATCTGCCCCTGAGGGGGTCAGAAAGCCACTAGACACCATGAAGTTTTAAATTTATATGTCGGCGAGAAGCCCCTGTGGCAAGGGCCGCCCCCCATTATGGGGTCAATGTTTTTGTCATTTTCTGCCCATCCCAGGGGCAGATTGGCCCTATTTTTAAGCTCACTACACACCAGAGAAAGTTTCAGTGTGTGTGTGAATTGGAGTTCGGCTGACGGTCTGCGTGTACTGCGCGTACTGGCGTTTGACTGGATGTGTGTGTACTGGAATTTGGCCGGTGGTGTGTGTAGAGTGGTGCTTGGCTGACGGTGTGTGTGGACTGGCGCTTACGGTGTGTGTAGACTGGTGCTCTCTTGGCTGGTGGTGTGCATGGACTGGCATTTGGCTGGTGGTGTGTGTAGCTGGTGGAGTGTGGACTAGCACTTGGCTGGCAGTGTGTGTGGACTGGTGCTTGCCTGACCATGTGCATGGACTGGCACTTGGCTGGCCGTATGTGTGGACTGGCATTTGGCTGGTGGTGTGTGTAGCTTGCGGTGTGTGTGGACTAGTGCTGGGTTGGGGATGTGTGTGCACTGGCATTTGACTGATGGTGTGTTTGAACTGGGGATTTTGTTGGCTGTATGTGAAAACTGGCTTCTGGCTGGCAATGCGTGTGGGTGGCATTTGGGTGGTGATGGGCAGACATTAGGTTTTATAATGTTAACTGTTTTAGTTTTTGTCATCATTTGCATTTGTGATTATAATGTTTTATTTCTTCTTTTTATTCTAGTGCAAAGCTTTTGATTTCCTGTGCTGTGACTCCTGTTTGAGGTTTCAGCCCTGTTAGATCTGCAATTTATGTAGTTCCATGCGTTTGGTAAGAAAACGTTTTTGTACTTTTTACTGTAAATGAGTATCATTTCCCTGCATAAATGTGATTTTTGTAAATGCTGTAATAACAGCAGCATATTTAGCTTCTGTTTTATTGTGTGTGAAATTCTCCCTGGATTTTTGCTTGATGTATATTGTGTTGTTTTGTGTGCAATTGTCTTTTTTTCTTCCTTTCTAGGGGAATATCATTGGTGCTAGCTGTGTCTGTGCAGAGTAGGTGAGCTGGTGAGTCTAGCTTTCTCTGGCAAGTGAGTGCTATTGTTTTTCAATGTATATGTCTTTGTGTGGTTTGTATTGATTGACTTTTCCTTTCAGATTACCAATAGTTTTACTTTCCGTTTGACAAAACCACATTGTATTAGTTATTTTACACAGTGTTGGATATTGTTGACCTATTTGTCAAGTTACTGTTCTTAATAAGGATTATGGCTAGCCATAGGATTACCGCTCTGCATGTTGTTGATCTGCTTTGCGAGTCTTCCTCTGACCATGATTATGAGACTGACTTTGCATCTGAGGCAGAGGAGGAAGTCTAGGATTCTGGCAGTGAATTTTGTGTCCCATAGGAATCATCTGATGATGAAGCCACTCTCAGTGCGGAGGAAGTGCCTCTTTTAGAGGAGGACACTGATGCACCAACAGTGCAGCAAGAGGCATCTGGATTGAGCCTGGATCTGCAAGGCATCCCATTGGAAGAGGTGAACTCTGGGTTGCCCCAAACATGGTGCAGCCAGTGTTACTTTCCTTTAGCTGTATTGCAGAGTGCAGAGTGAATACTTTCAGTTGTTTATGAATGATGCATTTTTGGAAGACATTGTTGAACAGACTAAATTGTATGCTGAACAGTATTTGAGAAACAGCAGTGCCAGACTTAAGCCCCACTTTAGAGCTACCTGGCAGACTCCCACAAATCTGGATGAGTTGAAGAAGTTCTTGGGTTTAACTTTTTGAAGGAGTTGATAAGGAAGCCATTGCTGTCTTCATATTGGTCTACTAGTCCCTCAATGGCAACTGCTATGTTTCCTGCACCGATGAGTCATGATCGGTATTTGCTTCATCTTCAAATTATGCATATTGTTGCTAATGCTTCAGCATTGCCACAAGATCACCTTGATTGTAGCAATCTTTTTAAGATTTGGCTTGTCCTTGATCACTTTGTAGATTGATCTTCAGGGATCTCAATCAATCAAGAACTTTATTTCGATCACTATAGATCATAAAAGTACATCAAAAGACAAAACAATTACAAATACACAATACAAATAAGACATAACATTATGAATAAACATTCACAGTCTATTTACAATCACAGTGAGCGACAGTCGATCAAAGTGCATCAGTGTTTGTTCGAAAGGAAAGTTCATTATGGTAACAGCATGATTGAAGACTAAAATTTCCATCATTATTTATACTTAAAAGTTCATCATAAAATACTTAAAAAGGGGGGAATAAAATATGTTAAAAACTATAATCATTTAAAATAACACATAACCCACGATAGAACCTAAACAGGCGCCATAGAATATGGTACGCCCTTGGAACTGAACCCTAGAAACTATCAGGAGAGTACTTAGTTCGCCTGATCCACGTAGCCAGTAAAAACTTTGCTGTGCAAAATACAATCATACGCGTTGTATTTGTCTGCATTATTCTATATGCCTCCTTGTACCTCCTAACTCCCAGATTTCTGCAAAGAGGGGCAATCCATTCAATTCGGGATTGGTGGTACAGGGGACAAAAAAAAAACATGGTCAGGTGATTCAGTAATCCCGTGGCAACAGGGACAACATTCTTCAGCACTCTCTCTCCTGCTTTAGACCAGCTTCTTTTAAAATAGTTAACAGGTAAGCAACCATACCTAAACTGTAGGTAAAGTTTCCTTGCGAACAGGGGTTCAATTTCATCCAATGTGGGCTCTAATGGCAAAGTTTGTTTCAAATTCATAAAAGCAATCGACAGTGATCCCTTGCAATTCACTATCAAATCAGTTTCAACCATACCCCAATATACGTCTTTGAGACGGGATTTGTTAATCTGGCTAAGGGTTTCCGGTTCTCTCCAATAGACAACCAATCCTAACTTGAGTAGCAGGTTCTTGACTGTGAGCATCCAAGAAATCTTGTCCACACAAGATGTTGTCATTAATTCACAGACGCCCACCCTATAGGAAGCGAGGGCTGCATTAGACCATAACGGATGCCAGAACATGAGTATCCGCAAAGCAATTTTGTGTGCAATTCTCTTCTGGCCAAGATCTAAATAAAGAGGAATCAACGGGGTGGACACCGGAAGATTCACTAATGATCTAAGAAACTTTTGTTCAGTGACTGAGAGATTACCACAGTTGGAACAACCCCAGAGCTCTGCACCATATAAGGTTGCACCTAGTGCTTTAACATTATAAATCTCTAGCGCTGGTGTCGGTTTTCTGGATATTGTTTTCCTGTGGCTTTTCAATATACTCGCCGACTGATGAACCAGGGTTAACTGTGCTTTTTCCAATTGTGGGACCCAACTCATATTCGGTGTGAGTTTAGTACCTAAATAATCAAACTCTGTCACTAGTTCTAGTGGGTCACCGCCCACATTCGAGGGCATCTTGCATTTGGACTTTAGACTAGATGAAAAAAGCATACATTTGGTTTTTGAACTGTTTAGCTCCAACCCCCACCCCACACAAAATGCCTGAAAGCCATCTAACATCTGCTGAAGCCCTTGCAGTGTCTTTGCTATGAGCAGAGTATTGTCTGCAAAAAGGAGAGCAGGGGCCCATTGTCCTCCTATTTTCGGAGCATCACAACCATCCCTGCTCAAAAAGCTAATAACATCGTTGATAAACAGGGTGGGCACTAGAACACACCCCTGCCTTACTCCTTTATCAATATGGATCACCTCCGTCAGAGCCCCATTTTCGCCCCACCTCACTTGTGCCACAGTGTTAGCATGAAGTCTAATTAAAATATTGAGAAGGGGTGGTGGCACTCCCATGTTTTCCAAGACTTCCCACAGTTTCACTCTCGGTACCATATCAAAGGCGACACGCAAATCCACAAAGGCAACATATAGTTTTCCCTTGCGGATAGTCACTTCCCTCCAGAAAATACACATAAAGCGGAAGATTTGGTCTAGGGTACTCACTTGAGCCCTAAAACCAGCCTGCCACTCTGAGATAATATTCCCCTCTCTAATCCAGTCTTGGAGGTGGGCAAGAACCTGTTTGCAAAAATCTTTTAGTAGGGAGTCAATAAGGCTGATAGGCCTATAGTTTACCGGAAGTGCACGATCCCCCTTCTTAAAGATAGTAACTATCTCTGCCAGGTTCCATGAGTGGGGTATTTCCATACCTGAAAGGATACTATTAGAGAGTAAGTTGATGTATGGTCCCCAGGTTTTTAGATCTTCTTTGTATAGATCATTAGGTATCCTATCAAGTCCAGGGGCACGACCAGAAACACAGGAGCTAATTGCTGTTTCTGTCTCACTGAGTGAGAATTGCGGATCATTAGGCTCAGATTGAGCCCCACTCACAACTAAGCTATCTCTGTCATTTTCCAACCTATGGTTGTCTGTGTACAAATGGCTGAAATGTGCAACCTACTCCTCTGGTTGTATACAAAAATCAAGTGCAGGTTTGTTCCCCCCGGAAACAACAGCTACACTTTTCCAAACGTCTCTAGTGTCCTTGTTTACCAAGGTATCATGCAGATCCGACCATATCGAATCTTCCCACGCCCTTTTTGCGTGAACGATTACAGCCCTATGATGTGCTCTGGATTTAGTAATCCGTACCTATGATTTATATTTAATAGCAGCCAAAAGCTCACCTTTCGCCGCTCAACAGGCATTATTGTAGCAGGACTCAACTTTAGGGCACATTTTCTTCTTGTTTCTTTGTTTACCCAGGACATCCCTTATTGTCACCCCTAACTTCTCATGTGTATGCAACATCTTTACGTTTCTCTCCATGGTGGAGAGTTTAGACAGGTGATCAAAATCGGCCTTAGCAAATCCCTTGATAGTGGTTAATGCCACAGGATTTTTAGCTACCCATTCCCATTTAATAGATCTCAAATTATTTGTGGGCCGAAGCTCTCCAATATCACAGGGACCCCTGCTCCCAAGGCGTGGTGTTTTCTTAATACTCAGCAACAAGCTGAGGATGTTGTGGTCACTATCTAATCGATCAATCACTTCCATATCCATTATGTCAGGCCATAGCTCGACTTGGGCTAAGAAGTAGTCTATTCTACTACAATGACCCGGTCTATTGAAAGTAACTTTGCCCTGACGATCGGAGGGACACCTTCCATTAGTGGCTCTAAGATTGTGCTCAAGAGTTAATGCCAGCAGCTGGCCTGCTTTTGGTGTCCACTTTACCTTGGGCAATTCTAAATTGGGTATTCCCCATTGATTATCCAAGTCTGAAGTTAGATCATGAGGGGCAGCCGCTATTGGCTCAAAAGTTGGGTTGAGATCTCCTGCCACCAGTATAAAATCTCTTGCCCCAGGGATCAAAAGCAGTTGCTCGACTTGATAGATAGTGATTGTTTCATTATTCCTGTCCTCTACTCTATTGTAAACATTTATTATCTTTATGGACAAACCAGAGGGAAACAAAAGTCTAAGGGCTAAAATATCCTTTGAGCTGCAGGGCAAAGTGCGGATGGTACATCGCAGCGATGTCTTAATCCAGATACCCAGTCCCCCTGAGGGCCTTCCCTTTGTACTCTTTGTCGCTTCAACACAAAAGGATGTATACCCATTTCTAAACAATGGTGCAAGACACCAAGTTTCCTGAAATAGGCATATATCATAGGTATCTATAAATTCTCCCCACTCAGCATCAGGCAAGAGTTTTGCCAATCCTGCTACATTCCATGATGCTATCCTCACCACGAGCTCCAAGGTTTGTTCAGCCTCGTGTGGGATAGGGATAACTTTTGAGGTATTCACATTGGACAAATTGTTGATTTCTGACAACATTGACCCTTCTTGCCTACACAGGCAGTTGCTAGACTGGCAGTTGCTAGACTGCCCATATTCAGGTTCCCTGTTCCTGGGAAGATCCCCCTCTTGTAGGGGAAGCAACAGCAAATTCTTGACCCCCATATTTTCGCATACATCAACAATACAAGGAGACCTATGCTTCAGTCACTGTTGGTTTCCACTAGCTGCTCTGTTTTGTACACCTGATCCCTATCTGTCAGCACACACTGAGGGCTCAAAAGATCAATAGGAGTACAAAATTTGAGCTGGACGACAGTAAGTGCATTTGAGATTATGCGTCCTTCAACCGCCAAAAGTCCTTCCACTATGTCATGACTCGCAAAAGAGACCCAAATTAGATCTTGTGATCCATCTGAAGTAGCGAGCCTTTTCACATTTAAGATATCGCTCCTAATTATTGAATAACACTGCCTAGTTTCACAAAACCAATAGGTGACTTTGTTTATCAGGGACTCTTTATCTTCCCTTAACCCAACGGGCAGCTTTGGAACATGAGTTAGATATACAGCTGCCTTATTGACACCCCCCATCGGCCCTCCATTACTTCGTAGCCATTGATTAGCCAAGTTGGGTACACGAGACCCCATGCCCCCCCTCCACTGCTCCTTGCTAACAGCCCCAAGCTCTCCAGGGAATCTCTCCCCATACAACTTCCTTGAGGGCAGCCATTTGTCAATCTTTTCCCTACCATGTGATATCATGTATGGAACTTGTTTGGACTGGGTACCTGTGACTAAAGGAGGACAATGCTGACATAGGGAACCTAAGGGGGAATTAACCTTAGCACATGTAACACCCACCCCCTCTCCCCTGCAATGGCACAAGTAGTTATTAGTGTACTCCCCAGCACAGTTTCCAACAATAACAAGGAGGATTTTAACTTGTTATTTTATCTCCTTAATGACTTCCATCATACTCCGCAGCATGGGCAGAGTCTCAATGTTGATACAGTCTCTCTCTAACGGAGCATGATTCTCCGATACAGGCTCAGTGTCAGCAAGCACAGAATACCTGTTGCTACATTCTACCATTGAAGAATCATGAAATATAGGTGAACTAGCGCAGTGAGCATGATTTGGCAAACCGTCGTTCCCCTCGTGCGCTGGCACAAGAGGTTTTGAAAGTGGCTTTTCAAACATTTTATGGATTCGCTTTGGCGGAGAGCTAGAGTGGGCTGTTGTATTTAGGTTGGATAACCCAGGGTTAGAGATAATATCAGTACATTCTGACAAAAGTGAATCAATTTGGGTGAGTACATCATCATTAACCCTTCTAGTCGGAGTTTTTTTCCCCTTCGGGCCCGTGGAGCCCCGTCCACAGCCTTACGCTTACCCATATTACAGTGTAGGTTGTATAGTGAGATAGCAATAAGTCACGTCCGTCGAAGGGTATTAATAAAAGGATACAGAGAGCACATACAAATGTCCCAACAATCCTTGAAGTAGTGGTGCTGGTAAAAAAGTAAAAAGCAAAAAGAAGTAGCCCACAGTACCTTATAAACTTGAAAAGATTATTACAGGCAATGTCCCTCATTTTCAGACCAAGAGAGTATGCCCAGCCCGGCCTCGTCCGGGCCCTGACGGGTGCAGGCGGGAGCCTTGGCTGGAATCTATGCTGGCGCGATCAGCATACATTGGTGGCGACCAAGCCGCTTGGCAGGCTGGGGGTTGTGGTTTTTGGCTCCCCCCGTGGCAGAAACAATCAGAAATGGGCTCCCGCGCTGCAGGAGCCTTGGCCGGAATTTATGCGCCTCCAGGCGCGATCAGCAGGCGCTGGCGGCGACAAAGCCGCTTGGCAGGCTGGGGGTTGTGGTTTTTGGCTGCCCCCGCAGCAGAAACAATTAGAAATGGGCTCCCGTCGCTGCGGGAGCCTTGGCCAGAATTTATGCGCCTTCCGGCATGATCAGCAGACGTTGGCGGTGACCAAGCCGCTTGGCAGGCTGGGGGTTGTGGTTTTTGGCTCCCCCGTGGCAGAAACAATCAGAAACGGGCTCTTCAGGGATCTAGGTTCCAGGGAGAGAAATAGCTGTGGATGAGTGTTAGGTCCTGTTCAAAGGTCATTCAGTTTTTAGGCAGTACATTCCTACCTAGAGGGCACATTATGGAATTTAGATGTATCTGCTGTCTCAGAGTAGTACTGGATATGTCTATAATTTCAGGATGTACACAGTAGGTATTCCAGTATTGATCCCCCCCGTTTGACCGTCCACTTTTGGAGTTACTGAGAAAATTGTGTGGGAACTTGGTAGAGGACTTTTTAATAAACCTCACCATTTATAGATAGATAACTTCTACACTGATACATGCAGGTCAGGATGGGCACAAGATCCAGCAGGCAAGTGTGATAAAGAAGGCTGTGGGAAATTTCAGGACCATAGGTTAGAGCAGTGATACTCAAAGTATGCCCGGGGGCAGCATGCGGCCCTCCTGAACTTTTCATGCGGCCCCTTGGGCAGCAGCAGCACTGGGCTGCTGTTTACTCGACTCACCACTAACATGGAAAAAAATGTTAAATATACAGCAATTACTTATTTAAAGGTTAAATGCAGTTAGGGCAAGAAAGTAGCTTGGCCCTTAACTTTAGGAACACATTCATTTTTAAAAACAGCCACTAGATATACATGCTTTGCTTCCCCTACACCCACTTTACAACCCCCGATGGCAACAGTGCGGCCCTCGGACACACCAAAGACCAAACTTTGCGGCCTCCGGGTAAATGTTTGTGGGTGCCCATGGGTTAGAGGCAAACAAATATAGAGAGTCGCCTGGTAGATTATTGGACCTTTGTATTCTGTAGCACAAGTTGAATAGGGTGATTGAGGTGATTGAAAGGAATGATGGGAGAGGGGCCACAATGCCAGAAGATATTATTAAGGTTTTTGAGGATTATTACACAAAGCTGTATACCGAAGAAAAATGTCCCTCCGAAGGGTAATTAAATGAATTTCTAGAGTAAGGCAATAATGGTGTCTTAGATTCAGGGGATGCATAGACATCAGACTCCGCTATTACAATGTAAGAGCTGGAGAATGCTCTAAAGGCTCTGGCCCCCGAAAAGGTGTCAGGTCCCGATCAAATCCCTTTAGAATTGTATACAATGTTTTTTCTGGAATTGGCTATGGACTTATGGGAGTTGCTCTGTAATAGTTTTCAGAAGAAAAGGAAAGCCTCCTGAAAAACCACAACCATACAGACCAATATCCCTGATTAATTCGGACACTAAGGTATACTCAAAGCTCTTAGCAACTCACATGGGGAGGATTATAGGCCAGTTAGTTTTGCCATGGCAGCACAGGTTTATCCCGGACTGGGCTACAGCAGACCATGTGAGGCGTGCTATTGCTTTATTTGACATTGCTGCAACTACAGGTACTCCCTTGGCTATGATTCTTCTCAATACTAAGAAGGCATTTAATGGAGTGGCCTAGTGGTATCTCTGGAGGGCTCTTGAGTACCAAGGGCTTGGGCTAATTATAGTCAAGGCTTTATAGGCACTATATTACCATCCTTATGCCCAGCTCCAAAATATGGGCCAAGAATCAGCAAAGATCCAGATTTTGCGGGGTACAAGGGAGGGCCATTTTCTTTGCCTTATATATTGACCCCCTAATAAGGCAGATGGTAAACCATCAGATGATTCAGTCAGTCAGGGTGTATGGCTTTATCACCAAAGTGTTAGCATACATGGATGATATAGCACTACTAACTACAGACCCCTAGGTTGCCCTCCCGAAGGTGGAAAGATTATCAGAGGAATTCGGAGCACTTTCAGGGTATCACCTTAAAAAGGGGAACTCAGCTGATTTGCACCAGTAATATTAGCTTGATAGACAGCCAGAGGTTGACAATGCCACATATTTGCGAATAAAGATTACGGCGCAAGTAGATACCATTTATAAAGTGAATCTTGAGCCGCTGTTGAGAAAGGCCAGCTAGGATTTTAGAAGGATTAATGGGCTACATCTTACTCTAGCTGGCAGGTGCAATGTCCTCAAATTGGTGTTTTTGCCTAAAGTTTTCATTTATTCAGCACTATACCCCTGGACTGGAAAGGCAGTGGTTCAAAAACTAGAAACTATGGGGCATATTCACAAGGATGCAACTCCGATTTATCTCCACCTTAACGCAACAAAAGTGGAGATTGATTTAACACCCCATTCACAAGCTGGTGCAAACTGCAGACAACGCCAGTATTCCCGCGATAACTGCCCCAAAATCTAACACCAAGGCGGACACCACCAACTAACCCTAATGAGATGCAGAGTAGGCGTTCCCGTGCAAAAACACACGAAAAAACAACAACACCACTTTCACAACAAACTGACAGAACTGCGAAGCGAACCAAAAACAGGCGATGAGCCGCGGTAGCCGCAGGTATTTAACACCTGCCTCAAGCAGGTGTAAAGACGGACGTCTACCTGCAGTAGGCAACGGAGCCCCGCACACAGCCATACCCGAAGAACAAACGACGCCATGGAGCTACTCATCATTCAGCTCGGAGCCCTAACAGGGCCACAACACCCACTGCCACCACCCCAGGACCGCCACCAACCCCAGGACCCAGACCCGCCCCCCCCCGGACCACCACAGAGGCAGCATAGAGTAAGACAGCGGACCTACCGAAAACGCACCACTCTCACAGACCTAACGCCCGCAGAAGTCATTGCCCACTACAGGCTAAAAAGGACAACCATCCTACGCATCATGACCCACATCGCCCACAGGCTGACGGTCCCAACACAGCGGAGAACAAACATCCCTCCGCAGACAAAGCTGCTGGCAGTGCTGCACCTGTTGGCCTCTGGTACCTTCCAAACAACAACTGCCAGAGTCGGAGGAGTCTCACAGCCAGTCCTATCAAAGTTCATCACACCTGTCCTGGATGCCATCATCAGCTTCATACCCCAGTACCTTCACTTCCCCAACACTGCACAGGAACAGCTGGAGACTAAGCAAGGCTTCTACGCCATAGCCGGATTCCCGGCCATGTTGGGGGCAATCGACTGCACACATGTCCCACTTGTCCCCCCTGCGGATACTGCACACCACTACCGCAACAGGAAGCATACGCATTCCATCAATGTGCAGGCAATAGTGGACCACCGGGGACTCTTCACCAATGTCGTCGCCAACTACCCAGGCAGTGTGCATGATTCCTTCATCTTCCGACAGTCCATCATCAACCAGCGCTTCCAGGATGGCACATATAGAACGGGACTGCTCATTGGTAAGTACCAAATCAACACACCACACATCCCACAGCCACCAATGCACAAAGCACAACTGTGGGGATGCACACGTGACCAAACCACATCCGACATGTCAAACTACACGACCACTTACCAGACACGAATACACCACTCCATGGTCATCCTGGGCTACACCTGCACCCAATACAGACTTCACATGGCACCACAGCCACACAACAGCTCAACGTGTGGAGATGCGGAATGCAGCCATGACACATGTGAGGCACTGCTCTGCCCTCATGACCCTACCCCAGTCTCCCGCAGGTCAGCGTCCTGTGGCGGTGGGCCCGTGTCGGCCGCTGTGCATCCGGGGCGACTAGCCCTGTGCGACTCGAGTCATCCCCCCTTGTAGTTCTGGCATTGCTTGTCTGTGTGCCTGATGACTGTTGGTGTAGTTGCCAGCACCAGCTACTCACTGAGGGCTGGCTTACACTCACCCCACACACAGCCAGCACAGGCGTCACTGAATTGGTGGGCCTGCCATCACATCCTGCCGAACCAAGTATTGACTCTTTTCTCCCTGCACTGTCACAAGTGATCAAGGATATGCACTCTGTCCTTGGATGATGACACCCCTCCGAGACCCGAACACACCCGCCCAGAGGCAGTACAATGCGGCCCACATACGCACCAGGGGCATCGTTGAACGCACATTTGGCGTGTTGAAGTCACGTTTCAGGTGCCTGGACGGCACTGGTGGGAAGCTCCTGTACAGCCCGGACGTCGTGTGCAAGATGATCGTTGCATGTTGTGTGTTGCACAACATCTGTGTTCGCACCAGGGCCCCATGGATCCCAGTTCCAGAGGTACCGGACGATGATGGTGGTGATGGGGCAGGTGGCCCACATACCACTGCAGCTGCGGCAGGAATGGCCCGTAGGGACTCCATCATTGACACTTACTTCTCATGAGCACGTCACATTGTGACCGTCCGTGGCATTCATGGGACAGTAGTAGATGTCCAATTGCACTGCATGTGTGAATAAAACATTTTTGCAGGTTACAGGTTGAAATTGTACATTGTCATGTTACATATCCCTGGGGTTTCAGATGTGATTTGCCAGGTTGTGCACATTTTCCGAACCAGTTGTGTCCTGTGTTCAGTTGTGGAGGTGTTGCTGTTTGTACCGGGATGTTGTCAATGTCGAGGTGCACTTCTGCTTATGTGCGTATGCTGCACAGTGGGTGTGTCGCTCCTGCAGCTCTGATTTGTCTGCCACTGGTCTCTTTCATGCGGTGTGCCTGTAGGCTCTGTTCTTCCACGGTGCTTGGATGTTGTGGTGTGCATGTTGTCCTCTGCAGTTGGCCAGGGTGCATCCGTGGTACTCCGCTGTTGATGTATTTTGTTCTGTGGCATTTTCCGTATGCTGTTCTTGTGCTTTTTCCCGCATTGCGCATGAGTATTGCTGCCCTCGCGCTGGTTGTCACTGTTTTCTTATCGCGCTTTGGCCCATCGCAGCTTTTTTCACGTTGTGGTTTGTGCTTTTATCTCCATCGAGGTGGTTGTATCGTGAGCATTGGCCGCGGTGTCGGCCAACTATCGCATGCTACCGCCGTGTTGTGAATTCCACGTTGTCACGGGGTTATTTTCCCGCGATAGGCTGCGATGCTGAAAGTTGCGTTGCGCTACTCTTGCGGTAATTATCACACATTCTTGTGAATATACCCCTAGGTGTACAAATTTCATGTGACAATATACAAGGGCTCGACAGGTTTTAAAGTATATGGCTCTCCCGAAAGCCCGGGGGTGGGCTGTGCCCAACTTTAGATTATATTACTGGGCTGCAACTTGGCAGCATATAGAAGTTTAATTTGCAGCCAAAGGTTGTACTCAGCTACCTGGATTAATAGTGGGAGATCCCCCAAGTATTTATGAGTTATCCTTGGGTGGGGAAGCTGTAGGGTGATTTCTAAGGCAAATTGAGCCCAGTTATTATAAAAAAAAGTTAAGTTTAAGGTAGTAGCAGCAGAGGTGAAGCAGGGTTAAAAGGAATGAAACTACTAAATACAACCGCTATACTCCATTAGGGCACCACTCTTTATTGGCAGCACTATTCCATGATGAGATATGCAGGACGTGAGAAAAGGCAGGGATCACTAGGGTGGGAGATCTGTTTGATCAGACCACTTGTGCTCCTTTTCCGATCTGCAGCAGGGTTTTGGCTTGGAAAAAGGATCTTTTTTTTAATTTCTGCAGCTTGAAAAAGCTGATGAATTATCAGTTTTCACTTGGAAAAATTCCCCTCTTGGATATGTTGTTATGCCAAGCTACCAAGATCGGGCAGATCTATACACTTTTGAACAATATGGCAGTGGATGAGCTTGGTTATCATGGACCTAAGTGGGCAGAGAAATTGGGGGTTCAGGGTTTAGATATTCAGACCTTAATAGAGGTAGGGATGAAAGTACTGTTGACTGCTAGCCTTAAAACCCATCACTTTTAAACTATTTTTTGTCTATATTATACACCAGCCAAATTGTTTAGATTGGGCAGAAGGACAAATGCCAAATGTCCTTAGTGTGGGAATGGGCCCACTGATTTGGAACATATGTTTTACAATTGTGTAAAGTTAATCCCACTAAGAGAAGGTATTGAGTATTGTTGGAATAGGATTTTAGAAGGGAGGTACATCTAAGCTCATCTTTGATGTTACATGGGGTTGACTCTTCTCTTATGGGGGGCTATGGGGCAGATTTTTTTTATGTTTATCTCTACAGTTGTGGCATGTCTTTTAATAGCAACCGCGTGGAAGGATGTTATCCACCTACGATACAACAATGGTTTTCTCGGGTGATGAGCATGTACAATATGGAGAAAGCACTGTATAATTGTAAGGGGAGGACTGCTGGAAAAAAGGCTGTGCAGATTTGGTTCTCCTTGACAACCTTGATTAAAGAGTGCTTTGGGTGTAGTGACTGACTGGCCCAGGTCTGGTGAATCTGAGCTAGGTAGAGATGCTTGATTTTCTTTTTAACGATACTAAATTGAACTTAGATCGTACCTCTTACTATTTTCACCTGATTAATTATGAGGAAAAGGGCGGATCATATTATTTAATTAATGCTAGATACATGGCAGCTTAATATATGTCCTGATGGCAGATGTTTGAATGAATTGAAGGATACTGTATGTTGTAAGGATCAATTATGTTTTGCTCAATAAAAAAAAAGATATCTTCTACACTGGTGTGCAATTGTTCAGGGGATTGTTCAAAGTGGCCAAGATCTGTAACCGTGACCCAAAAGAGCTTGTTTGTAAAAAACTTGAGAATGGACATTGCACTGTCTTGTGTAGTGATGAGCTTCTAGCTCTGAAATTTTCTGACAGGAGTGATGTCTACATGGTGACCACCATCCATGATGAAAGTACTTCATCTGCGATTGTTTGGGGTCAGGTTGCTGAAGTGCTCAAACCTGTGTGCATTTTAGACTACAATAAACACATGGGTGGTGTAGAAAGAGTCAATCAGAGGTTGGAAACTTACACTGATGTTTGTAAGTCCTACTTTTGGTATAAGAAGTTGGCTATCCATTTAGTCCATTTAGCAACCTACTATGCTTTGTTGTATTCAAGGATTGTTCTCCAGAGTCAATGATGACGTGTTTAGTTTCAGCAGTCTTTGATAGGCAGCCTTGTTGTAGTGGAACAGGCAAGAGTTCCTAGAATTGCAGCGATGGAGGATGTGGCTAGACTGAAAGATCTCCACTCTCCTGATCACATTCCTCCCATGCCCAAAAAGGACTTTTCCAGCAGGAAATGTAGAGTCTTTATCCAAAGAGGTGTGCGGAAGGAGAGTTGTATGTACTGCCCCGATTGTCCTTTTAAACCTGGGCTATGTGTGCCCACATGTTTTAAATTGTACCACATGCAAATGAGTTTTTGGGAGCAACGGTGAGCATAAAAGTAAACTGACTGGTCTGTATCATTTTATATTTTTTGTTCAGATTTCACGGTTGGCATTGGTGTGATGTTTAGTCAGAGCTGTTGTGTTTTAGGTATAGTTCTGTATCTACTTCCAATTGGTTTGTCTTTTCATATTAGTTAAACAAAATTTAATGGTGGTGTGGGTGGACTGGCGCTTGGCTGGTGGAGTGCGTGGACTGGTGCTTGGCTAGCGGTGTACTAGGACTGGAGCTTGGCTGGAGGTGTGTGTGAGCTGGGGCTTGACTGGTGGTGTGTGTGAATTGGCATTTGGTGGGCGGTGTGTGAGTAGTGATTTGCTGCTGGACACTACACACACTGCTAGAAAAACCCCAGCCAACACACTCCATCAGCCACCAGCTGGTGTGATTGCTGTGTCAGTCATGTGGGCATTGAAAGTGATGGCCTTGAATGGCACTGTCATCAACACTTCCATCTCCTCGGGAGTGGTTCCCTTACCATGGAAATGTGCCATGGTAAAAGCATTATTAAAAAAAAAAACAATCTGGACCCAGGGACCTTGGGGAACTATCGGCCAATTTCCCTTCTCCCAGTAATTAGCAAAATCTTGGAAAGACATGTAAACTCAGTATTATCTGAGTTTCTAAATTAAATAACTTGCTTCACCCTTCACAGACGGGGTTCCGGCCCCTTCATGGAACAGAGACAGCACTTCTAGCGGTGGCTGAAGAGTCCAGAAGGATCCTGGACCAGGGTGGTGTAGCGGCCATCATCCTCCTGGATCTCAGGGCCGCATTTGACACTGTTAATCATGAAATCCTATTCCGCAGACTAAGGCGATTGGGAGTCTCAGGAGGTGTTGTCACATGCCTACAATCCTTCCTAGAAGACAGATCCTTTCAGGTCTTGGAAGGAGAAGTGGTGTCTAAGTGTATGGCCCTCAGCTGCGGTGTGCTTCAGGGATCTTCCCTGAGCCCCACGTTATTCAATATATACATGATGCCGCTAGCTGAGATAGTCCAACCATTTGGTATAAAAATTGTCACATATGCCGATGACACACAACTTGTCACGGCCTTAAACCGCCCAGAAAATACATCTGCAAGCCTAGGCCCTTGCTTAGAGGAGGTCGCCAAATGGATGGAGCTCTCATGTTTAAAACTGAATGGGAACAAGACAGAGCTCATGCTCCTAGGCAACTCCCCAACTTCTAACATAGGGTTACTGTGGCCAAATTGTTTTGGCCCTGCCCCACCACAAAAAAACCAGATCAAAAGTCTGGGCATGTGGCTGGACCGCTCCTTGACTTTTGGATACCAAACAGCCAAACTGTCTGCGACTTGCTATGGCATCATGAGGATGCTCCGGAAAGTTCTTCCCCTCCTCCTGTTCCTGGCAAGAAGGATAATGGTCCAGGCTCTCATTCTTTCACGAATGGACTATGGAAATGCACTTTATCTAGGAGCTCCTAAGGCCACGATAACCAGACTACAGATTATTCAGAATTGTGCAGCCCGTTTGCTCCTGGGTTTCCCTTATCGGCAATCGGCCAAACCTGCTTTGAAAACTCTACACTGGTTACCAATATCAGAAAGAATCAAATTCAAAGCACTCTGTATTACCCATAAGTCTCTCGGGGGAAGGGACCGGTGATCAACCAATCTATGATCATCCCTTACCACCAAAGCAGAAGCCTCCGCTCAGCAAACATGTTGCTCACAACAGTACCAAAAATAAAGAGAGTAAGAAGCGGCGGCCGCTCCTTCTCCATTAATGCGGCTAGATTGTGGAATGCCCTTCCCTCCCACATACGACAGGAAACCAATCATCTGTCTTTCAGGAAATTACTCAAAACCTGGCTCTTCCAAACCACTGTTCAGTAGAGGTGTTCTCTCAGTCCGCGTCCGCAAACAGCGCTGGGATGCCTCAGGGTAGCTATGCGCTCTATAAATGTTTATTTCATTCATTCATTCACTGTCTGTTGATTTGAGTGTTGTAATTTGCTGGGCCCACGGCTGGTGGTGTAAATGGTCTTGTGTGTGTCACATATGAAGGGTGTGTGAATGGCCTATAAAGCGGTTGGTGCCTTGTTGTTGCTTTACAGCTCACGAGCTGTGAGTCATTGGTTCTGTTTTTTGACCTTTCCATTATTAACAGTACATTTCATTTTTGTGAAATCCCTTGTTAATACAATTTTATGTTCTGAACCTTCACTCACCCTCATGCCAAATCCAACCAGTATGTGTGTGTACTTGAGGAATATATGGTTGTGAAGTAATATTTGTCTTTTCTGTCTTTCTATGCCTGGGTGTACATTGTCTCTACATTGTCTGTTGATGTGAGTGTTGTAATGTGCTGGGCCCGTGGCTGCCGGTGTGAATGGTCTTGTGTGTGTCACGTATGAAAGGTGTGTGAATGGCCTGTAAAGCAGTTGGTGTCATGACGCGACTTTACAGCTCACGAGCTGTGAGTCATTGGCTCCGTTTTTTGACCCTTCAATTATTAACAGTTTATTTCATTTTTGTGAAATCTCTTGTTAATAAAATATATATTTTAAACCTTTCACTCACCCTCGTGCCAAATCAAACCAGTATGTGTGTACTTGCAGAACAGGTGGTTGTGCAGTAATATTTGTCTTTTATGTCTTTCTCTGCCAGGGTGTACATTGTCTCTAGGGACAATCTACCAACTCTAGATATTTTTGTAAACTAGATACCAAGGGGAGTACTACGTGGTGTGCCTCTCATGGATCCCAACAAGTTTTCTTACCCAAAATGCCCTGCAAACTTCAAAATGTGACTAAAATCACACATTTTCCTTGCATTACTGCACCATATTCTTCCAGAATCAGAAAGAAACCACAAATGTCCTACTACCCACTGTTCCCCGAGGTCTCCCGATACAAATGCTACCTTACTTGTGTGAGTGGGCCAAGTACCTGTGACAGAAAAGGTGCCAAAACATATTGCGGAGACATCAAAATTATCTATCATAAAACAACCTGGCTTTGCAAGGGAGTCACCTGGGTTTGTGGTCCCGGGCTTGGCGGCCATCTAGAGAAACCTACCAAACCCAGACATCGCTGAAAGGGGAAACATCCTTTACATCGCGGTGATTACACTGTGATGCATTTAGAACGCTGCCATTACAACGCAAGCTTTACATCGACTTGCACTGGAGGGCGCTATAACCTAAGGAATAGTAAGATTTACTATTCCAACACCTTCCCTACTGTACGTAGACTGGTGTTGGAATAGTAAATCTTACTACTCCTAAGTCCAGCGCCCTCCAGCACAAGTCGTTGTAACGACTTGCGTTGTAAAAAATGCGATGTTACATACCGCGATCATTTTGATCTCGTTGTAACATCACATATTCCGCTGAAAGCTAGACAGCTGGGGGAGTCCAGGGAGATATGGCTTGTATGGATCCCCTAACGTTTTCTTGCCCAGAATCCCCTGCAAACGTCAAATTTAGCTAAAAAGGTCACATTTTCCTCACATTTCTGCATGGGATCACCACACCAGCACAAATGTCCTACCACTCAGCATTTCCCTCGGTCTACCGATAAAAATCATACCTCACTTGTGTTGGTGCCCAAAGTATAGTGAGGCTAAAAACGTATAAAAAAACAGCACACATGGAAATACTTTGGTGCCCCCCCCAATCTCTACAAGTTTTTGGCCCTTCACTGTTGCGGGCACTAGGGCTACTGACATAAATGAGGTATACTTGGGGTAATTCAGGGTGGATGGAAGTTTGTGGCTCCTTGCAGATTCTCTAATTTTCCATCACAGAAATATGAGGGAAATGTGTTTTTTTGTCAAAGTTTGAGGTTTGCAAGGGATTCTGGGTACAAAAACATGGTGAGGGCCACTCAAGTCAGCCCACCCTGAATACCCATAGGTGTCTAGTTTTAAAAAATGTACAGGTTTGCTAGGTTTCCCTTGATGCCGGCTGATATAGGGCCTAAAATTCACAACAATGCACATTGCAAAAAACTGCCAGTTTTCATTGGAAAAATGTGATTTTATTTTTTTTACGGAGTTTTATATAGCGTGAACTTGACCCGAAGGTATCGGGTATCAGAGCGCTTTGCATAGCACCAGTTGCGTTACATGAGGACACATTCAGTTTTGTTAGGCATGGGGAAATTAAGTGATTTGCCCAAAATCACAGGATGTTCAGCGTCATTGCCGAGACTCAAACCCAGTGCCCCAGATTCAAGGTTGAGCGCCCTAGCCGTTAGGCCAACTCCTCTCCCCAAGTGATATGCTCATGCTGCGATTTGGGCAGTTTCCTGTTGCAACCACTTGGCCTACTCACACAAGTGAGGTACCATTTTTATCGGGAGACTTGGGGAAATGCTGGGTGGAAGGAAGTTTGCAGCCCCCTCAGAATCCAGAACTTTCCATCAGAAAAATGTGAGGAAAATGGGTGAAAAAAGTGTCCGTTTTTAGTGGAAAAATGTGATGTGTCCATGTTGCATTTTGGGCCATTTTCTGTCACGGGCACTAGGCCTCCTCACAAGTGAAGTACCATTTCTATCAGGAAAGTTTGGGGAATGGCAACTGGGTGAACGTTTGTGGCTACCCTCAGATTCCAGGACTTTCCATCAAAGAAATGTAAGGAAAAGTTAGTTTGTTTAGACATTTTTTGATATTTGCAAAGGATTTTGGGTAACAGAACCTGGTGAGAGCCACACAAGTGACTTCATCCTGGATTTCCCTGGGTGTCTAGTTATAAAAAATGTACAGGTTTGCTAGATTTCTCTAGGTTCTAGCTGACCTAGGGCCCAAAATCAAAGGCAAGGCACATTGCAAAAAAAAGGGTCAGTTTTCAGTGGAAAAATGTGATGTGACCATGCAGCGTTTTGGGCCATTTCCCATTATGAGCACTAGGCCTAACCACACAAGTCAGGTACCATTTTTATTGAGAGACTTGGGGGAATGCCATTTGAGTGGAGGTTTGTGGATACCCTCAGATTCCAAAACTTTCCATCACAGAAATGTGAGAAAAATGTGTTTTTTTAGACATATTTCGAGGTTTGCAAGGGATTCTAGATAACAGGACCTGGTGAGAGGCATACAAGTTACACCATCCTAGATTCCCCTGGATGTCTAGTTTTAAAAAATGTACCGGTTTCTTAGGTTTCCTTAGGTTTCCTTAGGTGCCAGCTGAGCTAGGGCCCAAAATCCACAGCTAGGCACATTGCAAAAAAGGGTCAGTTTTCAGTGGAAAAATGTGATGTGCCCACATTGCGTTTTGGGCCGTTTCTTGTTGCAGGGACTAGGCCTACCTACACAAGTGAGTTATCATTTTTATCAGGAGCTTTGGGGGAATTCCAGATGAGTGGTAGTCTGTGGCTCCCCCCAGATTCCAGAACTTTCCATCACAGAAATGTGAGGAAAATTTGTGTTGGGAGCCACACAAGTCAACCCATCCTGGATTTTCCTGGTTGTCTAGTTTTTAAAAAATGTACAGGTTTCCGGCGGCGTGGCCAAGATGGCGACGGTGTGAGACGTATGTCTTTCCGGCTCCGGCACGATGCGGCCTCCCCGACCTACCAAGGTGGGACAAGATACAGGCAGAGCATAGGGAAAGGCGGGGGGCCCATCAGAGCGAGGATGGCCCCGACGAATCATCTGGGGCTAGAATGACGAGAAGGCGGCCTGGGCCTGAGGCAGCAGCATGCAGGGTTTCCACTTCAGATCGAGTGGCCGGGGGCTCTGGTTGGCGTGTGGGGCCCTGGTTGTTGAACAGCACGTCCAGACTGGCCCAGGCAGGTGCTGGAGGACACCATTGAGGTGCTACTGAGAGCCAGTGAGCGGGCCTCTCTTGAGCACGGCCTGCAGCGGGTCCAGATCGGCCATGTTTGACTGTAACACAGCATCTGAAGGCCAGCGGCAGAGAAAGGGAGCTGAGAGTAGGCGGCACCGGCAGTGGTGGAGCCCAGAGCAGCGGCTTGAACTCAGAAAAGTGGGACTCTTGAGGCTTGTGTGGAGGGGGCCCGCTTGATAGAATAGTGACCCCCTCGACCCAGGAAGGAGCGGTGAACATGCTGGGTTCCTGTGCCCTGTGGGGAGGGGTCCTTCTGACGGCCTTCCGTGCAGTAGAAGCAGAGAACAGAGATGCGGAATCCGGGAAGAGTGGCCTGGCCCTGGGGAGAGATGGGTCAGATCATCCTCCACGCCCTGGCTGCTTTTAAAGCTGGGAGATCTGCTGATTAACCACAGGCAGAGAAAAGAGCAAAGTGATGGAGAAGTCTCTGAGACAGCCCTGCGCGGCAGAGCAGGGGTCCCAGGGTAAGGGGCCCAGAGGCTCGCATAAAGAGTCTCACCTGGGCCAACACAAATGATTGGTGAACCCTGGAGCTGGTGGTGCCCACCCAGAGATCTAGGAGTTGGGCAGAGGCGGGCGGCTGGACTGGAGGAGGCAACAGGAGAGAGGTCTTGGCACCTGGAGGGTGAGTACTGCTTGACCCCTTGCTTGGCCTGTTGGAACGAACTCCCTGGCACAGTAGAGTCGGAGTGAGAGTCAATAACAAAGGGCCCAGGGACAGTTCTGGGCGGATGCTTTGGGGACATCCTTAGCCCATTGCCCGCTGGGAGAGAGAATTACTGGATCGGCAATCAAAGGAGGGGGCTCCTACCTGTATCGGACAAATGGGACATGCAATGAGGCAGATTTGACGAGGCGTGGGCACAGTGAAGGGACATACCGAGCGGAGCCGGACCCAGGAAAGTAAGGGCAGGGGCCAGTTCAACACAAAGAACACTCCCGCCCTCATCCAGAGGGCCCAGCAGAACGGAGTGGATGGCGTCGGCGAAAACAAGAAGGGGAGCTCCATAAAGGACATGCTTGAAGCCAACGGGCTCCCAGGAAGGAGAGCCCCGGGGAGGAATGAGTAGGGCGACCTCACCATCCGGGGAAGACGTGGATGCCCAAGTTACACACCCGTACCTAGAGGCTCTATTTTCAACCCTGAGAGATTACCTCCCAGTAGTTAAAAGAGACCTTACGAGTGAACTGCAAGTGGTTTGGAATGAGGTGACGGACATTGGGGACAGGGTGGATGCCATAGAGGGATGTGAGACCTCCATAGATGAGGAAATTGAACAATTGCAGCAAGACGTCATCCGCTTATCGGACCAACAACTGAGCCTACAAGCACACGTGGAGGATTTAGAAAATTGCTCCAGATGAAACAACATATGAATCCGGGGGACCCCTGGGGATGCGGAAGGGGACGACATAGAAGCCCACATGGTGGACCTGTTCACCCTGATCTTGGGGGACACCTCAGCATCGGAGATCCGCTTGGACAGAATCCCCAAGGGTAGGCCGCTGTGTCCCTGGTCCGACTCGCTCGCTGGACATCGTGACCTGTGTCCACAATTTCTCCCTGAAGGAACAGATTCTGGGAGTGACCCGGACGACGCTGTCAGGCACCTTTTGAGGTCAGACCCTACACCTGTATCAGGATCTTGTGGCCTCTACTCTCCAGAACAGGCAAGAGTTTTGCCCCGTCACAACCTTTCTGCAAGATAAGAAAGTGACCTACTCCTGGCGGCACCCCTTCAGGCTGATCTTTCGATGGCAGGACCAGCTCTATCAATTCCGCTTCATGACAGCGGCATGTGAACTGCTGCAGATAGAGCTCCAGGAGGAGAAATGGCAGAAGACGCAGTCGGGAGGACATGGAGCGGAGGGCCGCTGGAGATGGTGTTGGACCCCTACTTACTGGTCGTGGGGGTGGGGCCCGGGCCGGATCCGGCGACTATGGCATCAGAAAGGAGGGCCCTGCTGGACAAGCTAGCATCTAATGGTCCCGCCTGAGGTGGCACAGGTTGCTCTGGGAGACTGGCGGGGGGACCGGGCAGCCGGGGGCTGGGAGACGGAGTGGGATGCAGAAGTCTTGGCCACTATCCCTCACAGAGACTCAAACACTTGTAGATGGATGGACTATTAGTCTCCTTCCCCACTTTATTCACTTTGGGTGTTCACTGTTATTGTTTGGGGGTTTGTTAATGGGTAGCTGTCAAGAAGTCAATGTTAATGTTTTTCTTCACACATGGGTCAGAAGGAACAATACAATGTCCAAGAGGGAGTGGTAGGGGGAGGGCTCCCGAAAGCATATCAGCAGCGAGGCTGGCGACCATTATGGCGTCATTAGCAAAAGATTTGAGGGTGATGAGCCTCAATGTAAAGGGCCTGAACAACCCAGTCAAGGGGAGGGCTATCCTCTCATATCTGGAACGCTCTCAGGCAGATGTTTGTTTACTACAGGAGACGCAGCTACTATATAAAGATTGGCACAGGCTCAAGCCTGAGCGTTCCCACAGCAGTTCTTCTCCTCACTATCACACAAGATGGTTGGGGTGGCGTTTCTGTTCTCCCGCTCTTTTCGTGGGAAGGTGGGGATGAAGGTAGCGGAGATTAAAGGCTGCCTTTTGAGATACCTCACCCATTTTGGCTCTCCCTCCATAATCCTAGGGTCCATCTATGCTCCCAACGAGGGTCAGAAACAGTTTTTACATGGAGCAGTGGGGACATTATGTCTACACAGGACCGATGGGTGGTCTTTGGGGGGAGGAATTAAACCTGGTGTTCTATAACGAACAAGACAGGTCGACACAGTGGCAAAGAGCAACGGGGTGGTTAGTCCAGGGGGGTGCCTTATGGTTCCAGAAAATGGGTCTGAAAGGTCTATCGCGGGCCACCCACCCAGAGTCAAGGGATTACACCTTCTACTCTCACGCTCATAAATCCTTTGCTAGACTCAATTACTTCCTGGGATCCCAAGATGCCTGCACTCACAGAATAACACTGTAGCACTCAGGTCATATTACTGGGAGCGGCTCGTTGTGTGCTAAACATTATTGATTGGAGGCTGCCTGCTCCTAGTGCCCCGTGCCTCTAGTTCCCTTTCCCAGATCTTACCCTGGGTTTGTGTGGTTAACAACGACTGAAGGTGGCCTGGAAACAGTTGGCTGACTGGATTTAGATAGCACAGAGTACTAAATATTGCGCCTCAAGCATGCATTCTACGTGGGGGGAACGAATGCAGGAGAATGTTAGCTAACAAACTCAAAGAGCAGCGCCAGGCCAATGCGGTTGAAGCACTGCTGTCAGAAGAGGGGACTGTGATTGAGGGAGATGAGGCGGTGGCAGCTAGATTTGGATCCTTCTACAAGGACCTGTACTCAGCACAAAATCTCACTCCCCAGACCATCTTGAAGTATTTGCAGGGAGCTAAGGTAACACGTTTAACAGCTGACCAAGTGGCAAGCGTAGATAACCCGATCAGAATAGGAGAAGTCATAGCTGCAATTTCCAAGTTGTAGCCACATAAGTCGCCCAGCCCAGATGGCTTCCTGGCTACTTTCTATAAAGTCTTTTGCAACTCTGTGGCCCCTCTCCTCACTAGGGTTTTGAACTTGATCACGGGCTCAGCGACACTTCCCCCCGCAATGACGAAGGCCTCTGTGGTGGCTATACCGAAACCAGGCAAAGACAAGAGACTATGCGGGTCCGATCGACCCATCTCTCTGTTAAAGATCGATGCAAAGTTGTTCACGGAGATTCTTGCGGCTCGCCTTGCTCCCCTCATGCCTGGGCTGATCGACCCAGACCAGGAGGTTTTTATTCCTAGCAGGCAGTGCTCGGATAACACCAAGCGATTCTTCATCTTATTGACAAGTCAACTCGCTCCCAGTGCGAGACTATGCTTTTCTCTATCGACACGGAGAAAGCGCTCAATCACGTTCACTGGCCTTACCTAGCAGCGGTACTGAAGCACTTTGGTCTAGGTTAGCGAATCTGCTCGTGGGTGCTGAGTGGGTATGGGGTAGAGGTCTTCTGTTAGAATCAATGGTAGAAGCTCGGATAGCTACCCCATCAGATGAGGCACGCGGCAGTGGTGGCCCTTGTCCCCTCTGCTATTCGTGCTCTACATGGAGCCGTTCGCACAGAGGGTCTGGAATGACCCGAGGGCTACAGGCAGGGCTCGAGTCGGGGTACCATGCGGGTGGACACCGTCCCCCCACTTATTTTACCGGGAGCTCGATAACTGGAGCAAATGGAGCCACACATTCACTCTTTGGCCTCTCTGGGGCGAGATCGGAGCTCATTCAGAACGCTGCTCACGCGCTGGCTTCTCTGATGCAATCGCATCTAAGGGGTGAGCGAGGGGAGGCAATGAGTCTGATGGTGCAAGCCACCTTTCGTGACGTCACTTCCTGTCGTGGCGTCAGCGTCCCCCCACTTCTTTTTTTAGGACTTGTGCCCTGGCTACAGGGATATGCCTTGGGGGAAAGTAACATCTCATTACTCTATACGCAGACGACGTCATTGTTTCCCTGGAAAATCCATGAGAGGCCCTACCAGGCATTTTAGAGGAAGTGAGGCTGTTTGGGGAAGCCTCAGGATTTTAGATCAACCTTGCCAAATCACAGGCATTGAGCCTCACAGTCTCACAGGAAACAAAGGTATATCAACTGGATCCTTTCAATCCGATGGGCACAGGGCTCTATTTCGTACCTAGGTATCCAACTCGCTCTGACAATTCAAGGGAGGGTGGCTCTCAACTACTGGGATTTGGTCAGAAGGGTGAGGTCTGACCTAACTCCATGGCAGCTGTACCCGCTATTGTGGCTGGGACGGATCGCTGCGCTGAAGATGACAGTCTTACCTAGGATCTTATATATGTTTCAGACACTGCCCTTGTGGCCCCCACCAGGGATGCTTCAGACCCTGCAGAGCACTTTTCAAAACTTTGGGCAGGTCAGCGTTCGCGAATGCAACGCAAATGCAGTTGGCGGGCTCTGGCGGAGCGGCGGTCAAGGTATTCCATGCATCTTACGCTACTTCCAGGCCACGTAGTTAGGCTCTTAGTGGAATGGTGGCACCCGGAATCAGAAAAGGGGTGGCTGTTCATGGATAGGGCATTAGCTGGAACAGTCTGTGGAATATCCCTTTCTTGGGCCAGTCTCACCGTCCCATCAGTCTTTACTTATCTGCAATCACAGTGCCAACCCTGAGGGTCTGGGATGTAAAGGCCACTGAGGGGGGTCTTTCATCATTCTCCTACCCACTCACCCCAGTTGTGAAGAACCAGGACTTCACCCCGGGACTGGACTGCACTGCCTTTAGCGCATAGCAAAAGTCGGGATGTAGATCGATTGGCCAGTTTTTTGACGAGCAGGGCCCCATCCTGTTCGACACCTTGAGGGCCGGGTATGCAATCCCTGAGGGAGAATGATTCCTTTATTCCCATATTCTGCATTGGTTGATGCAACTGACGGTGCATGGGGCTGCGCAGCAACATCTGACTAAGTTTGAGAGGTGGCTCCTCAGCAAGGACTCTGACAAATGCCTTGTTTCTAAACTGTATGGGATGCTGATGGGAGGGGAGCTCGATTCAAAATCCCCTGCTCAACTGCGATGGGAACAGGAGTTGGGGCGGCAATTATCCCTTGGAGAATGGCAAGACATTTATTACCGGGAGTGAAGCACAGCATCTAATGCGTCCAGTATAGAAACAGCAACAAAAATCGCTACATACTGGTATTTAACCCAGGTTCGCCTACATAGAGGGAACCTGGAAAGAGGAGATAGGTGCTGGAGGCACTGTGACTCCCCTGGGACACTGGTGCACATTCTCTGGGAGTGCCCCCAAACTAACACAATTCTGGGAAGAGATCTTGTCAGATATCGACGCGCATTTTAATACCCAACTTCCCTGGTTTCCCTCATACGTTGTGCTGGGCCTTCCCAACCCGCTGACCTACCCACTCAAATACAAAAGAGGCCAGACATATAGCTTAGCCACTAGGGGTGTCACACCAATCCATATTGGCCTTTTGGGGCACAGACAGGGTCCCGTCTAGACAGAATCTAGCATTTACTGGCGATGGAGAGGCTTTCATTGACACTCATGCAACAGGGGGACACATTATGGGAGATCTGGCAGCCGTTCATTACACTTCTCTCCCAGGAATTCACAGAACTCACCTGCCTTAGATACATAAAATTGTTGCGCCTGACCTAGCCATCAGCGTAACTCAACTGGGGTCTTCCACTGAGGAGACACACACTGCCCGAGCATTATGCTAATAGTAGTTTACACGGGCACCCAGGGTAGGAGGGGGTTAGGGGAGGGGGCAAGAGGGAAAGTTACTTTTCTTATAAGTTTCTCAAATACCTAGCAGTGGTTGAATGTTGACGCCATGCTGGTTGATTTATAATATGCTTCATACGCTTACTGTTGCAACAATAAAAACACATTTAAACATAAAAATGCACAGGTTTCCCTAGGTGCCGACTGAACTAGGCTGAACAGCTAGGCACATTGCAAAAAAAGGGTCAGTTTTCAGTGGGAAAATGTAATGTGTCCATGTTGCATTTAGGTCCGCTTCCTGTCACAGGCATTGGGCTTACCCACACAAGTAAGGTAACATTTTTATTGGGAGACTTGAGGGAAGGCCGAGTAGGCAGACGTTTGTGGCTCCCCACAGATTCCATAACTTTCCATCACAGAAATGTGAGGAAAATTTGTTTTTTTAGACACATTTTTGAGGTTTGCAAGGGGTTCTGGGTAACAGAACCTGGTAAGAGACACACAAGTTACCCCATCCTGAATTTCTCTGAGTGTCTAGTTTTCAAAAATGTACATGTGTGCTAGGTTTCTCTAGATTTTAGACAAAGGGGGGTTGGGCCCATAGGTAGCACCCAGACTAGGCCTCCTATAAAGTGTAAACAACAATACAGTGTATGGGTGCTTTAATTGAATAATCCCATTTGGCAATAAAACCACATTTCTAAATATAGTGGTCTTAGTGATTTATTTCACACATTTTTTCTTTCTAGAAGCAATTATAAACATTTATAACATGTCTTTCAATTGGAGGACCACCTTTTTTTTTGTTATTTACATATATATATACATTTCACAATCTTGATAAGACAAACAAAAAATGTTAGCATTTAAATACAAAAACACAACAATTGTGAAATAGACCAGTCCTTTACTCTCTAATTAGGGCACATGGCGGAATTGTCTTTTGTACATCATTCTGAATGTACATCCTGCCAGTGAGAGCTAGTTGGGATTCTGTGGGAAAACAACAGGCCAATTGCCGTGTTTGCTAACTACTAATAGCTTTTTCACAATGAAATCTTTTCCAAACAGCTTGGTCAACGCGTTTCGAACCCTTCGTGACCTTTGGGGTTCTCTTCAGGACCGGGACTTGGTCAAACACTTTGGGGCAGATTTACAAGCCCCTTGCGCCACTTTTGCGTCATTTTTAACACGGGAAAAATGACGCAAAAGTGGCGCAAGGGCTTGTAAATCTGCCCCTTTGTGTTTGTGATTCGCTACTGGAGCACGCAACAGTTTCCAATCGTGTCTGAAGTACAACCCTTCCGTGTATATGAGGGTAGATTCTCTTGTGGCGGGGACTTCTATTTCCTCCCGTATTGTTGATTCTTTTTTAGACTGTGTGGCAGATCGTCTGCAGCGAAGCACGATGAGTTCTATTTTTCCTTGGTTAACCGCAGCGATCGAACAACGCGGAAGTCAGTCGAGCACAAGTGAGGTAACATTTTTATTGGAAGACTTGGGGAAATGCCGAGTAGGCAGACGTTTGTGGCTCCCCACAGATTCCATAACTTTCCATCACAGAAATGTGAGGAAAATGTGTTTTTTTAGACACATTTTTGAGGTTTGCAAGGGGTTCTGGGTAACAGAACCTGGTAAGAGCCACACAAGTTACCCCATCCTGAATTTTTCTGAGTGTCTAGTTTTCAAAAATTTACATGTGTGCTAGGTTTCTCCAGATGGCACCTGAGCTAGGGTCCAAAATCCACAGCTAGGCACATTGCAAAAAAAGGGTAAGTTTACAGTGGAAAAAAGTAGTGTCCACGCTGTGTTTCGGGCCATTTCCTGAAGATTGCACTAGGCGTACCCACACAAGTGAGGTACCCTTTTTAAAGAGAGACTTGGATAAATGCTGAATGCATTGACGTCTTTGGCTCCCTGCAGATTCCAGAACTTTCCATCACAGAAGTGTAAGGAAAATGTGTTTTTAGAGAAATTTTGAGGTTTGCAAGGGATTCTGGGTAACAGAACCTGGTGAGAGCCACACAAGTCATCCCATTCTGGGTTCCCGTGGCAGTCTAGGTTTAAAAAATGCATAGGTTTGCTATATTTCCCTAGGTGCTGGCTGAGCAAGGACCCGAAATCCATAACTAGGCACATTGCACAAAAAGTGTCAGTTTTCAGTGTAAAAATGTGATGTGTCCACATTGCATTTTGGTATGTTTGCTGCAGTGGGCACTAAGCCTACCCACACAAGTGAGGTACCATTTTTATACGGAGATGTAGGGGGACGCAGAATAGTAGAACAAGTGTTATTACTAATTGTCTTTCTCTAAATTTGCGCCTTCCAAATGTAAGACAGTGTGGAAAATAGAAGTTGAGAAATACCCTCTTAATTCATATGCTAGTATGGGTACCCAAAAAAGTCAGAGATGTGAAAATAACCACTGCTTCTAAACTCCATGTCTTGTGCCCAATTCGGAAATACATAGGTTTCCTTGATACCTCTTTTTCACTTTTTATATTTTACCAAATTAATTGCTGTATGCCCAGTTAACAATGAAAAACCACTGCGAGGTGCAGCTCAGTTTTTAGCTCTGGGTCCCTTGGGGTCATGGTGAACGTACAAGTCCTATATCTCCTCACTACCAGAAGGGTCCAGTGGACGTGATGGTATATTGCTTTAAAAAATCTGCCATAGTTAGAAGAAGTTACAGATGAAAAACGTAGACACAAATGCTTGTTTTTTTCAACTCAATTTCAATATTTTGTTATTTCAACTGTTACTTTTTATACGAAAACCTTAAAGGGGCTACACAAATGAACTCTTTCTGAATTCAGAATTTTGTTTACTTTTCAGAAATGTGTAGCTTTCTGGGATCCACTATTGGTTACACCCCCATTTCTACCACTAACTGGAAGGAGGTTGAAAACATAAAAAATAGGAAAAACGGGCTCTGTCCCAGTAAATGCCAAAATTATATTGAAGCATTTGGGTTTCTGACAAAAGTCCACCTGTTTCTGAAAGCTGAGAAGATGGTGATTTTAGCAGTGTAGCCTCTTCATTGATGCCATTTGCAGGGAAAAAAATAGATGCTCTCTTCGGCAGCACTTTTTTTTACCTATTTTTCCCCAAAACCCAAACCCTTGCTGTATTTTGGCTAATTCCTCAGTACGCTCTAGGGGAATCCGCAAACCCTGGATACCTTTAATATCCACAGGATGTTGGCAAAAAGGATGCAAATTTGGTGTGGATACCTTTTGAGGACCAAAAGTTATGGGGACCTAAGCGCGAACTAGCCCAAATAGCAAAAAAAAGGCTTAGAAGGAGAGGGGAAAGGCCTAGAAGCGAAAGGTTAAAGGTAAGCAATTCCATCTTGCATGACTGGGCCATGTTTATATGCAAGTTTGAGTACATTTTCAACAGAAAGGGTAACACAATGCCTTCTGATGGAGAACAATACGAATTGAGGCAAGGCAACCAGGTCCACGAGTGACCTACCTAATTCAAGAACATGACTGCTTAGCTTTAGGAAAAAATATGCCACACTCTTATACCAGGGTCTTTGATATATGCTAAAGAACATGCTGTTTGAAAAAGAACACCAATTTGCAAGGTGTATGCAGTTACAAAATCCTTCGCTTCGCTCAAGGTATAGCATTGTATATTGAAACAGGGCAGACAACACCATGGCATAAGAACACTGTTTTATTTTGGCAAGCATCAAAAAAAGCCTTGCTCAATCAGTCTTTGGAAATGGGTGACATGGCGGGATCCATTGTCTAAAGAAGAAAGGTAAACACAATACTATTATTTGTTCTCAGTGACTGTATGGACATACCCAAAGGAAAAGTGTCCCTGATGGTGAAACCAAATAGCATAAAGAAGGTCAGGGGTTTGACTTTGGACCTACTACCTGAGAACTTTGGTTTCCCCTTAGCGAACACCTTAGAGAATCCTCTAATACTCTAAACATGACCTTCACTTTCCCAGACCAGCACTCTATTGTTGTAGTCATTGGAATTGATTCTGAGGTGACAGGGACTTTCATGGAAACAGAGTATGCCAAATCAACAAGAAACCCATGTTCGGTAATAACAAGACCATAAAAAGTAAAGGCAGTGGCCAAAACCAAATTGACATCAGGCCCCATTATAGCACATACAGTCCTCTTATGTTTACAGCATGATGAGCAACTTTGTTGTATAGTTCAGTGTAGTCAATACTCCACCATTTTTTCTTTTTTGGGTATGCCTCTGCTTGTAGTTCACAACTTTAGCATTTGTTCAGCAATCCACAGTGAACTTTCTTTTTGACTGTAAGCATGCCTTCAGCCTAAGAACCAGAGGAAGGCATTTCAGAGTTTACAAAACTTTGGGACACATTATGAGTTGTCTGATCCTGGGAATACTGTGGTGCAGGCATTCCTCTAACCCTATATTTACAGGGTAAACTCATATTCTAAGTTTGATTTGGCACTCCTGATAATCTTCAACCTCCAGGTTGCATATTATGTAACAGTCCAAGAAAGCCATTACATTACTAGAGGACTTTTCTCTAGTTAAGGGACTTAACTATTCCAATATAACTGGTAAATATTATATCCGCAAGTTTACAAGAACCAATGTCCTTAGATTTTTTTCATCGCAGAGGATTTTAATATAAATTTAATGGGGCCATCTATCCGTGAAGAGATTGCAATAAAGCAGGACCTTGCCTGGGGTGTTCCTGCACAGTCCAATGACTCAAATCCAACCAATCAAGGGATTCTATGGCTGGGTCGCTGTTACAAGATCTAAAATCCCTTGGCCTAAGAACTCTGAATGGCAGATATCAGGAAGATATACCACCAGTCTACTCCTTTTACTCAAGCACCTCAAACTCCACAATTGATTACACTGTAGATTCATTTCAGTTATTCTGCTTGATTTCAGTGTACCAGATTAAAACAGCCGTCAAGAGTAGTCATGGCCAACGAAAAACATCCATTAAGGTCCACAGCCGTCGGCATCAAGAGGCTATTTGTTTGTCAGGGAGCTTTGTCACAACAAATTATAAGAAACTACGTTGAACGGAAGAAACAATAGGGTATATTAGAACAATTGCAGTAGACATTTTTAAACAATGTTTTTAACAACTATAAGCTTACTTCTGTAGTAAAGGGGTTGCTTTTTACCTATAAATTACTTTATGCGTATTCCTTAAAAAACTGTTCAAGTACTAACCATATAATTCAGCAACAGCAGGCTTTAGAAAAGATCACCAATATCAGCTTCCTATTGCATTTTAAGGAGAAATCAAAATAGAGTCCTAAGACAGGCCAAAAGGCTCCCGAAGAACCGAGAGCGGTGGATAACTTTCAAAGCAATAAATAAAATATATCGGAGTAGGATCTGGGATGAGAAAAAAAAAGCAAGACCAAACCTCTGGGCAAAGACTCTGTACCTGAGCAAAAAGAAGAACTCAAGAGACATTTGGAGGCTTGTGAATAACTTAAACAGGGCCCAGAAGGCTGTGTCGAGCTCAAACTTGATGGAAGCAACCTGGGTCAGCTTCCTATCTAGGCATTTTACTTAGCCCTCAGTGAATACAGCAGCCACTACTTAATAGAAGGTAAATAGAATCATAGCTTTGCCATCTTCAAGCTCATTCGCCTCTTTGCTACAGTTTACTCCAGAGCAAATGTGAATAGTAATTATTAATAACCGGCAGGACGGAGCCCCGGGCCTAAAGAGAACTCCACAAGCATTGTATAAGACAAATCCTGCCTTCTGGGCTTCCAATGTGTCCATCGTCTTTAACAGCTCCCTTCAATTAGAGGAGATCCCGGACTCATGGAAGGGATCTGTCATCAATCCTATATTTAAAGGGGTTGACCGCCATTGCCCGGAATAACATGCCATCTTATAACCTTACTAGACATTGAGGCCAAACACTTTGCAGGCCTACTGTTATCAGACCTAAAGTCCCGGGCTGAAGAAAATCAAATTATCCCCCATAATCAAATTGGGTTTATGCAGGGTGTGGGCACATGAACAAATCTCCTACCACTCTCGTTCATCATAGATTAACAAAAGCTAAACAAACAACCTGTTTTTCCTGTGTTTTGTAGATTTTAAATCTGCATTTGACTGTGTGCAGCGCAACATTCTTTTGAGAAAATTGGCCCATTCAGGGATTCCAGATAACCTACGGAAAGCAATACAGATGGTATACTCAGGAACCGGGGCCAGGGTAAAAAAGGGGACGGCTCTGCCCTGTCCAGGAAAATAAACACCACTGGGGGGTTGAAACTAGGATGCGTGTTGGCTCCGTACTTGTTTAATGTCTTTTTATCTGACCTTTCGGTAGTCTTGAATAAAGTAAATGCTCACCCCCCAAGAATAGGTGCTACTTACCTCTCGAACCTGCTATATGCAGATGATGTAATTTCATTGAGTCAAACAAAAATCAGTCTGCAACAATGTATTGACTCACTATCTTATTACTCATCTGCTAACGGGCCGACAAAGATGATGGAAGTGAGCAACCAGAAACGAATACCTTACATCTGGTTTTTAAGAAGCTGACAACTGGAAAAAATAAAATTTGCAGATATCTTAGGGTCCTCTTCGATGATAAGGCCTCCTTCCTCCAACATAAGCAGGACCAGCAGAGAAAGGGTACCAATTCACTTTTAGCATTTTGTACCTTGCAGAGATCTCTTGGAGGTCCTAATTATATGCCTCTACTAAAGGAAATTGCAGCAAAGCTTCTGCCGACTATCTCCTATTGGAGCAAGGTACTACAAGACATGGATGCATCCACCTTAAACATCATAATTGCAAAAACATTCAGGACCCTTTTTCAACTCCTGTGTAACTCCTCAGCTGCCTAGATTAGCTTGGAATTTAGGTTATTGAATCAAAAAGTAGCAAGACTAGTGGCCTATGTTAAGGTCTGGGAAAGAATGTCAAGCAACCAACTATGTAAAGCTTTGTGGCATGAAGTACAGACAAATAAATGCTTGCCTGCCTGGCAGTACCTGGACCAGGCATTTGACGATGTGGCTCTTCTTTCATTGTGGGAAAGTACACTGCCGTTAGAAACTTTAAAAAAAGCTGTTAACAGTGTCCAGAATTTTATTCCCTGGTAAGAGATAAAGAGGTTCTATCTGCTAGATGTCACACATGAACAATCTTAGGTGAATACAAGGTTCTTAAGCCTCAGTCTTACTTGGAAGATGGGTGTCAACGCATCTAAAATGACTATTTTTGCTACATCATTTTGGAGTACTCCCAGACCTTCCTCGTGCCCTGTCTTGGCTCAGAACCCAAAGCGACATATCCTGCAGACTGTGGAAGTTTGACGAGGAGGACATAATTCATATAACATGCCTGTGCCCTGGATTATTGTCAGAAAGAAGGCGATTTTTAAGGCCTATGTTTAATTACCGTGGTATATGATCCTACAGGCAGGAGGTTATCGCCTGTCTCATAGCATCAGACCCTGCCTTAAACTCTAATTTTACACACAAAAAAAATTGCTACAGCCAAGTTTGACTTATGATGTAACTCTTTTGACTTGCTATCACAAACCTACTGATAGTTGTGACTCCTGATACTTGCTGGCATCTGACATCTCTTTGCACTGAGTTTATTTAAATGGGTTTCGTGTGGTCGTGCAAATTGGGGTTGTGCTGTTTAATAGTTACCTTGCGATAACAATCCTTGAAGGTCACTTTAGTGAAAGTTCTAATGCCTTTTTAAATAAAATGTATTTGGAAAGTGCAGACTCAAAGTCAAGGCCATAGTGACCCCCTTATATAAACCTCCACCTGCACCTTAACTTGCACCTTAGCATCACTTTACTCCCATGTTTGGGAGGCGTCTTCACTCATTTTATATTAATTTACACATTAGCAGCTCTTTACCCAGTTGATTCTGTAAAGTGCTACAGTGATGCATTTATATTCATATAATTATATGAATTGTTATTGACAGCCACTGGCATTTTTAAAATCACCCTTAGCCGATGCCCTTTACAGCAGATGTATTTTAACTTGTATGCGCTGAATGGTCATGGAATCTTAACCCCTTCAGTGCCAAGGAAGTAATGGTTATGTCCTAGGCAGCAGTGCTGCTGTGCCAAGACCAAGACCATAACCATTACATCCTGGCGCTGGCCCACGGGGGAAGTGCTGGCACTCCCCCAGTGGGGCACCCACCCACATGACCTCACCTGCGAAAAGCATCAGAATCGCTCCTGTTGCCACCCCAGGCCCCCCCCCCCTGGGTGATCTGATGATGTCGGCATGCTCACGGCACGCCATCATCAAGTGCAGCTGGAGACGTGCTGAAAGCCGTCTGCTTCCAGCGCGTCAAGGGAAAGGACCTGTTTTGGTGAGTCCTTCTCCAGGGCTTTTTTTTTTACAGGAATACAGACGCATGGGTAAAGGACTTTCCCCCTGCATCTGTAAAGAGTGGATTCCGGCTCCACGATCGTGAGTGGGGCCACGATCATGGTGCAGGAATCCACATCACTAGACAGCAGGGATTTTTTGGGGGAGAGAAACCCCTTAGGCAAGGGTCGCTCCCCGGGGGCATATTGAATCCGTGTTTTGGCCCTCCTTGGGGGCTGATTCGGCCATTTTTTTGGCACATCTGCCCCCCAGGGGGGTACAAACCCACAAGGCCCCAGGGATTCATTTTAAATATATTTATAATGGAGCGACCCCGTGGGCAAGGGTCACAGCCCTGGGGGCAGCGGGTGTTCCTGTGTTTCGCGCCCCCCCCTTTTGGGGCATCGATAATTTGGCCGTTTCTGCCCCCTTGGAAGGCAGATCAGCCCTTATATTTTTAGGCCCATTTGACCCCAAGGGGGCAGAAGCCCCTAGACCACCAGGGATTATTTTTGTATGATGCAAAATGTTTTGGGAACGACCCCTTGGGCAAGAGTTACTCCCCATTTGGGGCACCATAATTTGACTGTTTCTGCCCCCTTGGGGGCAGATCGGCCTTATGTTTTTAGGCCCAACTGCCCCCAATGGGGGCAGAAGCCACTAGACCACCAGAGATTTTATTATATATGGCGCGTAATGTATTGGGGAGAGGCCTCTTGGCCAAGGGTGACTCCGCTTTTTTGGGGCGAATATTTTGGCCGTTTCTGCCCCCATGATAATGTTACCTGTTAATTTTGTCATCCTTGGTGATTGCAATGTTTTTTTCTCCTTTTTATTCTAGTGCAAAGCTTTTTTTTCCTGTTTACTCCAAATCAGCATCAATGACCTGCATGAATGTGTTTTTGGGAAATGCGGAAATAACAAAAGCCTATTTAGCTTCTGTTTGAATGTATGTGAAATCTTCACAGTATTTGTACACAATGTGTATTGTGTTTCCTTTCTTTTGTTTTTCCTTTCTAGTGGGATTTCGTCGGTGCTTACTGAGTCTGTGCAGAGTAGGCGCTGGTGAGTCTAGCTGTCTTTAGCAAGAGAGTGGTAGTGTTTTACAGTATATAGGTCATTGTGTGCTTTGTATTGATTGACTTTACCTTGCAATTGCTATATGCAAGTAGTTTTGCTTTTTGTTTTATAAATCCACACTTTGTTTATTAGTTATTTTACACAGTGTTGGGTATTGTTGACATTTGTCAAGTTACTTTTCTTGTAAAGATTATGGCTAGCTGCAGGATGACCGCTCAGCAGGTTGTTGGTATGCTTTTTGAATCTTCTTCTACCATGATTATGAGACTGACTCTGCATCTGAGGCAGAGGAGGAAAGCCAGGATTCTGGCAGTGAATTTTCTGTCCAAGAGGAATCATCTGATGATGAAGCCACTTTCAGTGCGGATGAAGTGCCGCTTTACAAGAATACACTGGTGAGCCTATAGTGCAGCAAGAGTCATCTGGATTGCAGCCCAGGACTGCTAGGCTTCCCTGTGGAAGTGCTGGACTCTGGGTTGACCCAAACATGGTGCAGCCGGTGTTGCCTACCTTTAGTGGTGTTGCAGGGTGGAGACTAAATTGTGAAAATCTTTTGCCTATAAATATCTTTCAGTTGTTTATAGACAGTGTATTTTTGACTGAGATTGTTGTGCAAACTAATTTGTATGCTGAACAGAATTTGAGGGGCAACAGCGCCAGACTTAAGCCCCACTCTAGAGCTACCCGGTGGACTCCCACAGATCTGGATGAGCTGAAGAAGTTCTTGGGTTTAACTTATTTGATGGGCCTGATAAGGAAGCCGTTGCTGTCTTCATATTTCTCTACTAATCCCTTGATGGCAGCTGCTATATTTCCTGCAACCATGAGTCGTAATCGGTATTTGCTTCTTCTTCGGATGTTTTATTTTGTTGATAATGCTTTAGCATTGCCACGAGATCACCCTGATTGTGACTGTCTTTTTAAGGTTTGGCCTGTCCTTGATCCATTTGTAGATCGATTTTCAGAGATCTATGTGCCAGGATAAGAATTAGATGTGGATGAGTCTTTGGTCCTGTTCAAGGGCTGATTGTTTTTTAGGCAGTACATTCCTAACAAGAGGGCACGTTATGGAATTAAGATATATATGCTGTCTGAGAGTAGTACTGGATATGTCTATAATTTCAGGGTCTAAACTGGTAGGGATTCCAGTATTGACCCCCCCTGGTTCTCTGTCCATTTTTGGAGTTACAGAAAAAATTGTGTGGGAACTTGGAAGAGGACGTTTTAACAAAGGTCACCATTTATATGTAGAAAACTTTTACACTGGTGTGCCATTGTTCAGGGAATTGTTCAACGTGGACAGTGTTGCTTGTGGCACAATCCGCTCTAACCGTAAAGGTTACCCAAAAGAGCTGGTTTGTAAAAAACTTGAGAAGGGACAGTGCAGTGCCTTGTGCAGTGATGATCTTCTAGCTCTGACATTTTCTGACAGGAGAGGAGATGTCTATATGCTGACTACCATCTATGATGAACAACGTACTTCACCTGTGACTGTTTGGGGTAAGGTTGCTGAAGTGCACAAACCTGTGTGCATTTTAGACTACAATAAGCACATGGGTGGTGTAGATCGAGTAGATCAGAGGTTGGAACCTTACACTCCTGTTCGCAAGGCATACATTTGGTATAAGAAGTTGGCTATCCATTTATTCAATTTAGCAAGCTACAATGCCTTTGTTGTATTTAAGGATTGTTCTCCAGAGTCAAAGATGACATTTGTTCAGTTTCAGCAGTCTCTGATAGGCAGCCTTGTTTCAGTAGAACAGACAGGAGTACCTAGAGAAGCAGTGGTGGAGGATGTGGCTAGATTGAAAGATCGCCACTTTCCTGATCACCTTCCTCCCACAGCCAAAAAAGACTTTCCCGCTAAGAAATGTAGAGTCTGTGCCCGAAGAGGTATGCGAAAAGAGAGTCATATGTACTTCCCCTGTTGTCCCTATAATCCTGGGCTGTGTGTGCCCACATGTTTTAAATTGTACTACACGCAACAGAGTTTTTGGTTGCAACAGTGAGCATAAAAGTAAACTGACTGGTCCGTATTGTTTTATATTTTTTGTTCAGTTTCATGGTTGGCATTAGTGTGATGCATTTAGTTAAAATTGTTCTGTTTGTAGTTATAGTCTTTTATCTATTGCCAATTGGTTTGTGTTTTCCTTTTTGCATTAAAAAATGTAATGGCAGAGTGCGCGGACTGGCGCGTGGCTGGCGGTGTTCATTGACCGGCACTTGGCTGGTGGTGAGTGTGAACTGGTGCTTGGGTGGTGGTGTGCATGGACTTGCGCTTGGCCCGTGGTGTGCGTGGACTGGTGCTTGGCTGGCTGTGTGTGTGTGTGTACTGGCCTGACTGGCGGTGTGTGTGTGGACTGGCGCTTGGCTGGCAGTGTGCATGGACTGGCGCTTGGCTGATGGTGAGTAAGTAGTGACATGCTGCTGGTCACTACACCACTGCCAGCCAAATGCCAGTCCACACACTCCATCAGCCAGTGAGGTTGCTGTGTCAGGCATGGGGGGTGAATGAAAGTGATGGGTCCTTGAATGGCGCTGCCTGTTGATGTGAGTGTTGTAATGTGCTCGGCCCGTGGCTGGCAGTGTGAATGGTCTTGTTTGCGTATGAAAGGTGTGTGAATGGCCTGTAAAGAGATTGATGCCTTGCCGTGGCTTTACAGCTCACGAGCTTTCAGTCATTAGTTCAAGCTTTTTACCTTTTAATTATTAACAGTGCATTTGCTTTTTTTGAAATTTCTTGGTAACAGAATTTGATGCTCTGAACCTTCACTCACCCTCATGCCAAATCCAACAATTATGTGTGTGTACTTGAGGAATAATTGGCTGTAAGGTAATATTTGTCTTTTCTGTCTTCCTCTGCCAAAATGTACATTGTCTCTAGGGGAAATCTACCAATCCAAAATATTCTAGTAAACTAGAAACTCAGGGAAGTACAGGGTCGTGTCCCTCTCATGGATCCCAGCAAGTTTTCTTACCCAAAATGCCCTGAAAACCTCAAAATATGACTACAGTCGCATATTTTCCTTGCATTACTGTGCCATATTCTTCCAGAATCAGAAAGAAACCACATATTTCCTACCAGCTAGTGTTCCCCCAGGTCTCCTGATAATGTGCCTGCCACAGGGAAGGGCCCTAAATGTATTGTGGAGGCAAAAACAACCTGATTTTGCAAGAGGGTCACCTGCGTGTTTGGTCCTGGTCTCGGTGGCCATCTAGGGAAATCTACCAAACACAGACATTTCTGAAAACTAGAAACATGGGGGAGACCCAGAATGTGTGGCTTGTGTGGATCTCCCAACTTTCTTCCTACCCAGAATCCCCTGCAAACCTCAGATTTTGCTAAAATAAAATCACATTTTCCTCACATTTCTGTGTGGGAAAGTTGTTGGATCACCGGACTGACACACATTTCATAACACCCAGTGTTCCCCAGGTCTCCCGATAACGATGGCACCTCACTTGTATGGGTGGGCCAAGTGCCCACCACAGGGTAGGGCCCAAAATGTATTGAAGAGGCATCTAAAATTATCAATCACAAAACGACCTGGCTTTGCAAGAGGGCCACCTGGATTTTTGGTTCCACGCTCGACAGCCATGTAGGGAAACCTACCAAACCGAGATTGTAATTTAAAAACCAACTTCATCATAAGTTAGGATTTTAAATTTGGATTCCTGAGAGACCAAACTTGACACAGTTATATCTTCCTGTTAGAAATGGGGTTTCTGGTTGGCAGAGGCATGCGCCCTGTCTAAGCAGGAACCCCCACTCTAGTCAGGGTAAGCTAGATATACCCTAAAAGAAAACCTGTTCTCACCCTCTGATAGCTTGGGACAGAGTAGTCAGGCTTGTCTAAAGAGGCAATGTGTAAAGTATTTGTACAACACACGCACAAACACACACACACACACACACACACGTTAGATTAGGCCCACTAATGCTTTTGCAACGTTATATTTTAGTTAGCATTCGCTACACCATTTTCTTCATAGGCGCCATTTTAGGCTGTTCGAAACCGATCTCGTTTATTTCTGAGAAATGGTCTTTGCTAAGTTTCGTTTCTGAAATGTTAGGTTTTGTTTTGGTAATGAGTAGACTGTTCATGTCAGCGCATAGCTTTCTCACTAGATAGAGGCCCTCTCCCACATGTCTGAGGGCAGGCCCAGGGTGACACAACCTTGGATTGTGCTAGGTCGTGTAAGATATGAGAACTGAAACCTTTTTTTTGTATTTCACTGTCCAGCTGCATCTGCCTGGAAAATTCCACTGTGGGCGTGTCTTTGCCGACCTATGAAATATACATAATGTATCTTTATGCTTGGTGTTTTTTAATTCCCTCTGTAGCACTCTCATGGACTTTACAGATGGGGTTCCACTCTGAGTGTATATGAATAAACAGCTATTGGTTCATATTCTCCACTGTCTGACCGACTCTTCATTTGGTACGGAAGGCTGAGTGGTGGTCATCAGTGACCCGGGTGGCCCCAAACGAGTCCCTTCCTTCACACCTACACACACACACGCACACGGTAACACAATGAAAACACCACAAAAATACTCCACATAGGCTTAGGAAAATAGAGAATAGTTATCTTAGTAAATCAAGACCAAAATGACAAAAATCCAATAAGTAGAACCGGAGTTATGAATTTTTAAAGAATAAACCAAAAATAGTCCTCGAGGTCACGCCAGACCGGGTTAAATCCAAAGTTCAGGCTGACCGTGATGGAGGCAAGGCCGGCTACAGGACTCAGACAGGTCCTGCTAAAAAGATACCTTGGAAGGAGCAAAGCGTCAACGTCAAAGACTGAAGTTGAGGAGATGGCACATCATCAGCAATCCGTAGATGGAGGTGGGTGCCGATCCGTGCTGTCGATGTAAGCTTCAGTGTCGAACCTCTTTCCGATGCAGGTGCTGAGTCTATGTTGATCCACGCTGTCTGGCGGCGTAGAGCCATGCTGGTTGTAGAATCCCTGTCTTCTAGTGGCACAGTGTCGGCGTTGAAGGCTCTGTGTCGGTTCCCATCGGCACAAGGTCGCCGCTGCTTCGACGTCGACGCAGGAAAAGCTGCAGAAAGCCATTTCTGAGGCCCCAGACACCTCAGACAAAGGTAGGACTCACAGATGGCAGAGTACAGCAGCACCAGCAAATTTGCTGGAAGACTTTTATGACCCTGAGACTTCAGAAACATAGGTCCAGTTGTGTATTGTCTTAGTAGGATCAGAGCCCCAGTACTTATACCCAAATGTGCCTTTGAAGTGGGAGGTGACTTCAAAGCAGCTCCTTGAAGTGCACTGTTCCCCTTTTACCCCAGCCCTGTCTGTGAGGCTATCTGTGAGGGGCATCAGCCCTTTGTGTGGGACACAAGACACTGCTTATTCAAGTGTAAGTGTCAGCTACCCCTTTCTGCGCAGGAAGGCTATCAGAATGCAGATGAATATAGAAGAGTCCTCTGTCATATCCACCTTTCCAGTGTTTTTGCATGTCTAGAAGGAATGCTCAATGTGTAGTTGCCACCCAGCCTAGACGTGTTTTGGAGGCAGACTGCAGGCACACAGCAATGTTAAGAGCAGAAAAATGTCCACTTTCTAAAAGTGACATTTCCAAAGTAACCATGCTAAATTTAACTTCACCATTAAAGCAGATTTATCATTGCCATTCCAAAGATATGAAACATGATTTAGTTACTCATTTCTGATCAGGAATTACAGCTTAAATGTGTTTTAGGGAATTCCCAATGCTAGCCTATGAAAGGAGTTGTCCTCACAGTACAGAAAAACAAATTTAGCTGTTTGTCACGACCAGGACATGTAAAACTTAAAAGTACATGCCCTGGGGCGTGGCTACCACGCCGCGTGGGATGGCGGCTCCGGTGTGAGCTCCGCTGCGACGCGGAGTTAGGAGGAGGATTCCGACCGCTTCGAGAACCGCCCCAAGGTTCTGAAGGCAGCGGACATCTTCCGGTTTATGGCGACTCCCTGCTGGTCTGTTTTTTGAGCGCAGAGCGCATGTATTTGCTCTAATTTGCCTGTGTCTCTTCTTCGCCTCAAGAGCGCGGACGGCCGCCATTTTGTGTGCACGGCGGCCGTCGCGTTTGAGGAGACTTTTGCGAGTGGTCTTCTGGGATGCTGTAGGATCCCACTTTGATATTTTTATACCATTTCTCCATCTTTTTGGGCTACTGCATAACGCTTATGATGGAGAGTTTTTCTGATGAATGGACATTATTAATTACCACTTGCTGACATCCTTATTCCTACAGAGCCGCTTTTCTCCAGTTTCTCCAGTGCCACCTGCCATTTTCACTGCTCATGCATACCGGTGATTACCTTTCTTGTGCGCGCTTTAATATATAGGTATGACTACCTATTACCATGCCGTTCAAAGGTTAAACTGTCGATGTCCTACTTGACGTAACAAGCATTTAGTGATGTAATAACCTCCCAGGATTGATATTTTTAATCATATCTACAGGTTATTTTCAATTCCACTAATTGCTTTTGCTTGCTGTCACTCGACCTCAAATGTTTCTCGTCAGTGTATTGCCTTTTGGAGGGCCGTGTCTGGTTCATCATATTGTGTATGAGATTGCTGCTCATCCAGCTCGTTTTTCATAACTTTGTGTCTTTTATATATGGGAAGGATCTCTACTTTTGAAAATCTTCCTACTTCCCGTCGTCAAATTTACTTGTTAAAATGGCCAATGAATCCACTTCCTCCGCGAGGTCATCTACATCAGGCGCCAAACCAAAAAGAGTCAAGAAAGATCCTCCATCGCCTATTCAGTCTTCTTCTAATCCGGTTTTAGATTCCATCTTGGTGGAAATTTGCGCCTTAAGGCCATTCATGACTGCCACTAATGAAAAATTACAATTGATTGAAGATAGATGGATCAACATGGAAGGTAAAATGTCTGAAATGGAGCAGCGAATCTGTAACCTTCAAGACGCTACTACTAAAATTCCCTTGTTTGAGCAAGAAATTCATAAGCTCAAACTCCACACCGAGGATTTGGAAAATCGCAACAGAAGGAACAATCTTCGCCTGTATGGTTTATCGGAAAATATTGAAGGTCCGGATCTCCTCTCCTTTTTGAAGAAATTCTTGGCTGATCTCCTTGATCTACACTCTTCAGCTCCCCTCAACATCCAACGAGCTCATCATCTTGGCCGTCTTCAACCTCACTCCACTAAACCACGCGGCATAATTATGCTGTTTCTTGAATTTACTGACTTGATGCGTGTTCTTAAAATTGCTAGAGAGAAACGTCGTCTTGTTTGGTCAGGCCACAACATCTTCATTTCACAAGACCTCTCCAATGCTACCAATGCCAGGCGTAAAGAATTTCTGGCCCTTCGGCCTCAAATGAGATCTATGAATATTCGTTATGGCATCCTGCATCCTTGTCTCTGCAAAATCACACATGAAGGTGCTTCCCGTACCTTTAAAGATCCTCTCCAGCTAAAACAATTTTTACATTCCATTACTCGATTGCCTATGGACACATCTGCTCAAGGCTCTTGAACTTTTTGTGCTCTAACATGGTTAAATTGTTAATTGCTAATGTTTTGCAATTGTTACTGTTACTTCTTGTCTTGCTCTTAATATTTCTCATGTATTACAATCTTTAGCGGTCCCAACAGCTATTTGCTTTTCTACTATTCTACTTATCTTTTATCTTATATTATCTTCTCAATACTTTTCTTATCCTCTTCCCCTCCGCGTCTCTGTGTTGTCTGTATTGCTTTTGTTTGTATTGTCTGTCTTGCCATTGAGTGCGGACATGCCCGGTTTCTATTTCTTACTCTGTTTCTTACAGATCTGGCTCTTTGTCTTTGATCTGTCATTCCTTACTTTCTTTCCCTCTAACTCTTTTTTCCTCCTTGTTTTGTCCCCCACCCCTCATTTTTCTTATCTCTGCTTATCTTCCCTTAATTTTTCTTATTTATATATGAATATTTCTTTTTTATGCTTTTGTGCAATCCTCTTTATTCTGTATGATTCTTTATCATTTATTATTCTTCGTTAATTCTGTGTGTCATCTATTATTGATAAATGGTGTCTTTTTGCCTTCATTGTTACTCTACTTGTGTTCTTTTTATTTTGTATTTATTACCTCACTATTGACAAATGGTGTCTTTTTCTTTCCATTGTTGTCTCTGCAGTGTGTCATCATTGTTCCCGTATCCTTGTTTGTAAAGTGATTTATGCTTAATGTTGTGTCGTGGAATGTCCGTGGTCTGGGTCACCCTGTCAAGCGTCAGAAGGTACTTTCTCACTTATCAAAATTAAATTGTCAAATTGCTTTTTTACAGGAAACCCACTGTAACGATGTTGAAGCTTAAATGCCAATGGGTGGGCCAGGTTGTTTTTTCACCTGCGGCCAACCGCAAGGGTGGGGTTGCAATCCTCTGCCATAAATCTTTACAAATCCACATCTTGTCTACTGAAAATGATACAAATGGACGTTGGGCAATACTTCAGGCCAAGGTCCATAATAAAGAGATCACTTTATTTAATATTTATGGACCAGTTAAACCTGACCCTGATTTTTAGAACACGATTAAATTAAAATTATCTTCCATTTCCAATCCCAATATTATTGTTGCTGGAGACTTTAACAATTGGCTTGATCCCTTTTCCGATAGAAAATCAAAATGTAAATTTAAACCTGACAAGTCTCATAAATCATTTCAATCTGCTATTGCCTCTCATCCACTTTTCGATGTATGGAAGACATGCAATCCGGACCAATATGAATTTACTTTCTTCTCAAATGTTCACCATACAATGTCACGTATTGATTATATTTTGGTTTCAAAATCCCTATTACCCTCTCTTCAATCCTCAGAAATTGGATCCATTTTTATCTCTGACCATGCCCCTGTTTCCTCCTCATTTGATTTATCCCTTACTAATTCCAAACATGCCCGATGGAGATTTAACAACTTTCTTCTGTCTGACCAATCCTATATCTCTGAGGCTACCTCTTTCATAAATGAATTCTTTCTGTTTAACAAATCTAGTGATAATTCTACTCATAATAATTGGGACGCCTTTAAGGCATCCTTTAGGGCTTTCACCATTGCATACACGGCCAAAAAGAAGAAATTACTAAATTCCCAATATCTCTCTGCTCTTAAACACATTAAATCTTTAGAACGCTCTTTCTTCACGTCTAACTCTCCTTCACACCTCCGTGACCTCATTAAGACGAAATCTGAATTAAATAAATTAGCTATAATTGATGCATCCAATATTTTACTTAAAATAAAATCCAAATATCACGAGGATCAAAACAAAGCAGGTAAAATGTTGGCTAACTATTTAGAAATCAAAACGGAAAAGAAAACCATCGGCCCGATTCGTAACACTATTACTAATAAATTACTTCACTCTGATTCCGATATTGTTAATGCTTTCCAATCCTATTATCACTCTTTATACATGGATGATACATCTCCCTCTGCTAGTTATACTCAATCTTTCTTTGATGATCTTCCCTCTCCCCCATCTGTGCCTTATGATATGTCTCTCCTTGAAAAAGATATATCTCTTCAAGAGATCCTTGATGCTATTAAGTCTTTGAGGAGGGCCAGGGCTCCCGGTCCAGACGGTTTCTCCGTTGAATTAATCTCTTCTTTCTCCTCTATTTTTGCTCCTCGCCTACTCGAACTGTTTAACTCCTGCATCTCTAAAGCATAACCTGAGGGATCCTTTTTAGACGCCCTTATTGTAATTATCCCTAAACCTGATAAAGATCATACCCTTTGCCAAAATTATCGACCAATCTCATTAATCAATTATGACTGTAAAATTTTTGCGAAAATTCTTGCTTCTAGACTGGATTCCGTTATACACCTATTAATCAAACCTGACCAATCCGGCTTTATCAAAGGTCGACTTACTTCTGATAACGCTAGGATGTTTTCTAATGTTCTTGCATTGGGGAAAAGATACCCTGACCCTCTAGCTGCATTATCCCTCGATGCAGAAAAAGCATTTGATCGTGTAAATTGGCCATTCATGTTCAAAACTCTTCATTGGTTCGGCTTTGGTCCTAAATTTATTTCATTTATTAAATTATTGTATCTTGAACCCCGTGCATCTATTTCTGTTAACGGTCTTTTATCCCCCTATTTTAACTTACATAGAGGTACCAGACAAGGTTGTCCACTCTCCCCCTTTTATTTCTCCTATGTCTAGAACCTTTCCTTGAACGCATCCGACATAACCCTTTAATAACTGTTTTTCAACATAAATCCCACGAAATCAAATTATCTGCTTATGCATATGATATCTTGATCTATCTCTCAAACCCCCTACCTCTCTGCCTCCTTTCCTACAGGAAATTGATGTATATTCTAAAGTTTCTGGCTACAAACTCAACTTTTCTAAAACAGAGGTATTACCCCTAAACTCCTCCTGTTATCAATACATGTTCTCCAATACCAATTTCAAATGGTGTCCCTCTAAAATTAAATATCTGGGTGTATGGTTTTCCTCTAACATCCCTCATACTCTTTCACACAATTTTAATGCACTAAAAACCAAAATTCAAAATTCATTTAATTCCTGGTCCCCTCTTTTTCTATCTTGGTGGGGTAGATTGGACACTATTAAAATGATGATTGTCCCCCTCATTCTTTTCTTACTTTCCATGTTACCTTTCAAAATCCCCAATTATTATTTTAAACAACTTAACTCTCTCTGTATTAAATTTGTATGGAATAATAAGCCCTCTCGTATTGCCTTATCTAAATTAATTAAACCAAAAATTGAAGGAGGTGTGAGATTTCCTAATTTCAAATTAGATCATACTGATTTTTTACTTAGACAATTCTATGCTTTAAATAAGCAGAATCATGATTCACCGATGCCTAGATGGATTGACTTTGAGCGCTCCTTGCTACACGAAGTCTCATTTTCTGACATCTGCTCTATGTCTAACTGTACCTTCATTTCTCATTACCCCATCTTAAAATACTCCCAGCATTTGATACATTCTCTGTTTACTGAGGGTGCCACCTTTCAACAAGAGTTCCTTGCATCTTCCATTTGGTATAATAAATTCATTAAATTTCAACACAAATCATTCTACTTTAAACATTGGAGAGAAAAGGGTATTTTTCATGTTCATCAACTTGTATCTCATAACTCTGTCATACCCTTCACTACTTTACAACAATGCTATAACTTGTCTCTATCCTATTCCTCCCAATATTCACAAATATTCAATGTTCTACAACCATTCCTGCTTTCAAAATGTTCTCCTGATGACACCTCTTCTTCTACACCCTTTACACCCTTGACCCCTTTGACCACCATCATTTCCGACTCTACTCCCAAAGCTTCTATTATTTACAAGCTTCTGTCCACTACCATATCTGATAGACCAAAATCCACTATTGAATTAGCTTGGGAATAAGACCTCTCTATATCCCTCTCCACTAACAGATGGAATAAATTATGGCATAAACTTTTCACTACTTCAAAAGCTGCTAACATTACTCAATCTCTATTTTTTCTTTACAACAGAGCGGTTTGCACTCCTGTTCATATTCATAAGATGAATCCCTCCTCCTCCCCCCTCTGTTGGTCTTGTCTCTCCTCAGATGGCACATTGTTACATTTATTATATTATTGTCCCAATGCTCTTAAATTTTGGAAATTCATTTGGTCTATGTCCTCCAAGATATTTCATTGTAATATATTATTATCAACTCAAAATGTATTCCTTGGATCTATGTCTGATGATTTTTCTGATGTTACACCAAATGTGAAATTGTTTGACCTTTTCATTTCCCTTGCATTTAAAGTTATTTTAACTTGTTGGAAGGATAACTCTAAAGTACGCACGCTAATGTGGTGGAACCTTATTGTTTGTTTGCCCTAAGATGGCAGGGTATACCCAGACGTGAGTCCCTTGCTCACTTTGCCACTGGATTCAAGCTAGCCTGGCTGATGAGGGCTGTTAGCCCGAAACCGGTCCCAGGATGCTTGTTTCCGGTCCAGGGAAGACATGGCTTGGCAGTTCGGGCTGGACTGTTCCCATGAGGCACAGGGTCAAGACTGATTTGCATATAGCTGTGTCTGAACTGGGGTGGCAAAGTGAGCTAAAGAATGATGATGGATTCAACCCAGATCTGTGACTGGGGGTGAGTGTTTGAAAAGTTTCAGCACTCCGTCCATCATCTCCTTGTGTTTGTGTTAACTTTATTTGCAATGAACATAGAATCTCTACTGTCTCCTCATCAACGCTATCTCAGAAAATCTAATCTGATTTATTTTGGATTCCCTTTACTACTTTCCTATCTTCTCATTCTTCTATATCTTAATTACTTTTCTCATCTTTCCCCCTTTTCCCTCCCCTCCCCTCTCCTTTCTCTCTTCTTGTCTTCTTTTTCTTTTCCATTATTTTTCTCTCTTCCTATTTTCTTATCTTTAAAACTTTTAAACCACTATCACCTGTTTTAATATGTACCCTTATTCTTCTTCCTCATTTCTCTCTCATAAGATGATTAACTTCCTATCACCTTATTACCTCTCATTTAAATTGCTCCTTATTATACTATTTTTTGATGATATACCTTTTATTACTGCATTGTTTCATCTTATGCTTCTCTGTAATTTTTGGTATTTTATTCTGCATCAATAAAATTACATGCCCAAGCTTTTAGTAACACAGCACCCTGACCTTAGGGATACCTGGGGCCTACCTTAGAGGTGACTTATGTGTAATAAAAGGAAATTTTAATGCTTGGCAAGTGGTTTTAAGTGCCATTTTGAAGTGGCAGTACATTGCACACATAGGCCCTGCAATGGTAGGCCTGCGACAGGTTTGAAAGCCTACTTGTGCGGGTGGCATAATCAATGCTGCAGACCCGCTAGTAGCATTTAGATTATCGGCCCTGGGCATATGGCACAGCACTTTAGAAGGGACTTACCAGTAAACTAAATATGAAATATGCCAATCAGGTATATACCAATGTCACCATGTTTAGGGGAGAAGCACATGCACTTTAGCACCGGTTAGCAGTGGTAAAGTGGTCAGAGTCCTAAGGCCAACAAAAAGGTACAGCAAAAAGTAGGAGTAAGCAGGCGTAAAGTTGGGCGAAGACCACTGTAAGAATGAGAGGTCTAACTCTTCCCATCTGGAAATGATACTTATAAAATGTAATAGGGTAATTCCAATGTTATCCTATGGGAGATATAGGCCTTGCAGTAGTGCAAAATGAATTGTTTATTACCAGGACATGTAACACTTAAAAGTACATGTCCAGCCTTTTAGATACATTGCACCATGCCCTCTCAGTTGCCCAGGGCCTACCTTAGGGTTGACTTATATATCTAAAAAGGAAATGTTTGGGCCTGGCAAAAGGTTTAATTTGCCAGGTCGCAATGGTAGTGTGAACTGCATACGCAAGCTCTGCAATGGCAGGCCTGAGACATGGTTAGAGGGCTACTTAAATGGGTGGCAAAATCAGTGCTACTGGCCCACTACTAGCATTTAATTTACAGGCCCTTGGCACATGTAGTGCACTTTACTAAGGGCTTATCAGTAAATTAAATATGCCAATTGGGTATGAACCAATATTACCATGTTTAGGAGAGAAAGCACAAGCACTTTGGCACCGGTTAGCAGTGGTAAAGTGCGCAGAGTCCTAATACCAACAAAACAAGGTCAGAAAAGTGGAGGAGGAAGGCAGAAAGTTAGGGGGAAGACCACCATAAGGCTGTCAGGTCAAACACATAGTAACACAAAAGCTGCAAGATGCCCACTTTCCTGGAAGAGCCCAACTGACCAGTTACAGGTAGACCTGCTCTGGACCTTGCTAGTGGCTTCTGTTGGAGTGAGTCCTGACCTCTAAATCCTGTTCCTGAGGATCTGGAATCCTTGACTAGGTTGAGTGTACTCCTGTGTAACACTAAAGATTGGGACTTAGAAACTCTTTCAAGACTTTTTGCCTGGAGGACAGTCATGAGACTGGTACCAACCAGCCAGCCAACTCCCCGAGGATGTATTGCCAGTGGGCCTAAATTTGCCACAGTTCAGCAGCAGCAATCTGAATCAACCGGACCGTCACCAACCGACATTGGACAACGCTGAACGCTCTCTGGCTGCAGCCTTGACCCTCTGAAAGAATCGAACTTCCAGAAAAGAGTTTAAGTCCAAAAGTAGACATTTTCACTGGACCCAATGCCAAGAAGCATCCAGTCGATGTTGATGCCTGGGCGATAACCTCAGACTTTTCCCACTCAGAACTTCGTCGATGAATTCTTTGAGACTTTGTCTTTTGTCAACACATGATCAACAAGCCTGTCTACAGAGCCAGCCTGCAGCCTTGTTTCACTGAGGAATGTTCCTTCTCAAAAATGTCCAAGTCAGAAGGTAACTTTTTGACCAGGACCAGCCTGGTTCTTGTATCTGACCCGTGCTCCATTGTGGTTGGTTCTATACCTTACTTTTGGCATGATCTCGCACAACCAGTAGCCAGCAGTTGGAACATTGCTCTTTTTGGTGGTAGTAAGGATTGAACTCATGTAAGTTACTGAAACCTTTACTGGACCTAACAAGAATAGTGATATTAAATCTTTACCGGACATAACAAGAATAGTGGCATTATTCCTAGCGGTGGAATGCCATCCCCCTAAACTAATAATCCACTTTTTCACCGGTCATAAAAGTAAAACAACAACCATTAAAAATAGTAAATGTTCTTTGGAACATCTATATAGACTTTTCACTTTTCTGGCATTAAGTTTGGAATAAACATTATTTAATGAGACCATGAACCTTGTGTGTGTTGTTTGCATATAGACCATTAGACAGTTTTAGAGCAACTAGTTAGTTTTTCATCCAATTTTAAACTCGTACATGAACGAAACATCTATTTATTAGACCCTTGTTTTGTCATTCTGCTGGCACAACTTACCTTGTTGTTGCTGCTGATGCTGCTAGTTGAGCCTGTCAATTTCTCTCCCAGTTCATCCAGTTCAATATTCTCAAAGCCATTTTCTCTGGTCATTTCCCCTCATCTATTTTCTCCATAAAGTAACTTTACCAAGGATGATGCTCTGTTTCTTTAATGTGCTCTCCAATCTATAGGTAATAAAACAATGAAGTCTGAATATCCCACCTATATTAGTGACAATCCATTGACATTGGATTCAGATATAGGGGACAATCACCATCAACACAAAACAACAACCTTTCATTTTTTTCAACAAGCAAAGGTTGCTGGAGGTGCAACAACTGAAAAGTTACTTTTTGTCAACAACTACTTTTGCTACTGTAGTTTAAATTTAATTTCGGGGGTATCTGAATGCTGGAAGGAAAAAACAGAAACAAGATACCATAGTTTATCATAGCTGTGTATTGAAAGAGTCGAGTATACAGTTATTTCACAAAAAGCAGCCATCTTTTTAAACAATTATGAATTTTAAGCAAATTGGATCCTGGCATAGAGGCAATGGCAGATTGTTACATGTTAGTGGACTGGGCAAATAGATTTTCTAGAAAAAACATCACAGAGCCTGGTTCCAATATTAAAAGGATTATACAGTCCACTTTTGTGCACATTTAGTCACAGATCAATGCTACATGATCACAGAAAATGGCAAACAATTGAAAAAGTTACTCTCTTGCTGGAGAGATCAGTTTTTCTAGGAGTCTCACAGAGAAGAAAGGGATTACTTTTTAATTTAGTATTTACAAATGGTGTATCCATCACAGGTATGAAACTTGGTACTGGTAGTGCTGAACATGTTAGTGCATTTGCTATACATCAACAACAATAATGGGTGGTGTGCCCCCTGAATATCGAATCGATAGAACAGAAGATATATAGGTCAGAATATCGAAAATAAAATATTGACAGATAAGTAAGTTTAGATTTTCCGTACCTACTAACCACATATATTTACCTGCATGGTACAAATATCTTCAAGGTAGGTAGATGTTGAGTTAGGAATAGTAAATCTATACTTCGCTATATTCACTTTCCTTTTGATATTTTGTCCCTCAATATTCTGTTCTCGATATTAGTATGCCATGATATTGTTGGTGTTGATATTCAGTACTGCAGTCATAATAGGTTGATTATAACAGAATTGAAGGGGCGGGAAAGGGGAAAAAATATCATGGGTCCTACTGGATAGCAAACTGCTACCATAAATGTTATGTTAAGTCATATCAGGTTGGGCTAAATTATGTTATGTTATGTTATTTTTTGTTCTGTTGTGTTGTGCTGTGTCGTGTCATGTTGTGCTGTGCTGTGTCGTGTCATGTTGTCCTGTGTTGTGATATGTCATATGGTGTTCTGCTATGCTATGTTATGTTATGTTATGTTACGTTATGTTATGTTATGCTATGCTATGCTATGTTATGTTATTTGTGCACTCCGGATCATCAAGGGGGAACTTAAAAGGAAGGGCACCTCAACTTTCCCAAAGAAACTAAAGGGCATATTTATGAGCCTGTTGTGTCATGCCTGAATGACATAATGTGGTGCAAGTGCAACGCAACCCAAAAGCCAGATTTATGAAGCCACGCAAGGCCAACTTGCGTGGCCCTGAGTGGCTTCATAAATCTGGAGTAATGAAAATGTGCAAATCGCTGTGTTGCGTTACTCTGCCCTAGAAAGGTGCTCCATGGAAGTTGAATGGGTGTCACCACACAATGCCTATGGTTTTTGATGTATTCTCACATCTACCAGAACCTTTAAACCTGGGAATGCACCAAAACGATACGCCTTCCCAAGGGAGGCGTAACAAGGAGAAATATCTTTATTTCTTATCTGTACTTCCTCTTTCTATGTGTGCTGCATTCTGTGGCACACATAGATAGAAGATTATGCCTCTCAGGATTGTTTTTGTGCAGGAAAGTGCCCCTTGCTGCACAAAAACAATCCTGCATGCAACACAGGCACCCTTGCATGACTCTTACCACGGCGTTTTACCCAGAATCCTTAGCAAACCTAAAACCTTGACTAAAAGACACACATTTTCCTCATATTTCTGTGATGGAAAGTTCTGGAATCTGTGGGGAGACACAAACTTCCTTCTACTCACCATTCCCCTAAGTCATCTGATAAAAAAGGGCACCTCACTTGTGTGGGTAGGCCTAGTGGTCACGCCAGGAAACAGCCCAAAAAGTAACATGAATACATCACATCTTTCTAGTCTAAACTGACTTTTTTTTTGCAAAGTGGATAGCTGTGGATTTTGGGCCTAGCTCAGACGGCACCTAAGGAAACCTAGCAAACCTGTACATTTTTAAAAACTAGATACCTAAAGGAATCTGGCGTGGCTCTCACCAGTTGTTTTACCCAAAATCCTTTGCAAACCTCAAATTTTAACTAAAAAAAACACATTTTCCTCACATTTCTTTTATGGAAATTTCTGGAATCTGCAGGGAGCCACAAACGTCCTTTCACCCAGAATTTTCCTAAGTCTTCTGGTAAAAATGGTGCCTCAATTGGGTGGGTAAGCCTAGTGCCCGCAACAGGAAAGGCTCCTCAATACAATGGTGAAACATCAGCATTTCCTGTCATAAAAATTATCTAATTTGGCACTGGGGTAGTGGCATTTTTTTGGCCAGGGATCAACATCCACCCAGGGAAACCTACCAAACCCAGACATTTCTGAAAACTAGACGCCCAGGGGAGTCCAGGGTGTTATGTCTCACTTGCATCCCACAAAGATGTCTTACCTGCAGTGCCCTGCAAACCTCAAACTTTGCCTAAAATTGCACGTTTTCCTTGAATTTCTGTGATGTAAATTTCCGGAATCAGCAGGAATCCGCAAAATTCCTACCACCCAGCATTTTCCCACTTGTTCCCGATACAAATGCTACCTCACTTGTGTGGCTGAGCCTAGTGCACACGATAGGCAGCATCAAACCAAGGTTAATGGGAGTCTCACAGAGCGACTCTAATTCAGCCTGGTTCGATTTGTGTCTTGATTTGGGCGGGTGCGAGGACTGGTGTGAAAGACGGCACAGAGCGATCTTTCACACCAAAGTGGTTAATGTAACCTCCTCCCTAGATAATAGTCCTTATTTTTAAAAAGACTCCCATCCTACACTGACATGTGATGTGCTGCAGCATTGAATCCTGTGCCCGGCACTTCTAATATTACTGAGTGGATTCGACTCCACTTTTTTGCGGGAGGTCTTTGATGTTTAGTGTAAGGGTTTGGGAGGGATCTGAAGTTTATAATGGCTTGCAGGTAAATCTTTCTAATTTTATTCTTAGGATAACTTTGGAGCTTTTAAGCACATCTTTGCAGAATTATGCTCAGTAAGAAGTGAATGCCAGAGCTGATGCCCCGGACAAATTTCTGTCAGGTGTGATATTGCCCATGGTGCCTCTGGACCATGTGGAAGGTCTGGAAGCTTTTGTTTATGAACAGGAGATCTGCAAATCTATCTGTATGCTCCCGTAGGGCAAAATGCAGGGATCTGCCAGCCTGCCCATTGAAATCAAGGCGGCCTGTCAGGCCCAACTGGTTCTAAGCCTATATTAAATTATTTGAAGAGGCCAAGGACTTAGGTCATCTCCCAGCTACTAGAAATTAACTAACACAGAGTACAGAATTCTGAGCAAAATACTTGCTGAAAAGCTGCTTCCCAGGTTCTCTGAACTAATTTGTGATGACCAATAGTTTTATTTGGTGTTGCAGCACTTCTCTAAATATAAGTAGATTTTATCATATTTTGGAGAATGCCCCACAGTTATGGCCATGATCTGCCATGATCATCACTAAATTTAGAACATGATCAGGATTTTGAGGGAGTCAGTATAGGCCCCCAGATGGTTTGTTGGATTCTTTACACCAGACCGACAGCTAGGGCCAAAACTGGCCATCACATATCTGATCCCTATGAGGGGAATGAGACGGGGCGCGCACTCTCCCCATTACCGTTTGTCTTGGCAATTGAGCCCCTGGCAGTCTGGCAGTAAAAATGTGAACTCAAGATGTGACCTGGAGAATTTGAATATCTAATGACCTACATGTTGATTATCGGATATGAACTTACCTTAAATAAATGAAAAGACAAGAGGCGCTTGGCAAAACAGGAACAAATTGGTTTAATTAAATGCTGCGGACGGGAGAGCCTGGACAGAGTGCCTGTGCTCAAAATCTCTGGATGTACAAAGTTTTGATGGCAAGTTATACAGTTCATGCGGTACAATGTAATGATCTCTGCATTCCTAAAGAGCATCTTAGTCGTAAATCAATCGAATAAGTGCATCTGATAAGGACACAGATAGCTCTCGACCTCAGGGAGAAATAATGCGGGCCAGTGTGTATGTGTCTAGATATCCAGCATGAGGAGTGTGTGATCACTACATGTGGTGTGCATGTTGTGTTCTGATTGGTTAAGTCTACCTATCTAAATGTGGTATCTAGCTTTGTGGTATTTCTGGGGAATGCCCGCCTTTGGCCAAACGTGTTTTATTGAGGCCAATTACCTCGTACTTGTTTGTGGTGCAACTATCTATCTGTGGAATCGATCAGGAATTTCCCTGGGTGCGTGTTGGTCTTAGTTTATGGGGGACTTCACCTGTGACCTGTTACTCCATAGACGCGGGTTGCAGGATCAGCCAGACAACGGATCTCTGACTTAGGTTTGATGGGGAGGTTCCCTTGGGTGAATCTTACAGCAATGATGTGAGTTCATTGGAACTCCTAAAAATAATATCGCAGCAACTGGTATCATTTTTATCGACGTTATTATTCTGGAGCATACAGTTGTCATCTTGTACATCTAAGCTGGCTTACCTCTTTCCTGGCGGACCGTTCACAGCTGGTTTGGCTTCCACCGTGCGCCTCCTCCTCCCAACCTGTGGCTACTGGAGTTCCGCAGGGTTCGTCCCTTAGCCCCCTCCTCTTTAACATTTATGTTACTCCGCTGATGTATCTAGCGGAAGAGCTGGGGGCTAAGGTGATTGCCTATGCGGATGACACTCAGCTTCTGTTCACTTGGGAGGGTGCTGATGCTGATGTGTCCTCGGCTCAACACTGTTTGCTCTCGGTTTTCTGCTGGTTGGCACAGGCCCAGCTAAAATGTAATGAAGAGAAATCAGAAATACTTTTGTTTGGGAAATTTCCTTCTAATTTTAGAGAGCTACTGTGGCCCCCAGGGTTTCTGTTGCCGTGTTTGGTGGGTGCTACCGCAAAAAACCTGGGCGTTTGGTTTGAGGAAAATCTAACCTTTGCCACCCATATCAAGAAGCTGGCGGGGTCCTGCTTTGGGATTCTAAAGTCTTTGAGGAAATTTCTCCCTCTGCTCCCTAGGGCAGCAAGGGAAACCGTGGTCCGGGCCCTGATTTTGTCTCGCCTGGACTACGCCAATGCTTTGTATGTAGGGTCCCCTGGCTATCTGCTGAACAAGCTTCAGGTGGTGCAGAATGCGGCGGCCCGCCTCTTGCTTGATCTTCCCAGGAGGAGTAGCGTTCGCCTCCATCTGCGCTCCTTGCACTGGCTTCCTGTGGAGGCGCGGATCAAATTTAAGGTCCTATCAATTGCCCATAATGCCCTTTATCGACGGGGACCCACCTATCTGCAAAAGAGGTTTTCTTTTTATGTGCCGACAAAACAGTTGCGTTCCTCTTCGCAACTATTGATCCAGGTTCCTCGTTTTGCTCGGCAAAGGCTGGGTGGCTGCTCTCTTGTTCGTAAGGCGGCCCTTAGCTGGAATACACTGCCTCTGGCTCTCCGCTGCATCTCAGATTCTCGTATCTTTAAAAAAAAAGTTGAAAACATTCCTGTTTTAAGCTCAGAATCTTGATTCGCTCAGGTGACCGCGCCGGGACACTCCTTGGAGTAGCCGAGCGCGTTATAAATGCATTTAACATAACATAACATAACATAACATTGACATTGTTCTTACTGGCACTGCCAAAGATATGTTTGCTTTGATTTGAATGTACATTGACATCATTCATATTGGCAACAATAATATTATCATACAAACATGAATTATGACATACATTGGTATCATTATTGAGATGTTGGTGCTGCTGTGCAGGCACAAGAACTACTTTTTTGCAATCAATGGGCCAGTTCCTTGAACACAAGGTGAATACCCAAGATTACACCATTCTAGGTGATTTCAATTTTCACCTAGATAATTGTTCTGATAAGGACTCCCTGGCCCTCATGGACCTGGCAACAAGTGTAGGTCTAGAGCAGATTGTGAAAGGGCCTACTCACAGTGCGGGACACCTTTTGGACCCCGTCTTTACGGACTGTCCTTTCTTAAAACATAAGAATAATTTACCGCTCCATTGGCCCGACCACTCAGCATTGATGCTAAATCTTAGCTTGCCTCCCCCAACAACCCCTAAGCATCACCTAGCTAGAAGTCAAAAAAGATATTTATGGCAGCGTATAGATAAAACAGCTTTTACCTCGCACTTGAATCAGAATAAACCCTGTCTCTCCCATGACTCAGATTATCACGATTGGATTACCACAGCTGTACAAGCCACCATTCCCCAGAGAGCAGGGAAAACCAGCAGGACAGCACCCACTGAACCATGGGTCTCTGAGGAACTTAGATTATCAAGAAGGCTCTGCCGAAGACAAGAGAGGTGTTGGCGTCAACACTATGATCCTTGGGAGAAAGAACTATATAAGATAAAACTAGCTCAATATAAAGAATTAATTCAAAAAACTAAAATCAGCTACTTCTCAGTAAAAAAAAATGGAGCAAAGAATAGCTCTAAAGAGCTATTTGAGACGGTGCTGAAACTAAGCCGCCTGCAGGACACTAAACAAAGTACCATAGAACAAGCATTTTGCAACAGCCTAGCATCTTCATTTTGCGATAAAGTGTCCGCTATTTACAATACCTTTGCCTTAAGCTTGGCAAATAAGCAGAGCTCGAAGGCACCGACAGACATCGTAATTCCATCTGCACCAGTGCTCAACCTACATTCAGAATCTGACCCATCGCAATTTTCCAACTTCACAAAAATTTCCTATGAACAAATCGTAAAACTTCTTTTAGCCACCAAATCAGGCTCCCTGTTGGATCCCTGTCCTCCCAAAGCAATCCACATGACAGTGGAGACAGTTGCTCGCCCAGTCTTAGAGGTACCTAATACTACCATTGAATCAGAGATGTTTCCCAAAAGGTGGAAAAGAACATCTATTCTACCGCTGCTAAAAAAGTCCAGTCTGGATAAATCACAATCAGGGAACTACCGCCCCATTTCCCGCCTACCTCTGCCAGCAAAAATCTTGGAGAAACACATGAACCAAGAATTTGCAAACTTCATTGAGAGCAATCATGTTTTAGATTCCGCCCAATATGGCTTTAGAATCAAGCACAATACTGAAATGGCCTTAATTACGTCAACAGAGGTAATAAGATGTAATAAGACATGCGATTGACAATGGAGGTTCGGCAGCATTGATATTATTAGACCTGTCAGCCACCTTTGATACGGTAGATCACGGCACCCTATTAAAGTGGCTTCAAGAGGCAGGGATAGTAGGCCCAGCCCTTGCACTCCTCAGCTCTTTTTTGTCAGTCCGAGAAAAGTTTGTCGAAGTAGAAGGCTTTAAATCACAGTGTTTCAGGCTTCCATGTGGGGTGCACCAGGGCTCATCTCTGAGCCCTACCCTGTTTAATATCTACGTTGCACCCCTGGCCAGCTTGATTAAAGCCCATGGCTTCGACTTAGTATCATATGCAGATGATACCCAGACTATTGTATCCATCGCAAGCAAAAATCATGACACAGCCCACAACTTCAAGGAATGCATGAGAGGTGTAGGTGACTGGATGGCAGAAAATTGCCTCAAATTGAACTCAAATAAAATGGAAGTACTACTCTTCGGCAGAGACACATCGTTCTGGTCTTCAGAATGGTGGCCCGCGGAGCTGGGGATCCCTCCCTCTCCAGTCACCAAGGCAAAAAATCTGGGAGTCATCATTGACACCACCTTATCCTTTTCACATCATGCAAAGATGCTTACCTCGTCAATCTCTATCACTTTGAAAATCCTGAGGAAAATTCTTCCATTTATCCCATTAGAGTTACAGAAAACAGTGGTAGCAGCTTTAGTCCTATCTAAGCTTGATTACTGTAACGGGATATTGGTTGGAGTAAACAAATCAGTAGTGGCAAAATTGCAGGTACTCCAAAACTCTGCAGCTCGGCTGCTCTTCGGCCTACCCAAACATTCATCAGCCAGACAGGCTCTTAACACCTTGCACTGGCTGCCTGTGGAGAAGCGAATCAAGTTTAAGGCGCTTTTCATCGCCTTCAAGGCTCTGCATAACCTTGGTCCTGTTTACCTAACAGATCGCTTCCAATGGCATATTCCAGCACATACCCTTCGGTCTGCCTCTCTGAAGCTCGTGAAAGAACCGAAGTTCCGTCTGCTCAGATGGGGCGGTAAAAGCTTCACATGCGTCACATTCAGATGGTGGAATGACATGCCAATAAAGTTAAAAAACTCCCCGGATTTACTCTCCTTTAGGAAGGGACTTAAAACCTGGCTTTATACCCAGTAACCTCTCGTAAACAACTGGGTCGTAACATCTCTCGGCTGGTCTATGTGTTGAGCTGCAAGCGCCTAGACGCCCTTGGGTAGTAGTGCGCTATATAAATATATAAATAACTAAATAAATAAATAAATACATTGACATTGCATTGACGGGCATTCATGTGGTTATGTGGGCACAGGCTATGGTATACGTTCACACTGCAGTTACTGATATTGTTGTTGTCGGGCCTGCACATATCATGACATTCATTGACATCATATTCACCCATTCCAACAATGTCATTTTCCTACATGCATCTGATGTCACTATGTGCACATTATATTGATGCGAATTTAACATCTATACTAGATACCCTGTGTGCATTCAGAGGTGTATAGGGTCTGAAAAGGAGATCTGCAACGTGGATGACATTGAGCCTCATTTGATTTCCAGGGTTAATAAAACATTTCAACGAAAATAACTAATCGTTTGCAGATTTGTCATGCTGTTAAGTTACACACTAGCTCATTGTCAGCACAAACACAGGCTTGAAGACATTACTATGGCAACACTGGAGAATGTACACTTAGTCCAGCTCTTAGTCTATAGATCATTAGCTGCTCAACTCTAATTTTTGGAAAAGCGAGAAAATCTCCCTTATAAGACAGAGCAGTATACGCATTATACCTGTGTTGCTGATTGCAGCTTGCATGCTTTAGTGTTCAAGTTCCAGGTTGGGTAATAAAAAATGAAATAAAGTACATTTCTCTATTACTGCACACCAAAAGGTACCCATATATCAACACTTTTCCTTTTGTTATGAGTTCATGACTGTTGGACTTGGCCCTTTCTGCAGGGTCATCCCCAAACTTTTTGCCTGCACCCTCCTCTTTTCTGAAACCGTTTTTGTTGGCTTCTATAACTCTGCACACTTTACCACTGCTAACCAGTGCTAAAGTGCTTGTGCTCTCACCTTTAAACATCTTAACATTGGCTTATGTCAAATTGACATATTTAGTTTACTTGTAAGACCCCAGTAAAATGGTACTATCTGTACCCAGCGCCTGTAAATGAAACACTACCAGTCGATGAGCAGCACTGACTGTTCTATTCTACCCACTTAGCCTTTTTAAACGTATCTCAAGCTTGTCATTGCAGCCTATGTACATAGTTTTAAACTGCCATTTCGACCTGGCAAGATAAACCTTTTGCCAGGTCTAAACCTTCCTTTTTATCACATATTAAGTCACCCATAGGGTAGGCACTAAGCAGGCCAGAGGGCAGGGTGCAACGCATTTAAAAAGATGTCATGTACTTTAAACTTTTACATGCTCTAGTAGTGAAAGACTCTTTTAAAAAATATATATGTTTATTGCATTCTTGCACATTAAATAAATCCACAAATCACATACAGTATCAATAGTCCTGGCCTGAGAAGGGAAGTCAGATACATATTGTTCATGCTTGATCATAACAATATGCAACAGAGTATGATCGGGGCCTGCTTGTTTCTCGACTATCCACTTAGAGTCTTTCCTGTCAAACAACCCTGGTATTGCTTCTTAGTCAATATTCGGCTCCCGTGATACATGGCTTCCATGCCACCTCTGTGAAACGAGTGGTTGGGTTGACTTGCTTGTCGCCTCCATTCTACAATTCACTCTATGCACGATGCCGGTGAATTTATGGTGGGGGGGGGGCGGTCATCGGAATTTGTCTCTAGCTTCTCCAAGTAGATATCCCAGTGGCTTAGGGGGTCCTCTGCCCCTCCCGATGTACTCAACATTCTATGCACCACTATCTCATCTACAGCCCATTTACATATTTCAGCTTGCCGCCTGCTCATGAGGGGCTGTGGCTGACTTCTATGCCATGGCTATACATCGCTATGCAAAAATATATGCCAGATTCTGAAACTGCTGCAGCCCCTTCATTTTCTTAGAAATACACTCAGTGTATTCAGAGAGTTTAAAGGACCAGTATCGACGGTAGAGCACCCGAATGGCTCGCCTCTTTTGTGGAAAATCATTGTTTCAAGGTCTTGGATCAGCCTTGCTAGTCGGCCACTCTTCCTCTGAGCTGCGAGGTTCCTCAGGGCTCCTCCCTGAGCCCCACTTTGTTTAACCTTTATATGCTCCCTCTTACCCAGATCGTCCATTCATTTGGTGTGTCATTGGTCTCCTATGTCGATGACACTCATTTGGTAATTTCAATCTCTCCTGATCCTAGTTCCAGTCACCTTTCTCTTAGCCCCCTGCCTCCAGGCAGTAGCCAGTTGGATGGCTGGCTGCAAATTAAAGCTTAAAGATGACAAAATGGAAGTGATGCTGCTCAGTTATAACTTTGCTAGCAACCTTCCTAGTGCCCTACCTGACGTCTTGAGCAAGTTACCAACCCCAAAAAGTGCAATAAAGAGCCTTGGGATGTGGCTGGATGTCAGTCTATGTTGATACCATTAGCCTCCCCATACGTGCCAGGGAGAACCCTCAGATCATCTTCAGCTTGCACACTGAGGGTTCCTAGGATCAAAACATCCCGATTGGGCGGGCGGCCCACTTTTTTTCTGGCTCCTAAACTTTTGAATGCCCTGCTGCTGGATCTGCGCTCAATAGAGCTCAAACTCCTCTTCCGTAAGGCTCTGAAGACTAGGCTTTCCTGTGACTGATTCTCTTGCAGCCTATCATTTTAAGGTGTCTGTTGCAGGACTTGAAGGCCTCTGGGTAGCCACGCACTATACAAAAACACTAGACTAGACTAAACTAGTGTCTAGTATATACTGGACATGGTCCAGTGGGAACGGCAGCCCATCAACTCCACCACTTTCTGTGTCACTTGCAGCTAGAAGGGGGATATCACGACACACAACCATACTATGTGTAAAAAGTCTGCTTCATTCGTCCCACACTGAGGGTATTCGCTCTTCACCCCTGATTAATGTTCTCAATCTTTTTTGGGTCAGATATGTTTGGTGAAGATATTGAAACTGAATTAGATGAACTGAGCATTACTTGTCACCTGCCAAACCAATTGAAGGCAATAGGCCCACACCTTGTCTGATATTCCAGTGGACAGTGCAGTCTTCCACCAATTCTGCAGTATCTCAGTCCCCCCGGTTTATAAGTAAGTAGGTGACAGCCTTGGTGCAATCCTCCCTGGTCAGTACCACCTCCAGTGGGATTGCGGGTGGTATCCCCAATCAGTGCCCCACATCCCCCGCAATCTCCTCCGAGGACTAAGTTATGCAGAAATTGTTCTTGCCCTAATCCATAATCTAGTGTCAGTTCTTCGAAGGAGTACAACCCCTCGCCGAACATCATGTCCACCCAGGTTGGGATCCCTGCCTCCTCCCAATCTCTAGTCCAATACTTCACCCTCAGGACTGCGCACTCTGGCATCACCCATATTGAAAGGCTGGGAGCAAAAGGTGTGAATTTCGCACCCCCACCAGCATACTGCCTCCAAGCATTCTAGAGCCATCAGCAACAAGACACTGTCTGAAACCCTGGGGGGAGTGGTATTAAGGAGTCTGAATAAGAGGTGCCATCACCTCAATTCGTCCATCATCCTGAGTATTCCAGTTGTGGGGTTCAAACCAAACATTGCATCGGCCATTGCAGCTCGACTGTCGCATAATATAGTTCATTATTTGGGGAACCCAGTCCGCCCTCATCTGAAGTGGCATAGAGCTTACTAAGGTCCACTTGCCGTCTACCATTACCCCATATCTGGGTCGTCAATAACCCCTGCAGTATCCTGAAGAATGACTTCCTTAAGACCATCGGAATGGCCATGAAGAAGTACAACAGTCAGGACAACACCAGAGATGGCGATCCTACCCAACTTTGACAGTGGCAAGCTGGTCCAGAAAGGGAGCAAGCAACAAATGGAGGTCAGTGTCTTGCACAGGTTACCTTGCATTAAGGTCTCCTTCCCATGATTAACCTGAACCCCTAGATATTTAATGATGTCAAACTGCCAAGCCAGACTGTTGTGTGGTAATGCCTCTTTCTGGTTGTCTGGTAGTCGTGTCATGGGAAACAGGCAGGATGTATCCCAGTTGATGTGGAGTTCCAACATTCTTCCAAAGTCATCTACTACCTATATTACTGCCAGCAGCACATCAGGGTCTGCTCTTAAGTACAGAAGTGCATAATTTGCATATAATGATATGATCTGTGGGTTTCCCAGCACCGTGAGGCCCCACAGTGGTGCCCAATTGCATAGTAGGCATGCCAGTAGTTCCAATCCCAGAGCAAACAATAGAGGGGACAAGGGGCACCACTGTCTTGTACCCCTGGCTATCGGCAACAGGTCAGATGTTACTCCCTCCAGTACACACCCGGGCGACTGGCCTGGTATATAACAGAGCCACCCATCTGAAAAAAGACGCACGATCCCCATTTGGCGCATGACCGCCATGAGGTATGGCCATCCTAGGATGTCTAATGCATTTTCTAAGGATGCGACCCAACCAGCTGTGCACGTGCGCCTCGCCGAGTCCAAGGTGTGAAACAGCCATCTCAGGTTGAGGAACCTGTTACATCCAGGTATAAAACCATTCCAGTCCGAGTGCCCTAATGTGCCAATTACCTCTACAAGGTGATTAGCCAAAATCTTGCTGAGCATCTTGTAGTCTAAATTAAGATGGGATAAGGGACAGTAGGACGTTACATTCAATGAATTGCGCCGGGCTTTGGTAGCACCACTATCACTGCCTCCCTCATAGAGTTCAGGAGAAACCCACAAGACAGTGCCTCCTTCTAAACTTTCAAAAACCTAGGTGCTAATTGGGGCCAGTAGGAAGTGTAGAACTCAATTGGTAATCCATCTGTGCCTGGCACCTTTCACATGCAATCTGTGCTATTGCCCCTTCACCTCTTCTAAGGTTAACAGGCTATACAGTTCATGCCTGTGTAGAGAGTAGATTGTGGGAATTCCTACTCTCGCCAGATATGCTGAAACCGTGTCTGTCGCCACCCAGAGGTCTCCTCATATAGCCCAGTATAACAGTCTTCAGATGTCGCATTGATATCAAGCTGCAAATTTACCACCCATCCCGACTGGAGGAAGAGAGCTGCTATGGGACAACTGGGGGACTCCGACCTCAACAGCCAAGCCAGCAAGTGGCTTGCATTGTCTCCCAGATCGTGTTGATGCTGAAGATGGGTCTTATAGTCAAAGTTAGACAACCTTCACAAAAGTGCCCCACTCTTCTTTTGCAGTTCTACCAGTGCTGTACAACAGTCTGGGCATGTCATGCATTCTTTTTCGAGCGGCCCAGTGTTGACCTCTGTGGTAAGCACTTCCACTGCCAGGCCCTTCCCCACACCACACACTGTTTGCAGACACAACCCCCTCAGAACCACTTTAAATGCATCCCATTCAGTCAGTGTGTCTAAAACAGACCCCTCATTTTCATGAAAGTATCACTCTATGGTTTCACCTATCTGTGCATTGAACCAGCGTCATTTAGGGCAGATGTTGGTAAACATTAGAAAGGGATTTTCTGCCTAGGTCTCCCCCACTTGAGCGATATCAGCAATGGGTGGTGATCCGAAATGGTGTGCCCCAAGTATTACGCTCATGCACATTGCAGAACCAGGTCAGGGGAGCCAAATATCATTTCTAGTCTGGAATGTGGTGCATGGGCCACCAAATAATATGAGTATTCCCTATCTTCAGATGTTGCAGCCTCCACAGCGCCCCCACCTGCATGTTATGTGCCCAGATGGGTAGCTGCTGGAAGACTGTACAGGATTGCTCCCCTGGTAACGGGGGTGTGGCCCTATCTGCTATGAGATCCATGACCCCATTAAAGTCCCCACATCAGAGCGTGGGCTCCACAGGATCCACCAGCAGGGTGGGTGTCAGGGGTGCAAAAAAGGACACAAGTCCTGCTTTTGGGGTATAAACTGCAACCAGTAATACTGATAACCCATCCAGTACTCACCCACCACTGCAAAGTGCCCCTCAGGCTCTTTCTTAGTGTGGAGGACTATGAATGTGACACTAGTAGACACACACACCAACTCTCCCCTGGCATAGCCTGAATAGGTAGTGCCATATACTCCACCCCGCCAATGCCTATGCAGTTTGTTGTGAGGTGAGGTGTGGCTTCTGTAAGCATGGGAAGTGTGCCTGGCAAGTAACAATAATTCCTGTGCCTTTCAGCATATGAACCCATGTCTCTCACATTCCTATAGTTTTGCACAACCATGTGAAGTCTGTATACCTAAGCTCCCAGGGGAACCCAAGACAGTGGAGCAAGGGGGGCAGGTTGGAACGTCACACACAACAAGGCACACATGGTCTCAAATGAAGCAATTCCCCTGAACTCCCCTCCCCAGGCCATTGCACAACAGTGCTGCATCTGGCCAACAACCTTATGAGATTTAATTAACCGAAGTACAAGTCCTGTGGATGATGTTGGGTATTACATGGCAACTGCCACATACAATGAGGAATGTGTCCCCAGGTACCTCCTCAGTACAATATCCTCCCCACCCCGGTATCTCACTATAACAAGTCCTCAGTGCCTCATTCAAGGTCATTGACGTAGTCAGTGTCTCTCCGCTCATCGGGAAGCAAAAAGGATAGAGTAGTGCAAAAGTCATCACAGGAGCTCTGCTGTCATCGTGATGACCTGGAGGGCCCCCTATAATGCCACTGGGATCACATCCAGGAGGGAGCCAAACAATGAGGGTGACCCAGTGGCATCCAAGTTACCAAATCCAGAGCCAGAGGATCCCACTCTTTCCAGTTCAGCCACCACTTGCGCTCTCTCATAAGCTGCTTGTTCTTTGAACGGTAAGGTTTGGAGCCTGCAGGCCAATCGGCGTCAGCTCTTTGCTGTCTCCCAGCTTCCCTTGGTCACCGTCTCATCTGAGGATAGATGCTTTTCTCTGGTCTCTAGTCACTCCCAGGTCCCCTATGCCAATTGAAAAATGAACGCCTTGTTTTCCTCCAAGACCCTGAGTTTGGCCAGGAATATTAAAGTATTTTTGAGCCCCAATTACCTAAGTTTGTCTTTTGCTGAGTAATGTGGGGCCCTCTGCTTCTGCAAATCTGCTGTGTAGTCCGTGAAGATCGTGACTGCTTGATTTTCTACCTGCCAGAGGCCTTTGATGGGGGAACTTTGTACAATATTATCCCTGTGATGGTAATTGAATAACCGCGCCATCACAGGCCGTGGGGACGCTCTGGGTGGAGGGGGCCTGGTCCGTACCCGATGTGCCTGGAACCACAGAAAAGAAAGTGGAACTCTTACCTCCCAGGAATATTTGTGCCAACCATTGCTCTATGTACAGGTCCATGCTTGGGCCCTTGATCTTCTGAGGTAGTCCCACCACCCCTGAAAGTTATTGCGGCATGAACGGCCTGCAGCATCCTCTGCTTTGCACTGCAGAAGGACCACCTCTCATTGTAAGGCCACAATCTGTGCCTGCGCCATCAACACTGTGGATTGCAGCTCCCCTGTGGTGTTTCATGTATGGCAACCTCTTCCTTCAGTTTACTGTGCTCCTCTCACTTGACACCCATGTTAATGAACATTGTCCAACTTCAGTTCCAGTGATGTCTTCAGATTCTGCACAGCAGCAAGGAGTTCCAAGAACTTAGTGTTCGTGTCCTGCAGCACATGTTCTGCACTGAAGGGCGCCAAAGCCTGAGCACCGGTAAAGAACTCTACAGGAGCGAAACAGTGGTGCCCCCTTGAGGTCCGTCAACCAGTCCAATGTTAGTACCGCACCTTAATGGGACACAAGAGGTCATCTCACTGCACTCCGACAAGGGGCTAAATCTGACCAGAAATCTCAGCAGACTGTTAACATTGCCTGGGGCCCAGCATCTCCCCCTAGTGCACTAACCTATGTGTGCTTGGGGTCTTTCAAGTTGTCAATATGGGCCTCGTGCAATCACCAATCCCTCTGCATTGAGTGGGGAATGGGGGGCCAGTCGTCTTCTCAGGCTGTTCTTCCTTTCTGGTCCACTCGCCCGTGCCCCGCGTGGACTTGGGTGTTCCCAGAAATAAAGGGGGAAATGGGAGGCTCACCCACTGCTATATCAGCCTTAACTTTCCCTTTAGAGGGCCCCGCCGCTGTTGTCCTGCTATTTGGGGCTCCAACTGGACTTCCGGTTGTCAGATAATGTCTCCCAGGCCGGCAGGCTGTCTCCTCACTGTTCGGTCGATCGCCGTTCTCCATGTACGCTCAAGCCTCTCAGGGCCACAGGATGGGGACGGGCCAACTCATCTGCCCTCTCCGCAGCCGACCCCTCCACAACTCCTTCATGGTCTGGGCCTCCTGCTTTGGTCTGTCACGGCTTAGGTGCTTTCTCCCATGGTCAGCCTGCTGCTCAGCTTCCTCTCAGGCCCTCAATGCAGCCCGAGCTCACACGCACCAGTTGTCACAGTCTGTGGTTCACTGTGCACCGTGGCAGCACCAAATGCACACTGGAAGCACGCACAAGCTGCTACAGCCCCCCACTGATGCCCCAGGTGACACCGTGAGCCATTCTTCCTTGCCAGGTGCTTGGGGGAATGCTGATTATATCAGGATCTTCCCGGTGTCAGGATGGAGCTCGCAATTATGGGACCGCTCCTGCCTCTATCATGGCCACGCCTCTGGTAGTGAAAGACTCTTAAATTTGTTTTTCACTTTTGCAAGGCCTACCTCTCCCATAGGATACCATTGAGTTAACTTCCTAAATTTAGTATGTGATAACTTTCAATTGGGAGCCGATAGTTTGATGTCTAAAGAATTGCAATTTAAAACACTCTTTAGTGGTACAAATGGATTTTAAGTCACAGTTCTGGAAATGCCATTTTTAGAAAGTTTGCATTTTCTTGTCCCAACCACTTGGAGCCTGCAGCCTGTTTCCTGGGTCACATGATGGCATTGTCAACGTTGACACATGACTCTGCATCACAGCCTCACACCTGTTCAGAATCTCCAGTACGCAATGCATCTTCGACACAGTACTTTGCATCGCATGCCCTTTATCAACATCATCCTCGACATTGATGCCGGACCCCATATTGCAGCCCTGCAGCTTCTTGGAACTGCTGCTGCATGACGCATTCTCAACGTAGGATCTTACAATGGTCCGCAATCCAGGGTTTAAGGTACTTTTGTTCAGCTGGCCTAACTGGGTCCCTGTAGCCGGCCCACAGTCCATCGAGATCGGCCTGAACTTTTGGCTTTGTCTCGTCCAGCACGACATAATGACCATAGTTGGGGCTTTGTGCTTTGAAGAAATATTTTTTACTTAAAACGTTGAAATTGTATATCTCTGCTGATTGTATTATTGTCGTTTTGGTAGCAAATAATTTATTAAATTGATCTCTATTTTTTGAAATTGGTGTGATATTTTTCTTATCTTGTGTTTTCACTTTATTACTGTTTGAAGTGCTGAATAAATACTTTCCACATTGCCTCTAAGTTAAGCCTCACTGCTTTGCGTAAAGCTACTGGAGGGCTAAGAACAGGTTAATTTGGGGTTGAGTGTGATTTCACCCTGACAGAAATTGTGGCTGCTGCCTGGGTAGGGTGTCACCTCCCTCAACCAGTAACCCAGTTTTCTACAATGACTGCTTCCATTTGTTTTTGAGCAGTCGCGGCCATGCAAGGTAAGCGTTTTTCTTTTTTATAAAATGTTACTTTCCCTCATTGTTGTCTGTCAATTCCCCGCCCCACCGCTCTTACTTCCACCGGCCTCGGCTGTTTTTGTGGTTGTTCGTAAAATTAAAGAATGGTGTAATTAATGTCTAATATTTACCGATTTTGCTTAACAATACAGAGTACAGCATTTCTTTGGCCCTTGATGAGTAAGAGTGATATTCTGAACTAGGACAAGTGTATTGTGAGGAAATGATTAAATGATTTTAGCAGATATGAGAAGAAAGTGGCCAGCTAAACTAAGAACAGCTTAACTCATGCCCATCAGCGGAGAGACAAGCATTACGCTGAGAAACGTGGGGCTAAAATAAGGTATGCTGGGAACACATATATTCTGCACATACGTTTACAATATATAAACTGACTATTTTGTATGTAGGCTACTTTGTAGGAGTAAGTGTTTAAGGTTATGTTTTGTGACTAGGCAGTTGAATTTAAAATAAGTAATATTGATAGAATAACCCACTTGGTTGCATTTGTCTAACACTTCCATTAAATCTGGAACACTGTCTTGTCAACTCACTTGAAGATGATGTAAAGAGCTAGGTTTTGAGATTGAGATATGCTACTTGAACAATGATGCAGAGTGTTCAGTAGCGCTTTTGCTATTATATGGTTAACAGGTATATGTCCACTGTAGAATAACCGGACACAAATGCAGGTCAAATTCAGATATAGCAAATGCTAATTTCTATAACCCGAAAGGGTTTCTGCAGTGCTCGACTGCTGTGTATCCAGAAGGGCTCTTCCAGATACACAGTGGTCGAGCACTGCGCACACGCAGAAGGAGGGAGCACAACGGATAACAATCGTGCTGGATGGGGCATCAGATTGCAGTACTAACAACCGTATATGCACAGAACAGGAGAGAACTCCTATATTAATGACCACACTCTTGGTATTAAACAGAATATAAAAATAACAAGCAGAAACCCTTTTGGGTTGGAAATATCACTGAAAATAAGAAACCTCGAGATAAAGATCATAGCCCTGAAGAAGTCATGGGGTAATCCCATGTAAAGCAACGAAACCCGTGTTGGCTAGGAATCAGAAAAAGTGAAGTGCAAAATGGACTTCGCTTACAGAAGAACATAAATAAACAACCTTGGAATGCACAAGAAACACAAATTGTGATTTATAAATGTACCATTTATGTTTGTAATTATCATACGTGTGCAGAGGATTAGCATTTACTGTATTAGTGGCCATCTTGACCACACATTTGGGGATTTGGTGGTTTTTCCCTACCTCAATGCACCGCACTAGATTTCATGTTATAACCGGAATTTCTATGTGACAAGACCTTGGAGCGCCTTTTTCCGATTTCCCACCACCAGTGTTGTGTATCAAATTCAGATATACCCACTATTTCAACAATGAGCCTGGGATCAGTGATTTTGTTTAGTTAACTAGTAGTCTCCATCACTGTATTGGGTTGTTGCAATTGGAGAAAACAATGGCGCTTATGAGAGAAAACACAGAGTTGGATGCATAATATGCTGGAATATTTACCAAAGTTATGGAAACCTATTATGTATTACACAGACACTTGGATATTAAAGGATGTTTCATATAATATGAGGTGGTGGCTCTGGTAACATCCAAAGCAGCTTATCTCAACTGTGTCAAAATGAGTTTGACACATATTACACTTATATTCAGAATACCACTATCCTACTACCCTACACTCAATTTCTCAACACATAAAGCTTGAGATGTTATCTGATGTTTCAAGTTAATACAATTTCCTGACTTGTGTTAAATTGTTGCAACATTTCCATCCTAGCTTTTTATACCTTTATCCCCTCTTCCTTTACTTGCTCTCTCCATTTCCAGAGACCCCCTTCTTCTTTTGCAGTTCACAGCAGGTGCCATTAATATCACACTATGTCTTCTTGGAGCCTTATATGATTAATGATTTACCTCTCTACCTTTGTACTTATCTGGATCTTGAGATGAACTAGGGAGCCGTGATATATTCAATATGGAGTCAAATGAGTGACATCATTCTTTCTGCTCTGTACGGTCAATGAAAAGATGCTACTACCCAACCAATGGTTAAAATGGCTCATTTGAAAATCTTTTAGAAATAAAATTGTTCAAATTCCAAGTTAATACTTTGCCAAACTTGGCATATTATTTATGGAACATATATTGGTATTACTCACGGTATAAGGTTTTAACAATTTTAAAATGTTCCACAGACAATAGGTAACAGCATAAAACACTACAAAATATATTCGGGGAGTTCAACTCTCTAAACTAGCTAATGATTAAAGGAAGATCTTAAACAAAGTATGTGATAAAAGGAAGATGAGGAGCTTCTCTTCCATATACTAAGAGCAATGTGGCCTGAATATAAAAGGAATAGACTTCAATTTAGAATTCATTTATAAAAGACATAGGTAAGTATAGGTGACATTGACATTAAAAATCTCCAATCTTCTCCATAGTGTGATCTAATAAAGACATTGCAAACAGGATCCTTTCTAAAAAAAACATGCTGTGCGTAAAGCTTGTATACCAGTAAAGAACACTGCCTATCTTAGTTTAAGATAACAGATTATTAATCCACATAATTTTGACATGCAGATCAGAAAGATTGCTGATTTCCATATGATCTGTCTTACTTACATTTGTGTCTTGGTCCTTGACCTTCTCTGTTATATTTCTCATGCTCTCCACTTTCAATTTTTTTCAGTTTTTTCCAATGTAAGATTTTCCATCTATAATTAATTATGTATGTTTCAGTCACTGGATTAAAAATCTCATTCTTTTCTTTTGGATTTAAGTTTAATAGATGTCTGGACATTCTGTGGTTCTGAATCTGCTAGTTAAATAGGATTTCTGCAATTTTTGTGCATGCCACCTGAACTGGTTTATAATCAATGTCAGTATATTACTAAAATTATTTGAACCATCTGTTGGTGCCTGTGCTTAATAATGAAAGCACACAACATTAATCATGCATTGGAGACAATCAATTTACTTTGTTTCAATTAAACACAGACTCCTGTGTAATAGTTTTTTCCCATTTGCTGTGCAGTGACCAGTAATAGTTGTTTACCATCCATGTCTGAGGGCTTTACAATTAAACTACTCAACAGTTGCCTAGTATTTTTATTTTGCCCTTTCTAAAGTGTAGTGTGATCGATAAGCCAGTGTTGACTTATCGTGATAACGAACCTCTGTCTTGTGCCCTGCAGAAATAAACACCTTTGTTTCAGTGTCATAAATTGTAATCGATGCCACAGTGAAAGAGTTAATAGAAGCTATCAATCTTGCAAACTGGGAATAAAATGGTATAGAATGTTCACCTGATTAAAAGCTTTTTCAACATCTAAAAACTGCATTGCCACTGGGATGTCCAGCGAAGCAAAACAATTATTTTTCTCAACTAGAAACTGCACATTGGGCGATTATTACTGTCTGGAAAAGAGCAAGTTTACTATTGTGATTTACCAGGAAAATAATCCAGATTATTCTCACCAAAATTGTGATAAATGTTTTTAATCATTATCCAACATGGGCATTACACAGACAAGGGGGTGTGAAATCAGGAATCGCCTATCTCATGCTACAAAGAATGTGAGAGAAAAACTGCTTCTTACGTTCCCAATTAAGTAATGATTTGTATAGAGCAGAACTCTCAGTTTGTGGCATGTTTCATCATTGGGTTCCGTACACATCCAAGCCAACTCTGTACTTGAATGGTTTCAACTGCCTTGAGGAGGTCTTACATAGTCTTTTGGTTGGGTATCCTGAAAGAAAATTAATGAATATAAAATTATCTATAGGATTAGCAGAATGAACATTTTTTGTTTGTGCCCTTGATAAGATTTCAAACAGTGTAAAGATGGCAAAGGCAATCCATTTTCCTTGCAGCTAATGACGAATCAAAATGGTTTAGCCAACTATGAAGCCCTCATGGGCAGTGGCCCCCCTCTGGACTTGGATCCCAAGTACCTATCTATCCTGATATTAAATATGTGTGAAATGTGTGGTAGAATGCAACTTACACAAACAATACTCAGAAAAATGTTCACTGTTGTAATATTCAGTTATCAGGTCCAAGTTTGGCACTCAACACTTCCATTTACAGCCTGTTTGGGGATGGGAGGATACAACTGACTTTCAGATTTTCATCAAGGGAGATTTCCCAGTGCAAATGTGTTATATCTAGGTTTCTACCTTACATCTTCCCTGTTTCTCTGCCTCTGCTGTTCAGCCAGTGAGAGTAGAATGTTAGTGTGAATGTGATGTCATTGGAATGTTGGGTATGCTGTGAGTGGGACTGTCAGTTGGATCCTGGGCTGAGCGGCAGAGAAGCTGCTCCTGGTGGGGCTTTATTACATCTATACTGGAAAACCTATCTGAACATCTAAGATCAATAAACTTATCATCTATAACCTAACCAAGACTACTGGAACTACTTACCTACGATATAACATAAATTGGCGACGAGTTGGATTCAAAACCATGCGTGAGGACTTACTTCAAGCTTGAAAAGGTACTTTTATACAAGATTTTACTTAAAAAAGAACTTACCTAAGGATCTTACGCCCTCCCGCCCCACCAGTGTCCATATTCACCGGACAGCCCATAGACAAGGCGTAAATTTCCTGCTACCTGCTTCTTCCTGCCTGATTTCTACTGCCTGCTTCTTACTGGGCATGTTTCCTGCTACATGTCTTTCCAACCTGATTCCTGCTACTTTAAAATTTCTACCATTGTGTGGATCCGGCATCTTCAAAGATTGGCACTATATCTAAGAACCCATTTTACAGGACGCATGTTTCCTGCTACATCTTCTTCCTGCCTGATTCCTGCTGCCTTTGTCTGCCAAATACTGCCTGTACCTCATCCTGTGTACCTACTCTTTCTACATGGGAAACACTAACGTTTGCACCCAGCAAGCAATTTGAGCAAGCGCCATCCATACAAACTGCCGATGTACCCTGGCTCTACATCAGAGGTGTACCTTCTCTTCATTTTGCGAGCACTTCCCAAACCCGTTGTGTATTTTGGGATGCTTTCGTGGAACCAGTGACTAGCATCAACTATGCCAAGAATCAACTTTGGACACCCCAGAGGCTGAGCTTTGCTTACTCGCTGACACTTTACATGGATCCTGTTTGGTGGCAAGTATTGTGAACATTTTGAGGTAAATCATAATTGATTTAATTATGGGCCTCGGTTTCCCCTCTACATTTGGCAGTTCAACCGTCCTGTCGTGGTTTGAAAAACAACGCGCGCCATGCTCAGCACGCGCTCTTACCTTCTCGTGGATCCTCTGATCTTCAGTGACGCTTTCGAATCCTTCTCCGTCTCAGCGTTACCGTGCAGCAATTTTGGGTGCACGCACTTGCCTACAACCACCCAGCACTGCGTCACCGAACGTGCCGCCATCTTGCGGTAGGCACCATCGATACAGCATACCTTGCCCTGCTTTACACGTTATTTGCTGACCACGTTTTGTCGTTACTGTCGTTGAGCTGGCAGTGGACGCTATGCTGACTTTACGCGTGAGGAATCACAGGTTCAGAGGTGTTTTCTTCTTCGTTTGCAAGTTTCTGCGTTCTCCACTCTGGCAGTGAACTGTGCTCGGCAGACACCATGACTTCTGTTCCTTCACTGGATGTAGAACCCGGGTGAGATATCGCTCACCGGTGTTTGCTGTCTCCTGCTTTCGTATTTGACTAATTCATACTTTGCAATGTATTCTTTATATTGTATTGTGTTCATTAAGTTCGTTATTTCTGGGTTTTATTCTCTATATTCCTGATTCTGAGTGTTCTCTTTCCTTGTACTGCACTAGAGTTTATTTTTGAAGCATTCTTGATTTGCCTGAGATTTTGCTCGTCCTGTCAGGTGTACAGCGTACCTTTGCGCTATTGAGTTATTTGCTTGTCCATTCTCCTTATACTGTGTTTGAGGCTGTTTACCACCTCTCTTATTGCTTTCTGCTTACATACTTTCCTATGCACTCCTCTTATTAAGTCATTGTTTTCATTCAGTTCACGTGCATGAATATGTGTGTACTCTATTGTGACTGGGGTGCTTTACCTTTTCAGTTTTAAGGCCTAGTTTATACTTCTCTTGTTGTTTATTGAGTTTACATTACTCATTGCAGTCTTTACAGACTTACTGCGCAGTTTATATTTTACGTAATTACCTCTTCTTTGCGGGTTGTGTGTAGGCGTACAATTCAGCTTCTGCGTTTTTTCTTGAGGGTTTGTCTACTTACCACTTAACACGTATTATTTTCTCTCTTCTGTGTCCTGGTACAGCTCCCCCAGATCGCATTTTCTTTGCAATTTCATGTGTGGTCTAATTCGAGGTGTGACTGTACTTTTGCTTTCTAAGTGGTGCAGCTCTCCCTTATCGCATTTACCTTGCACTTTCATACGTGGTCTACTTTAGGTGTGACTGAATTTTATTTGCTGTGTAGTTCAGTTCACTTAGATCGCACTTTCCCTGGAGCATTTTTTCCTTTTTCCTCTGATTCTTTACACGATTTTACTTTCAGTGCTTTTGTTTTATTGTGCGCAGGTTTTCATATGTGGTCTAACTTTAGGTGTGACTGTACTTTTGATTTTTATGTTGTGCAGCTCTCCCTGATCGCATTTTCCTTGCACTTTCATGCATGGTCTAACTTGAGGTGTGACTGTACTTTTGATGTACGTGTGGTGCAGCTCACCCAGATCGCATTTTCCTTGCATTTACTGCTTGGGGATTCACTATTTTGTGTTTTCACCTCTGCTTGATTTCTGGTAGGGTGTAAGTCACCCGTTATTTACTTATGATTGCTTTCTGTTTGGGTGTTTTTCTCTTCCTGCTTTTGGAATTCACCTTTGCTTGCTTTCCGTTTTGGGTGCTGGTCACCTTTGCTTACATTTGTTCTTGTCGTTTTCCTTCTTCCTGCTGTGTTCAGTGTTTCCATCCTCCTCGCCAGTCTGGCCAGTTGGTGTGGTTGTGGTGGTTACATTGGTGCACTATTTCTTTGTTAATTTTTCGTGGTATACCTCTTTCTTGTTCATGTATGTACGTTCTTTTACTATTTCCTTCCTTTTGAAACTTCTTGCTTCAATTTTTTGCTCTGCTAAGGAAGGAGATGTGTGTCTTTTCTAGTTTTCAATTTCCTTTACTCTATCTTCGTGTTTACTCATTGCATTACCGTTTACATTTTGCAATTTCTTTTCCTTATTGCTTCCTTTTACATCACCTTTCTACTTGCTTATTTTAGCATGTTTTTCATAACTTATGTGCAATTTGCTATACTTCTTCTGGCAAGTTTCTTCAGTATTACTGTGATGTTACTGCAATGTTACTATTTATATTTGCTTTCTCTTTGTTCATTTTATAAAGAGGGAAGGTGTGTTATATCTAGGTTTCTACCTTACATCTTCCCTGTTTCTCTGCCTCTGCTGTTCAGCCAGTGAGAGTAGAATGTTAGTGTGAATGTGATGTCATTGGAATGTTGGGTATGCTGTGAGTGGGACTGTCAGTTGGATCCTGGGCTGAGCGGCAGAGAAGCTGCTCCTGGTGGGGCTTTATTACATCTATACTGGAAAACCTATCTGAACATCTAAGATCAATAAACTTATCATCTATAACCTAACCAAGACTACTGGAACTACTTACCTACGATATAACAAAATATCTGTCTCTGTCCTCTGGATTATACCCTTATAAGTAGTTTTAGTTAGGATATGCCTGATTGTGAATTTGCAAAATTGACATATGGCAGTCTTTCCTGGCTTTCAAATGTTCATCTTAACCACTTAAAAGAGACTAAGGAGCAAACCAATTCTCCATTACATGGTGGAGTAGTACATCTGGCAGTTTCTTGTGCTTTGGGAACTTGAAAATAGGTTTCCTTAATGTCCTGCACAATAATGTATGAAAAGAAAGACGCCTCATCTTAATCATCAACGGTCACCTTAAGCTCTTTTACTTGGGCAAGTCTGCTTTATAGGTCTTGACTACAGGCAGCATAAGCTGTGTGTTGAAAATATATGATTTCCATTTGTTTACTGATACTTATAGCAGGCTTTGGGTTAACCCCCTTACTCATGATTGAATAGCTTTGTCAACTGTCTCACTTCCTTACTCCTTATTCAATAGCTTTCATTTCTATTGATGTGTTTGTCCCACACAATAACATTTTTCTCTGATATTAATTTGATTAGTTGATGAATTCTCCCACTGTTGACGATGAACCTTGCTTTGCAGTGCATATGAGCGACAAGTTTCTTTCCCTACCTCAATTCCTTTTATCCCTATTTCCTCATCCATCTTTCTTAAAACAATCTTTCCTATCCAGATGCCATGTCCTCTTGCCCCCACCTCCTTGCACCTTGTTTGCGCTATCAACAGGTAGCCATCTTAAAATATTTTTGTACCATTCACAGATGGCCGCCTGTCCCTGCTTCTATACACACATGTGAAGCTGGCATCTTTTATTTTTCATATTTGAACAAATTCCAATTCAAAAATGGCTTCCGTTGATCAGCAAGCAGTCACAGCAGTCATTTTTAAATGGAATTTGTTAAAATGTATACAAAGATGGCCACCATGGATGAGCGTACAGATGTGAGGACTTCCACAAAAGCTATAGTTGAATGCATTTTGTTTTATTTTAAAAAATTCTATTCAAAGATGGCTACCATGGATAAGTGTACATCTGTGGATGACTTCGAGGAGAATAAAAAATACTGACAAAGCTAATAGGTATATAGTCAACACCTGTTTACTTTTCCCCCTGTTTGTTTCCCTAAAGCCCATGCAACAATCACATTCATATAATTTCATTTAATGTTTAACAAGTATTTTTACCACACTGTTGTGATTATGTTGTAGTATATCATTCTCAGGATCACATATCTGCTAAACAAGATACTCCCTTTTTCTCCTACTTTTTTACCTCTTTATATGCTCATTGCCACCAAGACAGTTGATTCAATATTTTTCTACACACAACTCATCTTCAACTCTCTCTCTAAACATTCATCTTGTTCCCACCCCACCTATTTAACACTTTTGTTTATTGACATTTTCCAACATATTACAATGCAGTACAGAATAAGCTGCGAGAAAGATTTCTGGGATTAGAGCTTTTAGTAATACAGTTCAAAATAAGTAATGAATCATTTTTTTAGATCTACAATTTGCAAACAGCCTACCCTTCGACAATTTCAACTGTTCCCTCATCCATCGGGGGACGCCAATTCATCAACCACTTCCCTCCAGAGAAGAGCAATAGGTCTGTGACGTATGCCCCTAGCTTCCTCCCTTTGAAGTGCCCTTTCTTTAGCCCATGTCCAGCGACTTTACATCAGACACCACACTAGGTCCCCTGGGTTAATTTCAGGCCATGACCACACGCTGCCTCGCCAAGGCCAGGGCAAAGTCTACAAATCTATTCCCCACCTTCTTGGGCCTGGCCTACAGAAGAGACCAAGTAAACAACCAGCAGATATATTAGTGAGTGATGTAGGCAGGGTCTTATTAAGATGCAAAATTACCTCCCTTCAGAACCCTACAAGTTCAGGACACCCCCAGATCATGTGTAAAAAATTAGCTCCTATAGTTGAGCAGTGAGGGCATCCTGTGATGAGTACGATATGACCTATAGATATGGGTATGTAGGTACCCTCCACCATTCAGCATTTGTGTCATATCCCTCCCCTAATCAGCAGACCAACGAGCCCGGACAGCACCCAAAGGTTTAATTACCAGGCAATTTATGGCCTTATAAAACCACAAGAACAATAAATCCCGATCCCAGGGTCAGAAGTAACTGAAGGATTGCATGAATTTGATGTTCCCCTCTTGGCCCCCCCCCACACCCCCCACAAATCCTGTATAGCACGTGCCTGGGCTTCATAAATAATGTATTGTCCCACTGGTAGGCCTGACTGTTCCACCAGTTCACCAAAAAGAATTAATGCATTCATTTGGAAAGTCTCCTAGGGTCACCAACCCTACCTATGCCCAGGAGTCCATCTGCCTTGACCTAAAGAAAGATAATGGCTCACCATAAGAGAGTCCCACCAATGTGAGTTCAGGGGCATAAGGGGACATCATACCAGTGCAACACAGCCCATGCCACCAACAGTTCAGGGCAGTAGACAAAAGGATACCCAGGCATGGAATCCGGGTTGCCGGACGTTACAGTTTTGACAACAGGAGCCCCTGGTTAGGTTCATTGACCATCAGACAAAGTTCTGCTAGTCCCTCTCCATCTAGCCATCCTGCGATCCACTGGAATTGAGCTGCTAGAAAGTATAATTCAAAGTATGGGACTCCCAGGCCACCCGCAAGTTGGTGGCAACATATTGTAGTCAATGCAACCCTCTGGTGCTTGCCATCCCAAATCAGGACATTAAGATTCCAGAACTTTAATCGGAAGATTTACAGTAGAGAAGTCTAGGAAGCATGATGATTTTAGAAAGTGCGATGCACGCCATGATTGGCAGTTTGAGCGTACGGCAAAAAGACACACAGGACTTCAGTGACGGAATGCCCCTCCCCCACAGATTCCCTTCTTGCAGGTCCTCCAGATCATGGAAGATCTAGATACCCAAATATCTAAAGGTTCACCCCACCTATTTTTAATTTCTTCTAATCAGCTTTATATAATGTTTGTTCAACTTTACCTTGTTTTTAACATCTTTATCCTAGCCACAGCTTTGTATGACCTAAGTGTATTCTAAACAGGAGACATTAAGGCCTATGACTCCAGGAACAAAATTTAAATCAGAGTATGTTTTGATCTTTACCTAAAATACAAATTCAAGCTTTTGAGAATTTAGTAAGGTACTATAAATAATGAATACGGACTAATGAGATTTTACAGAACCCATCTCTGTTGTTGTTTCCTCTACCATGTCTGTTACTGGATGATTGATGCATACTGCAAGACTGATTCGGAAATTTCACAAGGATGTGCTAACCTAAATGGAAAATGATTACTTTACATTGAAGTGAAGGCTCAGAAATGTTATACAGTTTTGCACAAATAAATAACATTCAATGTAGACCAAGTCCGGTCAAATCTATATCACTAAAGCAGAAGTCTTTATTTATAAACTCAAAATGGAGACTAGTAAAAGTTATGTTGTACACAAAAAATTAGGTGGCTCTACAACCTCTTGATTCTGATATCCAAACACAAACAGTTAAGCTGTGCTTAGGCTGTGAGGCCCAGTAATAAAAAAAAGTAATGAACTTTTGGCAATATAAATTGCTGGGTGGGAGACTGCATATTCTCTTAATACTTCCAAGCTCAGTCTGTTAGTAAGTGCAAAGTTTTCCAATGATTGCTGCTGCAGAAAAAAATGCTATAAAAATACAGTGTGATATGATATGTTTGGATTGTCTTCAGGTTTTGTTAAACAAACCTAGGTGCAATGATTCAGTAGATTTGAGTCCGGGTACCAAGGATTATGCTAAAAGTCTGAAAGACCAAATACAATTTATCAAAAATTAATCATCCAAAAGTGATCTGGACTCCCGAACCCACACAATGAATAGGAGGGAGATACTTGGGTAAGTTGTAGGCTTCATCCAAATCTTAAGGAGAATCAGAAAGACACTGTGGTCTGGTTCTTTTTTAGAAGGATTTTTTAGAAGAATTACAAATATCTTCTCACTCGAATCAAATAGAAGGAAAAGGTTTTGGAGAAGCAGTGCCTGTGCAGGTCTGAAAGGATTTGGTAGGATGCCAACACCAATGAGGAAGCTCTTACAGAGAGCATAATTACCAACCATATGTAAGATATATCTTCCTCACAGGGGAGAGAACTGCACAAATGGTCCAATGGATGTGTAATTCAGTAGAGACAGTATAGTCTTTCTTAGTGAGGTCTCACTGTTTCCAGACAGCTAATAGGAAGAAGTGGTACAGTGTAGATATCCCAAGGACAGGTAGGCTCTCTATGGGTAGATATGGGGATAGTATTCAAAGTAAGCAAAATTAGTTTGGGCCTATTATTTTTTACTTATTTTTCTCAGGCAGATTTCTGGGCTGAAAGTTTATTGGAGCTAGCAACCAGTAATTGTGAAACTCTACAGTGGTCATAGTGCACAATGCCTCTAAGCATACCATACACAAGGACAGTCACACAAAATAGATTCATGGGAATGTGATGACTCGTAATTCGAGATAACGGTAAAGATTTTGGCAAGAGAGACAGTAGACACCCATTCTATGGAAACAGGACAAGGAGTTCTGTGTCCCTGCATTAAGTACTGCAATGCCTCAGCAATAACTCTCCAATAGCCATCGGACTGCTGTCATTGTGTGCTTTAGATTTATGGTGTTAAGACAACGAAGTACAATCTGGTTCTCTTCTGGGGAACATCAAAGTGATTGTGGAACATATTTTAGAGCATCAGGCCAAGTGGTCCACAAAATCACAGTGTAATGACAATGCACGGAATTCAGACAGAAAGTTTTCAATGTTGTATTGTTTTCTGAAATTGTCCCAAAGTTTTATACATTTTTGCATTCCTGCAAGTACTGGCGGCAGCTAAAGAGTGTAATTCTTTGCTAATGCAGTTAGTGTGTTATGCCTGAGTTTGTTGTCTAAGGAACTATTAATATTAATTCTGACACCTACCTACTTGTACTCAGCTATTAATGTATGTTTGACATGAAACACATGTATCTCCTCAACAGTGCTATTTTCTGTATTGAATCTGTTATTCAAAATAATTTTGAACTGCACACTATATCAGTGAAAAAGAAATATTACTCCTCACAAGTAGAATAGTTACTAATTATTTCAAGTAGCTGTAACACAATTTTTCTATCAATTGCTTATTCATCCTCTCTTCCCTTAACTCCTTTCTGACCTGTGGGTGTAAAATCTTCTCTTTAACTGGTTGTGAAGATTACCCACTTCAAGTTGCTTTAAGAAACCTATTGATGATGGCAAAGAAATTCTCAACTACTCTGACTGCATATATTGTTCTAAAACATTTCAATTAAAGTTGTGCCACCTTAAACCTCATGCTCATTGAACGTCTATCTGCCCTGGAGCTCTAAAATCCCTTCAATAATCTGATGTAATGATGTGAGTTTCCTCCTAGACATATTTGCAACCTCACTATCATTATGAATAAAGGTCAAACCCGGGAACATGTGTGTTTGTTCTGATCTGTTTAAATGTCGCAGAGTGATGGATAACAATTCAACTGAAATTGCAGAGGTCTTTAAAAACCATAATAAAATTCTACCTATTTGATAAAGATATATCTAGGCTGGACTATTAACGTTATTTGACATAGACTAACTTTCCCCAGCTTTATAAAATATGTATTTTAGTATCTTGTACACTCTTATTGAAAGAAGAGTTATGCGGGGGCTATCTTCCCTGCTCACACATAATAAAGCTACTATGCTGGATAATTCCCTACACTTTATAGTAAATAAGAGTTTTTCTGCCAAAATAACCCTAATTTTTCCTGGCTTTTTTTTGGATCTTAATAGGTGTGCCAGGTATGATCAACATTAAGTTATATAGAGGCAGTGCTGTGTTGTTTCTATATGATGAACAATCAAACTTGACCCACACACTAGACACATTCTGTCACATCAACATATGAGGCCTCCACAGTAAATTTCAGTAATAGAGAAAATATTTTTAGGTCTGGCTTGACAGCTTAGCTGTTCTACAGCCTTTTGTTTAAAATACTTTAATAAGTACATAACGTTGTCTTTGATCTCACATTGTGCCATTGGTTGTTTAGTGGATTCCCCCGCTTCTCATTAATTGCTTGCATTGCACTGTATGAGGTACTTTTTTTAATAACTAAAGTACACTGAATCATCTCAGAATAAGGACTTGATTTAGAATATGGAGAACCGGTTAGTTCCTCACAATTATGGTGGAGTACTCAATGAGTAAAACCCTCAGTCTGCCCGCTTTATTTGGAGTCGGGTGGACTTTGTCTTTTGAGTGGTGATGTCCCCACTAGCTAGGCATCAAAAAGCTTAAACCGATGGGCGGATGGGGTAGAGGACTTTGGAGTAAAGACATTAAACTGCCCATCGTATTTAGAGCTCACAGTCTGATATTTCTTTTTTTTGTCCATCATCATATGGAAAAACCAGGTGTTCCCAGATCAAAACAAAATTACCCCCACACCCTGGGAGAAAATTCCCAGGGCGTCGGTATTATTAGCTTTTTCTTTTTCAATAACAAACTTCCCTTTACCAGGTTGTTATTGAAGAAGAAAGTGTGTGGCTGCCTAATAGACAGCAGCCATGAAACAAACTTTCAGTGCCTTCAGAAAACCACAGTGACAGAGGTATCTGTGAAGGTATGGAGTTCACTGCTTGGCAGATGGAGCTCCTGCAATATAATGGGAAACCCACAGTGACAGAGGCATCTTTAACGGTATAGAGATCACAGCTGGACTGATGATGCTCCCTCAACTTGAAGACGTACAGAAACTCCCCCCCACCCAAACTTTATATCAGTCACTACATTATGTTATCTTTTAGATCCATTGTTCACAGAAACACTGCAGCAGGCTTTTTAAAATGGTTCAGACTGAACAAAAAATCCAGCAAAACCTTTTGGCTTTTCCAATGCTTGTTTTTAATGGTACCATTGAGGATCTTTTAACTTGAAGGTTGATATTCTGCATTTTACGGGAATATGTGCAGCACTGTTGTAGATTTGTCAGTTGAACCACCTTGTTAACTTTACTGCTGCCCGAGTTTTTTGTCAGTCAAAAAAGGTTGTTTATTTAGACCATTGGTCCTTAAACATATATGAACATATCAATCTTCCATTAAAAACCATCTCTAAATATAATCTATATGACAACCGTTTAAAACTCCAATTCCATTAAAAAGCGTCTAAAAATATGATCTGTGTAGAAATTGTTTAAATTCCAATACCATTATTAAAAACGGGTATACATTTCATTATAAGCAATACCAATGGTAAAACTTCAATTCTACACATTTCAAAAAAAAAATTTCACTTCAAGCATAAACTTCCCAATTGCACATGCTACATCTAAAGAGTGCATTTCAGTTAGCAAGTCTGCTGCCTGTGCACCATTTTTAACATCATATTTTAAAAAAAGTTGGCCGTAGACACAATTTGCATGCATCAAGAACTTTTAGACAGTCTAATAAGATGTGCAAAATGTCGCATTTTGTGCCTAGGTTACAGGTACACTTCCCTTCGTGGTCTATCATAGCCCCTTTAATCCTATCATTCACATAGCATGGATTAATTCCAATTCGTACCTTTAGTAATTCTTTCCTGAGCCAACTATTGGGAAGTATATCCATATATGGGAACTGTTGATCGTTTTGCCATGACTTAATCATAAAACACACAGATTTTTTCTCTTCCAAGGACTGTTGATCCTGGTCACATGATATTTCTTTCCCTAATGTCCTAAGTTCCTTCTTACATATAGTAGGTTGTAAGGTCTACTGGCACACATCAACTTACAATTCCCTGCATATCATAGCAACCGTTTCCCTAACCCCCTGTGCCCACTTCTTCTCACTCTGTAAGGTCACATATTTGCACCAGTATGATACTTTTTGATTCTCTTCACAGCCCAGGCGTTGCCAGTATCTTATTAATGCCATACGTGCCATTTTCTACCATGATACCATTCCGGTTTCTATTCTTATTGCCTGGATCATGGAGGATCTGGGTAGGGTCAATAACTTTTTTACACATTTCCCTTCTTCATCATCCCACTTCCTCTTACCACTTATATATAGCAATTCAGCACCATATAAGAACTGTGGAGGTACCATAGTTGTGTAAGCTTTCAGAACACGCCTATCCGTCATTTTTCCATAGCAGTTATTAAAGTTTCTCAGGCCACTAACCGAGGTTAGGGCCCGAATTCTCAATGCATCCAGGTGTATCTTCCACTTCATAGATTTCTCAAACCACATTCGTAGGTATTTATACTCCTTAACTATCTCCAGTTTTATCGAGCCTAGGAACCAGCTAAAATTCTTCCTCTTTTTACCAAAACTCAGAATCTTGGTTTTTTCCAGGTTTACTGTTAATTTCTTACAGCTACAGTATTGGCTAAACACTTTGAGCTTTCTTTGCAGACCTATCTCTGTTGGATCTAAGATCACCAAATTGCCTACGTAAAGTAATCATACAATATGTTTTCCATCTATTTTTGGGCTGGCACCCCGTGCAGTTCTCAAAATAGCTGGTAAATATGCTATGAATAAGGAGAAAAGCAACGGGGCCAAGACACACCCCTGTCTTAACCCATTTCCAATTGATATCTTCTGCGACAGTGTCCCCTCTGTGTCTAGAATGACCTGGGCCCAATTTTGGCTATGTAGCCCTTGTATTATAGTCTGGAGACCCTTTGGGATATCCAGGACGCTTAGCGTCTCCAATAGCCGTTCTCGGTCTACCAGGTCAAAAGCGGCACGGAGGGCTACAAAGCAGCAGAACAAACTAGCCCCCTGTTCCATCAACTTCCGTGCCATAGCCCATAGCACAAAGCAATGATCAACTGTGGAGTGACCCTCCCTAAAGCCACCCTGTTCTGGAGGCACAATTTGATTGTCTTCGGCCCACTCCTTAAGTTTTTCTAAAATTATTTTCGCAAACACCTTTTGACTGACATCCAAGAGATTGATTAGCCTGTAATTTTTGGGTATCATTATGTCTACCGGTTTATGGATAGGTCTTATAATTGCTCCTCTCAAATTTTCCAGTATTATACCTGAGTCAAGGATGCTTTTAAACATTTTGGTGAAGAATACTGCCCACCAATCTGGTCTATTTTTTATAATCACTGCCGGAAGATCATCTGGGCCAGCTGCATGGGTTAATGTTAACTTTGATATAATTCGTCTTACATTACATACTGTAAAGAGAGACCTATTATCCTGCTCCACCTCTATCCATGATGTATCTTTCGGTCTTTCTTGATGTGCCCCTTCCCCATATATTTCTCCCAAGTATCTCTCCCAGGCACCAGTGTTGGAGATGTACAGACCCCCCAAAACTTTATATCAGGCCCTACATGTTGTTATCTTATAGATCCGTTGTCCACAGAAACACTGCAACAGGCTATTTAAATTGTTTTAGACTGAACCCAAAATCCAGCCAAACCTTTTGGCTTTTCAAATGGTTGTTTTTAATGGTACCATTGAGGATCATTTAACTTGAAGGTTGATATTTTTAATTTTACGGGAATACGTGCAGCACTGTTGTAGATTCCTCAGTTGAACCACCGTGTTAACTTTACTGCTGCTCGAGTTGGTTCCCGTTGGTTAACAATGGGAATTTATTTAGCCGCTTTAGTAGTGTAATCTATGATTACTGAGATTTTAAAGTCCAGGGAAGCTCTGGAATTTGCAATTTTGCTCCTCAAATTTCAGTGTATAGCCAGGATAGAAGGACATTGTTTAGATCAGGTCCCACAGTGGTCTAGATAAATACTTAACCGTCTTCAAAATGGCAGAATCCTTACAATAATACAATTTAGTTGACATACCAAAATGAAATAACAGTAAATGCCATGAAAGAATGTGAATCAAAAAGCTTTTATATATTTAGTAATACAATCCAGTGACCATTTCACTTTAATAAATTATTTGTCAGTGTTGAAAGATAAGACACTGGGTTTATCTTTTTTGAAAGTTTCTTAGACATTGAGATTAAAACACATTCTACAGGAAAATTCAACTACAAATTATATTTGTTAAACAGATAGATAGGTCTATGTCCAAGGCAGGTGACCCACAATTTGTCATGCACTTCTACACAAATCTATTACTTGTTCATCAGTGTACTTCATGTTTAGGTAGTGATGCAAAACAAATTACAGAGAGCACTGTATTAATATTCTGAAAGAAGCATAAGCAAAATTGTAGGCAAAGGGCCTCTGTACTTACAGATGGTGGTCTGTCAAGGCATTCCTCAGGTCCTTGTCATCAAACTGTTTAAAGCATTGATAGTCCTATAAAACTACTGTTATAATATTGTTCTATAATATGGATCAATGATCCTCCATTAATATTATTATAGTTTATTCCTTATATGTTCTCCTCTCCTTATTGTCCTTGGTGGTACATTCCCACAGCTAGTAATGCTGCCTGCCTTAGAATGTTAAGGACTAGAAATCTATTCTGTCAAGTGAGTGTTACAGATGAGGTAATGGTGGAGAGAGGAGATGTGTGATAAACACAGATGTAGTATGCACTAGATTGAAGTATAAGTTTCCTTTAGCCCCTCCTTATGATTGCATAACACAAGGTACCACTACTAATATGTACTTAAGAACCTTGGAGTTTGTTCTATGCCTAATGCTTAGATTACTTGAAGACAAACTCTTCATCTTTGTATACATGCAAAACATACTAAAATTATTTGTGTTACCTGGTTAAAAGTTACTTATGGGCTTTGTATATATGTTCATTAACTTTATCGGTACAATCGCATTATAAACTATAGTTGGCATTTGCTTTATCCCACAGGTGTCCAACACATATTTTTACAATGGCTATTGTAAGCATGTCACAACCCTTACCATTTTTAAATGAACTAGGAGAACCCAATATACCTTTTAACGAATGGGTGAAAATTTGTGAGTCCTACCTAATAGCTATAGGGGGAGAAAGATTTAGCCGTATAAAAAAGCAGCATATAGTACTCTATAATTTAGGATCTTGTTGCAGGAACATTTTTTAAACATTACCTGACGCAGATATATCACAGGATGAACAAGATAAAGACATAGATGAATATTAAATTTCTGTCATTAAATTAGAAAACCAATTTGGGGACGAAATTAACATTGTACTAGAACGTCATAAGTTTCTTTAGCAGGGCCCAGGGTAAACAGGAAAGTGTGACTAACTATGTTGCAAATAATGTGACTTTGGCAATTTGAATGAATCTCTCAGAAGACGCTGACTGGTGTGATGCACAAACAACTACAGAATACAAGAAAAATTATTGGAAAAACAACCTGACTTACAGGAAGCTCTCAAGATTGCAAAATGCATAGAACATACAGTCATTTGCTTGTAAGAAATTAGAACCCCCACCAGCACAGAACAAGTCACTGAAATACCAAAGGAGAAATATGAGTCCACAATATGCAAAATAAAAACCTTGAATACTCAATGACACAAAAATAATTCAGAGGGTACTAAACTGAAATGCTTTTGTTGTGGTAGCAACCACCACTTGGCTAAATACCCCCATTATCAAGTGATATCATCCACATGCAGAAAATGCAATAAGAAAGGCCACTTCGCTAGAGTGTGCAGGGACTCTAAAGTTGGGAAAGGAGGTGAAAGCAGAAGAAGTAGTAAGGAAAATTATTTTCCAAAATAAAAGCTAAATGCACAGCCAATCAAATTAAGCACCAGGAGTGCAATGTCTACCCAGATGGAACCCCCATAAAGATTCATGCTCCCTATTTACCTTGATCAACTTCTCAGACATGAAGTCTATGACAGTCTATGAAAGTAAATGCCTTCTAATCCCTGACATATCACCAAGTGGTTACACTAAGGACCCATTCCCCTTAAAGGGATAGTTAAAATGCACAGCACCTTCAAGGATCTCTCCATGATAGACAAGGTATACATGTTAGAAGAAGGTTCCAACCTACGGGGATGGCAGCACCAGAGGGAGTTAGGGATTAAGTTAGATCCTAATAATACATATCATTTCTTAATTGTAAACCAGAATATCACAGGAAACCATATAGGTGATGAGTTTCCGGAAATCTTTACAGATAGATAGGTGTACTGAAAGATTTCTAACACAGGATCAAACTGAAAGCTAACACATAACCTGTAGTACACAAAACCAGACTGTTAGACCTGGCATCCTTGGCGTGGGTCTCCCTTCCATTTTTTGATGATGCCTCCAATGTTATTGATCTGTTTTTGCTGGTTTAGATGCTTTGGGCACTGTGCCACTGCTATTCAGTGCCACAGTGCAAGTGCTCCCTATTGTAAATTGATGTATGTATTAGTGACTCCATGATTGGATGATTGGTTTACTTGTTAGTCCCTAGTACAGTGCACTGAGTGTGCCCAGGGCTTGTAAATCCAATGCCGCTGGTGGGCTTGCAGCACTGGTTGTGCCACCCACAGAAGCAGCTTGTAAAATGTGTCTCAGGCCTGCCATTGCAGAGCCTGCGTGCAGCCTAGGCTGCCATGTCGACTTGGTGAGTACACCCACTTACCAGTCCCTAAACCTTCCCTTTACTGCATGTTGTTCACCCCTAAAGTAGGGCCTAGGGCAGGGTGCATTGTAAGTACAAGGTGGGACATGCCCTGGTGTGTGTGGCATGTCCTAATAGTGAATTACAGCCATTTTCGTTTTTCACTATTGCAAGGATACCTGCTCCTCATAGGCCAGAATGGGCAGACTGACTATTACACCTTATAGTCAGAACTGACCCAGGGAACATGGTAGAAAAACGAAGTTAGTATGCCTGAACTCAGGATGATAAAATACATCTTTTAGTGAAGTTGGTTTTAACATTCTGTGTTTGAAAATACCACTTTTAGAAAGTGGGTATTTTCTTGCCTAACTATCCAAGCCTGCCTCTGCTAGGTTGTGTATTCCTTGTCTGGAGATTGAGTGACAGGGGCTGGGGGTGGCTACAGGAGACAGGGTGAGTCAGCACAGGGCTGAATAGAAAGATCTGCATCCAGAGTGGAGGGAGGAGTTGCACCTGGGTCTGAATAGGGCTGTGCCTGCCTTCCACAATGCTGGCTCCACCTCCTGCCGGGCGGCTGAGCACTCTGCCCCACATTCTGAAAGGAAAGAAGGAGTCAGGAAAACAAAGTGCTCCAGGACTGACCAGAACTGGTTTTGGGCTAGGCAGAGGCCTCTCTGCCTCCAGAGAACAAAGAGAAAAGGTGTATAAAAAGGGGACCCAGACCCCTAGGAAATTAGATCACCTTTGGGAAACAAGAAGAAACCTTTGCTGAGGAGCGGAACCAAGAAGAAACTGAGGAGAGACTATCCCTAAGCCTGAAGTGCTGCTTGGGGGATTGGCCTGCAGTGGCTTGCCTGCCTGCCAAAGAAAGGAGAAAGGAACTTTTGCTTTGCTGTGACTTTCATCAACTTGTGAAGGATCTCCAAGGGCTTGATTTTAGAACTTGCCTCCTCCTGAAGTCTCAGGGACAACAGACTTCACCCACCAGCTCCCCCTGTGTTCCCTTGCTGGGAAATTGGACCTTCTGACACACTTGCGTGTCTCTGGGAGCTGGAAATGCGACTCAACACGAAGAAGCGTGTCGCCGCAGCCGCTGAGTATCGCATCGCCGGAGAAGAGTGTCGACGTCGCAGCAGACGCCGGCGCATCCCCGAAGAAGCGCGCCGCATCCTTCGAAGCGCCTCGCAGCACCGGAGAAAAGTGTCGCCGTCGCATCAGACGCCGTCGCATCCCCGGGGCAGAGCATCGACCTCGCATCAGACGTCGACGCATCGCAACACGAGGCGCGCCCCGCATCCCAGGAGAAGATCGTCGACCTCGCATCAGACGCCGTCGCATCGCCAGGGAAGCATGTCGCAGGGCCTGTTGCGGCTCCAAAGACTCATCGAAATCGTCGCACGGCCGTCGGGCGTGCATGCATCACCTCTTCGTTGTCGCAACCTCAAGAAGACGCCCCTTTGTTTCTTTTGCACCAGATCTTCAACACATCACCGTCCTTGCGTGTAAGGGACTACCGCATCACCTTCCCTGCAACACTTTTCGTTGCCCTGCGTTACGCATCTTAAGGTACATTGAACTCAAAGTGTCGCATTTTCATTTTAAGAGACTCAAGCTAATTCTACCATCCTTAAAGTACAGTATTGTGGATTATTTATGTCATTTATGGTCTTGTGGTAAATCTATATAAAAGATACTTATTTTTATAATACAACCTGTGTGGTGTCCATTTGTAGTGTTGTCACTGGATTACTGTATGTGTTCACAAATGCTTTACACACTGCCTCTGAACTAAGCCTGTCTGCTCGTGCCAAGCTACCAAAAAGGGTGAGCAGGGGTTATTTCAGGAGTGTACCCCCTTCCTCTGACTAGAAGCAAGGGTCCCTATTTGTACAAAGGTACCTACCTCTGCCAAATAGAGACCCCCAGTTCTAACATTGGTGGTCAGCGGTGAGGATTCTGGACTTGCATTTGTGACTCATGTACAGTGATTGGTGAACACTACCTAGTAAGTGCAGACCATAACGCAACCACATACTTTTGGTAGATATTCTTTTCTGGGACTTTCTATTTTTGCTAAAAACTGCCAAGTTTAATCACCATGGAAAAAGCAGCATCCGTAGTATCTGTTGATAATGATTGGGAAGAGGAGAAACTGGAATGCTACACCGTTAACCAGCTCAAGCATTTCTGCAGGAAGTTCAAAGTTTCTATGACCGGAATCTCCAAGAAGGATGATTTCCAAAAGGTGCTGAGGGCCTTGGTCGAAGCAAGGAATACCCCTGAGAATGAGGAGGGGGCTGAGAATATAATTGAGCATCTGGATGGGCCAGTAGGTCCAGGGGAGAGGAGAGCATCTTCCCCCATAGGTAGCAGTGTTTCTGCCCGAGGTCTGTCCCCAGAAGAGCTGGAGGACAGAGAAAAGAGTAGGATGCATGAAATGGAGCTGACCAAGCTCAAGTTCAAGGGGCAGTTGGAATTTGAATTGCAATCTAGAAAGTTGACCTTAGAGGAGAAAAGAATGGATCAGGAGCATGAAAAAGTTTGAGGGAGATGGAGTTTAGAGCCAAGAAGTTAGAGATTACTCCCTCTGGTGGCAGCACACCGTCAATGCCTGTTGAGGCTAGGGTGTATATTCCTAAAGATGTGGTTAAGGAGTTTTGTAAAAATGATGATATTGGGCAATGGTTCAAGGCCTATGAGGTAGCCATGACTTCCCACCGGGTCCCTGAGAAGGATTGGGGAGCGGGGTTGTGGGGTCGGTTCCTTAGTGAGGGACGGGATACCTTGTTGGACTTGCCCTCTGAAGTCTATAATTCCTACAGCCACATGAAAAATGCATTGATGACCAGGTATGGGTTGACTCCTGAACTCTATAGGCAGAGGTTCAGGAACTGTAAGAAGATTGAAAACAGTACCTGGGTTGAATATGTGACCTTTTTTTGCAGAGCCTTGGATGGTTGGGTAAAGGGTAGCAAAGCAAATGATTTTCAGGCGCTCTTTGATTTGATTGCATGGGAGCACTTGTCCAGTAATTGTTTTCCTGAGCTACGCCAGCACCTGATTGACAGTAGGCTGACTAACCCTAGGCAGCTTGCTGAGGAGGCGGACCGCTGGGTGAGCACCCGGGTCCACAAGGGTCACGTGGGAGACTCCGCCAAGGGTGGGCAGAGTCCCCAGCAGAGGAGTGGGGGGGACAAGGGTAAACAGAGGGAGTTCCAGAGAGGGCCCCAAAGTAAACCCCAAGGGAAAGGTTCCCAGCCTCCCCCTGAGAAAAAGCACGGGGCCCCGACAGGTCCCCCTGTCCATAGGGGACCCCTGGTGTGCTACAGATGTGGTGCCCTAGGCCACAGGGCCAATGAACCCCAGTGCCCCTTGTTTGGAAAGCCAGCACCCCCTGGTGCAGTCCCCCGGCAGTTGGCTAGTGTAGCCCTGGGGGAGGAGGTGGGTGCCCAAGATGGGGGGGATCCTGTAATATTGTCCCTTGTCTCTTTAGGAGACTCTGAGATGGTCCCTAGGACCCAACTGCCTGAGAACACTAAGAAATACAGGCAGTGGGTGACCATCAAAGGCCAAAGGGTGGAGGCTCTGAGAGACACAGGAGCCAGTGTGACAGCTGTCAAGTGTCACCTGGTGTCTAAAGAGCAGGTGGTCCCTGATGCATTCTATCCAGTTGTTGCCGCTGACAACACAGAGAGCCACTGCAAGGTGGCTCAGGTTCCCTTTGAGTGGGGGGGTCTCTGGTACTCTTCAAGTAGCTGTGAGGCCAGCCATGCCTGTTGACTGTTTGTTAGGGAACGATTTGGAGAGCTCCCCTTGGGCTAAGGTGGAGCGGAGTGCTCATTTGGAGATGTTGGGCTTGCCTGATTGGGCGTGTGTGACCACCCGGTCCATGGCAGCCAGAGGTGTTCAAGAGGACCTGGAGCCTGAGAGGGAGGCCCAGGTGCCTGCCGGAGAAAGAAGAGGCAGGGGGTGCGGGAAACCGGCCCGAAGTTCTCACGGTCCAGGAGGAGGCAGACCCTGAGGGGGATGCCCTGGAGCCTACAGGGGAACAGGTAGCTGAACTGGGGGACCTGCCTGAGCTGACCCATTGGCAGCAAGATGGAGGACCCTCCAGGGAGGAGTTCTGCGAGGAGCAGAACAAGTGCCCTTCTCTCGTGGGTCTGAGGCAACAGGCCACAGACCAGGCAGCAGGTGATCAGTCTGGATCACATTGGATCTACTGGGAGAATGGTCTCCTGTATAGCGAGCCTAAGGTTGCTGAGCCTGGGTCAGCCCGTGTGCTGGTGGTACCCCAGCGCTTCAGAGCCTTCCTACTGGGTTTGGCTCATGATGTGCCTTTAGCAGGACATCTGGGGCAGGACAAGACCTTTGAAAGGCTTGTCACCCATTTCTTTTGGCCCCAGATGCGCAGGAGTGCCGCCACTCACTGCAGGACTTGTCAGACTTGCCAGGCAAGTGGAAAGAGTGGGAGGAAGCACAAGGCTCCTCTCCAGCCATTCCCTGTGGTCAGCACCCCCTTTGAACGGGTGGGTATTGACATTGTGGGGCCACTGGACCCCAAGACAGCCATGGGCAACAGGTTCATCCTGGTCTTGGTGGACCATGCCACCCGGTACCCTGAAGCCATCCCTCTGAGGACAGTGATGGCCCCCGTGGTGGGACGGGCACTGATGGGAATTTTCTCACGTGTGGGGTTCCCTCAAGAGGTGGTGTCTGACAGAGGTACTAACTTCATATCCAAGTATATGAAGTCCCTGTGGCAGGAGTGCGGTGTAACGTACAAGTTCACCACTCCTTACCACCCCCAAGGAAATGGGTTGGTTGAGAGATTCAACCGGACCCTGAAGGGCATGATTATGGGTCTGGAAGAACCCATGAGGCGTAAGTGGGACGTCCTCTTGCCATGCCTTCTTTTTGCATACCGGGAGGTGCCACAGAAGTCTCTAGGGTTCAGCCCCTTTGAGCTTCTGTATGGTCACCCAGTGAGAGGACCTCTGAGTTTGGTCAAGGAAGGCTGGGAGCAATCTCCCAGGAAACCTCCCCAGGATGTATATAGCTACATGCTGGCCTTCAGGAACCAAACTAGGCGTTTCAGGCAACTTGCTGAGGCAAATCTGGAAGCCAGCCAGGAGGAAATGAAGCGGTGGTACGACCAGAATGCCACTCTGGTTGAGCTTCAACCTGGTCAGAAAGTTTGGGTCATGGCCCCAGTGGAGCCCTGTGCGCTCCAGGATAAGTGGACCGGACCCTTTGAGGTGGTGGAGCGCAAGAGTCCTGTTACCTACTTGGTGGACATGCGGTCTCCCAGGAACCCCTTGCGGGTCCTGCACGTCAACCGCCTGAAGCCCCACTTGGAGAGGTCCCAAGTGGGCATGCTCTTAGCTACAGATGCTGGGATGGAGGAGGAGACCGAGCCTCTTCCTGACCTCCTGTCAGCCCAAGAGCAAGATGGATCAGTGGAGGGTGTGAACCTCTCTACCTCCCTGACACCTGAGCAGCAAGGTGACTGTCGCCAACTGTTGGGGCAGTTTCCTGACCTGTTCTCCCTGGTTCCTAGTGTCACTGACTGGTGCGTCCATGATGTGGACACTGGGGACAGTCTTCCTGTCAAGCACAAGGCTTACAGGGTGACTGACAGGGTGAGAGCTTGCATCAAGGAGGAGGTCTCCAAGATGTTTGCATTAGGGGTAATTGAGTCCTCTCACAGCCCTTGGGCCAGCCCAGTGGTCTTGGTCCCAAAGGCTGCCGCGCCTGGTGCCACACCCGAACTCCGGTTCTGTGTGGACTACCGAGGACTCAATTCCGTCACCAGGACTGACGCACACCCCATCCCCAGAGCTGATGAGCTCATAGATCGGTTAGGGGCTGCCCGGTACCTCAGTACGTTTGACTTAACGTCTGGGTACTGGCAGATCGCCTTGACTGATGGGGCAAAGGAGAGGTCAGCATTCTCCACACCAGATGGGCACTATCAATTCCGGGTGATGCCCTTTGGGATGAAGAATGCCCCTGCCACCTTTCAGAGGTTGGTCAACCAGGTGTTGGTCGGACTGGAAGAGTTCAGTGCCGCCTACCTGGATGACATCGCAGTGTTCAGCGCCAGTTGGGAAGAACATCTGCGCCACCTCTGGGAAGTGTTGATGGTGCTGCGGAGGGCAGGTCTCACGATCAAGGCGAGTAAGTGCCAGATCGGGCAGGGTTCTGTGGTGTACTTGGGACACCAGGTTGGGAGCGGCCAGGTGGCGTCCCTACAGCCCAAGATAGATACCATTCTGGCTTGGGAGCCCCCAAGACCCAGACAGCGGTGAGAGCCTTCCTAGGACTCACCGGGTATTACAGGAAATTTGTCAAGGGGTATGGCAGCATGGTTGCACCCTTGACAGAGCTGACTTCCAGGAAGCAGCCCAAGAGAGTGATTTGGACTGACACCTGTCAAAAAGCTTTTGACACCTTGAAGACAGCCATGTGCACGGCGCCCGTGCTCCTGGCCCCCAACTTCTCCAAAGAGTTTATCGTTCAGACAGACGCTTCAGAGCATGGTGTGGGGGCTGTTTTGTCACAGATGAATGAGGAGGGCCTAGACCAACCTGTAGCCTTCCTTAGCAGGAGGTTACTTCCACGGGAACAGAGGTGGAGTGCTATTGAGCGTGAGGCATTTGCTGTGGTCTGGGCACTGAAGAAGCTGAGACCATACCTGTTTGGGGCTCACTTCCGGGTTCAGACAGACCACAGGCCCCTCAGATGGTTGATGCTGATGAGGGGTGAGAATCCAAAGCTGTTGAGGTGGTCCATTTCCCTACAGGGGATGGACTTCACGGTGGAACACCGCCCTGGTACAGAACACGCCAATGTTGATGGTCTGTCCAGATTTTTCCGCCTTAGTGAAGAGAACTCCCATGAGGTAGGGTAGTTCTCCCCACATTTCAGCTGGAGGGGACACGTGTTAGACCTGGCATCCTTGGCGTGGGTCTCCCTTCCATTTTTTGATGATGCCTCCAATGTTATTGATCTGTTTTTGCTGGTTTAGATGCTTTGGGCACTGTGCCACTGCTGATCAGTGCCACAGTGCAAGTGCTCCCTATTGTAAATTGATGTATGTATTAGTGACTCCATGATTGGATGATTGGTTTACTTGTTAGTCCCTAGTACAGTGCACTGAGTGTGCCCAGGGCTTGTAAATCCAATGCCGCTGGTGGGCTTGCAGCACTGGTTGTGCCACCCACAGAAGCAGCTTGTAAAATGTGTCTCAGGCCTGCCATTGCAGAGCCTGCGTGCAGCCTAGGCTGCCATGTCGACTTGGTGAGTACACCCACTTACCAGTCCCTAAACCTTCCCTTTACTGCATGTTGTTCACCCCTAAAGTAGGCCCTAGGGCAGGGTGCATTGTAAGTACAAGGTGGGACATGCCCTGGTGTGTGTGGCATGTCCTAATAGTGAATTACAGCCATTTTCGTTTTTCACTATTGCAAGGATACCTGCTCCCCATAGGCCAGAATGGGCAGACTGACTATTACACCTTATAGTCAGAACTGACCCAGGGAACATGGTAGAAAAACGAAGTTAGTATGCCTGAACTCAGGATGATAAAATACATCTTTTAGTGAAGTTGGTTTTAACATTCTGTGTTTGAAAATACCACTTTTAGAAAGTGGGTATTTTCTTGCCTAACTATCCAAGCCTGCCTCTGCTAGGTTGTGTATTCCTTGTCTGGAGATTGAGTGACAGGGGCTGGGGGTGGCTACAGGAGACAGGGTGAGTCAGCACAGGGCTGAATAGAAAGATCTGCATCCAGAGTGGAGGGAGGAGTTGCACCTGGGTCTGAATAGGGCTGTGCCTGCCTTCCACAATGCTGGCTCCACCTCCTGCCGGGCGGCTGAGCACTCTGCCCCACATTCTGAAAGGAAAGAAGGAGTCAGGAAAACAAAGTGCTCCAGGACTGACCAGAACTGGTTTTGGGCTAGGCAGAGGCCTCTCTGCCTCCAGAGAACAAAGAGAAAAGGTGTATAAAAAGGGGACCCAGACCCCTAGGAAATTAGATCACTTTTGGGAAACAAGAAGAAACCTTTGCTGAGGAGCGGAACCAAGAAGAAACTGAGGAGAGACTATCCCTAAGCCTGAAGTGCTGCTTGGGGGATTGGCCTGCAGTGGTTTGCCTGCCTGCCAAAGAAAGGAGAAAGGAACTTTTGCTTTGCTGTGACTTTCATCAACTTGTGAAGGATCTCCAAGGGCTTGATTTTAGAGCTTGCCTCCTGCTGAAGTCTCAGGGACAACAGACTTCACCCACCAGCTTCCCCCTGTGTTCCCTTGCTGGGAAATTGGACCTTCTGACACACTTGCGTGTCTCTGGGAGCTGGAAGCGCGACTCAACACGAAGAAGCGTGTCGCTGCAGCCGCTGAGTATCGCATCGCCGGAGAAGAGTGTCGACGTCGCAGCAGACGCCGGCGCATCCCCGAAGAAGCGCGCCACATCCTTCGAAACGCCTCGCAGCACCGGAGAAGAGTGTCGCCGTCGCATCAGACGCCGTCGCATCCCCGGGGCAGAGCATCGACCTCGCATCAGACGCTGATGCATCGCAACATGAGGCGCGCCCCGCATCCCAGGAGAAGATCATCGACCTCGCATCAGACGCCGTCGCATCGCCAGGGAAGCGTGTCGCAGGGCCTGTCGCGGCTCCAAAGACTCATCGAAATCGCCGCACGGCCATCGGGCGTGCACGCATCACCTCTTCGTTGTCGCAACCTCAAGAAGACGCCACTTTGTTTCTTTTGCACCAGATCTTCAACGCATCACCGTCCTTGCGTGTAAGGGACTACCGCATCACCTTCCCTGCAACACTTTTCGTTGCCCTGCGTTACGCATCTTAAGGTACATTGAACTCAAAGTGTCGCATTTTCATTTTAAGAGACTCAAGCTAATTCTACCATCCTTAAAGTACAGTATTGTGGATTATTTATGTCATTTATGGTCTTGTGGTAAATCTATATAAAAGATACTTATTTTTATAATACAACCTGTGTGGTGTCCATTTGTAGTGTTGTCACTGGATTACTGTATGTGTTCACAAATGCTTTACACACTGCCTCTGAACTAAGCCTGTCTGCTCGTGCCAAGCTACCAAAAAGGGTGAGCAGGGGTTATTTCAGGAGTGTACCCCCTTCCTCTGACTAGAAGCAAGGGTCCCTATTTGTACAAAGGTACCTACCTCTGCCAACTAGAGACCCCCAGTTCTAACATTGGTGGTCAGCGGTGAGGATTCTGGACTTGCATTTGTGACTCATGTACAGTGATTGGTGAACACTACCTAGTAAGTGCAGACCATAACGCAACCACATACTTTTGGTAGATATTCTTTTCTGGGACTTTCTATTTTTGCTAAAAACTGCCAAGTTTAATCACCATGGAAAAAGCAGCATCCGTAGTATCTGTTGATAATGATTGGGAAGAGGAGAAACTGGAATGCTACACCGTTAACCAGCTCAAGCATTTCTGCAGGAAGTTCAAAGTTTCTATGACCGGAATCTCCAAGAAGGATGATTTCCAAAAGGTGCTGAGGGCCTTGGTCGAAGCAAGGAATACCCCTGAGAATGAGGAGGGGGCTGAGAATATAATTGAGCATCTGGATGGGCCAGTAGGTCCAGGGGAGAGGAGAGCATCTTCCCCCATAGGTAGCAGTGTTTCTGCCCGAGGTCTGTCCCCAGAAGAGCTGGAGGACAGAGAAAAGAGTAGGATGCATGAAATGGAGCTGACCAAGCTCAAGTTCAAGGGGCAGTTGGAATTTGAATTGCAATCTAGAAAGTTGACCTTAGAGGAGAAAAGAATGGATCAGGAGCATGAAAAAAGTTTGAGGGAGATGGAGTTTAGAGCCAAGAAGTTAGAGATTACTCCCTCTGGTGGCAGCACACCGTCAATGCCTATTGAGGCTAGGGTGTATATTCCTAAAGATGTGGTTAAGGAGTTTTGTAAAAATGATGATATTGGGCAATGGTTCAAGGCCTATGAGGTAGCCATGACTTCCCACCGGGTCCCTGAGAAGGATTGGGGAGCGGGGTTGTGGGGTCGGTTCCTTAGTGAGGGACGGGATACCTTGTTGGACTTGCCCTCTGAAGTCTATAATTCCTACAGCCACATGAAAAATGCATTGATGACCAGGTATGGGTTGACTCCTGAACTCTATAGGCAGAGGTTCAGGAACTGTAAGAAGATTGAAAACAGTACCTGGGTTGAATATGTGACCTTTTTTTGCAGAGCCTTGGATGGTTGGGTAAAGGGTAGCAAAGCAAATGATTTTCAGGCGCTCTTTGATTTGATTGCATGGGAGCACTTGTCCAGTAATTGTTTTCCTGAGCTACGCCAGCACCTGATTGACAGTAGGCTGACTAACCCTAGGCAGCTTGCTGAGGAGGCGGACCGCTGGGTGAGCACCCGGGTCCACAAGGGTCACGTGGGAGACTCCGCCAAGGGTGGGCAGAGTCCCCAGCAGAGGAGTGGGGGGACAAGGGTAAACAGAGGGAGTTCCAGAGAGGGCCCCAAAGTAAACCCCAAGGGAACCAGGGAAGGTTCCCAGCCTCCCCCTGAGAAAAAGCACGGGGCCCCGACAGGTCCACCTGTCCATAGGGGACCCCTGGTGTGCTACAGATGTGGCGCCCTAGACCACAGGGCCAATGAACCCCAGTGCCCCTTGTTTGGAAAGCCAGCACCCCCTGGTGCAGTCCCCCGGCAGTTGGCTAGTGTAGCCCTGGGGGAGGAGGTGGGTGCCCAAGATGGGGGGGATCCTGTAATATTGTCCCTTGTCTCTTTAGGAGACTCTGAGATGGTCCCTAGGACCCAACTGCCTGAGAACACTAAGAAATACAGGCAGTGGGTGACCATCAATGGCCAAAGGGTGGAGGCTCTGAGAGACACAGGAGCCAGTGTGACAGCTGTCAAGTGTCACCTGGTGTCTAAAGAGCAGGTGGTCCCTGATGCATTCTATCCAGTTGTTGCCGCTGACAACACAGAGAGCCACTGCAAGGTGGCTCAGGTTCCCTTTGAGTGGGGGGGTCTCTGGTACTCTTCAAGTAGCTGTGAGGCCAGCCATGCCTGTTGACTGTTTGTTAGGGAACGATTTGGAGAGCTCCCCTTGGGCTAAGGTGGAGCGGAGTGCTCATTTGGAGATGTTGGGCTTGCCTGATTGGGCGTGTGTGACCACCCGGTCCATGGCAGCCAGAGGTGTTCAAGAGGACCTGGAGCCTGAGAGGGAGGCCCAGGTGCCTGCCGGAGAGAGAAGAGACAGGGGGTGCGGGAAACCGGCCCCCAAAGTTCCCACGGTCCAGGAGGAGGCAGACCCTGAGGGGGATGCCCTGGAGCCTACAGGGGAACAGGTAGCTGAACTGGGGGACCTGCCTGAGCTGACCCATTGGCAGCAAGATGGAGGACCCTCCAGGGAGGAGTTCTGCGAGGAGCAGAACAAGTGCCCTTCTCTCGTGGGTCTGAGGCAACAGGCCACAGACCAGGCAGCAGGTGATCAGTCTGGATCACATTGGATCTACTGGGAGAATGGTCTCCTGTATAGCGAGCCTAAGGTTGCTGAGCCTGGGTCAGCCCGTGTGCTGGTGGTACCCCAGCGCTTCAGAGCCTTCCTACTGGGTTTGGCTCATGATGTGCCTTTAGCAGGACATCTGGGGCAGGACAAGACCTTTGAAAGGCTTGTCACCCATTTCTTTTGGCCCCAGATGCGCAGGAGTGCCGCCACTCACTGCAGGACTTCTCAGACTTGCCAGGCAAGTGGAAAGAGTGGGAGGAAGCACAAGGCTCCTCTCCAGCCATTCCCTGTGGTCAGCACCCCCTTTGAACGGGTGGGTATTGACATTGTGGGGCCACTGGACCCCAAGACAGCCATGGGCAACAGGTTCATCCTGGTCTTGGTGGACCATGCCACCCGGTACCCTGAAGCCATCCCTCTGAGGACAGTGATGGCCCCCGTGGTGAGACGGGCACTGATGGGAATTTTCTCACGTGTGGGGTTCCCTCAAGAGGTGGTGTCTGACAGAGGTACTAACTTCATATCCAAGTATATGAAGTCCCTGTGGCAGGAGTGCGGTGTAACGTACAAGTTCACCACTCCTTACCACCCCCAAGGAAATGGGTTGGTTGAGAGATTCAACCGGACCCTGAAGGGCATGATTATGGGTCTGGAAGAACCCATGAGGCGTAAGTGGGACGTCCTCTTGCCATGCCTTCTTTTTGCATACCGGGAGGTGCCACAGAAGTCTCTAGGGTTCAGCCCCTTTGAGCTTCTGTATGGTCACCCAGTGAGAGGACCTCTGAGTTTGGTCAAGGAAGGCTGGGAGCAATCTCCCAGGAAACCTCCCCAGGATGTATATAGCTACATGCTGGCCTTCAGGAACCAAACTAGGCGTTTCAGGCAACTTGCTGAGGCAAATCTGGAAGCCAGCCAGAAGGAAATGAAGCGGTGGTATGACCAGAATGCCACTCTGGTTGAGCTTCAACCTGGTCAGAAAGTTTGGGTCATGGCCCCAGTGGAGCCCTGTGCGCTCCAGGATAAGTGGACCGGACCCTTTGAGGTGGTGGAGCGCAAGAGTCCTGTTACCTACTTGGTGGACATGCGGTCTCCCAGGAACCCCTTGCGGGTCCTGCACGTCAACCGCCTGAAGCCCCACTTGGAGAGGTCCCAAGTGGGCATGCTCTTAGCTACAGATGCTGGGATGGAGGAGGAGACCGAGCCTCTTCCTGACCTCCTGTCAGCCCAAGAGCAAGATGGATCAGTGGAGGGTGTGAACCTCTCTACCTCCCTGACACCTGAGCAGCAAGGTGACTGTCGCCAACTGTTGGGGCAGTTTCCTGACCTGTTCTCCCTGGTTCCTAGTGTCACTGATTGGTGCGTCCATGATGTGGACACTGGGGACAGTCTTCCTGTCAAGCACAAGGCTTACAGGGTGACTGACAGGGTGAGAGCTTGCATCAAGGAGGAGGTCTCCAAGATGTTTGCATTAGGGTTAATTGAGTCCTCTCACAGCCCTTGGGCCAGCCCAGTGGTCTTGGTCCCAAAGGCTGCCGCGCCTGGTGCCACACCCGACTCCGGTTCTGTGTGGACTACCGAGGACTCAATTCCGTCACCAGGACTGACGCACACCCCATCCCCAGAGCTGATGAGCTCATAGATCGGTTAGGGGCTGCCCGGTACCTCAGTACGTTTGACTTAACGTCTGGGTACTGGCAGATCGCCTTGACTGATGGGGCAAAGGAGAGGTCAGCATTCTCCACACCAGATGGGCACTATCAATTCCGGGTGATGCCCTTTGGGATGAAGAATGCCCCTGCCACCTTTCAGAGGTTGGTCAACCAGGTGTTGGTCGGACTGGAAGAGTTCAGTGCCGCCTACCTGGATGACATCGCAGTGTTCAGCGCCAGTTGGGAAGAACATCTGCGCCACCTCTGGGAAGTGTTGATGGTGCTGCGGAGGGCAGGTCTCACGATCAAGGCGAGTAAGTGCCAGATCGGGCAGGGTTCTGTGGTGTACTCGGGACACCAGGTTGGGAGCGGCCAGGTGGCGTCCCTACAGCCCAAGATAGATACCATTCTGGCTTGGGAGCCCCCCAAGACCCAGACAGCGGTGAGAGCCTTCCTAGGACTCACCGGGTATTACAGGAAATTTGTCAAGGGGTATGGCAGCATGGTTGCACCCTTGACAGAGCTGACTTCCAGGAAGCAGCCCAAGAGAGTGATTTGGACTGACACCTGTCAAAAAGCTTTTGACACCTTGAAGACAGCCATGTGCACGGCGCCCGTGCTCCTGGCCCCCAACTTCTCCAAAGAGTTTATCGTTCAGACAGACGCTTCAGATCATGGTGTGGGGGCTGTTTTGTCACAGATGAATGAGGAGGGCCTAGACCAACCTGTAGCCTTCCTTAGCAGGAGGTTACTTCCACGGGAACAGAGGTGGAGTGCTATTGAGCGTGAGGCATTTGCTGTGGTCTGGGCACTGAAGAAACTGAGACCATACCTGTTTGGGGCTCACTTCCGGGTTCAGACAGACCACAGGCCCCTCAGATGGTTAATGCTGATGAGGGGTGAGAATCCAAAGCTGTTGAGGTGGTCCATTTCCCTACAGGGGATGGACTTCACGGTGGAACACCGCCCTGGTACAGAACACGCCAATGTTGATGGTCTGTCCAGATTTTTCCGCCTTAGTGAAGAGAACTCCCATGAGGTAGGGTAGTTCTCCCCACATTTCAGCTGGAGGGGACACGTGTTAGACCTGGCATCCTTGGCGTGGGTCTCCCTTCCATTTTTTGATGATGCCTCCAATGTTATTGATCTGTTTTTGCTGGTTTAGATGCTTTGGGCACTGTGCCACTGCTATTCAGTGCCACAGTGCAAGTGCTCCCTATTGTAAATTGATGTATGTATTAGTGACTCCATGATTGGATGATTGGTTTACTTGTTAGTCCCTAGTACAGTGCACTGAGTGTGCCCAGGGCTTGTAAATCCAATGCCGCTGGTGGGCTTGCAGCACTGGTTGTGCCACCCACAGAAGCAGCTTGTAAAATGTGTCTCAGGCCTGCCATTGCAGAGCCTGCGTGCAGCCTAGGCTGCCATGTCGACTTGGTGAGTACACCCACTTACCAGTCCCTAAACCTTCCCTTTACTGCATGTTGTTCACCCCTAAAGTAGGGCCTAGGGCAGGGTGCATTGTAAGTACAAGGTGGGACATGCCCTGGTGTGTGTGGCATGTCCTAATAGTGAATTACAGCCATTTTCGTTTTTCACTATTGCAAGGATACCTGCTCCCCATAGGCCAGAATGGGCAGACTGACTATTACACCTTATAGTCAGAACTGACCCAGGGAACATGGTAGAAAAACGAAGTTAGTATGCCTGAACTCAGGATGATAAAATACATCTTTTAGTGAAGTTGGTTTTAACATTCTGTGTTTGAAAATACCACTTTTAGAAAGTGGGTATTTTCTTGCCTAACTATCCAAGCCTGCCTCTGCTAGGTTGTGTATTCCTTGTCTGGAGATTGAGTGACAGGGGCTGGGGGTGGCTACAGGAGACAGGGTGAGTCAGCACAGGGCTGAATAGAAAGATCTGCATCCAGAGTGGAGGGAGGAGTTGCACCTGGGTCTGAATAGGGCTGTGCCTGCCTTCCACAATGCTGGCTCCACCTCCTGCCGGGCGGCTGAGCACTCTGCCCCACATTCTGAAAGGAAAGAAGGAGTCAGGAAAACAAAGTGCTCCAGGACTGACCAGAACTGGTTTTGGGCTAGGCAGAGGCCTCTCTGCCTCCAGAGAACAAAGAGAAAAGGTGTATAAAAAGGGGACCCAGACCCCTAGGAAATTAGATCACTTTTGGGAAACAAGAAGAAACCTTTGCTGAGGAGCGGAACCAAGAAGAAACTGAGGAGAGACTATCCCTAAGCCTGAAGTGCTGCTTGGGGGATTGGCCTGCAGTGGTTTGCCTGCCTGCCAAAGAAAGGAGAAAGGAACTTTTGCTTTGCTGTGACTTTCATCAACTTGTGAAGGATCTCCAAGGGCTTGATTTTAGAGCTTGCCTCCTGCTGAAGTCTCAGGGACAACAGACTTCACCCACCAGCTCCCCCTATGTTCCCTTGCTGGGAAATTGGACCTTCTGACACACTTGCGTGTCTCTGGGAGCTGGAAGCGCGACTCAACACGAAGAAGCGTGTCGCCGCAGCCGCTGAGTATCGCATCGCCGGAGAAGAGTGTCGACATCGCAGCAGACGCCGGCGCATCCCCGAAGAAGCGCGCCGCATCCTTCGAAACGCCTCGCAGCACCAGAGAAAAGTGTCGCCGTCGCATCAGACGCCGTCGCATCCCCGGGGCAGAGCATCGACCTCGCATCAGACGCTGATGCATCGCAACATGAGGCGCGCCCCGCATCCCAGGAGAAGATCATCGACCTCGCATCAGACGCCGTCGCATCGCCAGGGAAGCGTGTCGCAGGGCCTGTCGCGGCTCCAAAGACTCATCGAAATCGTCGCACGGCCATCGGGCGTGCACGCATCACCTCTTCGTTGTCGCAACCTCAAGAAGACGCCCCTTTGTTTCTTTTGCACCAGATCTTCAACGCATCACCGTCCTTGCGTGTAAGGGACTACCGCATCACCTTCCCTGCAACACTTTTCGTTGCCCTGCGTTACGCATCTTAAGGTACATTGAACTCAAAGTGTCGCATTTTCATTTTTAAAGACTCAAGCTAATTCTACCATCCTTAAAGTACAGTATTGTGGATTATTTATGTCATTTATGGTCTTGTGGTAAATCTATATAAAAGATACTTATTTTTATAATACAACCTGTGTGGTGTCCATTTGTAGTGTTGTCACTGGATTACTGTATGTGTTCACAAATGCTTTACACACTGGCTCTGAACTAAGCCTGTCTGCTCGTGCCAAGCTACCAAAAAGGGTGAGCAGGGGTTATTTCAGGAGTATACCCCCTTCCTCTGACTAGAAGCAAGGGTCCCTATTTGGACAAAGGTACCTACCTCTGCCAACTAGAGACCCCCAGTTCTAACACAGACCTATACCCCATTTTAATGAGAGAGCTATTATAGAAAGAACTTACCAAATTAAAAACCCAACCCATTGAATGCTCTGACTGTTTAGCCCCCATTATAATAGCAAAAAAAGCCACAGAGATGGGATCAGGTTATGCGTTGATCTACGCAATCTAAACAACAATATATAGATTGAATGACATCCATTAACCAGCATTCACGAGATGCTAAGTACTATGGGGAAAGGCACACGCTTCTCGGATCTGGATCTTTTATTTGGGATACCAACAGGAAGAAGTGCACACTGAGCCTATGTGGTTGACTGTATTCACCACAACTATGGGCACATTCATGTCTTGCAGAATGTCATTTGGACTGGCGTCTGCTGCAGCAGTCTTTCAAAAGATTATGCAGCACATCTTGGAAGAGGTACCGAAACACTTTGTTTCCATGACGATGTCCTAATCTACGGTGCCACTACTGAGGAACCCAACGAGAATTTAAGAATGGTGCCAATAAAAATTTTTAGAAGCAGGACTCATTCTAAAAAAAAAGTGCCAAATTGGTGTTAGTGCAGTAGAATATCTCAAACACACCATTTCCAAAAAGAGGTTTAAACCCAAAATGTGCCTACTAGAAGTGAACAAGAAAGCTCTAGCTCCAAAAACCAAAGACGATCTCAAGTCCTTTTTAGGACTAGCTGAGTTCATGTCAAAATTTCATCAAGAATTTTGCAGATCTTACAGGTAATCTTAGGTGACCTGTTAGAGAACCATACGTGGAAGGACACCACTGATCCTTTGAAAAACTCACAGAGGCTATACTCTCAACTCTGTACTTATGCAATTTTGAACCCTTGAAGGAAGACTATATTACTAACGATGCTGGCAACAAGGGATTAGGAGCTAAACTATCCCGAATCATTACAGGGAAGCAAAGAATTGTTGCCCTCGCTTTACGTGCCCTCACTAAGTTGGAAATTAATTATTTGGTTTTGGAAAAAGACGCCCTGACATGCTTCTGGGTACTGAAGCATTTCAAATTTTATGTGGGGGGTATCCAATTCAATATACGTATCAACCACAAACCCCTCATATACATGTTCTTCCAAAGGCTCACCCAACAGCACCCCCTGCATGAACAGATAGGTACTAGGATTAGAAAGCTTTTGTTTTACAATGGAATATATTCCTGGTAACCAGAACACAGCTGCTGACTTCCGATCCAGAGCTCCATTGGACAAGGAAGAAGAATATGAAATTCTGGAGTATCCCATTCTAGAAATTAACATCCCACCTAATACTTCTAAAGAATGTAATGACAGTATTACAAAATATTAAACTATGAATCAACTTAAAACATACATTTTACAAGGCTAGCCCACATCTTGCAAGGAAGTGAATGAAGAGATCAAAAGATTTTGGCAGGGAAGAAATAAAATAACACCAGTGGGAATATGATACTTAGAAGTGACAAAAATATTCCTCCCATAGACATAAGAAATAAAGTCATAAATCTTACACACGAAGGCCCCTTAAGAAAGAGCTTAACCAAATCAGGTGTTAGGGAACATTATTGGTTTCCCAACATGGATTCTATAGTTGAGTTAACAGTGAAGGATTGTACTATTTGTGCCAATAGCATCAATTCTAAAATAATTTGCAACACTCATGTCCCCATTGTCTTTTCCTGACAAACCATGGGAAAAGTTAGCTCTAGATACAATTGCCCATTAACCGTAGAGGTGTGATGAAGCGTATTGCATTTGTCTTAGTTGATTATCAATCCCACTAGTCACTAGGATGATTAACCAAATCACTACAGATGCTCTCTTAAATTTCCTGAGAGAAGCATTTATTACAGAAGGCATACCATCCACCATCATTACTGACAATGGAGTGCAGTTTACTTCATCAGCGCTTACAGAGCTCTTGACACAGTTACCAACCAAACATCAAAAAACAGCATTATACTGCCGTTGGGCTAATGGTCTAGTAGATAGAGTAAACAGAATTATAAAAGAGTGCAAACCACCTACATGTAGAAAACCCCATACAAGACATGCTATGGGCTTATCAAACAACATATTTACAGGAATATCACCATTTTCAACCCTGAAGGGCACGAAACCAAGCACAAAACTATTTCCTACCTGATTTGGGGGAGGGAACAGAATAGAACATGATGCACCAAATGTGAGAAATAAAATAGCAAACATGGAACAAAACAACAACAGTGGAAGGAGGGAGATTAGGCATATGGCAAAAAACCAGAGGAAGAAAAGATCATAATTCCAAGTTTTTTTGACCCATTTGTATTGTTGAAATTAAACATAACATAGTAGTAGTGGACAATGGGCAAATATGGAATATGGACAGACTAGCAAAGTACACCCCACCATCTAGGAACACAAACAGAGACACTAACACCAACCCCAACAAAGGCGACTTGAACAAAACAACAGCCAAAAGCAAAAAGACAAAAAATACTTCCGGTGTGGCATAAAGATTATAACATGGGAAAACAATAACAATGTGTCAATAAGTTCTTTGCATATGTATCTATAATTAGTCTCATATGTAGGGAAATTGTACTCATAATTGTCAGGGAAAGATATGTTATAATATTTTTCTTTTAATCTGGATCGATCATCCTCCATTATTTTTATGATAGTTTATTCCTTATATGTTCTCCCCTTCCTATTGTTCTTGGTGGTATATTCACACAGTTGGTAATGCTGCCTGCCTTGGAATGTTGAGGACTAGAATTCTATTCTGTCAAGTGAGCTATACAGTTGAGGTAATGGTTGGGAGAGGAGACGTGTAATAAAGACTGAGACTTCAGAACTCAGATTCCTGTCATCTTTATAATAACTAGGTTTGCCCACCCACCTAGAATTAAAGGTGCTATTTTCTGAATCTATGCTTTCAGCATGATAACCAATAAACTGCTGAATAGCTGAGCATTCATGACTAACATGGCTTTACTGGGGGCCATCTGCCTGTGCACTTCCAAAGAGAATCTATCATTAAAAATGACATCAACATTCATATAAGAGAAACTCGCTTCATCATACCTCCATTTAAAAACCTTTTAAAATTGAATTTCTTACTCCCAAAATACAGCACCTGAGTTTGTATGAACATTTATAATTAAAACTTCCAATTTTCTGCCATGCCAATAGTGACAGGCATGGGAGTTTAAGAATAGTAATGGGCAAAATAAACCTGGCAACGATGAGTAAGGAAACAGCACACACCCAGTTAAAAAGCAAGTGTGAAGCTCAGTCCACTCGGAAGGCAGAGTCATTTTCTCAAGAAAACCCCGTTACAGGGAATATAAGACGGGTGAAGTCTAAAACAAAACTAAATGGCAGAAATACATTAATGAGTGGAGGAAGGCAGAATAGCATCAAATCAACAGGGAAGAAAATGACTACATAACAGATGTGCTAATAATGAAGCACCACTCATTAAAGAACTGAAGTTCTTGCATAGAACGTTGTCTAATGGATCAAAGCAAAGAAACCCATAACAATACAATTAGCAACCTGAGGGAGCAGAACAACAGGGTACTAGTACAGAATAGGAACAAAGTAGCACTCTTTAAAGGTAGTTACAGAAAATTGTACACAGAAAGAGCTGTAGGTTAAAGAGACTAGCAAGAGGTTTTAGACAATTTGCTATTCCTATCAATGATAAGTGAATGGAGGTAGAAATCAGAAAGTCCCGTTATGCAGGATGAGATAATTCTAGATATCTGGAGAATGCAATCCCAAAGCACACTTGGCCCAGAATGACTCTCGTGAGTTTAACTAAAAAATATTTATTTTACCAATGCATCTTTGAGGAGGTCGTCGCACAGTCAGACAAGTGATGCAGTTAGCTGGTCGCGAGTGTCCAACACAAATTGGGAAAAAGACACACAAAAATGTGTCTCACACCGTCTCATAGGTATATTCAAAGTACATGCTTGCAGTACATGCGAACATCTACACAGAAATATTGGCTAAGAGCCGAGGACAAATATTGCTCAATAAGGGCCCTCGCTTACTCATGACGGACATTCAGGATTTGTGGAGTGTTGCCAAAATTTACACCAACATCTGGGCACTGGCTCACTGTTAGACCTGACATCCTTCATACAGTATCTCCCCAAATCTTTTTGCCTTCACATAGTTACATTGCTGAACTCGTTTTTATTGGCAGTAAGACACTGTGCTGTGCACTTTATCCCTGCTAACCAGTTCTAAAGTGCTTGTGCTTTCTCCCTAAAACATGGTAAAATTGGCCTACACCTAATTGGCATATTTAATTTACTTTTAAGTCCCTAGTAAATGATACTCCAGGTATCCAGGGCCTGTAAAATAAATGGTACTAGTGGGCAGCCATACTCATTGCGCCCCTGGGTGTCAATTCACCAAAATGCCAGGGTTGTAGAATTTACATCACAAGCCATTTGACCCTTAATTTGACTCACACACACATGCTAACACATACATACACATTTACACACTTTCTCTCACATAAACACACTCTCACCCACAAGCATGCATACAGCGTACGTTTAAAAGCATTTTTACTTACCTTAGCTGCCACATAGTGTCATATTCAAGCTAACTGTATTTCATTTTTTATTACACTGATAATAAATAATATTCTTCACTACTTGTATAATCAAATAATTGACAGAAAACCAGTGGAGCCCCAACTGATGTCCCTAAGGACGAGCTTCCCTTGTGTTCCAGGCACTGATTTTGTAACCTCTGAGGCCAGGGGTCACAAAGGCAGTGCTGGAGGTCGCAAGGAGAAAGCCCGGGGTCACAGCTGCAACCCCTGGGACACATTAATGATGAGAGACAGAAGGGTATGCAGTTCCTAAGGGTGCAGAGGGAAAGGCAGGTCTTTCTAAAAAGTGCCACCACACACCCCAAAGGATGTCATGCTTCATCATTGGGCCTGGTCCTCGTCGGGCCGGCGCTGCAATGCCCGACAGGCACCCGCGAAGGGGCTCTTTGGCGGAGATCTTTTTGTTGATGAAGCCGTAGGGTGAGTGCGGGTGTGTGGGCTAGGTAGTGCAATGAGTGTGAAGGTTAAAATAGGTCTAGGGCAACCCTAACTAATGTGTTTATTCCCAGGGAGCACTAGCCTAACTAAAAATAGTGAGCCCCAGTTGGATGTAATGATCGTATAGGGCTAGTGGGGTGCATAGGGTCGACATGTTTCATGCCAAAATAGCCCCTAGCGGGTCTGGTGACACTTCATCAGGACCAAAAAGTGATTCGATAGAACTCTAGCACTACCGCAATACTGGTTCAGTGATTCGTGAAGTTGGCTAGTAACCAGATGCAGTTGAGTGCCCCGGGTCTAGCTTCTGTCCTACCCTGGCTCCGATCCCCGTGAGCCAGGGTAGGACGGAAGCTAGTTGCACTGCCTCCTTGCCTTCAGAGCAACGAAGTGCTCTGTTACCCCCGTCAGCAAAGCCCCACTTACCTTGGGGTCTTCCTCCTCGGGGTCAATTGACCCGGGGCACTCAACTGCATATGGTTACTAGCCAACTTCACGAATCACTGAACCAGAATTGCGGTAGTGCTAGAGTTCTATCGAATCACTTTTTGGTCCTGATGAAGTGCCGTGAAGTCAAAACAGGGGACACTGTTCCTGAGGAGTGGTGCAGTGTGTCACCCACTCACTAAGAAAGGGGGAAGAAGGAAGGAAGGGAACCTAGGCCCAGAACCCACTAGTAAGAGGGAAGAGCAAGTCTTGCCTCTTGTTGCCCTCACACACCCCAAAGGATGTCATGCTTCATCATCGGGCGTTTGCTCCTCGTCGGGACGGCGCTGCAATGCCCTACGGGTCCCCCGAAGGGTCACTTAAGCGGAGATCTTTTGAGAACTGCCGTTTGATGGATGCGGGTGTGTAGGGTGAGTCCTATGTGGAGGGTGTTGAAGTGCGTGCAATGGTTTGAAACTGACTAAGGGTTACCAGAAAAGGTGTGTTTAATGTGACAGTACCCTTGTCAGAGTAAAAAACCCGTAGGTTAAATGTTACCCCAATAGGCGTAATGTGCCCAGGTAACTAGAAGGTCAACATGTTTCGCGCCTGTGTGGTCACAGAGATCCGTGGCGCTTCATCAGGACCAGAAAAACATGGTGTGGTGTGATGTGCACGTGAGTAGTGAGTAAAAAGGGATAAAAACCTTCTATAAGATCAGGGTAGGCCAAAACTGTGAACCCTACAGTTAGGCTACAACTAAATAGTTGATAACGCTCCTGATCGTGACCTAGGAAAGGAAGATAAACAACAAAGAAGACATACATCAGACATGTATATGAGGCAACATGGTGTGCCTCAGTAATGTATATCAAGGAAACGTACAATGCGTTATATAGAGAAACATACGAGACAGACTGAGTTTGTAGTCCCATGGGGCCAATATCCAGCACGGAGACTCGCCAGGTGTGCACGGCAGGCCGGCTAGACGTTACGCCAAGGAGCTGTTGAGTACTGTTTAAGACACATTAATGATGTCCATGATTGTGCCACACATTAAATTAGCAATGCAAATCATGTCTCAGGACTGGCACTGCCGCCTGAAGTCCAGTTTGAACTTCCATGTCAATCTGGGAAAATAAACCTTTTGACAGACCTAGTCCTTCCTTTAAATATTTAAAAGTAGCCCCTAAGGTAGACTCTAACTACCCATATAGCAGAGTGCATTGTTTTTAAATGTAGGTCATGTGAGTTTAAGCTTTACATGTCCGGGCATCGAAAAACTTCTAAAGTCGTCCTTCACTGTTGTAAGGCTATTTTTCCTACAGACTAACACTGGTTTACGTTATTAAATTTAATAAATGATGACTTCAGATTGCAAGCAGAGAGATAAATGCTATTTGAACTCAAATGAATTGTAATTTAAAATCCTCCATATATGGCAAAGTCGGATTTTAATTTACAATTTTGAAAAAGCCGCTTTTAGAAAGTTGGCATTTTTCTGCCCAAACCAACTGCACCTGTTAAGCAGTGCCCTGGTTCACTTGATTGTGAATAGCTCAGCTGGTGTGGGTTGTCTATTGCTTCCAGACCATGAGACAAGGGAAGCCTAGGTGTGAGGGGAGAGGGTCTCCATGACAGGATAGCTTTGAAGGAGCTGTACCCTGCCCTAATTACACTCCAAAGTACTCTGCCTGTAGCACACACAAGTGAACCTAACACCAGGCCTGACCTTGCCTTTTGTCACCCTACACAGTTTGGAGCACAACAATCCAACTGTTCATTGAGCATAATCGGAAAATTAAAAAAAATTGCATATTGTGTGACATAAATGACTGTTTTTGACGGTCACTAAGCCATCTGTGGGCCTTCTATTTACCATCCAAAATTGCTGGATTACTAATCTCATTTTAACCCTCTCCAATAGAAAGACATGCTGCTAAATCTTTTCTTTTACATTTGGGGAGTATTCGAAGATTGTATAGAACAACTGATGTTTTGATATGTATGTAGTTAGTTGACTAGTAAAAATTTTGGGGCATATTATCAAGGGCTTTATCGCCGCTTTAGCGGCACTTTTTGCCGCTAAAGCGGCGATATTTTTATCGCCCTATTAGCAAGCTGTCGCTAACAGCTGTTAGCGACAGCTTTTAGGCGATAGCGACCGGGTTGGGTGCCACTTTGCATGCCAGCGATATTTATCGCTAATGACATGCAAAGTAGGCGTTCCCAACCTGGCAGCGACTGGAAATAGTCGCTAACATCGCTATCGCCTATTAGGGAGGCCAGCAAGGCGATAAAGAAACCAGCGCTAAACACTATTAGCGCTTGTTTTTTTACACCTGGTCCAAACCTGACTTAGCCATGTAATCCAATGGGAGGTGGATTACATGGCTAAATCCCCCTTGCCCTATCAGCAAGCTATCGCTGGTCACAGTGCGATTATCGCTGGATTTCCAGCGATAATCGCACTGTTTTCCAGCGACAGCAGGGGTTTCTATCGCATTGGAGATAAGCGTTGCTGATAGCACGCTATCTCCGCGATAGAAACCGGCGATAGCCGGCGATAATTATCCTAGCGCTAAATGCGCTTAGCGATAATTATCGCCGGTTATTGCTAATAGGCCCCTTTATTTGGTTATAATCATAACCATAAAAGAACATAACATCAAAATACATACATATCACACATAATTTGTTTTAAAAACATTTCATGCACACAAGATAAAGTACATATTATAAATATGGTAATAGGATCAACAGATAAAACTCCATAAAAATTGCAGTGCCAAGATCATATAACTAATATCAGCCAATAGCAGCTACAGAATTAATCAGGCAAAGTGTACCTCAATCTCATTGCAGCTCTTAAAAAGCACAAGATTTTTAAAATAGCATGCTCAGTGGATAGAAGCAGGAGAAACATAACAGCATGCCGCACTTTTGTAAAATTCGGGGATTTCAATAGAGGCATGATAAACATTCTCCTAGGTAGCCTAAAATAGCTACAAAATATAGTAAAATGAAGGCTATCCTGCGGAGACATATTGTCGGAGCTGCAAAGACCCAGTGAACCAGAAATCTCTCCCTATCCCTATTTGCAATAAATAAGGTTCATGGTATAAACAGTTTTAGCAACATGTGCCTCGCACCATGGGGGCAGATTTACGTTGAACTAACGCAGCAGGGTACAGCAAGTCATTTTGCTGCGCCGCGCTGTGTTAGTTTTGAAGCACAGGGATGCGACATATTTACAAGAATATGTCGCATCGTTGTGCTTCCCTCTGCGCTGGCGCACAAACTGCAGCCATGCGCCGGCGCAGGCACCCTTGCACCATGGTGCAAGGATGCCTGCGTCGTGGGGAGATTGTTTTTGTGCAGGAAGGGGCACCTTCCTGCACAAAAACAATCACTACAGGCATTTTCCTCTTTCAATGTGTGCTGCAGAATGCAGCACGCATTGAAAGTGGAAAAAACGAGGAGAAATGAAACATTTCTCCTCGGTGCGCCTCGCTACGCCACCTCTAGGGTGGCGTAGCTTTCAGACGCATCTCCAGAGTTACGATTTCTCGTAATTCTGGAGATGTGTCTTGTTCCATGAGTGTTGCGTGGGAACACCCACAGCAACACCCATGGAACGCCCCTTCACCGCAAAGTGCTGCGTGTGAAGGGGCCGTATTTACAAGGAGAGGAAAAGTCACGCAGGGTGGCTTTTCCTCTCCTTGTAAATATGGAGCAGCCCCCTGCGCCACCAGTACGTCACGAAAAGTGACGTACTGGTGGCACAGGGGGCTCGTAAATCTGCCCCCATGGGTTTAATTAATTCTGACTGTTCTCTATGTAGCGACCTTCGCTCCTGAAAATGACCCCCTCATCCACTTCAATTCTGAGATAAGCGAGAACTATGAGCTATGAAATTAGTCCTCTCTACCCAGACTGTTAAAAGTATCCTTGACAAATGCAATACATGGGATCTTGATCGCATGGGCAAGATACAAGCAGTCCTTAACGATCAGCCAGTTAAGCTGGGATTTGTCCCTGGTCCACACTTTGATTCAGCATAACAGTGGCCTGAGAGTGATCATATCTTCTATGTATTTTACCCCTAACTTTGCATGTGCAAAGAATGCCGGGGTGCTTTAGGGAACCAGCAACACATGCCTTAAGAACATATTTTCAATGTTCCGGAGATTATCCACTTTCATGTATCCCCAAATTTCACTGCCATATAAAATCTTAGAGACGCACTTAGCCTGATAATCCTCAGTTAGGATTCTAGAGGACCTGGACCCCAGCCGCTAGGTAAAAGTAGCTACAGCTGTGCTGACCTTAAAAAACCCATCTTTCTTATTGTTGATCAGGGGCTTCCAAATTATTTTAAAGTCAAATAAGACCTCCAGAAAAGAAAAAGCCGGGACTTTAGTCAGGATTTGATTATCCACCTTGGACGTTTTTATTCTAGTCATCCGTGGACCAACTACCATCACATGAGACTTGGGGAAATTGACTGCTAGGTTCAGACTATCCATAAAAGCTACATATTTGTCTAATAACAACTATAGACCAACGGTGGTCCTAGCCATGAGGACCGCATCATTGGCATACAGTAATACCACAAGCGGTCTCATCCCCAGTTTTGGGAAACCAGCCTTCACAGAGAGAAGGGCTTGTCCAACCCATTTACTTAAAGAGTAAACAAAATGATGGCAAGAATGCACCCCTGGCGAACCCCCCTACTTGTTCTTAAAGGTTGGGAGCGAGCCGAACCCTAAGAATAACTCACAGATGCTGAACTGTGGGCGTGTAAATCACTTAAGAGAAGTACTATATCAGAGTCCACCTCATCGCGAGAAAGCAAACACCACAGCTTCTCACAATTGACCCTGTCAAAGGCAGACGTTGCGTCCATAAGTGCCAGGTGGATAGACTCAGACCGAGCAACAGTATACTTCTTTATAATCAGATAGAAATTCAAACATTGGTCAGACATAGATCTACCTTGCCTGAAACTGTATTGTACCTCAGAGATATTATTCTTGTCTGCTAATAACATCTGCCTGTTTAATAGAAATCTTACTATGACCGTCACTAGAGCGACAATCAGGGATATCAGCCAATAACATTGGGGATTGTCCTTGTCCCCCATTCTTTAATATAGGGACAATTACAGCAGAGGACCACAAGGATGGGGGTCCTCACTTATCAGGGCTGGTTCCCAAATCTCTATATCGTCCAAAAAAAATCCGGGAGCCTCCCATCAGGCACTCAGGCCTTATTGCATGATGCCCTGGCTCACTTTCTGTAACATGACAATGAGGTTGGGTCTGCCCTCCCAAAACACACCCAGATCCTTATTACCTCCACTAGGCATACAGTTGTAAATCCCTTCAAAATGAGCTATCCACTGATGCTCCGTGATATGATGGTGAAGGGCAGGGACATCATCACTGGCAAAACAAGGCCTATTACACCCCAGAACCAGTAACCATCTTAAGTTGAGTAATCAACGGCTAAATCATCCCAGGCTCTTTCTCTTAAAATAAAATGATTTTCAGTTTGTGAGTTCCAGTTTGCACACCCTGCAACAAACAACAGCATGGTCCTTATATCTGGGCACCTGCTTCAGTGCTTCCTTCAGTCTATGAAGGTCCTTGGAACAGTTGCAGTCAAACCATTTGGGTTAATGTGGCTTTTGGGCATTGTGGGGGCCTTAAGTAAAGCTAACACCTTGTCCAAAATAGCCTCATAAGCCAATGGAATTGACCCACTTGGAGAGGAAGGATCCATACATGCAAGAATCTCTAGCCTGCACCCTGAGAAAAGAGACTTTGTAAACAGAGTGGGCTCCACCTGGGACCACCTTAACTTCCTGCCCTGATCTGTTGGAGAAAACACTCCCTGTCTCTCTAGCTAAGCCCTGGCACCACCGCTTATTCCACCAATTGCTAAAGAGAGAGGGTTGTGATCTCTAAATGAGCTATGCACTATACTAAAGTTGGTAATTAACAAAAACAATGGAGCTTATACAAAGATAAAGTTTATTAGGGAGGCACACCCCTTCCCCTGAAACTTGGTAAAATACAGTGGTTGATGGAATTAACTAGTTTCTCCAAATAGAAGTCAAGGTTATGTTTAATTAGGACGACATTTAACTCAGAGCACTCCCAAGTGTGGGCCATAAATATCCCCTTTACCAGCATACATTTGGGTTTGGTATTAGTTGAGTCTAGAGGGCGCTCGCATAGGTGGCAGTTAAAATCACCAGCCAAAATTACCTTGTCCACCCCAAACCTATTGCCAGTCAAGATGTCAATACCTGAGCTTTGAGTGGTAAAATTAGATGTCTCCTCAGACCTTCTCTTAGATTTGTAGAAATTAATTAAAGCCAAAGACCCGGAAAGTTAGCTTCAGCACTTGCATCAGATGAAAATCCAAGACACAATCCTTAATTGTTCGACACAAGTCCAAGGAAACAAAAATAATCAGCCCCCTTTGACCCTCCCTGATGCCAATACCACAGTCAGGGTATAATAGGTTTTTTACCCTTCAAAAAAAAAAAAGTGATTTTACTCGTCCCATGTCTCCTGTAAACAGATTACCTGATATTTCCTAACAAAAGACCACACTTATGATCACTAAACTATGCTGCCAGGCACTCTATATTATATGATAACAACAGGACATCCTGAGGGTTACTAACCAACATATTGGCAATAATGGACGGAGACACAACAGGGGACAGAGATGAAATGGGAGGGACGAGTCAATCACAGTGATGCAGATTCCACAAAGGATCAAATCTATTCGCAGTCTGCAAGACTGAGGTTGCTGGAGGGACGGGTGGGGATGTGCCCCCAAGGAGCTGCCGCTGTGGGATCTGTTTCCATTAGGTAGAACAGACCATTTCCGTCTTGTAAAAGAAACCAAGAGGAAGGGCCTGAATGTTGGATGGTCTGGAGGATCTAAAAGATCCTAAAGTTGTCAGGACACGTGCAGCAATGCTGGGCCTATTAAAATCTATGACCACACAATTCCCGGCCCATCTCTTGGCATCAGACCCCCAACCATACCACCCTTCTTACCATGTTAACAGAACCATATATCTGTGTAGACAGATTGGAATGCATGTCTAGCCAGTTAACCAATTTGTTTTTCAGCTCATCATAATATTCCGATTTGGGCCTATTCAAAGGAGGGGTATTCCTAAACCACTACATAAGGGGTAGCTCCATGTAGTACATTAATTACAATCCCCGACTTAGGGTGAATAGGGTGGGTCATGTGCAGGGGACAAGATTCTGGAGTAGGTACTAAAGAGCCAGTAAGAGCAGAGAGGTCATTATTAGACAGCCAAAAAGGCTAGGGGATTTCAATAGCAGTTTTCAGCCTTGTGACGTCTTAAACCAAAGGTCGTGGCTGGGCAGACCAGGTCTTAACAAACTAGGTCCAGGCATGAGTTTGCTATCATTGTTCAAGAGATCCGTAATCTACGACAGTCTGTGTTTGATAGGCTTTGGCCTGGATAAAACTGGATCTATTTTGGTGTTGTAAGCATAGATGAGCTCCCTCAAATAAGCATCACACAGGATACCCTTGGGAGGGGGAGTGTTGCATTGACTGTGTTTATGTGCCCATGTTAACATAGCTGCGCCCACATTTGGGCGCTGACTCCTGTCTCCTGCGCTTGATCTTAGGGCTTAGACCTGAATGTGTAGACTTGTGAATTAAATCAACTGGCAAGCCCACACTCAAATGTGAAACTATGGGCACTTAGACCTGGTTTCCCTCTGTCGAGCACCCCGCATCTGGATCATGACACACAAGACGTGTGGTGCGATCACCTGGTGGGAGAGCTTGAATGAGGAAAGGAGGAACCATCCCCTGTCAGGGATAAACATCTCTCTGCCAGCTGAATCTCCTTCTAAACTACTCCCACTGCCCATGCCAAAAAGCCATCAATGATGGTAACTCATGAGACCATTTGTGGTGACAAAGGCTTTGAAGAAATCGCCTTTCTTTTCCCCTTTGCTCCACTAGAACTACACAACTGTGGAAACAAGGAGCAATACACCGGGCAGGGAATATGTGGGAGAGGGCACGAGAACAGCGCAAGAACAGTATCTGGTCCCTGCACACGGAATGAAGCTAGGGGAGCAGGCCCTTAAAGGCATGATGATAATTAGCCCCACATGGGTTTGAGAGCAATGACTACAGGGGAGATAGATCCGCTCCCAAAAGTAGCTGTTCAGGAGGCACTCCGCCCGGGCACCTTGCTCATCACAGTCCTTGCTCAGAGTTCCAGGAGGCTAGGGAACAGGGTCCAACCCTGGCAAAGTTCCAGTGTAAGGAAACAGGAGGCAGCAGCAAGGATGGGAAATAAGAGTGTACTTGGTTAGATAGATGATGTTTCCAAAAGTCCCAGGTAATGCCCAGACACAGAGTCAAGGAGAGTGGCCCTGCCCTGGCTCTTTCTGTTGCCTGCACTGTGGGAGATCTGTTGGTGCTTTCAAATGCGAGGGGGCTCCTCCCCCAGCACCTCATGCAATGCGTCTCCTGGCACTTTGTAGTATGGGGCTTGGAGTCCCCAGAAGCAGCGTCTTTGTTGTCCCGTGCTGCAGGAGATCTGTTGGCACTTTCAAGCATGAGGGGGCTCCTCCCCCAGCCCCTCAGGCAGTGTGCCTCCTGGCGCTGTGTAGTATGGGGCTTGGAGTCCCCAGAAGCAGCGTCTTTCTTGTCCCGTGCTGCAGGAGATCTGTTGGCACTTTCAAGCATGAGGGGGCTCCTCCCCCAGCCCCTCAGGCAGTGCGCCTCCTGGCGCTGTGTAGTATGGGGCTTGGAGTCCCCAGAAGCAGCGTCTTTGTTGTCCCGTGCTGCAGGAGGTCTGTTGGCACTTTCAAGCATGAGGGGGCTCCTCCCCCAGCCCCTCAGGCAGTGCGCCTCCTGGCACTGTGTAGTATGGGGCTTGGAGTCCCCAGAAGCAGCGTTGCTGCAATGAATTGAACTTGTATGTCATGTAATGCACGTTTTTTTCTATATTACCCTTTTCTGGTTCAAAGAAAGATTTTTTTTTTTTTTAAATAAAGGGCATGTGTGCATGAATATAGAAAGTTTCTTTGCACACTGACATCCACTGCATATTTGGGGAAATAAAGGATAGAATTTATTTTATCTTACTGATATTCAACCTTAGCAAGTTACAACCGTGTTTTTCCTTGAAGTCAATTTAGCTCATTCATTCATTAAAAATACAAACATATGCCACAGTTGCTATTTCGATGTCTATGTTTAATGGTGCAAACTCTATCTTGATCTAAACAATAAAAAATATTGAAATACCCCCAAAATATCTATATTATGACAACTTTCCAAAGAGTCTTTTTTACGGATTAGTCATTTCACAATACTCCACACAAAAACATTGTCAGAGATCACCATAAATTCTTTGAATGAGTGCCAATTTGTTTTGATGAAGCATTTGCTCTTCAGCGCATTTATTCTGAAAAGCCCATGCAGTCTTGTATTTGGGACAGTAATTTTTCCAGTATCCTAATTTAGTTCGACCTTGTGTTTCCCTCCTTTTCATTAGGCTCACTTCCACAGACCAGTTCTTCCAGTTCCATCATGCTGCTTACACTTATCTATCAACAGGTACAGATTTGGAAACAGGTCATTGATTCTCATTGGCTCCTACGCATACCTCAAATAGGTCCGGGATCTTCTGTCCTTAAATTGCATGTACAACATGATAAAACAGATTCTGCTAATCAGAATTCGATGTCCCTTTTTTGCACTTTCTCAGCACACATCTATTCCTGACCACATAAATCCTAATCAAACTGAGACACCTAGGAGCAGATCTACTAACACGACATGCAACAAGACAACTTGCTGCACTGCGTTGCGTGACAGGCAGCAACTTGACCTGCCTTGCATTTCTCCATATTTACTAAGCCACACCGGGCTACGCACGGTGGGGCATATTAGCAAGACCGGCGATAAAATTATCGCCGTTTTAGCGGCAGGAAACTGCCGCCAAAACGGCGATAATGGGCTTGCTAATATGCGTTATAGAATTCCAATCGAAGCCCAGGTTAGATGTCCTGCACATCTAACCTGGGCTTCTATTGAATTCTATAACGCATATTATCAAGCCCATTATCGCCGCAGTTTCCTGCCGCTAAAACGGCGATAATTTTATCGCCGGTCTTGCTAATATGCCCCGGTGTCTTTGCATGGCTTAATAAATCTCACTGAAGCCCATGCATTTCCTTGCGCGACTCAATGGCAATGCAAGGGTGTCATAAATCTGGGCCCCAATCTCCTCCTATATGTGAACCACACTATCACTCACAATCTGATGCGTAGTTGAAATATACTTTGATCCAATATTGGAACTATATTTGTTTTAAAAAAAATTGTAAATGTACTACTTTTTCTATGTGGCATTTAACCTAGGAGGTAATACATTTCTGAGCAGTCCTTGTTTTTGCTTCTAAGGCCCAGGGTGGAAAAGTTATTTTGAACAGGACCACAAAGGTTGGTACAGTGAAAGAAAAAGGGTTACAACTAGATAATTTGGATTCACAGTTTTAGACATGATCCTTAAATGAGATGTATATGCCAACCTTAAGAGCTATGGCAGTTCAACCAGTTGTCTCTTAAATTACCATTTTATATAACAGCACTTAAGGGATTACATGTTCACACAAATGTATTGAACCCAAAAGTTCGGGTACCAGAATGCGTTATAAATGTATATGGGGTGTTTTTTCTCGTGCATCAATCCCAAAGATCAAATCTCGAAGTTTTGGAAATTGAAATAGATCGGAGGAGCTCCTGCTTTGGTGAATTGAAAATCAACATCAGAAATATTAAGACTGGAATAAGTGTGACACCAGCTAATTTAGTGCTTTTGTCTCTTCTTCTCCTTCCTTTCTTTTTTTTTGTGCTTTTATCTTTTTGTGTGTTGGAATTTCAATGTAGAGGCAAAAAAATGTTTTTTGATTACGTTTATACAAAATAAAAAAATCACCAATATTTATATTGTTGGGATACCTTTGCAAATAGTTCATGACTTCATTTTCAGGTGTGAGCGGATGTACACTCCTTCCATTTCGTAAATCTATTTCTAAATACATTTACACTGCTTATTGCAACCTTATAATGCGAATGTTTATTGAGGTAACCGCATACACTACGATGGCGAACATTTGAATTGGCCATAGTGTATTTCTTGTTGTTTATAGTCTTTCTAGAACACAAAATAGAATAACATGCAGAAGCTTGTCCTCTGGAAAGCAATATTTAAATTATTGTAAGGAGTAATTTAGTTGAAGCAAAGCATGTATTATCAAATTTATGAAGATGTACACATATGTATTTTTTATTAGTAGGTGTGCTGTCTACTACGCTCTTAACTGTCATTCTATTTTGAGGATGACCTATGTAAATCTCTTAGATACCCCTCGGGGTCTGGTTCACGCAGTATATGACTACATAAATAAATAAATAATACAGGTCAGTGAAAAGTGCTGCGGTACATACACACAATTGTGCATCTGCAAAGCGATTAGTCGGTTACAGAATGCATGAATTACAAACAATAATACATACATTGAGTTGAAAAAGTACACCAAACGACATGTTAAAGCAAGTTTTACCCTAGATAAAATAGGTATACTCACTTACTTTCTATGTCATTAAATGCCGGTCCCGCGAGCAGCAGAGTGAAGCAAGCCAGCTCTTCTGCCGGTCATACGAGTCTGACTCAACTATGCATAACCCTGGACGCCTCCCAAGTTTCTGGGGAGTGTACATAAATACTTTCGTTTACAATAAAGATCACTGTATATAAGCAACAAGCAGCTTTATTTTTCTAAGCAGTAGACGGTCATGGCTTTCTGAAATAGAAATTTCACCCATTTTGCGTATTAGTTTTGCCAAGATTCCAAGACAGAAAGAAGCACTAGTCTCAGGCCTTTTGCATACTTGTGATTGGTGTGGGCTAAATTGTGCTCCCTATTTTTAAGAAGTAAAGGCAATGCCAACAAATTGGCAAGGTCCCACACCACAGCTCTACCGGCGTCAGCATCGGCTTCAAGGCAACCAGGCTTCCCTACAGTTTCGTTTGTAGTTCATTGCGCAAGCAACGCTGTGATTGGATTAGTCCAAGTCTTCACTCTTTTGGATCTAGAGTGCTTGAGAAACGCCCCAAAGATCAGACACTTCTTACTCGTGAGAGAGCTCACTGCTTAAAGAGGGCAGGTTCTGGAAACATAGCTCCAATAACATTACAGTTGGAGCCTGGCACCAAGACTGCCATGTGATTCCAAGGTACCACATTTTAGTGGCTATATTGCTGACCATAGAAGTCCTGAATAGAAAATTGTCAACACCTACCTCAGTACTGTCCCTGTGTGTGTGCCATGTCTACTTAGTGCCATTTGTCTCTTCTAATTAGTGGCATGTTGCATGTTACCTAAATAAGAAGGTGTAATGCATGCTAAGGGAACTCAACTGAAACATGCTACAGACACAATGATTTCTCAGCTCCCAAATGCCTGGCTGTTTAACACAGTGCATCACTTTTTTGAGTAGTCTCCTCAACATCCGCACAAGAAAAAGACAACACCACAGTAAAGTACAAAGCAAAATGATAATTCAAAAAACACAACAGGCACAACACAATCAAGCAAAGCAGCACAGCTGCCACAGTAAAACACAAAAATACCTTGATGCAATAATGCAGCATGAAAACACCGTACAAAACATTACCACCACAACAGAATTCAATAGATGGGCACCGCTGGTGGAAGCAGCAACGCTAGGCAATTAGGGTCAGTGGCGGAAATGCATGGCTGCACTATGATGATTTGATGTTAGCCACTTTAACAGCTTGGGGCAGGATAGGATAGGATAGTATTTGTAAAGCGCACTATACCCGAAGGTGTCAAGGCGCTGCAGAAACTGCACCAGGAGACCGGGAAAACTCTAACACTTCAGGTCAGTATCAGTTTAACTCCCTGCCAGTAGTCAGCTACATCCATCTGTTGCACACTCAGAGAACATGCCATGTCTCCTTCTGTACAGTCTCTTCTCTCGCAAGGCGAAGTCACTCTCCTCCCCTCTTTGAGCAAGTGGGCAGGTTTCTAGATGCTTAGGCATACCTTAGGCTTCTCCCAAAAGTTTCTGAATTCAGGTGATTCTCTCTCACCGCTGGGGTTGGATGTCTTGCAAACACCAGCCCTGGTGCCACAGTAGCCCTGGAAGTACTCTGTGGATAGCTCCCTCCCCTGGTCAAGAAAAACTCAGATCTGGAACAAAGTAGGGGCTTGGGCACCATATTTATACTAATTTTATAAATAAGGGATGTGGATTCATGACTAAGGTTTTAGAATCAGTTTCCAGTGATTCTCTTTCATATGCTATTTTCTGATTGATTCCTCAGACACTGCCTTGGTGCAAGTTGATGGCTCTTACAACAAGAAGATTTGGTGCCTGTTACTGGCAGGCATTTCTGAAACAAGGACAAAATAGAGTGTGAGATCTCTGTATCTGGTTGTCATCAGTCTTTGTGAAGCAGTAATCAGAGCCAAACTAAAGTGAAGGCCCTGCCTAGAAATATCCTGACCTTAGACAACATAAACTGCAGACCCAGCATCAAACCCTACTACACACCAAATGGTAGGGGTAAGGATAACTAATTAGCAATCTCCATGCTAACTAGGCCCTCAACCAATTTAAAAAGGGAGACCCATCTCCATGATTCCTCACTCCAGCCCCAACCACAGGAATGCAGGCAATACACTTGCACTGTGTAGGAAAGCTATAAACATCCTCCATATTGTACCATGGTAAACCAGGGGCCATCAAAATGTGATCCGAATGTTCACATCTAAGAAATTGTTAAACAATCCTGATTGTTTTTTAGCAATATGCCTAGAAACAGTCTACATCTTGTTCTATCTATCTATCTATCTATCTATCTATCTATCTATCTATCTATCTATCTATCTATCTATCTATCTCTATCTATCTAGCTATCTATCTATTTATCTATCTATCTATATATATATATTGGTTGGTGTGAGCAAGCCTGTGGATACAAGCGAAACGCGTTACCAAGAACAGAAAAAAAAAAGAGAATCCTTTTTAAATTCTTACCGGAGTCCTCGTGTTGGTGTCCAGGAACTGGGAGGTAACTGGAATTGGTGCAAATATATATATATTCACTGAAAAAACCATAGGTTTTAGGGACAGTTATAGTTAGTTGGACATTTCACTCGTACAAAACCATAGAAATTCCCCCGTTATAGTTAGTTCAGCTAACTATAACTCGCGCCCCGCAATGCACTGCTGATGACGTCACATATTACATCACTCATGACATGGTCAGTGACATCACTGATGACATCACTGATGACATCATCCAGTGACTGTGTGTTTCTGTAAAGTTTAAATATGTTTAATATATTTAGGGAAAGGCGTATTGAAGAATGAGTGGGTGTATAAGTGTCTGAATGGATGATTTAGTACGTGAGTGACTGACTCTACAAGTGAGTGATTAAATGTATCTTACTGAATGCATGGGTTAGTGACTAAACTGTGTGAATGTCTGTATCCGTCTGTCTGTTGGTTTGTAAGCGGCTGCATGGCTTTCTGAATAGCTACATGAGTGTCTACATGGGTTATTGATTGATTGTCTGAGTATCTGTATGGGTGCCTGAGTGTTTGTGTGGGTGGGGTGTGTGTGACTCTGTGCATAGATGTGTGAGTTGGTGATTCACTGGGTGCATGGTTTCAAGAGTGCATCTGTGATGGACTGTATGGGTGGGTGAGTGTGTGTATGGGTGTGTTAGTGATTGAATGTATATCTCAGTGGTACATGTGTGAGTAACTACATATGTGCAAGGCAGTATATATGTGTGTTGGAGTATATAAATGGCTATAAGTGAGAGTGTGTGATTGTGAGAGTGGCTGTATGGATGAGTGTGTACTTGTATCAGTGATTGTATAAGAGCGTAAGAATGTGCTAGTATTTGTATGAGTAAGTGAGCTGGTGTGTGTATAACTGTATAGGTGAGTAAATGGGTGTGTGATTACGTTTTTGCATGACTGACTAGGTGTGTGAGTACCTCTATGGATGAGTGGCGGTGTGTGAGTGTTTATATAGGTGTATGAGTGCATATGATAGTCCTGTACTGAGTGACTAAGTATGAGTGACTGTACGGGTGAGTGAGTGGATGTGTGTGTAGACCTAAGAATCAGTGAGTGGGTATGTAGTTTTTGGTGTTGGAGTGTCTATGGTTTTGAGAATGGCAGTCTGTAATTTAGAGTGGGTGTATCAAAAGTTATATTAGGGTGTGAGAAGATGCATGAAATTATCACATGGATGATGTCATCAGTGATGTCATTTGAGATGTCATCAGTGATGTCATCAGTGATGTCACTGACCATGTCATGAGTGATGTAATATGTGACGTCATCAGCAGTGCATTGCGGGGCGCGAGTTATAGTTAGCTGAACTAACTATAACGGGGGAATTTCTATGGTTTTGTACGAGTGAAATGTCCAACTAACTATAACTGTCCCTAAAACCTATGGTTTTTTCAGTGAATTTCAAAGGTTTTTAAATGCTAATTTCTAACTATAACGTGTCTGAAACCTATGGTTTTTTCAGTGAATTTCAAAGGTTTTTTAAATGCTAATTTCTAACTATAACGTGCCTGAAACCTATGATTTTTTAAGTGAATTTCAAAGGTTTTTTTAAATGCTAGTTTCTAACTATGCCTACAGAGGTAGGACATGTGAAGAAAGAAGAAAAAACGCACAGAAAGAAGCAAAATATGTGCAGAAAGAACCAACAGAGGAGCAGAAAGAGGCCTTGTTGCAAAATCATACTGTGCCCACAACTTTTTCAGACGGGTACTGGTGGTAACTGACTCTGACTAACCAGAGCCAGTGCTATGCTAAAAAACACTTAGAATACAGTGAGAACACCTACATACACTAGGGAACACTATGCGTTGGGGTACCCCTGTGATTAGCATGACCTCCTCTGCAAGTCCCTAGTACGTAATAGGGCAGGGGGATTAAAACTACCTCTTAAAACGCGCTACAGGGCGCGTTTGCACAGTGGTGAAGGGAGGGGGGGCCTGAGGTGACATATGTGCAAACGCACCCCGTGGCGCGTTTTAAGTTGCGGGATTAAGTCCCCTTGAATTCTGAGGGTCCCTGGGGCCCAACTAGCCCCCCAGGTACCTACAGTTAGGACCACAGAGCTGAGTTGCACAGAGGCGTTCCGAGGCCACGCACCTTTTTCACCTCTCTGCAACGCAACTCTGTTGTGCTTACTGAAGGTACCTGGTGGGCTAGTTGGCCCCCAGGGTCCCTCAGGATTCAAAGGGAATTAATTCCCCAACTTAAAACGCACCACAGGGCGTGTTTGCGCACATGTCACCTGAGGCCCCGCCCCCTCCCTTCACCACTGTGCAAACGCGCCCCGTGGTGCGTTTTAAGTTGGGGGATTAGGTCACCTTGAATCCTGAGGGTCCCTGGGGTCCAACTAGCCCACTAGGTACTTCCAGTAAGCACCACAGGCCTGCGTTGCAACGCCTGTAACAAATGGTGCAGATGTGTTTAGGTAGTGAAGAGGGTCGTGCTGGGGGTAGTGTTTTAGGGTTTAGGGTAGTGCAGTGGTGTTTGTGTAGTGTAGGGGGTCATGCTGGGGGTAGATTTAGGGTTTAGGGTAGTGCAGTGGTGTTTGGGTAGTGTAGGGAGTTGTGCTGGGGGGAGTGTTTTAGGATTTAGGGTAGTGCAGTGGTGTTTGGGTAGTGTAGGGGGTTGTGCTGGGGGTAGTGTTTTAGGGTAGTGCAGTGGTGTTTGGGTAGTGTAGGGGGTCATGCTGGGGGTAGTGATTTAGGGTAGTGCAGTGGTGTTTGGGTAATGTAGGGGGTACTGCTGGGGGTAGTGTTTTAGGGTTTAGGGTAGTGCAGTGGTGTTTGGGTAGTGTAGGGGTACTGCTGGGGGTAGTTTTTTAGGGTTTAGGGTAGTGCAGTGGTGTTTGGGTAGTGTAGTGGTTCGTGCTGGGGGTAGTTTTTTAGGGTTTAGGGTAGTGCAGTGTTGTTTGTGTAGTGTAGGGGTAGTGTTTTAGGGTTTAGGGTAGTGCAGTGGTGTTTGTGTAGTGTAGGAGGTCGTGTTTTAGGGTTTAGGGTAGTGCAGTGGTCTTTGGGTAGTGTAGGGAGGCGTGCGGGGGGTAGTGTTTTAGGGTTTAGGGCAGTGTAGGGGGTCATGCGGGGGTAGTGTTTTAGGGATTAGGGTAGTGCATTGGTGTTTGGGTAGTGTAGGGGGTCATGCGGGGGGTAGTGTTTTAGGGTTTAGGGCAGTGCAGTGGTGTTTGGGTAGTGTAGGGGACGTGCTGGGGGAGTCTTTTAGGGTTTAGGGCAGTGCAGTGGTGTTCGGGTAGTGTAGGGGGTCGTGCTGGGAGGAGTGTTTTAGGGTTTAGGGCAGTGCAGTGGTGTTCGGGTAGTATAGGGGGTCGTGCTGGGGGAATGTTTGAGGGTTTAGGGCAGTGCAGTCGTGTTCGGGTAGTGTAGGGGGTCATGCTGGGGGTAGTGTTCTAGGGTTTAGGGCAGTGCAGTGGTGTTTGGGCAGTATAGGGGGTAATGCTGGGGGTGGTGTTTTAGGGTTTAGGGCAGTGCAGTGGTGTTCGGGCAGTGTAGAGGGTCGTGCTGGGGGTGGTGTTTCAGGGTCTAGGGCAGTGCAGTGGTGTTCGGGCAGTGTAGGGGGTGGTGTTTCAGGGTTTAGGGCAGTGCAGTGGTGTTCGGGCAGTGTAGGGTGTCGTGCAGGGGGTGGTGTTTCAGGGTTTAGGGTAGTGGTGTTTGGGCAGTGTAGGGGGTCGTGCTGGGGGTGGTGTTTCAGGGTTTGGGGCAGTGCAATGGAGTTCGAGCAGTAAAGGGGGTCGTGCTGGGGGTGGTGTTTCAGGGTTTAGGGCAGTGCAGTGGTGTTCGGGCAGTGTAGGGGGCGGTGCAGGGGGTGGTGTTTCAGGGTTTAGGGCAGTGCAGTGGTGTTCGGGCAGTGTAGGGGGTGGTGCAGGGGGTGGTGTTTCAGGGTTTAGGGCAGTGCAGTGGTGTTCGGGCAGTGTAGGGGGTCATGCAGGGGGTGGTGTTTCAGGGTTTAGGGCAGTGCAGTGGTGTTCAGGCAGTGTAGGGGGTCGTGCTGGGGCTGGTGTTTCAGGGTTTAGGGCAGTACAGTGGTGTTTAGGCAGTGTAGGGGGTCATGCTGGGGCTGGTGTTTCAGGGTTTAGGGCAGTGCAGTGGTGTTCGGGCAGTGTAGGGGGTTGTGCTGGGGCTGATGTTTCAGGGTTTAGGGCAGTGCAGTGGTGTTCGGGCAGTGTAGGTGGTCGTGCTGGGGCTGGTGTTTCAGGGTTTAGGGCAGTGGTGTTCAGGCAGTGTAGGGGGTCTTGCTGGGGTTGATGTTTCAGGGTTTAGAGCAGTGCAGTGGTGTTCCGGCAGTGTAGGAGGTCGTGCAGGGGGTGGTGTTTCAGGGTTTAGGGCAGTGCAGTGGTGTTCGGGCAGTGTAGGGGGTCATGCTGGGGGTGGTTTTCAGGGTTTAGGGCAGTGCAGTGGTGTTCGGGCAGTGTAGGGTGTCTTGCTGAGGGGTGGTGTTTCAGGGTTTAGGGCAGTGCAGTGGTGTTCGGGCAGTGTAGGGGTCGTGCAGGGGGTGGTGTTTCAGGGTTTAGGGCAGTGCAGTGGTGTTCGGGCAGTGTAGGGGGTCTTGCTGGGGCTGGCGTTTCAGGGTTTAGGGCAGTGCAGTGGTGTTCGGGCAGTGTAGGGGGTCGTGCTGGGGCTGGTGTTTGAGGGTTTAGGGTAGTGCAGTGGTGTTCGGGCAGTGTAGGGGGTCGTGCTGGGGCTGCTGTTTCAGGGGTTTAGGGCAGTGCAGTGGTGTTTGGGTAGTGTACGGGGTTGTGCTGGGGCTGGTGTTTCAGGGTTTAGGGCAGTGCAGTGGTGTTTGGGCAGTGTAGGGGGTGTTGCTGGGGGTGGTGTTTCAGGGTTTAGGGCAGTGGTGTTCGGGCAGTGTAGGGGGTCTTGCCGGGGGTGATGTTTCAGGGTTTAGGGCAGTGCAGTGGTGTTCGGGCAGTGTAGGGGGTCTTGCTGGGGGTAGTGTTTAGGGGTTTAGGGCAGTGCAGTGGTGTTCGTGCAGTGTAGCGGGTCGTGCTGGGGGTGGTGTTTCAGGGTTTAGGGCAGTGCAGTAGTGTTCGGGCAGTGTAGGGGATCGTGCAGGGGTGGTGTTTCAGGGTTTAGGGCAGTGCAGTGGTGTTCGGGCAGTGTAGGGGGTCGTGCTGGGGGTGGTGTTTCAGGGTTTAGGGCAGTGCAGTGGTGTTCGGGCAGTGTAGGGGGTCGTGCAGGGGGTGGTGTTTCAGGGTTTAGGGCAGTGCAGTGGTGTTCGGGCAGTGTAGGGGTCATGCTGGGGCTGGTGTTTCAGGGTTTAGGGCAGTGCAGTGGTGTTCGGGCAGTGTAGGGGGTCTTGCTGGGGGTGGTGTTTCAGGGTTTAGGGCAGTGGTGTTCGGGCAGTGTAGGGGGTCTTGCTGGGGGTGATGTTTCAGGGTTTAGGGCAGTGCAGTGGTGTTCGGGCAGTGTAGGGGGTCTTGCTGGGGGTAGTGTTTCAGGGTTTAGGGCAGTGCAGTGGTGTTCGTGCAGTGTAGGGGGTCGTGCTGGGGATGGTGTTTCAGGGTTTAGGGCAGTGCAGTAGTGTTCGGGCAGTGTAGGGGGTCGTGCAGGGGGTGGTGTTTCAGGGTTTAGGGCAGTGCAGTGGTGTTCGGGCAGTGTAGGGGTCGTGCTGGGGGTTGTGTTTCAGGGTTTAGGGCAGTGCAGTGGTGTTCGGGCAGTGTAGGGGGTCGTGCTGGGGGTGGTGTTTCAGGGTTTAGGGCAGTGGTGTTCGGGCAGTGTAGGGGGTCTTGCTGGGGGTGATGTTTCAGGGTTTAGGGAAGGGCAGTGGTGTTCGGGCAGTGTAGGAGGTCTTGCTGGGGGTAGTGTTTCAGGGTTTAGGGCAGTGCAGTGCAGTGGTGTTCGGGCAGTGTAGGGGGCGTGCTGGGGGTGGTGTTTCAGGGTTTAGGGCAGTGCAGTGGTGTTCGGGCAGTGTAGGGGGTCGTGAAGGGGGTGGTGTTTCAGGGTTTAGGGCAGTGCAGTGGTGTTCAGGCAGTGTAGGGGTCGTGCAGGGGCTGGTGTTTCAGGGTTTAGGGCAGTGCAGTGGTGTTCGGGCAGTGTAGGGGGTCGTGCTGGGGGTAGTGTTTTAGGGTTTAGGGTAGTGCAGTGGTGCTTGTGTAGTTTAGGGGGTCGTGCTGGGGGTAGTGTTTTAGGGTTTAGGGTAGTGCAGTGGTGTTTGTGTAGTGTAGGGGTCATGTTTTAGGGTAGTGCAGTGGTGTTTGGGTAGTGTAGGGGGTCGTGCTGGGGGTAGTGTTTTAGGGTTTAAGGTAGTGCAGTGGTGTTTGTGTAGTGTAGGGGGTCGTGCTGGGGGTAGTGTTTTAGGGTTTAAGGTAGTGCAGTGGTGTTTGTGTAGTGTAGGGGGTCGTGCTGGGGGTAGTGTTTTAGGGTTTAGGGTAGTGCAGTGGTGCTTGTGTAGTGTAGGGGGTCATGCTGGGGGTAGTGTTTTAGGGTTTAGGGTAGTGCAGTGGTGTTTGTGTAGTGTAGGGGTCATGTTTTAGGGTAGTGCAGTGGTGTTTGGGTAGTGTAGGGGGTCGTGCTGGGGGTCATGTTTTAGGATTTAGGTTAGTGCAGTGGTGTTGGGGTAGTGTTTTAGGGTTTAGGGTAGTGCAGTGGTGTTTGTGTAGTGTAGGGGGTCATGCTGGGGGTAGTGTTTTATGGTTTAGGATAGTGCAGTGGTGCTTGTGTAGTGTAGGGGGTCGTGCTGGGGGTAGTGTTTTTGGGTTTAGGGTAGTGCAGTGGTGTTTTTGTAGTGTAGGGGGTCATGTTTTAAGATGCAATGCTCCAATACCTGACCAGTCTGCACTACATAAAACTGCAAAAAAACTAAACATAAAAAGTGTTTTTCACACTTTTGTCATTGGGCTATATGTGGGCTACATCTGGGTAATATTTGTGCTACATTTGGGCTCTTTTTTCACTGGTGGCTATCTTGGAAGACTTCTTTGTTATGAAGATTCCTAATTTCCTCATTTACTGCAGTCTCCTCAGTAGGAAATGCTTTCAGTTTTTTACTTTGATTCCATCAAGAAGGCATTCAGATGTGTCACACATTTGCCATAAATTCAGAATGTTAGCACTCTAGTTGTTCATTAGATCACTGTAGTAAAGCTACTGCTCACCAAGGAGTTAACTGGAAGTCTACTGCTGGTATTGAAAGTGATTGTTTCAGTCTGCATGTCAGAATTTTCTAATGAAATAGAAGAGGATGTGAGATCTCACTTAAAACATGCACTAAATTTTCTTTTTGCAGCACTAACCATAATTTCTATGGCAAAATGAACCCCCTCATTTTGTTCCTTTTTAAATTAAATGTTTTAAGTGTTACCAGTTTATTCCAATCAAGATGGCTTCAGGTGTGCCATACTTTTGTCATAAGTAAGGCTGTTAGCACTCAAGTTGTTCTTTAGAACACTCTGGGAAGCTGCAGTAGAACACAAAGGCATCAACTGACAGGCTGCTCCTGTTGAAATATAACAGGAAGATATTTGAGATCTCACTTAAAACATGTCCTAATTTTTCTTTCTACAGCACTAACCATAATTTCTATGGCAAAATGAACCCCCTCATTTTGTTCCTTTTTAAATTAAATGTTTTAAGTGTTACCAGTTTATTCCAATCAAGATGGCTTCAGGTGTGCCATACTTTTGTCATAAGTAAGACTGTTAGCACTCTAGTTGTTCTTTAGAACACTCTGGGAAGCTGCAGTAGAACACAAAGGCATCAACTGACAGGCTGCTCCTGTTGAAATATAACAGGAAGATATTTGAGATCACACTTGAAACATGTCCTAATTTTTCTTTCCAGAGCACTAACCATAATTTCTATGACAAGATGAACCCCATCATTTTGTTCCTTTTTAAATTAAATGTTTTAAGTGTTACCAGTTTATTCCAATCAAGATGGCTTCAGGTGTGCCATACTTTTGTCATAAGTAAGGCTGTTAGCACTCTAGTTGTTCTTTAGAACACTCTGGGAAGCTGCAGTAGAACACAAAGGAATCAATGGACAGTCTCTGCCCTTGCTGGATGTACATGTTTTACTGAGAATGTCAGACTTCATTCTCACATGACTGAGAAAGATAATGTGAATTTACAGAAAATATGCTCTCATTTTAGCTTCTGGAGCACCTTCCAAAACTGTATGGGACAAGCATGTGAAAATAGTTTTCTCTCAAACATGATTCATGATATCCCAGCAGAAGGTTTTTCACAGGGTAAAATCACCTTAGAACACACCACAATTCCTGAAATTAGTATGGTACCATCAACAAATGAATTCTAATGTAACTAAAGTCTGTTATCACCCTTTATAGTTCTCCTTTTGGTAACCCTCAAAATCTTTGATTCACTACAATGCATTTCAATGCGGTACTATCATTTATATTGGTCCCAAGATGGCTGCCAGCAATTCCAGGATGAAGTGCTGACAGCCAATCAGATCTCACGATGACATGTGTGGTTAGGCTCCGCCCAGATATATATGTGTTTTTACTTTTGATTTTCTCAGCAACTACTGAACGGATTTACACCATTTAACAAAAGGGTTCTTTCTGAACCAAGAACTACCTCTTTGCCAAATTTGGTGTAATTCCGTTCAGCAGTTCGGGCTGTAGCCTTGCATAAAGTTTCCTATGGGAAATTGATTTTCTGACTCTTATTTTTTAATTTCTCCGCAACTTTCGCGATGTCATTTGAGATGTCATCAGTGATGTCATCAGTGATGTCACTGACCATGTCATGAGTGATGTAATATGTGACGTCATCAGCAGAGCATTGCGGGGGCGCGAGTTATAGTTAGCTGAACTAACTATAACGGGGGAATTTCACGGGTTTTGTACGAGTGCAATGTCCAACTAACTATAACTTTCCCTAAAACCTATGGTTTTTTCAGTGAATTTCTAAGGTTTTTTAAATGCTAATTTCTAACTATAACGTGCCTGAAACCTATGGTTTTTTCAGTGAATTTCAAAGGTTTTTTAAATGCTAATTTCTAACTATAACGTGCCTGAAACCTATGGTTTTTTCAGTGAATTTCAAAGGTTTTTCAAATGCTAGTTTCTAACTATGCCTACAGAAGTAGGACATGTGAAGAAAGAAGGAAAAACGCACAGAAAAAAGCAAAAGAAATGTAGAAAGAAACAGAAGTCCACAAAGACGAAGAAAAATGCAGGAAGAAGCAAGACATGTGCAGAAAGAACCAACAGAGGAGCAGAAAGAGGCCTTGTTGCAAAATCATCCTGTGCGCACAAATTTTTCAGACAGGTACTGGTGGTAACTGACTCTGACTAACCAGGCCTAGAGCCAGTGCTATGCTAAAAGACACTTAGAATACAGTGAAAACACCTACATGCACTAGGGAACACTATGCGTTGGGGTACCCCTGTGATTAGCATGAACTCCTCTGTAAGTCCCTAGTACATAATAGGGCAGGGGGATTAAAACTACCTCTTAAAATGCGCCATGGGCGCGTTTGCACACTGGTGTAGGGAGGGGGCCTGAGGTTACATGTGTGCAAACACGCCCTGTGGCCGTTTTAAGTTGGGGGATAAAGTCCCCTTGAATCCTAAGGGTCCCTGGGGTCCAACTAGCCCACCAGGTACCTCCAGTAAGCGCCACAGAGTTGCGTTGCAGAGAGGTGTAAAAAGGGGCATGGCCTGGACCACTTCTCTGCAACGCAGTGCAGTGGCACTTACTGGAAGCACCTGCTGGGCTAGTTGGCCCCCAGGGGCCCTCAGGATTGAAGGGGAATTAATTCCCCAACTTAAAACGCGCCACAGGGTGTGTTTGCACACGTCACCTCAGGCCCCGTCCCCTCCCTTCACCACTGTGTAAGCACGCCCTGTGGCCGTTTTAAGTTGGGAAATTAAGTCCCCTTGAATCCTGAGGGTCCCTGGGGTCCAACTAGCCCACTAAGTACCTCCAGTAAGTGCCACAGAGCTGCGTTGCACAGAGGTGTAAAAAGGGGCGTGGCCTGGACCACCTCTCTGCAACGCAGGCCTGTGGCGTTTACTGGAGGTACCTAGTGGCCTAGTTGGCCCCCAGGGGCCCTCAGGATTAAAGGGGACTTATTTCCCCAACTTAAAACGCGCCGCAGGGCGTGTTTGCACACATGTCACCTCAGGCCCCGCCCCCTCCCTTCACCACTGTGCAAAGGCACCCCGTGGCACATTTTAAGTTGGGGGATTAAGTCCCCTTGAATCCTGAAAGTCACTGGGTCCAACTAGCCCACCATGTACCTCCAGTAAGCACCACAGAGCTGCGTTGCAGAGAGGTGGTCTGAGGCCATGCCCCATTTTACACCTCTCTGCAATGCAACTCTGTGGCACTTACTGGACATACCTGGTGGGGTAGTTGGCCCCCAGGGACACTCAGGATTCAAGGGGACTTAATTCCCCAACTTAAAACGCGCCACAGGGTGCGTTTCCACACTTGTGACATCAGGCCACGCCCCCTCCCTGCACCACTGCGCAAACGCACCCCTGGTGCGTTGTAAATTGGGGGATTAAGTCCCCTTGAGTCCTGAGGGTCCCCGGGGGCCAACTAGCCCACCACTTACCTCCAGTAAGCGCCACAGAGCTGCATTGCAGAGTGGTGTAAAAAGGGGCATGGCCTGGGCCACCTCTCTGCAACGCAGCGCTGTGGCGCTTACTGGAGGTAAGTGGTGGGCTAGTTGGCCCCCAGGGACCCTCCGGATTGAAGAGGAATTAATTCCCCAACTTAAAACGCGCCACAGGGTGTGTTTGCACACATGTCACCTCAGGCCCCGCCCCCTCCCTTCACCACTGTGCAAACGCACCCCATGGTGCATTTTGAGTTGTGGGATAAAGTCCCCTTGAATCCTGAGAGTCCCTGGAGTCCAACTATCTCACGAGGTACCTCCAGTAAGCGCCACAGAGCTGCGTTGCAGAAAAGTGTAAAAAGGGGCGTGGCCTCTGAACACCTCTCTGCAACGCAGCTCCCTGGTGCATACTGGAGGTACCTGGTGGGCTAGTTGGCCCCCAGAGACCCTCAGTATTCAAGGGGAATTAATTCCCCAACTTACAACTCGCCAGGGGGCGCATTTGCACAGTGGTGAAGGAAGGGGGCGGGGACTGAGGTGACATGTGTTCAAACATGCCCTGTGGCGCGTTTTAAGTTGGGGAATTAATTCCTCTTCAATCCTGAGGGTCCCTGGGGGCCAACTAGCCCACCAGGTACCTCCAGTATGTGCCAGGGAGCTGCATTGCAGAGAGGTGTTCAGAGGTTACGCCCCTTTTTACACCACTCTGCAACGCAGCTCTGTGGCGCTTACTGGAGGTACCTGGTGGGCTAGTTGGCCCCCAAGGACCCTCAGGATTGAAGAGGAATTAATTCCCCAACTTAAAACGCGCCACCGGGCGTGTTTGCACACATGTCACCTCAGGCCCCGCCCCCTCCCTTCACCACTGTGCAAACGCGCCCCGTGGCACGTTTTAAGTTGGGGGATTAAGTCCCCTTGAATCCTGAGGGTCCCTGGGGTCCAAGTAGCCCACCAGGTACCTCCAGTAAGCGCCACAGAGCTGCGTTGCAGAGAGGTGTAAAAAGGGGCGTGGCCTCTGTACACCTCTCTGCAACGCAGCTCCCTGGTGCATACTGGAGGTTCCTGGTGGGTTAGTTGGCCCCCAGGGACCCCCAGTATTCAATGGAAATTAATTCCCCATCTTACAACGCGCCAGGGGGCGCGTTTGCAGAGTGCTGCAGGGAGGGGTGGGGCCTCCAACGCGATGCCGGTCTTTTTATTTATTTATTTTTTTTAGAAGGGGGGCTGTGTGGCCCCCCGTACTTTCCTATTTTATTGGCCCTGGGGACCCCATCCCCCAGGGCCTGACCCCTATTTATTTTTTTTATTTTTAAATTGGAAGGGGGCCGCGTTGCCCCCCTCCCGAGGCCATATTCGGCCCCGGGGACCCCATCCCCCGGGGCATGGCCATGTTTTTTTTTTTTATTTAACTTATTGGAGGGGGGCTGCGTGGCCCCCTCCTCAGGCCATTTATGGCCCCGGGGACCCCATCCCCCGGGGCCGACCTTTCCATCTTTTTTAAAAAAAAAATGTTGTTTATAATGGTGATGGGGGGGCCACGTGGCCCCCCTCCCGGGCATGAAGCTCGTGGTCGGGAGGGTCCGCGGATCCTCCGTGCCACTAAATATCAAAACATTTATTTTTGATTTTCTCAGCAACTACTGAACGGATTTACACCATTTTTAAAAACGGTACTTTCTGAACCAATCACTACCTTGTTGCCAAATTTGGTGTAATTCCGTTCAGCAGTTTTGGCTGTAGCCTTGCATAAAGTTTCCTATGGGAAATTGATTTTTTGACTCTTATTTTTTGAATTTCTCCGCAACTACTGAACGGATTTATACCATTTAAAAAAAGGGCGCTTTCCGAACCAAGCACTACCTTTTTGCCAAATTTGGTGTAATTCCGTTCAGCAGTTCGGGCTGTAGCCGTGGCTAAAGTTTCCTATGGGAATTAACATGGAGAAAACACGTTTTGTGACCCCCCTTTTTTCTCGGCCCCCGCTTGCCAAATCACCCCGAAACTTTCAAGACAGGAGCTGACCGGAGCGGGCCATAAGTTTTGAAAATTTCGCGAAGATTCGTCAACCGGCGCCAAAGTTATTGGGAAAAGAATGTTATGAATTTCCTATGGATAATAGGTCCTAACTATAACTACCTACTGGCGACCGCCAGTAGGTAATATATATATATATTCACTGAATAAGGCAAAGGTTACAGAGACAATTATAGTTAGGAAATAACATTAAAAAAAATCAAAAGGTTACTAGGACTTTATAGTTAGGTTACGATTTCACTTGTACAAAATCATTGAAATTCAGCAGTTATAGTTACCAGAGCTAACTATAACTTACACCCCTGCAATGCACTGATTATGGCCTCACATTTTACATGACCCATGGCATGGTCAGTGACATCACTGATGACAGCTTAAATGATATAACTGATGACATCACTGACAATATCATCCACAGAACCACTCATACATCCACTCACACACCCACACAACCACTCATACACCCACTCACATACCCACACAACCGATCACACAGCCACTCACTCATCCATAGAGCCACTCATGCACCCACTCACTCGCCCATACAGCCACGGGGCACTTACTAACACAAGGAGGGGGGTCCACGTGGCCCCCCTCCATTATGCACATAAAGCCCTGGAGAGGTGGAGGTCCCCGGGGCTTAAAAGAGCCTAAGGAGGGGGGCCGTGTGCAACCCATCCCAACTTTAATATATTCACAATCCCCCTGGACCTGGCATAAATTTGCAAATCCATCGCAATTTTCACAGTGATATTTTTTTTTAAACATGCCTTTTTGTCCTGGGGGACCGAAACACCAGGGCTAGGGGGCCAGGGTATTCCTTCCTTGCCCCCGTCTCTTTTTTTGGCTTCCGACACTTCGTGGTTGAAGTGTTAGCAGCCAATCAGATCTCTGCAAGAGATCGTTAGACTTCACAGAGGGTTTGCGCCTCTAGATATACAAATTTGGTTTTCTTTTGATATCTCAAAAACTAATGAATGGATTTACACGAAATCGTAAAAAGCAAACTTTCTGGACAAAGATCTAGCTTTATGTCAAATTTGGTGTCATTTTGGAATTATCGTGATGAAAACGTGTTTTGGGACGCCCCCTTTTTCCCAGCCCCCACTTGACGAATCACCCCCAAACTTTCAAGACAGCAGATGAACTCATGTGCGTACTAGTCTTGAAAATGTCATGAAGATTCATGGAACGGCATCAAAGTTATTGGCAAAACAAAAAATGATTTTCCTAGGGATGTTAGGTATTAACTAAGGTTGGGCAGCAAACTCTGCTATGCTGGTGGAGTTTGCAGAGTTTTGCTACTCCGCGCTCCACTTTCAGTGTGGAGCTTGGCAAAAACTCCAGCACTTAGTGGAGTTTACCAGTGCCGGCCCTTCTCAGAGCGTCCTGTGGCACCGCTTTGCTGACACCAAGCTTAAAAGGTTAGAAACATTTTGCAAACATCATCATACAGTCAACTCTTCTCTGCACTTTTGTAGGCTAGCTGATCTGGTGCAGGCCAATAGGTATTTCTGGGCTGTATGTGGGCACTGATCACAAGGCTGGAAGTTACACTGCACGCAGATGGGAAGTTGATTGCTGTTCTGTGTTGACACCCAGTAGCGGCCCGTGGTGGGAGTGCTGCCGGGCGGTGATGCGGGGCGGGGAGGGTCAGGGTGGGGGTAGTAAACTACGGATTTCGGCCGCACTGAGGTAAGTAAACAAAAAAAAAAAGAATTTCATTGCGCGCGCTGCATCGCCAAATGCGATGCAGCGCGCGCAACAACATTCGTTTTCTTTATTTTTTTGCTTACTTACCTCAGTGCGGCCAAAATTTGTAGTTTACTACCCCCCACCCTGACCCTCCCCCGCCCCGCGTCACTGCCCGGGAGCACTCCCACCACGGGCCGCTACTGTTGACACCGCAATTGCTGTTCGATGCTGTGGCCTACTGCCTCCGCCCGCATCTGCAGGAAGAGAGCATAATAGCCATCGAAGACCAGCCAAGTCATTATTTCCCCAGCTAGGCATTGAGAACTCCTGCAGAGCAGTCTCCCATCTGGCTTCAAAAATGCACAGTCATCCCACTTCTGTCCTCTCTTCTTCCTCCTGGTAATCCAATCCAGACACTACCTGGGCCAACGCTCGCCATCCAGAAAGATGACGGAGGGGGTCACAGAAATAAGTAACCATAACCACCACCTGCCCGACCTCAACACAAACCTGAGCCACCCTCACAAGGCTCCACAAGGGTGAGTCCCAGGGGGAGAAAATAAAGTATGCATTATCTAAGTCACTGCACACAGGAGTAACTAGACAGGGACTAGAGGTTATACCCTGTGGGCTGTTCCTTCCAAGGACCACAGGATACAGGAGAGAGAGAAAAGACAGCTGAGAGAGGGCCAGAGAAGCAAGAGAGACCCCCAGCACCAGGGTCCCAGCCGGTGCCAGCATGGACCTGCTCTCGCTCAGGGGTGAGTCCGGGCTCACCAAAGTGAGGAGGGCAGTGGGGTGCGGAGGGGCTTGTGATGGGTGAGTGGAACTACAGGACTCTACTTCTGCAAACTTAACCAGACTGTGCTCCAGTATGCAAAATCTCTCAGAGTGGAAATTAAAGCTTTGTAAATCAGGGTTTCTAAACTTCCCATTGTAGTTATCGTGTACAAAGTTTGCAAATGGTTTTAATTGTATGGAATAATTAATGGTAGCATTCGTATCCCGAAAAATGGCGGTACAAAATAACACTCTGCCCATTAAGTGATGCATTTGAGACATAATAAATCCGATTTGTAGAGGAATTTGATTGCAGTAACTACAGAGCAGCAAAAAATATTAATTGTACATAAACAAAAAAACACTTCATTTTACGGAGGAGTTGGGAACCTCCCACAAATAGACGGACAGAAGAATGGGGTACTAGACTGTGGTCTGCTGGGGCCTCTATGAGAGTGTGATCGGCACTGAGGTGGGAGTGCGAGAGAGAAGGGGAGTGGAAGAGAGGGAGAGAGAGAGAGGGTGAACGGGAGAGAGAAAAAGAGAGAAGTTACATTTAGACAAAGGAAGGTAGCAAGAGATGGGCAGAGATACTGACAGCTAGTGTTATACAAAAAGAGTAAAGGTGAGCGACTATTGAGAAGTACTGTGGTCTGAAAGGCAGTAACTCCCTTCAACAGAATAGAGATTAGTGATCACTGACTAGGGATTAGTGATATCCATAAAATCGTTCGCCTTTATTAGGATGCGTCCATATGCGCGCTCCTGTAAAAGTGTGAAAGAAAAATAATCATTTGACAAAAAGAAGAGAGAAGAGTTGTTTTCGACATTGATGTATAAATGCTGGCTCTCTTCTGTATTCCACTGCTTATCTTGTGAACGACCAAGTGTAGCTTTGGTGTCTTTACGCTTGAGGGTCTCCGGAGCAGGTGATCCATGTTCCCACTGTTCACACAGGAAGCCGCAGATATTAGCTGCCAGGGTTGGAAGTCGAATGTCAACATTACAAATAAGATTATTATTACATACTACCTTCATATGTAGTTCTTCTATGTGATAGTGCAGCTGTGTGATTGCAGTCAATATTACGGAATTTAGGGCCAGATGTATGACCCTTACATTTTGCGACTCGCAAATTGCATCGCTTTGCGACTCGAAATGCAATGTACAACAGTGTCACAGACACTGTTAGTGATTCCCACTAGGGTCGCAAATTGCATGCCTCATCAATATTCATGAGGCAAACACAATATGCGACCCCATTGGGAATGGCTAGCACTCCCAGAAATTGGTGGCCTGCTGGAGTCAGCAGACCACCTTGTCTGGGACTGCTTTTTAAATAAAGAGTTTTTTAGTTTTTTAAATGCAGCCCGTTTTCCTTAAAGGAAAACGGGATGCATTTAAAAAAGCAAAATTAAACTTTTTAGTTTCATTTTTTAAGGGCAGGCAGGGGTCCCTGGGACCACTGCCTGTTCTTAAAAAATGTTCTCTCACACACTCACAAAGGGGAAGGGGTCCACTGGGGACCCCTTCCCGTTTGCTTGTGGTTTACCACCTACTTGAAGTAGATGGTAAACTGCGAGTGTTTTGCAGCCGCAAATGCGGTCGCAAAACAATAGTACATGGCAGTGAGTCTCGCTATTAGGAAGGGGCGCCCCTTCCTAATAGCGAGAGTCGCAAATGGTTTTTTGCGAGTGAGTGACTCGTAAAATAGCGTTTGTACATGCCATTACCCTTTTTTTGCGGTCGCAAACAGGCCGATCTCCCGTTTGCGAGCGCAAAAAAGGGTCGTACATCTGGCCCATACTTCTTAAAAACACTTAAGTGATGTAAAATATTAGCCAAATTATTTAATTTTGCATTGCAGATAATTCCCCTTCTCTTAAATCTTCGGCATCCTCTGTATTTTTTTAGCCAGGACCGTAATTCCGCCCATCGCGGAACTCGGCAGAATATCGCAGAGTTTTTACGTAACTCTGTGAAATTCCAATGAGTAGAACTTTGTGAGTTTCACCCATCCCTAGTCCTAACTATAAATACCTACTGGTGACTGTCAGTAGGTAATATATGTGTGTGTGTGAAAGTATATATACTGAAAAAAAGGTTACAGGGGCGCTATAGTTAGGCTTAGATTGCACACGTACAAAACCAGTGAAATTCAGCAGTTATAGTTTCCTGACCTAAATATAACTAACGCCCGCGCAATGCATGGCTTATGACTCGGCCTGGGCGGAGTTCGTGAGACGTGCTATGCAGAGTTCTATGAACCGCAGAAAAACTCTGTTGCGCTATGGGGAGTTCGCGATCGGCGGAGTCCGGTACATCAAGCTGTTTGCGTAGATTTCTAGCAACAGGAGTTTCTCCCATGCTGTAAAATCAGCGCAAACTGCATCATGGCAAACATCAGAGAGTGCTGCTTTTTTCTGCCGATCAAGTAGATTTTTTACTCGAGTGGCAGCTTCCTCAATGTAAGCGGCAGCTTTCTCAACGGGAGCGGTAGCGGCCTGCCGTGACTGCCCGCATTCAGAAATCTCACCAGGAGGTGGTCTAGTGCGTGATTTCTCTCGCTCACCAACTGAACGTTGGCGAGCCGCACAAGAGAAAAAACTCTACTCAGCATCACTTTGCAGGGTTTTTCAGAACTGTGCGCAGAGAGGGAAAAAGTCTGCAAACTCGGCCGGCAGAGTGGAATTCTTCGCCCATCCCTACTTATGACCTCACATATTACATCACTCTTGACATGGTCAGTGACATCTCTGGTGACATCATCCAGTAAGTGTAAGTGTTTTGAAATCGTTTCTGAGACTTAAAGATATATACACGAACCTACTGCATAAGTTAAATTACTATTCTTTCTGTACTACTATTAAGTGATACTACTTGTAACATATTTCATCTGAGTGGTTGTGTGACTGCCTGTATCCATGTGTGACTGGGTGTGAGAGTGGTCGTATGGGTGTGCAAGTGGGTGTGTGAGTGGCTGTATGGGTGAATACGTGGGTGTGTATGTGGCTGTATGGGTGAGTGAGTGGTTGTGTGAGTGCTTTAATGGATGTGTGAATGGGTATATAAGTGGGTGTGTGAGTGGGTACATGAGCGGCTGTAAGGGTGAGAGAGAGGTTCTGTTGAGAGGCTGTATGGGTCAGTGGGTGGGGGTGTGAGCGGCTGTGTGGGTGAATAAATGGGTGTGTGGGTAGCTGTATGGGTGAGTGAATGGCTTTGGGAGTGACTGCATGGGTGAACGAGTGGCTGTGTGAGTAGACACATGGGTGAGTGGCTGTGACGTGGCTGTACAGGTGAGTGAATGGCTGTGTGAGTGGCTCTAAGGATGAGTGCGTGGATGTGTGAGCAGTTGTGTGGATGTGTGAGTGGGTGTATGAGTGGTTGTATGAGTGGTTGTGTGTGTGTGAGTGGATGTGTGAGTGGTTCGGTGAATGATGTCATCAGTGATGTAATTTGAGATGTCACCTAATTTAGATGGGCGCAATTAAAGGTCAGTTTTCACTGACTGCCATCACCAAGAAAACCCTGGCAGTAAGAGGCATTGAAAACTACAAAATGCTCCCCTTGCAATGAGAGAGGACATATTTACTTTCATCATGCTTTGGGATTTTCTTTTTGAAAATAAAAAAGCAGTTTGCCAAATGACTCCATCATGCTTGATGGAGCCATGCATCAAACTGCAAAAAGCATACACAGGAACCACAGTGACTGCAGTTTTCTGATAATGCTTTAAGAAATGCCCGCCGGATTGGCGTTCACTGCATAACTTGACTGGCGGAGGTGCAATCAAGGTGATGGACTAAATTACTTTTTCACCTTGACTGGCACACCTCCATCTGCCAAATTATAAATCGGCCCCTAATAATTGACAGAAGGTTCCACCATGGATTGGTGATGATTAGATAAAAACTGATTGATTAGTTGGCTGATTATATGTAAGCCCTTATACAGTAGGAAGAATGTTTTTCAGCTTTTCAAAGAGTTTAGCATGTAACTAATTACTCAGACCCTTACGATAAAAGATTTCAATCAGGGTAGAAGCATCACACAACACATCTCTCAAACTTGGACTGACTGTCGTCAGGCAGTGGGACTTGGTGAAAAGTTACGTTACCTGATTAGAGTTAAGTGCATTTTGTTATTATTCGTGATAATCATATAACTATCTTTACTCTGTACAGTACATGAAATGTGAAATACAGTTAGCATTCAGTTGATTATCAGAAAGTGTATTAGGAATTCCCAGTTTTATACAGTTGGCAGCCCTGTCATGCTACCTGTTATGCTGCTCTTCAGACTGGTGCTCGTCATGGGTAAGAAAATCCCAAATTTATTATAAATAGTGGTCTTAAATGGCAATACTCCATGTTTCAAGGACAGTGATTAATTTAATAATTAATTTCTTAACAACATCATCTATAAATTGATTTTGTTTTTAAAGAATATTATTATTAATTTCAAGTTGTTTAAATGTTTTATATTTTTGGTGTTTAAATTTTGATTAGTGTTTGGTTTCCACAAACACCCACATATTAAATAATGTTCCCCAAATTAGAAAAATCCGAGCTAAAATAATGAATTGTATGAGATACACCTATACTTCTCCTTGAATCCTCAGCCATGGTTAAATGGATTTCAAAGACATAGCGGTAGATAATATAATTTTTCTATCCTCATCCATTTTACCCACCTGACTACTTGCCCAAAGGCCATGCACACTGTCGGAATCTGTCTAAGGTAGCTGTGCCACTCTGTCCTCAGGGGCAGAGCAACATGGGATCCCATCTGGATAGGGGCTGGAATGGAAACTCACAGAATAACATGTATTATAGGCACATGCATAGGTAGATAATGCTTGCTGTCAGAGAGTTAATTTTGCAGCGTGTGGAGTAAATTCTACCTGACGGTTTAAGAAACTGTCGTGTCCGTTTGTTCTCAATAAAACTCAGAAGGCTAGTGACAAGTATAATTAACCACTGCTGTCATTCCAATAACATGCTCTTGAATAGCCCACTTAACAATCTTGTGGCACTTGTTCAAAGTGCTTTGCCTCACCTGTAGGGAATGCAACTGAGGAATTGCATAAGGACAGCTGGCACCACCGATTTCACGTGTAAGTGATCAGTTGGGAAATGTGATTGGTGGCAAACTGTGCATGATGCCATTTTAAATTTCCCATTGCATTTTGGTAAACCAGAGGAGAAGACAACCTTCTACACCTGTCGCAACTGAACATCCAGCTATTTAAAAACAAAAGGTCCTGAGAAAATCAATCCACCAAAACAAAGGACTTCAAAAAAACAAATGGACTAACAATGAACATAAATTCACAATAATCAGAAAAAACAACAGTAAAAGCACTTAGATAGGCATATAACCCAAAAAATAAATGGAACCCTAATTTCTACCCCAATTTCCTGAAACTGCAATTAACACTAAGGGGGATATTCTCAAGAACGTGTGATAATTACCGCAAAATTAGCTTAACGCAACTTTGCACATCGCAGCCTATCGCGGGAAAATAATGCCGTCTTAATGTTCTATTCACAACACGGCGGTACCATGCGATAGTCTCACGCTAACGCGTCAAATGACCACGATAAAATTACTGTGACGGCAAAAAAACGCGAAAAAAGTTGCGATGTGGCCAACCGCGATAAAAAAATCAGCGATAACCAGCGACAGGCCTGCAATTCCCACGCGTCATGTGGGAAAATGCACTATAAAAGCACCGAAAAACACAAACAAAATAATTCAAACTGCGTAGCACCATGGAGGAAGCCGGAACAAGTACAGAGGACGACCAGAACCCCACAAGCCCCCAGGAAGACCAGCCTGGGACCTCGGGGTCACGGGAGGGCAAGGAGAAGAAGACGAGGAAGACGAGGTTCAGTCCGCAGGAAAACAGGATCATCATCACGGAGGTGATAGAACACCACCAACAACTGTTCGTCACCTCCAACATGTCATTGGCAAATAAAAATGCAATATGGCAGTCCATCCTGGACAAGGTGAATGCAGTCGGAGTGAGGAGAAGGACAATTGGAGAGGTCAAGAGGCGCTGGAATGATGCGAAGCGCAAAACAAAGAAGAAACTCGCTGACAACCATCAGGCAGCAATGCAGACTGGAGGTGGCAGTCCAGCGGAACACCAGGAGCTGGATGAGATGGAGGAAATGGTGGCCACAGTCATCAGTGGGGAGACGGTGGCAGGAGTTGGGGGTCCGGACACTGCTCGACATGACCTGACACAACAGCACCAGGGTGAGTACTGAACAGGGACTGGGGGGACAGGGGGAGATGGGCACAATGGCACACATGCACAATTAAGTAGAGCACACTGCACACCCACAATGACTCTGGATCATGTCCCTGATCCCCTTGGCACACTGCAGCACACATACAAACAGCAAGTAGGCCCCCGTCCACTATGGGCACAAAGGGGTCCCTCCCCACACAGCACCAATCTCACAACCTACCCATGCACACGTGTCAAAACCAGCAAAGCTGCGTGTCTGTGAGCCACCATGACAATGCAAGTGACACTGCATGACGAATAGCATGGCTGCAGTCCAATTATCATGACATGGTGCACGCCACGACACTGGGGTGGCTGAGTGTGGAACACATCCGGAAAGGAGCAGGTCGCACTCTGACACATCCACGTGCACAAACAACCCCTGACGTCAACAACACATCTGCGGACAAACCATGCACAAGAGTCCAAAATACGAACAAGAGCCAAAATTAGCCAAGTCTGCAACATCTCAGCACTGTAGAAGCACAGAAGTCAAAGGCACACCACCTCAAAGGGATAAGGGGCAGCAAAATCACAGCTGCAGGGGCGACTCTCCCACAATGCAGCACACACACATAGCAATAAGAGCACATCAACATTGACGACAATGTGGTACAAAGTGCAACACTTTCACTACAGAACAGAGGACACAACTGGTTCCACTTATGCATAGAAACTGGCCAATCACATCTGGCATAGCAGGAAACTGTGAGATGAAAATGTACGTGTACAACCTCACATCAGTGATGTAGTTCAAATGTCCACTGTCCCGCATCAAATAGTCAGCTCCTCCCAAACAGTCCCAATGTACATTGTCATGCAGTCTGTATGTAAACTAGAACAATGTGTCAACATACATGTCAACACAATGTTAAAATGCATCTCCCCTTCACATTGCAGAGGGACAATCAACACCTCCTGCAGAGCAGACCAGACAACTCATCAGTGATGATGAAGAGGACCTCCACACCTTCAACACCGACGCCCAACAACAGCTCATGGACATCTTAGGCAACCCACCTCCAGGAGCAGGGCAGCCCAGCTGCATCAAGGAGACCACACCCCCTGCACAGACCACACAGCAGGAAGCACCCACCACCACGGCTGGCTCCCAGCACCTCAGCGAAGCACACATCGCATTCCAAGGCCAGGTGTTAGACTGCCAGAGGAGGTGGCTGAACAGGTGTGGGTGGGTTTCGACCTCCTGGCAGCCGAACTAGATTACATACGTGGGTGTCCAATTCCCATCAGGGACCACTTACACTCCCCAACGGACACTCACACTGCGACAGAGACACACGCATTTGCACATTTCCAGTACTGAACCACGCCCAGAGCCCTGGGATAATCATTCACACCCCTACGCTGTACTTGCGTACACCGGCCCAGTCCACTCCTCTTACGTATAAAGGGGGGACGACAAAGCTACATGTCCAAGGTCTTACCCACTGCCTGAGGTGACATGGTTGCGTCCGCTGTACACAGCACAATGTAATGTGGTAGGGCCCGGGGCCATCATGCATACGTAATGAGCACACGGACACATGTTGATAGTTAATTGAACTGGCTACGGGCACGTGCGCCCGGCCACTTTTCATTACCAGGGTCACCTGACCAGTGACGCCTTTGCTGGATGGGTGTGGGGTGAGTGTGAGCCAGCCCTCAGGGAGTGGATGGTGCTGGCAACAACTTGAACAGTGATCACTATTAAAGTGGAAACAGAAAACACCAACATAACACAAACAACTGTGAAGCATCATGGTGGTAGCCGGAGCAAGTACAGAGGTTACCCAATATTCAATCAGAAGTGTCCGTGAGTTGCAGTGCACTGAGGTAGGGGCACCAGAGCTGAGCGTGCTCATGTGAAGAAATTGTCTAGGATTGTGTCCCTTCGGGATATTCCTGCTGCAGCTGCAGTGGGGTGTGTTACACCTTCCTCATCTTCCTCATTATCGTCCCAGGTCTTCCCCACTGCCTGAGGTGACATTGTTGTGTGAGCTGTCCACAGCACAAGACTCAATCAGAAAGGGTCCATGAGTTGTGGTGCACTGAGTTAGTGGCACCTGAAGAGCTGAGCAGGGTATCAAGCTGATGATAGCATCCAAAACAGGTGTGAGCAACTCTGATAGTCTGGCTGTAAGACTTTGTCGACTCTGGCAGCTGTTGGTTGGAGGTGGTCCTGGCGGTGGTGGCATGTGCAGCCAGCAGTGATGCGTCGTCCAGGCAGGTCAGGACTCGATTTGATGTGTGAGCCCTGGTGGACAGCAGTTGAGGCCGGAGGCAGCGGTCAGCGCAGGGCCACAGACACATGGCGTTGATGACCCCCAGGCCATCGACTCAGAGGCCATCCTATATTCAATCAGACAGGGTCCATGACTTGAGCTGCACAGAGTTAGTGGCCCCGGATGCACTGCGGCCGGCACAGGCACACCGCCACGGGACGGTGACTTGCGGTGCACTGAGGTAGGGCCACGAGAGCTGAGCGGGTCCTCGTCGATGTCGAAGGTGAATGTCGCGGAGTGTTTCGGGGGACAGTGGAAGGTGCTCCTCCAGGGCATGATGCAGAGGGCAGAACCAAGCAGAAACAGGCAATATTTAGGAGATGAATGCTACAGACTCATTTTTAACACCAAGTCAGTATCAGCTACATGATGATGAAGACAACCCCCAGGCCATAGACTCAGACACCACCAAAGTTCAACCAGAGAGTGTCCATGAATTTCGGGGCACAGAGTTAGTGGCACCAGAGCTGAAAGGGGATGCAGTCTGCGATGAGGCCTGTACAATGGTATAAGCTCTGCCATGAAAAAAGCAAGACTCAGTACCAAATGTGTGACCTACTTGAGCGCAGTGTAGGCCGGAGGCAGTGGTCAGCAGGGGCCCACAGCCACGTGTCGTTGGCTTGCGATGCACAGAGTTAGTGGCACAAGAGCAGTTGTTGGTAGTGTTCGATCACCTCCATAACGATGATCCTTTTTTCCTCCGGACTGAACCGCGTCTTCCTCTTACTCCTCTCCTTGCATACAATGATATGAACTCGGCCATTGAATAATCAAGACTCAGTTCCAAATGTGTGACCTACTTCACCGCAGTGTAGGCCGGAGGCAGCGGGGAAGTACGTCAACGAGAAAGGAGTGCTGGGGGCCTGTGTCGCGGAGGCCAGCGATGGTCTGAGGAGGCTGCCAAAGTTGCGGGCCTCGGGCTTGGAGCTTGCACCGGCACGTGGTGGGCCCTCTGTGACACACGCCGTGTCGGCAGGTGAGCAGTGAGGCCTGGGTGCGCAGGGGCTGCCAAGACGGGTCTGGTGGCCAGCGGCCTGGGATGCAGCAGGTGCACAGGATCTCAGGCACCACCACTCACGGCGTCGGCCTCGTGGCAGGGTAAGACGTGCCACCCTGGCAGACACGTTGGCCATTCCGGAAGAGAACCACGCCCAGAGCAACTGGCTTTTTATTCACACCCCTACGCTGGCCTGGCGTACGCCGGGCCAGCCCACTCCGCTCATGCTTACAGGGGGGGACGTAACAAGCTACATTTCCGCAATCTTCCCCACTGCCTGGGGTGACATGGTTGCGTCCACTGTCCACTACACTCCAAACACCAGCAGTATATGTCGACATGGACATGTCTGTGGTCTGCATACTGCAGTCTGGCCAGCACATCCACGCCACACTTGGCATTGTGTACATTCTCATTCATGGGTCACTTGCCTCCTTCGCACATGCCTGGTTCCCACCTCTCCCCACATTCTGCTATTGTGTGGCTGAGGTGCCATGCCGTTGATGGCTTGTGTACATGGCTAGCCCAGGTTACCACAGTAAGTTGTGCTCTCGTGTCTGGTAGGTGGGCATGTTGTTTGGCATGTTGTATGTGAGTTTGTAATGTGTGCATTCCCAGAGTCGTAAGTTGCATGACTGTGGAGTTGAGGTGTGTGGTGTGTTCATTTGGTACTTACCAACGAGCAATGCATTCCCATAGGTGCCAGCCTCAAAGCGCTGGTTGATGATGGACTGTCGGAAGATGAAGGAATCATGCACACTGCCTGGGTAGTTGGCGACGACATTGGTGAAGAGTCCCAGGTGGTCCACTATTGCCTGCACATTGATGGAATGCGTGTGCTTCCTGTTGCCGTAATTGTGTGCAGTGGCGGCAGGGGGCACGAGGAGTACATGTGTGCAGTCAATTGCCCCCAACACGTGCGGGAAGCCAGCTATGGCGTAGAAGCCTTGCTTGGTCTCCAGCTGTTCCTGCGCAGTGTGGGGGTAGTGAAGGTACTGGGGTACCAAGCTGATGATGGCATCCAAGACAGGTGTGAGGAACTTAGATAGGGCTGGCTGTGAGACTCCTCCGACTCTGGCAGTTGTTGGTTGGAAGGTACCAGAGGCCAACAGGTGCAGCACAGCCAGCAGCTTTGTCTGCGGAGGGATGTTGGTTGTCCGCTGTGTTGGTACCGTCAGACTGTGGGCAATGATGGTCAGGATGCGGAGGATGGTTGTCCTTTTGAGCCTGTAGTGGGCAATGACATCCTCTGGTGTTAAGTCTGTGAGGCTGGTGCATTTTCTGAAGGTCCGCTGTCTTTGTCTGCGCTGCCTCTGTGGTAGTCCAGGGGGGAGGGAGCAGGGGGGGACCGGGTGGGGGTGGCGGGCCTGGGTGTGGTGGCGGTGGGTGTTGTGGCCATATTGGGGCTCCGAGCTGCATGATCAGTAGCTCCATGGCATCTGTTGTTCTTCAGGTGTGGCTCTGGTCTGGGCTCCCTTTTGTGGTGCAGGTTGTCGTCCGACTTAACACCAGGTAAGAGCAGGTGTTAGATCCCTGCTGCTAACGCACCTTATTGCCTGTTTTGGGATCTTATCGCCGATCTGGCTGGTCGTTGAGAATATTGCGAAGTGGTGTTTTCGCGGCTTTTTGCACAGGAACGCCTACTCTGCATCTCATTAGCGTTAGTTGCCGGTGTCATCCGTGGCGATGTTTTTTGCGGCTGCTATCGCAGGAAAACTGGCGATATCGGCTGTTAGCACCGGCTTGTGAATAGGGCGATAAATCTATTGCCACTTTGGCTGCGATAAAGTGCCGCTAACTCGCCGATGAGTCCTTGAGAATATGCCCCTAAATATGTTAACTAATGTAGATTTATAACTACTTAGCCACGAAATAAAAACTGTAAGTGTGGTCGTTTTGTGAGTGTAGTAAATATCATGTTTGTCTCTCGTGTCATACATTAGCACATCCCTCACTGTGATACTGCCGTGTCTCCCTGTCTTGAAGCTTAATGCAACCCAATATATCTGTGGAAATTACTAGATCAATTTTTTGGAAACCTGAATGTAATAATGTGTAAGTGACATTATGATGTCACTTAGTTCTAGAGAATGTTAGGGATGTTAAGTCTAAGAAATACACTCACTGAGGATTCAACTGTTATACTAGGCATGATATGGAGGCGGATTTATAAGCTCTATTAAAGGATGGTCACAAACTATATTTATTGTATCTGGAGGATTCTTTTACAATGGCGACGAGGATGGGATGAGAACACCTTCAAAGAGAGTGAAGATTTTCAGCTAAAAGAAATCTGCTGTGATTTACTCACCCACTGATCCAACGTCACTCAAGTCTTACCACATAATTTGAGGCCCTGAGTGTTTAGTCGAATTTTCTGTGAGATTTGAGCCAAACTAAAAGCTTTCAAGTCCCCAGACCTATTTCAATACTGGAAATTTTTGCTATTAATTGGACAGAACCCTCTGATTGAAAAATAAGATTCAACCCAGCCCTTTCAATTACCGTTGTTTACTTCAATCGGAAGTAGATGACTGAAAATACTTTAAAACTAAAGTAACTCAGTTGGCATTTTTCTTCATCAGTGTATCAGATGGTGGTTTCTATTAAATTATATGGCATATAATATTGTTATCGTCAGTGTCATCCTTGTTTACAAAGCAAACTCCCAAATGGTTTAAACTTTAGAAAGTAGCCAAAGTTCCTTGCTTGTATTCTGCATCTGTTTAGTCGTCTTCAATGAAGCGAAAAGAAACTGCGCGTCCTGAGAGCACCGCTATGCTCAGATGAACACTTTGTTTCGAAACCTTTGGTAACAGACAATGAAAGGCTTTTCCATTCCTCACTCTAAAATTTGGAAGCACACTGACAAAGATGAGCTGCATACGCTCTCTGAACTGACTCAAAGAATGTATTATAAATAGCTTGCAAACATAATCACCATATTTAATTACATAATTGTACTTGCTCTAAATATATGTCGTTAAATGTTAAATTTCCCTAAATATATCACTTTACTGTATGATTACATGGTGATGTATGTCTGATTAAAATGTTTCTAATTAATGAAGCATGCATATCATTAGAAGTGAGAGAAAGTTACCCATATGGCATTAGGGGCAATGGGGGGGGGGGCACCTGGCCGTACTTAACTTTTGAAGACAATTGTGTAACTGTTTGTCTGTTCAGAACTATTTGACGTCCACGGGGAAATTCCAGATACACTTTCTCCACCAGTCCAACCTGCTGAAACATGTTCTGATTATCTAAAACATTATGCAATAAAAACGTTGTTTTCTTACTGAATGTTTTATAGTTGTCTTGAACATGTGTTCATTTTATGCATGCAGCCACAAGTAGTAAATGCTTTCAATTTACAACTTTTGTTTGAAAATGTGATTATCATCAAATTTTGATCCTACTGTGTGATATAATACAACGGACCCCTAAATATTAAACAATAGAAATGCGCATTGATTCTTTTAGGAGGCTGGCTTACGCAAAATGGGCCAGACATAAATTTGTACCTCTGTCATTATGACAAATGTTGTTGTTGATGCAAAAACATATCGGGAGCACAGCACAAAATGCGGTTAAGTGTATTCATGTGTCTGAGAAATGCGAGTTAAAGTGTCCTGCTGCAATCAGAAGTCACTGGGCCCAAGTTGTAACAACCAGGATATTTCACTTCCGGTGTCCTGTTTACTCCGGTACTGCAGACGTCAAAACCGAGAATCAAATACCCTTTTCTGCCCTTGATCCTTAAGTTAGTGAGGGAGGGCATTCCAAGGCTTACTGATGTGCTGTCGGCTAAAGGCTCAGCACTCAGCTGCATAACAATAAACATTTAATAAATAAATCGATGACCAATCAGTGTTTTTTCTTTTAAAGAAGAAAAGTACTGTGTTACATACAAAAAACTAAGGGGCTTATTTACAAGCCCCTTGCACCACCCGTACGTCACTTTTCCCATGTTAAAAATGACGCAAAAGTGGCGCAAGGGGCTTGTAAATAAGTCCCTAAGGGCCTCATTTATGAGACTCCTTGCGCCTCCGGAACGTCACTTTTTTTGACGTTCCGTGGCGCAGAAGCCTGCGTGATATTTATCAGGTAGCACTAAGCCACTCTTTTTGGCTTAATGCTGCCTGATAAGTATCAGTCCCTTTAACGCAGTGTTCTGCGTTAAAGGGGCGTGCAATGGGTGTTGCTGGGGGCGTTCCCAGCAACATCCATGGCCTTTGACACTGCCCCAGATTTACGAGAAATCGTAAATCTGAGGCAGCACTCAAAAGCTTATGCTTCCCCAGGGAGGCGTAAGGGAGGCACAACGAGGAGAAATATCTTTATTTCTCCTCTTTTTTCCTTTTTCTATGCGTGCTGCATTCTGCAGCACACATAGAAAGAGGAAGAAGCCTCTTGTTATTATTTTTGTACAGAAAGGTTTCCCTTCCTGTACAAAAATAATCATCCCCGCAAAGCAGGCACCCTTGCACCATGGTGCAGAGGTGCCTGCGTTGGCGCACGGCAGCCCATTGTGCGCCTGCGCAGGGGAAAAGGACAGGAATGCGCTGTATCTTATAGATACGGCGCATTCCTGCCCTTTTCTTTTGCCATAGAGAAGCGCAGCAGGAAGGCCTGCTGCACTGCCCTGCGGCAAAACCTCATAAATGAGGCCCTAAATACTACACATAAAACTACAAATATGCTAAAACCGGCAGTTGGAAATCCAATAGAGACATTGCAGTCTGCCTCAGGTGCAAAACAAGGGAAGGTCACAAGTTCAAATACCCCTTAAATGTCAATTGGAGCCTATATTCCAGAGGCGGCTTTATCGGTGTGCCTGATAGCAGACCATAACCTCTATAGCACCGATACCCCCACATTTGCCCAAAGCAAACATGTGATAGGAAATTGTGAAATCAGGCCTACTGTCTTTGGCAAATGGAATGTCCATATATGCAACAGTATAATATAAGCCACTTAATAATTATTAACATATTAGCTATACGAAACATTTCATAATGTTATCACCAATATGCAGTTATTTTGAATTTCACTATACATTATTCCATTGCTATGGGCTATGTCATACATTGCATTGAAAGCAATACAAAACAATGAACTTTTCCATAAAAACTTTACTTTTGCTATTAACCAAGTGTAAGAAATTGGGGTCCTGGTTGAGGAGGATGAACCCCTACTCAAGCAGCAACTACAGTCCTTGTCAGGGTGAAGTCACAAGCAAAGCCCAAATTAACCTGTGCTTATCCCTCTGGACCTTTGGCACAGGCAGTCAGGGTTAATTTAGAGGCAATGTGTAAAGTATTTATGCAGCACTTCAAACAGTAATAAAGTGAAAACACAGCACCAAAAAAATCCCTCACCAATTTAAAAAATAGAGCAAAATTGTATACATAAATCAAGACCAAAACAACAAAATCCACTTGGTAGAATCGGAAATATGCAGTTTTAAAGATTTAAGTGAAAATAGCATTGAAAAACTAAAAACACCACTAGTTGCTGTCTGGTTTGTGCGAGACTGAGAGAAAGTCACAAGTTCAGGCCGACCGCAATGGTGCATGGGAAGGATACAGGGACCAGGCTAGTGCAGCTGAAAAGTTACTTTCTTAGTCAAGCACAAAGAGTTTGGTTTGCTGTGGAGGGGGATGCGAGGAGCAGGGAAGCATTGCGGACGGTCATCAATGTAGCACAAAGATCCTATTCTTGTCGCAAACAGTCAGACCGATGCTTTGCGATGGTGCTCTCCACGAGTGGCCAATGCTGTAGCATGAAGGGTCGGGCTGAGGGAACGTCGCATTGGTGGGCTGTGTGAATGACAAGGTTTCAGCACCAACAAGCCTGTTCACGGTCACAACGAGCCCAAAAAGCATTTCAGCCTCTATGAGGCCACACCAAGGGTCCAGGTCCTGAGCGGCACTGCTTGAGATCAGGGGCTTGCTCCAGCTGGATCTAGGTGCTGGTTCAGGTAGTTGGGAGCCTGTTATGCCCCTGTGGCTCTGAACAGTAGGCCAGCAGACTAGCCCTTCGAGTCACTCTGGTAGTCCTGGGTTCAGGTGCACGTTCAAATATTTCTGACTCAGCAGGAGGACAATATGGCAGCAATCCAGCAAAGCAACCATTCAGCAAGCCAGTAGTCCTTCAGAGCAGCAGTCCAGCAGAGTGACTGTCCTTTCAGCAGCACAGCAGCCCTTCTTCCTGGCAGATTATCCACAGGACCAGAAGTGTACTGAAGGATTGGTGTCTGAGGTCCTAAACATATACTTGGGCCTTCCTTTGAAGTGGGAGTAGCTTCAAGATGTTTCCCTTTGAAGTCCACAGGCTTCCTGCGCTTCGTGCTCTGGCTCCAGACTAAGTACAGGGAATATGCAGCCCTTTGTGTGGAGGCAGGACACAGCCTATTCAAGTGTAAGTAGGGCTGTACCCAGCTCCGCCCTCCCATGTTGCCATTAATGGCCCATCCAGGCACACCTAAGCTCTGTATTGTGTGTGGCTGTCTAGGAGGAATACACAAAGCCCAAATGCCAGCTACTACACCCAGTCATGAGACTCAGAGCCAGGCTGCGGGCACTAAATGGCTAAGGAAGAAAAATGCCAACTTTCTAAAACTGACATTTTCAAAACTGTAATTTAAAATCCTACCTTATCATAAGTGTCTTTGGAAAATTCCAAAGACACCAGACATGAATTGGTTACCTGTTCCCATTTGTAAGTTACAGATTATTAATTGTGATAAGGTAACTCTAATGTTATCCTATGGGAGAGGTGAGCCTTGCAGTAGAGTAGCAAAAAAATAAAGTTTTTCTCTATCAGGGCACGTGAAACTTAAAATTACATGTCTTACTTTTTAAATACATTGCATCCTGCCCTGTGGGCTGTTTAGGACCTACCCTTATATGTATTAAAAAGGAAGGTTTGGGCCTGGCAGAAGTTTTAATTTGCAAGGTCGAAATGGTTTAAAACTGCACACACAGAGATGTTTCAAGAGCTACTTAGGTGGGAGGCACAATCAGTGCTGCAGGCCGACTAGTAGCATTTACTTTACAGGACATGGGCACATTTAGTACCACTGAACGAGAGACTTACAAGTAAATTAAACATGCCAATTGGGGATAAGCCAATGTTACCATGTTTTAAGGAGTAAGCACATGCACTTTAGCACTGTTTAGCAATGGTAAAGTGCACAGAGTTCTAAGGCCAGTAAAAACAAGATCAGCAAAATTAGTAGGGGTGAAGGCAAAAACTTTCGGGGGAAGACCACCCAAAGGCTGTTAGGTCAAACAGAGGGCGTTTAGCAAAGGATGTTATTTCTTTCACATTAGCTTACATTTAGAAACCACAATTAGAGAGAAATTAAGTTGATAAAAACAAATGTTCAACTATTCTGTGCTCCTACACAATTCTCTTATTTAAAAACTGTACCCCACTTGTATGTGTGGCCCATTTCCCATGACAGGAATGGCCCAAAACTCAACAAGAAAAGAACAAGATTTTTCCTTTCAAATTCAATCAGTTTAGCAATGTGGGTAGGAGAGGTTCTTGAGCCCAGGCTCTACCAGCACCCAGAGAAACATATCAACCCATAAATTTCTGAAAAATAGACACCAAGGCCCATATTTATCAAGGTTTTGCATCGCCCTTGTGTCATGCAAGGGGGTGCAAGGGTGACACAAACCTTAAGTGAGATTTATCAAGCCACTCAAGTTCCCCTTGTGTGGACCTGCATGGCATGCTAAATCTGGAGTAACGCAAGACAGCAAAAATCACCTCTTTGAGTTACTCTGCCTGAGGGAGGTGCTCCATTGGTGGAGCGTAGGTGTTCTCATGCATCCACCCATGTATTTTGGCACTTTCCCAGATTTACTATGAGTGGTAGACCTGGGAATGGGTCAAAATGCTATACCTCCCCATGTGAGACGTAATGAGGAGAAATATATTTTTTTCTCCTTATTTTTTCCTCTTTCTACATGTGCTGCATTCTGTAGCACACATAGAAAAAGGAAAATGCCTCGCAGGATTGTTTTTGTGCAGGACGGTGTCCCTTCCTGCACAAAAACAATCCTGCCTACAATGCAGGCACCCTTGCACCATGATGCATGACAGGTGCCGTATAATGTTAAATACGGTGAATTCCTGCCCTTTCCTTTTCATGCCACGCAGCACAGCAAGGTGTCTTGCTGCGTTGTGTTGCGTGAACGTTTGATAAATCTGTTCCTAAGTGTAGTCCAGGGTTGTGTGACATATGTAGGTCCTACTTGCTTTGTTACCCTGATTGCCCAGAAAAGTTTTGGAATTTTGGCTAAAATCACAAATTTCCATGTTTCTGTGCAGGGCATTCCCAAAATTCCTATTACCCAGCATTCCCACACTTAGCCAATAAAAATGCTGCCTTATTTGTCTGGCTGGACCTATGGCCTTTTACAGGAATGGATTAAGCTGTGACTATATGAAGTCAATGTTCTAACACTGTAGTTTTCACATGGACACTTGGCTAGTTTGTTCTTGACTGAAGCAATAGGTCCACTTACATATGTGGGGTATGTTTTTTGTTGGAAGCAGTATGTAAATTAGGGCTGGGCGTACTTGGCGTTGCGCCACTATGCAGAATTTTGGAAAAAATGTGTGGAAAACGAGCGCACGTCCTGAGGGTCCGGGTGCCCAGGACAGGGGTCCCTCGTGCCGGGGAAGGCTCCCTGATCTCCCTGGCCTGGCTGGGTTGAGAAGCACGGACCGGCCCCGGGGACTGCGTTTCGGTCAGGGCCTGGGGTTTGGGAGCCCTCGTCCTGCCGCCTGCCAAGTGTACATCTGCCCGGGACAAGGGTCCCTGGTGCAGAGCCCCGGAGACCTGCAAGGGCATGCGGGAGCCCTACCGCTATGGCTCGGCTCGGGGTGGACAGATGGCAGTCCTTTCGGTCCCGGCCATCTGGTCGCACCTCTCCCCTCGGACATCTGGTCGCACGCAATGCTTTCCAATGGGGCGACCAGATGGCCGGGCCACCCTGGAAGTCCCGATGAGGGCTCATTTGCATCCTGGATCCCAGCCAGGGCTCCAGGAGGTCGGGCACGTTCGCGCCCAGGGTCCCCTGAGCCTCGCGGTGTGCACAGATTCCCAGAAAGCGGGGTAGCGTTCCTCCGGATTACTAGGGGCAGGGCATGCCGGGACCCCCCTCCCGGGCTGGCGGTTCTCTGCCGGGGACCAGATGGGCTATGCCCGGACAACACCTCCCGAGGCATCCGGGGCTCCCTCCTCCGGCACATGGCATGTCAAAGTGTCCGGGACGGGCTCCATGGGTCCCGGGCAGTCCTCCCCCGGGCGCCCGGGCCCGAGAGCTCCGGTGGTCCTACCCATGCATGAGGCCCAGCCGGGATCCCCGAGCCCCCGGGAAGCGGAGCCCCCGATCCCTATGTGGGCAGGCGGGAGCCCTACCGGGAAGGCTCGGCGCAGGCAGATGGGAGTCCTTTTGACCCCGGCCATCTGGTCGCACCTTTCCCCTCGGCCATCTGGTCACACACAATGCTTTCCAATGGGGCGACCAGATGGCTGGGCCGCCCTGGAAGTCCCGATGAGGGCTCATTTGCCTCCCGGACCCCAGCCAGGGCTCCAGGAGGTCGGGCATGTTCGCGCCCAGGGTCCCCTGAGCCTTGCGGTGCGCACGGATTCCCAGAAAGCGGGGTAGCCTTCCTCCGGATTACTAGGGGCAGGGTATGCCGGGACACCCCTCCTGGGCTTGCGGTTCTCAGCTGGGGACCAGATGGGCTGGGCCCGGACAACACCTCCCCAGCGTCCGGGGCTCCCTCCTCCGGCCTGCGGCGTGGCAAAGTGCCCAGGATGGGCTCCACGGGTCCTGGGCAGTCCTCCCCTGGGCGTCCGGGCCCGAGAGCTCCGGCTGGCCTCCCCGTGCCTAAGACCCGGCCGGGGTCCCCGAGCACCCGGGAAGCAGAGCCCCCGAGCCCTGCAAGGGCAGGCGGGAGCCCTACCGTGAAGGTTCGGGGTGGGCAGATGGGCATCCTTTCGGTCCCGGCCATCTGATCGCTCCTATCCCCTCGGCCATCTGGTCGCACGCAATGCTTTCCAATGGGGCGACCAGATGGCCGGGCTGGCCTGGAAGTCCCGATGAGGGCTCATTTGCCTCCCCGATCCCAGCCAGGGCTCCAGGAGGTCGGGCGCATCCATGCCTAGGGTCCCCTCAGTCTTGCAATGCACACGGATTACCAGAAAGGGGGGTAGCCTTCCTCCGGATTACTAGGGACAGGGCACGCCGGAACCCCTCTCGGCCTAGCGGTCCTCAGCCGTCAGCTGGACGGGCCAGGATGCTGCCCCAGCCTGGGGTCCGTCCCCGGGCCAGCCGTGTGGCAGGATGCCTGGGACGGGGTCCCGTGGGCCCGGGAGCCTCCCCTGCTCGGCTGGGTTCAGGGGCTCCCAGGGGCCCTGGGGAGGGCGGCCTCCCCACCCTGGGCTCCGTCCTCGGTCCTGCCGCGTGGCAGGGTGACCGGGACGGGTCTTGCGGGCCTGGGGAGGATGCCCCTTTGCTCCGGGAGCCCCGGCTGGGTCCAGGGGCCCCACCGGGTCCTGGGTCAGGTGCTCCAGCCCTGGGCCCCGTCCCCCGGCCTTCTGCCCTGCCAAAGGCCCGGGACGGGGTTCCGTCGTGCCTGGGGAGCCTCCCCCTGCTCGGCTGGGTTCAGGGGCTCCCAGGGGCCCCGGGGAGGGTGGCCTCCCCACCCCGGGCTCCGTCCTTGGTCCTTCCGCGTGGCCGGGTGTCCGGGGACGGGGTCCCGCGGGCCCGGGGAGGCTTCCCCTGCGCCTTTGGGCCCGGGAGCCCCGGCTGGGTCCAGGGGCCCCTCCGGGCCCCGGGTCGGGTGCTCCAGCCCTGGGCCCCGTCCCCCGGCCTGCCACTATGCCAAAGGTCCGAGATGGGCTTCCGTCGTGCCCGGGGAGCCCCCCTCGCTTGGCTGGGTTCAGGAGCTCTGTCCGGGGCCCCTGAGGGCCCGGGGGAGGGCTGCCTCCCCACCCCGGGCTCCGTCCTCAGTCCTGCCACGTGGCAGGGTGCCCAGGACGGGGTCCCGTGGTCCCGGGGAGGCTTTCCCTGCGCCTCTGGGCCTGGGAGCCCCGGCTGGGTCCAGGGGACCCAGCTAGGTCCAGGGGCCCCTCCGGGCCCCGGGTCGGGCACTCCAGCCCTGGGCCCTGTCCCCCGGCCTGACGCTATGCCAAAGGTCTGAGGCAAGGTTCCGTTGTGCCCAGGGAGCCCCCCTCGCTTGGCTGGGTTCAGGAGCTCCGTCCGGGGCCCCTGAGGACCCCGGGTAGGGCGGCCTCCCCACCCTGGGCTCCGTCCTCGGTCCTGCCACATGGCAAGGTGCCCGGGACGGGGTCCCGTGGTCCCGGGGAGGCTTCCCCTGCGCCTCTGGGCCCGGGAGCCCCGGCTGGGTCCAGGGGCCCCTCCGGGCCCCGGGTTAGGTGCTCCAGCCCTGGGCCCTGTCCCCCGGCCTGACGCTATGCCAAAGGTCCGAGACGGGGTTCCGTTGTGCCCGGGGAGCCCCCCTCGCTTGGCTGGGTTCAGGAGCTCCGTCCGGGGCCCCTGAGGGCCCCGGGAAGGGCGGCCTCCCCACCCCGGGCTCCGTCCTTGGTCCTGCCGCATGGCAGGGTGCCCGGGACGGGGTCCCGTGGTCCCGGGGAGGCTTCCCCTGCGCCTCTGGGCCCGGGAGCCCCGGCTGGGTCCAGGGGCCCCGGCTGGGTTCAGGGGCCCCTCCGGGCCCCGGGTCGGGTACTCCAGCCCTGGACCCTGTCCCCCGGCCTGCCTCTATGCCAAGGGCCCG